>CM029405.1:39830321-41030321 GCA_017139565.1 Luffa aegyptiaca | reverse complement strand
CGTGGTTATTGGGAATCATTAGTGAAGAAGTGCTTTCTATGATTGAAGGAATGGAAAGTGTTCATCAAGTTTGGAGCTCAGTAGAAGATATATTGTTGTCCATCACAAAAGAAAATGAGATTCACATCAACGAATCTGTCCATTGTTTGAAGAAGGGCAATCTGTCATTAGAGGAATATATAAAGAAATTCAAGGCTCTCAGTGATAAGCTAGCTGCCATGAAGAAGCCTCTTGATGATATAACTAAAGTGTTCACTTTAGCTAGAGGGTTGGGCACCAATTACAAAGATTTCAAGACTACAATGTTGTCAAAGGCACCATATCCAACCTTCAACCAATTCATTCTGGCATTAAAAGCTCATGAACAAATGAACCAAATTGAAGTTGAAGAAGAAAAATCCATCACTCCCAACCACAATCAAGCCTTTTATAGCCAAAGAGGAAGAGGTCGTGGAAGGGGGAGATATTTTTCATCACGGGGGCGTGGTTTTCAACCAACTTGAAGCCAACATCAACAAGAAACCATGTCTCACAGCAGATCCATTAACTCTCAATCAAATCAAGGAATTAGTCCAAATCAAAATCAAGGTAATTCTAGTCCTTGTCAAATATGTGGTAAAACTAATCATACTGCAATTAAGTGCTGGAATAGATTTGACCATACCTACCAAATGGATGATATACCAAAGGCACTTACTGCCTTAGCTTTGGATGAAGAAACTGATACAAATTTGTATGCTGACTCTGGAGCTACTGTGCACATAGTAAATGACCCAAGTATGATACTCTCCACACGCCAATACTTAGGTAATGAGCAAATGTATGTTGGTAATGGTGAAGGCTTGGATATAACTAAGATTGGAAATGGAAAAATCTCAACTAAAAATGGCTCCCTACTTCTTGAAAAAGTTTTGGTAGTTCCTAATATGAAGAAAAATCTGTTATCTGTGAGCAAACTAACCACTGATAATGATTGCTTAATAAATTTTTCTGCTCATGATTTTATTATAAAGAACAAACAGGGGGAAATCATAGCAACAGGGGTTAAGAAAGGAGGTCTTTATGCTCTTGAGGTTGCTACTCAACTTACTGCTGCGACATATTTTACTCATGATGTCACTGCATCTCAAAATAAAGCTGATTACTCCATATGGCATAAAAGGATGGGTCATATTAATGAAGCTTCTCTTAAAACTCTTTGTAATAAACACATGATTTATGTGTCAAATTGGAAAAAGGAAGGATCTATTTGCTCTAGCTGTCAAATGAGCAAAAGTTGCAAGCTACCTTTCTCTTTGAACAATGAACTGAGTTTATTTCCTCTTGATAAAATTCATTGTGACTTGTGGGGTCCCGCTCCTATTATTTCATGTCAAGGTTTTAAATATTATGCAAGTTTTGTGGATGATCATTCTAGATTCACATGGATATACCCTTTGAAGAAGAAATCCAACTTACACTTGTGCTTCTCCAAATTTCAAAGATTAGTTGAAAACCAATTTGAACGAAAGATAAAGGTACTACAAACAGATGGTGGAGGTGAGTTCATATCTTTTAATTTCAAACATATTTTAGAACAAAGTGGCATTAAACATCAAATGTCATGTCCTCACACACCACAACAAAACAGAGTGGTTGAGAGGAAGCATAGACATATAGTTGAAACAGGTTTAGCAATTCTTTTTCATTCTAATGTTCCTATGAGATATTGGGTGGATGCATTCATTACTGCTACTTTTTTAATAAATAGAATGCCCTCACATGTGCTCGAGTTAATACTCCCTTTGAAAAATTGTATAAAAAGAAACCCAACTATAATGGTATTAAGACCTTTGGTTGTAGGTGCTATCCTTACCTAAGAAATTACACCAAAGATAAATTCTCTAAAAGAACATATCCTTGTGTATTCATAGGTTACAGCCCTATTCACAAAGGTTATCGATGCCTTGTTCCAAAAAACAAATAGAATTTATATATCTAGGCATGTGATCTTTGATGAACAAGTGTTTCCTTTTAGCCCAAATGATCAAAATCTTACTAACAATTCTCAAAGTTTAGCTGTGACAGTCTATGCAGATGAAGAGGCTTGGAATTTCCCTGAATGCCATACCAATGACAACTTATGTGAACTAGCTGCAGAAAAACCAAGTGTTGCAAAGGACACTCTTGAACCTTCTACTCAATTCAAGTTTGATGAATGTTTAGATGGACTAAACAATGAAATTCCTTCAAGAGGAGATGATGTACATAGTTGTACTGAGGTTGTTAATGATCCAGCAAATGATCATTTATTAATTGGTAATGAAATTTCTACAGGAAGAAATCATATACAAAGTAACCATGAGGACACCAAAGCTCCAGAAGTTGCTTCCTCATCAATTAGCCCACAAAGCCAAGTGACACCTGATTTAATTAGTATTGATGAATTATATGTTGAGTTACCTTTTGATATAACTGCTAATGAAAATATTAATGTGCAGGGTACTATACTAACACAACAACAAATACTTCAATCACCAAGTTCAACCTCAATTGGAACAAATGCTACTAACCATCACCAAATGATTACCAGAAGCAAATCCAAGGAAAGCTCTCAACCTGATAAAGACATCCACAACAAGTCAAATTCAATCAGTCTTCTAATGACAGTGGAAGAACCAAGAGGATACAAAACAACTCTTAAACTCCCCTAATGGAAGCAAGCTATGGATGAAGAGATTCAAGCACTTCATGAAAATCACACATGGGAACTCACACCAAGACCACCCAACAAAAATATAGTAGGCTGCAAGTGGATTTTCAAGACAAAACTAAAAGAAGATGGGTCGGTAGATAGATATAAGGCAAGGCTAGTCGCTCAAGGATACTCACAGGTGGAAGGTATAGATTACAATGAAACTTTCAGTCCTGTGATCAAACATACCACTATCAGATTGATCCTAGCTCTAGCCGTATCACATCAATGGACATTAAGACAACTAGACGTCAAAAATGCATTCCTTCATGGATTTCTAAAGGAAGAAGTCTATATGGCTCAACCACCAGGGTATAGTCATCCTAATCTCCCAAATCATGTGTGCAAGCTAAAAAGGTCACTATATGGTCTCAAACAAGCACCACGAGCTTGGTTCGGTCGCCTATCAAATTACCTCATCACATACGGGTTCATGTGTAGTAAGTATGATCCTTCAATGTTCATTTACAAACAAGGAAATATTATCACCCTTATGCTTATATATGTTGATGAACATTATACTTACTGGTACTAGCCCTGAGTTTCTAACTGAGTTGATTGTGACCTTAAGCACGTAGTTTGCATTGAAGGATCTAGGAGACCTGAAGTTCTTTCTAGGAATTGAATTACAATCCACATCACAAGGAATTCATGTCACTCAAACCAAATACACTAAAGAGGTGCTGCAAAAGGCAAATATGCTTGAGGCAGCACATATTTCCACTCCTATGGCTACCTCCATCTCAAAATCCTCCAACGATGAAGAACTAGTTGATCCCACAACCTATAGAAGCCTCGTTGGCTCACTTCAATACCTCACTTTAACCAGGCCAGACATAGTTCAAGCAGTCAACAAAGTGTGTCAACACTTACAACAACCACAACTCCAACATTGGCGAGCGGTCAAGAGAATACTTCGATATCTGAAAGGAACAATGATCTATTGTATTTCATTTTCAAAACACAGTTCTAATAATCTATATGCCTTTTGTGATGCAGATTGGGGAGGATGTCCAATTACAAGAAGAAGCACCACAGGTTTCTGTGTGTTCCTTGGGTCCAACCTAATCTCCTTATCCTCCAAGAAACAACCAACCGTGTCAAGATCTAGCTCAGAAGCGGAATATCGAGCTATGGCAAATACAACAGCGGAATTGACTTGGATATCCTTTTTATTGAAAGATATGAATATACCTTTATTTACACCACCTCAATTATTTTGTGATAACATGAGTGCATTACACATGTCCATTAATCCTGTTTTTCATTCAAAAACCAAACACATTGAGTTAGATTATCACTTTGTAAGGGAAAAAGTAGCCCTCGGCTCACTTATTACTAGATATGTTCCATCACACGAGCAACTTGCAGACATATTCACAAAACCATAAGCTAAAGTCAACTTTTGTAGCTTGAGGAACAAACTTGGCGTTCAGTGCATCCCTACCTCCAGTTTGAAGAAGAATGAAGAAGATGAGCAATCACCACAACCTTCAACTGCTGTTATGCATCAACCAAGCTGTCATTTACCAATATGTAAAATATCAACCACAAAACCCATCAATAAAGGAAAGGAATAATCACATCATTATGATAATTGATTCACGGACCAAATCATCACGAAGGACATTTCCTTATTCATCAGAATCGTGGACATATTTCCATATCCAACAATCACCCATGCTCCATTGCCTTGCTGTTCTGTCAAATCAAGCTAATTTTTATGGAACCTTGTATGTAATTTGTATTTACCGTTAGTTCCCTCCTTATTTTTCTTTTCTCAAGTTTGGCAAGATTGCTTTGACTTGCAATCACAACCCCATTCTTTTTCTTTCCCTCTGTACAAGGAATTAGGCCATATTTATGCCTTTTTCCTTTTTTTATCTCTATGCCTTCGTGTATATTACTGGTTATATTGAGGATGAATCCTCCATTAGAAAGGTATTGGAATGAGTTAATTTTCAGCAACCTAAAGGATTCATCAATTGTTTAATATGGTATCAGAGCCCATAAAACCCAAACGGGTATTCGGTCCAAGAAAAAAATTGGGATCCATCCAAGAATGGTGAATCCAAAGAGGCACCATCTTGAGGGGGCATGTTAAGGATCCCACATTGAAAAGAAAAGTGGAGACCTCACAATTTATATGTTACAAGGGTCACCCCACTCATTGCCAATTGGTTTTGAGATGGAACCCCATATAATCTAATAAGGAAAAGCCGCCTAAGGCACCCTATATCAACTATAGGGTTATAGATTGCATTCGTGAATTATCTATGTTGGAGTCGAGTCACAAAAATGTGCATAACGGTACTCGCTTAGCCTTCTAACGGTTCTTGGGAACAAGGCCAAATAGAAGTTAAATCTGACCCAATGCATTGAATAGGCTTAAGTTGAATAATCCATGATTAAAGTTATTGCCTTTGGGATGAATACATATTGAATACCTCATTTTATTTATTATTGTTATTTATTTATTTACTTGTGTTATTTATTTTTCTAAAAATCAATCATCAATTATTTCTTTGGTTACCTATTTTAAGCAATCAGTTGAGCAGTTTCTTCTTCAAATCTGAATTTCCAATTTAGTCCTCGTGGGATCGATACCCTTGGAATACTTCGAAGGTTCTTATTACTATCTGCGATAGTGTATACTTGCACTAAGGTTGGCTGAGTCTATCTTTATTAATATCTATCATCTTATTTCACATCCATCATTCAGCCCCTGCCGCACCACTAGGCTATAGTGGAGTGTCCCGGTAGTTAACGGATGTTGGTTAGCTAGGTTAAAAGGGTTTAACCGGTTAAACCTCGTATCGTTGGAGCCTATGATCTGTAGGTCCATTAGGTCCCCTTTCTAGCTCGACACTAACCTTTGGAACAATATGATGGATAGAATATGAATTACTTTGTATTCGGTTTAGGGAAATGATTAGAGGTGGTTAACGTTGTCGATACGTCGGATTTTGTGAAAACCGGGGTTATGTGAAATTTAATATTTAAATATGATTTAAATATTGAAAACATGAATAGGGATTCATGATTGAAAAATAACATTTCGGAAATGTTCGGAATTGATGGCAAAATATTAATTAATATTATATATGAAATTAATTAATAATTATTTTAAATTAATTTTGAATTAATTTAAAATTGAAAAATTAAATTTTGATTTTACATTTTTCAGATTATTGAAAATTAAATAATTAATAAATTAATTCAAGATATATTATTGAATTAATTAAAATAAAAAAAAGGTTAGATTTTTTGGAGGTGGAGTGCATGGTGACTAAACCCATGCACTCCCCTCTCTTAAGCCACACCATTTTTCACTTAATTGGTAGCTGAATTGGTGTCAATCTTAGGGACTTTTCTTCATCATTGATCCCTCAATAAAAGGGAAGAAGAAGGCTAGAAAAACTGATTCATTCTCATGGTGAATTGCTGCCAAAATATTCACACACCAAACCCACCTCCATAAGCTTGTTCTTCAAGCTTTTCTCTTCAAATTTCATCACTAGAGGATCCCACAATCTGTTCCAAAGGCTTGAAGATAGCAAGGAAGATCCAGTGGTGGTTTGTGATAGATTGGTGAAGAAAAACAACAAAAGAATCCAACCAATTTCTCCATTTAAAAGAGGTTGGTAATCTGTCTCTGTTTTTCTTCTCATGAACAACATGCAAAAATTGATCAAATTGAACTTATTAAGTGCCTAAGATCCAAAATTGCTTCCGTAATTTAGATATTAACACTTTCACGTATTGTCGCCACGTGCTTGCGACGCGGAGCAGCCGACGTCCTCGAAAAGGGATAAAATAAAAGAAGTCGCCACCAATCTTTTTTATGGTGTAATTGGACACCAAAATAGAATAAGGGTCCATTTGGAATACATTTTAATTTAAATGTTTTTCAAGAATGCATTTTTTAAAAAACATTTTGTATAAAAATTGTTTAGAATTTAAACACTCATATGTTTGGTTACACTTCCTCATAAGTGTTTTTATGCACAAGTTAGCATACTTAAAAACTCTTTTTAGAAAAGTAGGTTTCAAGTGTTTCTCTCAAAATGGTTTATTTCTCAATCTCATTTTCTAATAAGTCATTTTTTAGTGGTTGCCAAACACTATAAATTTTTTCAAACTGATTTTTTTTCAAAATTTAAACACTTGAAAAGTTAAACCAAACACACCCTAAAACTATCGTTTTAAGAAAAAATAATAAAAAAACAGTCTGCGAAAACCAAATTTGGGTTCAGGAGTTGTTTGTGTATGGGGAAGGTGTTAGCACCCGACAACACCCGTTAAAAATAGTGGCCAAAATTTTATCTTGAATTGAAGAAAAATTAGAAAATATTATATATTTAGAAACAAATATATTTTTAAAACAATATCTTATTTTACCCCTCGTTACTCAATATTTGAAGTAATGATCCCATAAAATAAGTGGAAAAATTCCATTGATTTTTCTCTCTTAGAATTAAAATTCTTCACCTCAAGAATGTGAGAGAATTTTACCATTCCTCAATTCAGTCATAGGATAGCATTTCTCAAGGGAAAAATTTTTTAAAACATTTTTTAATTAAATTCATTTTTTTCTTGGCATCAAAATCTCGGATTCCCAAATATTAAGATCCCTCACCTTAAGAATTCTAGAAAATTGGACTCCCAAATATTTCTAGATTCCATCATAGAATTTTTCTTAAGAAAAACGGTCCTAAAAAACAATTTTACGAAAATATTATAAAACCTTTTAACACTTTTTAGAAAAAGCTTATAAGCTCAAAAACAGCAAAGGAATTAGAAAATAAGTTTAGAAATAAATTTAAAACAAACAAAAAGGAAAGTTTGAAAAAAGAGAATTTGAAAACATTTAACAAAAAAGGAACATATAATATACAGTATTTATATACAAGTACAATAGACAACAAATTACAATTATGAAACAAGTAAATTAACATAATAATTAATACAATAAAGAAACAACCAATAGTATATTAATTACGTTAAAATTTAAGAAGATATATTGGAATCGATCTCGGACTCCCAAAGATCGACCCCTCACCTCGGAAAAATTAGAAAATCGGAATCCCAAATATTTCTAGATTCCGTCGTCGGACTTTTTTTTTTTAAAGAAAAGTTTGGAGACTTAAAACTAGCACAATGCATCATATAAATATATCAACTTGATAACAATAAACAAAAGAATAATAAAAACAGTACTAAAAAAAACTATGTCAATGGTCAACAAAAACGACGGTGACATATCACATATAGTACAATTATTGTTTTTCAAAAAAAAAAAGAATAATAAAAACATTTATCAAGTTGACAACTTGACACAAAAGTATAAAACATGGAAAAGAAATAAAAGAACAATTAATAATAAAAATTCAAAGAAAAAAAAAAGAAAAGAATACGAACAAAAAAAACCGTGGACACAAACACAAGAGAAACTTTTCAAATATATATATATATATATATATAAAAGATAATAATAACAGCACATAAAAGAAAAAATATATATATAATAAAAGAAACCTAAACTTAAATAAAACAAAGAAAATAAAAAGAAGATCGTGATTCATGACTGACGCGACAACACACTGACTAATAATAATAAATAATAATAATAATAATAATAATAATAAGAAGGAACGTTTGCATCAATAGCAAAAAAAAAAAGCAAAAAAAATTGGTAATTGTAAGCGTGTTTTCCATTTATTAGGTTTGCAGATATAACAAAAACAGTTTGACCCGGTCCAGACAATAATGTAAAAAGATTAAAATAACCTCAGCTCGTCGTCCACTGATATACCAAATATCTAGTATATCAAACCCTAAAAATATATTAGATATTTGATATATCAATCAACTGATATACTAAATATATAATATATCATGTATATTTCATGAATATAATATACTTCATTTATGAAGTATTTTTTTTTTTTTAGAAATAACATTTATGAAGTATACACATGAGCTTTCATTAGTTTAGATATATTTGATATACTTCATCAATAAAGAATTAGATATATTAGCTTTATTTTGGGACAATATGTGTGGTAGAGGATTTAAACCTCTAATTGAATGTGTATATATCAGTGATTTTTTTAATAACAAGTCTATCATTGATGTATTTAGCTACTCATAATCAGGTATATAAATGTTATTAATTATTTGAGTAGTATAAAAAATGAGGTAAGTTAAAAAAAAAAAAAAAACAAATGAGGTATATCAATGATGTATCAACATTCATAATAGGTATAGAAGACAAACAAAATATGTAAATAACACAACATAATTCAATAAAGATAAAAGAAAATATAACAAATATAAGTAAAGAAAGTAAAACATATAAAGTATATCATTTGTATATCAAATGTTATGCTTATCAAATCAAGTATATATTAGGTATATCATTGTATTCATTCGAGTATATCAAATTTAGTATACTTTATATTTCGTATATTAGTAAATATAAAGTATATCAGATATACTACTAATATATCTATTTATGTACCAATAAGGGTAAAATTGGAATAATAAAAAAAAACGGAAATCAGATTTTTAAAATTTTGCTATGTTTGCAAATCTAAAAAATCATAGCTAAATTTGCAAATATCCTAATATTTTTTGCTACCCATTGCAATTCTCCTAATAATAAATGGAAAGTGAAAACTGATTAACCCATCCCAAGGAAGTTTAAAAATAATAAAAAAAATAAAAGATTTTTTTTTTATTTCATTGTTTCATTTTTTTTTTACCACGCCCCTCCCTTTCTCAGCTTGCTGTCTTTCTTTTTGTTCATCTCCTCTTTCAACTCATTCTCTCCTCCTCAACCTATTTCACACTTTCTTCTTTCTTTCCAACCTAAACCCTACTATTTTTCTCTCGGTGCAAGAATTTCCCTCAAGGTAAGCTATCTCTCCATTTTTTTTCTTTTTCGGTCCCTGTACTCTTTTTTCGCTCACTTTCTCGCTCTTTCCGCTATTGTCTTCTCTTTTCTTTTCATCTCATTTTCTTCCTATTTGACTTCAACCAAAACTCAATCACAAACTTAAGGTATGTTACACACAATCTTTTTAACTCCATTTTTGTTTATTTTGCTAAATAAAGCTAGAAAAGAAAACACTTAGAGGAGAATGAAAATAATAATAATAAATAAATAAACAAATAAAGCATAAATGAACAAGATGTATGCAAAAACACACATAATAACAAGCAAACGAAAATGCTAGGAGAAGAAAAGAAAATAGATGCAACTTCTAATACCTTACTAACTCGCTTTTCTTTTTTGTGCTTGAAGAAGGAAAAAAAAAGGGAAAAAAAAAAAACAAAGGGGAGGAACACTAAACCAACTTGTTGAACGAGGTGCGGATCCTTGGGACAATGTCCCCACTAAATGCAACCTCCAACGTAGTTTTAGTTTTTTCTGTGTTCTAATTTTTGTGGTTTGGGGTAGAGGGATTTTTGGCTATTTTTCTTGTGGTGAGGTTTTGTGTATTGTGTGTCTGGATGTTGGATGTGTATTGCTCTAGGGTTTTTTTGGATGGTTGAATGTATTGTTCATATTGAGAAGATTGGGGTTATAAAGACCCATTGATTACCCCATTTGAGCCTTAACTTTGCTGAACAAGTGCTCAAATTTGAAATCCATGCTACAAATGAATTTTCACAAAAATAGGAAACTGATTTTGGTTCATCAACCAAAAATTCAAAATCCTACCACTTTTATCAATTTGCAACTAAAACCTAACCAAATTGGTTCCTCTAACTGAATAGAAAGAAGGACATGAAAATAACAAGGATTAAGGATATCCAATCTTAAATTAATCAAATTGGAAAATTCAATTACACATGCATAACAAATAATATTAATCAATTAATAACCGGACAAAATACGTGGCTACACGTATCCCTATACTATAAACCATTTAGGTTATATACTAGAACTTGATCCCTGTCCATATTCATAATATAGTTCGAGTATTTCATATTATAACCAAGAGTGTTTATCTATTGGATTTAGGTTATATAAACAAACAATTCACTGTATAACATCTTTATTGCAAAAAGATTACAAACTATGAGTTATAGGAGATATAACCCAACAGGCTTCGGCTCCAAGGGCAATTTGGTCATTTATGCTCTGGTTTTGCTCGTTTTAGCCCCGAATTGCTTCCAAAGCTCCGTTAGGGACCTATACACATATTATACTCATTTTAAAGCATCTTTCGCAAGGAATTCAATAATCATAAGCAAATTACGAGATTATAAATGTATAAAAAATTAGACCTATTGATAACTGCCCAAAAGGTAGTTATTTAGGCCTCATTTCTATATTGATTTGTGTGTCTTTTGTGCTTAATAGGGTTGGTTTTAGATATATATTACTTGTTTTAACCCATTTGGAAGAATGGAAGCTTTGGAAATCATTTTGTGCAGAATATGTTGCTGGGCGACTTGAGGGAGCAAATTCTGTGCTGCAGCAAAACTGGGAGCAAAACTGCCACGTCACAGCTTGTTAGCCAAAATGCCAAACTGAATTCTGTTGAGTTTTTCTCGTGATAAAGGAGCAAGGAGAGCCCTACACGTGTCCAGGTTGACCTAAGTCAAGCCTCCTATCCTTCTATAAAAGGGAGTAGCCGCTCAAGTCAAAGTCATTCCACTTTTGGGAGAAAACATTCCATTCTTGGGAAGTTCCTTCCACCTTTGGGAGCCGAATAGAGGAGAGAGATTGGAGACCACCTAGAAGACCATCATTGCAAGCTGATCGAGGAGATTAGCATTTCCTTTTATTATCTTGTAATTATGGACGTGCCTACTCAGATTGTAACGTGTGTTTCCATGCATATTATGAACTAAGTAGCTTAGGCGTTGGTTAGGACACAATGTGATTGTCGTGCTTAACTTTAGTAATATAAATTGATTCTATGCATCTTGGTTAATTGTTGTGTTCATTTCTATTTTATGCCCGCCTGGCCAGCCGGTATGAATACCTCTCTCTAGTTTCAGGGATGATTTAGAGAGTGTGTGGCGATTAATCACACTACGATCATTGTGTATTGGTGAACGCTAGTGACTGAGCTAGGGATAGCCAGTTGCCTAGTGCTTGATCGGTCATACTTCATTGGGGTTGAAACACATTCCAAAAAATCCGGAGTTCCGGGAGGAATCCGCTAATAATACTGCGAGAGTTTGCATGATCAATAATATTGCTAAAGCATCTTTTAAAACGATTACTAAATCCTGACCAGCGCCTGTTTCTAATCTGTCTGCCTATTTGTTTATTCTTTTTTCTGTCATTTATTTTGCTTCAGCATTATTCTTATAAAAACCAATCATTTTTACCATCTTTGAAACCATTAGAGAGTTACACAAGATAGATAAAGTGGAAGCTAATTCAGGCCTTGGATTTATAATACTTATTACTTGCTGCGGACTGTGTATACTTGCACAGAGTTCTAGAGTCCTTTTATACCATATTTTTACTCACTCTAGGAACCCAACAAGTTTTTGGCGCCGTTGCCGGGGACTTGAATAAGTTTTTATCTGATCTGTTTTGTGTATGTGTTTTAGTGGTTTGGTGCTAGAACTTTTTGATTGTTTCTTTTGTTTTTGCAGGTGTGAGTTTGGTGCATGAACGATCCGCCTGGGGTGAGGTTCGAGCTTGATCCAGAAATCGAGAGAACATTCAGGAGAAGAAGGAGAGAGCAGCGTAGAAACCAGAATCAAATGGCTGACGTGCCGCGTCTCCCGCAAGGTCTTGAAGATCCAGCGAACCCCCAGCAGAATCGTGTGCTGCAGCAAAACCCGCCGCTGGAGCAAAATGAGCAGCAAAATAATCAGGCTGAGAATCCTATCTTGGTAGCAAACAATAGGACCAGAGCCATTCGAGCATATGCTTTTCCAATGTTTGATGAGTTGAATCCAGGGATTGCACGTCCTCAAATTCAAGCGGCAAATTTTGAAATGAAACCGGTAATGTTTCAGATGTTGCAAACCGTGGGTCAATTCCATGGTTTGTCATCTGAAGACCCTCATTTACATCTTAAGTCTTTTCTAGGAGTTAGTGATTCTTTTGTAATTCAAGGAGTGTCTAGAGATGCTCTCAGATTAACTTTGTTTCCGTATTCCCTTAGGGATGGAGCGAAGGCATGGTTAAATTCTTATGATCTAGGATCAATTAGGACATGGGATGAGTTAGCTGAAAAAATTTTGAGTAGATATTTCCCACCTAATAGAAATGCTAAATTAAGGAGTGAAATAGTAGGGTTTAGGCAACTTGAAGATGAGACTTTTAGTGAGGCTTGGGAGAGGTTTAAGGAGCTTTTGCGAAAGTGTCCCCACCATGGCTTACCACATTGTATCCAAATGGAAACATTTTACAATGGATTGAACGCGGTAACTCAAGGTATGGTTGATGCTTCGGCTGGAGGGGCCCTTTTGGCAAAAACTTTTAACGAAGCCTATGAAATTTTAGAAATAATATCTACTAATAGTTGTCAGTGGTCGGATGTTAGAGGCACAAGTAAAAAGGTTAAGAGTGTATTAGAAGTTGATGGTGTGTCCACCATTAGGGCTGATCTTGCAATGATTGCTAACGCTCTTAAGAATGTGACAGTGATTAGTCATCAGCAGCCGCCAGTTGTGGAGCCTGCTGCAATGGTGAACCAAGTTGCAGAGGAAGCTTGTGTCTATTGTGGTGAAGATCACAACTACGAGTTTTGCCCCAGCAACCCAGCTTCTGTGTTTTTTGTAGGTAATTAGAGGAATATACCTTATTCTAACTTTTATAATCCAGGTTGGCGCAACCACCCCAACTTCTCATGGGGAGGACAAGGGAGTAATGTGCAAGCACAGCAGAAAGTGAACCAGCCGGGATTTGCTAAAGCGCAGGTATTGCCCCAGCAAAATAAGCAGGCTTTGCCCCAGCAAAATTCGGGGAATTCTCTCGAGGCAATGATGAAAGAATTTATGGCTCGTACAGACGCCGCAATTCAAAGTAATCAAGCTTCAATGAGAGCCCTGGAATTGCAAGTGGGTCAGCTAGCCAATGAGCTGAAGGCAAGGCCTCAAGGGAAACTTCCCTCAGATACTGAACACCCTAGAAGGGAAGGTAAGGAGCAGGTAAAGGCAGTGACTCTTAGGAGTGGTAAGCCACTAGAAGGAAGAAAAGAGCCTAGTAAAACCCAGGATACAGATGGTAATTGTGATAGAAATGTTGTTGTTGAGAAAGAGTTGGAGACTGGTCAGGGTGCTGGACAAGCAATAAAGATGCTGGAGCATCTGGTTCTGTTCCAGATGTGGAACCACCTTATGTGCCGCCCCCACCTTATGTGCCGCCCCCACCTTATGTACCACCTCTACCTTTTCCACAAAGGCAAAGGCCTAAGAATCAAGATGGTCAATTTAAAAAGTTTTTAGAGATTCTTAAGCAATTGCATATAAATATCCCCTTAGTAGAAGCTATAGAGCAAATGCCTAATTATGCTAAATTTCTTAAGGATATTTTAACTAAAAAGAAGAGGTTAGGTGAGTTTGAAACTGTATCTTGTTGGGTTTAATGTCCTATAAACTCGTAGTTTGTAAATCATTAAACATATTCTATTTTCAATAAAGACGTTATTGAGGTTATTCAGTAAAAGATATTGAATATATACATTGCGAATGATTAACCTAAATCCAATAAACTAAGATCCTTGACTATAAAATGAATACTCGAACTATATGTAGGGACATATCGTAGGATCAAGTTCAAGTTTATAGTCAAAATAGTCTATAGTATAAGGATACGGTTGGGTGCCTTATCCTGGTGACACTATGGACGCGGCCCACTTTGTATTAAGTACAAACGATGAGATCCTAAGTCGTTCATGTGGAGACATGCGAGTGGGGGCGTCCTATGCAATGAGTTTGCATAAGACAGGACCACGAAATAAGTCACTTTCTCTTTATAACGCCGTTTACCGTAGAAACTGACTATTTCTCATAGATAACCTAGGTAACGCGTTCTTAATCCTGAGCGAGCTATGAACTCCTGTTTATACGAGATTATCCTTTGATCTGCATGGGTGAGAGTGGCCAGCATCGCCGACTCAACAAGCCTACCATTTTGGGGATAAGATCGAATAGATAGCTGGGGACATAGTTTCGCAAGACGGAATTCACTCCTACCCTTTTCAGGGATAGCAGAGAGGTTGTTCTCTTAAGTACTAACTCCAGGACTTGAACAAGGGGCCCCACCCTCTCGTTGGATCGAGAGGGACTTAGGTTTGATGGTTGGACCACAAACCGATTGTTCATTAGAGGATTAGTGGAACTTAAGGAACAAGAAGTACTATAGGGGTAAAACGGTTATTTGACCTAGCTATAGCTACGAACAACCTGTGAAGGAACGACTTACTGAACATGGTTAAATCAAGTGGACGGAAATATATCTATAGTGAGGGGAGTGCAACTATCGGGCTATAGTGGAGTGTCCCGGTAGTTAACGAATGTTGGCTAGCTTGAATAATGAGATTAGTCGGTTAGTCTCGAATCGTTGGAGCCCATGATCTATAGGTCCATTAGGTCCCCCTACTAGCTCATATCGGAATATAGCCTAGAACAAATTGATAGGATTCTTTGAATTGTTCAAAGTCGGGAAAAAGGGTATTATCGTAAAATTGTGTTTGACACAATAATTTAATTATGAATTAAATTAGAAAATGAGAGATAAAGTATTTAAAAGGGTTTTAAATACTATATACATGAATTAAGATTCATATATAAAAGATGCACCATATTAAGGTGATTAACTTGCTTAATCATTTATAATCAATTGGGCAAGGTTCAAATATGATCTTATATATTAATGTCACATTTAGAATTGATATTAATATCATAAATGAACATTTGAAATCTGATTTTGAATCATGGTAAGTGGAAAATGATGTAATTCCACTCTTGCATGAAGATTCAAAGTGGAATTACACCACAAACATGCATACTTGCATGTAATGTTGTTTGAACACCTAGCTTCCACTTTCACCCTTAAGACCACCATGTGTCTTGCATCTTGAGGCTTCTTCTTGCATGGATTCTCTCTATAAGTAGAAGAAGAATCATATTGGAGAGGTAGATAGCATTTACCTTAATGTTATGCTGCTGAATTTCTTCCTCAATCACTCTCTCATCTCATATCTCCATAGAGCTTGAACCTTCAAGCATTCCCTTCCCATTCCCTATCACTATAGACTCCCACAAGTCGTTCTCGGCCCGGAGAATAGTAGGGAAGACTCTAAAGGTTGTCCAAGAGAAGTTGGAGAAGGAAATCACCACAAGGAGTACCTCATTTGTGAGCTACAAAGGTTGGTTTTCTCTAAACTCTCTTTTCTGTCTTTTATAGAACATGCATGCTTTAGGAGCAAAATTGAATGTCTTAAGTGCTTTCGATCTTCAATTGCTTCAGCATGTGTAATATGTACACCTTCAATTGGTATCAGAGCATGATTAGAGCACTTAAGTCGTTTTAATTTTGCTGTGGTGGGTACCATTTTGAAATTGAATTTTCTGTGTGCTAAAATGGAAGTGTTCTGGTTTGGCAATTTTTTGAGCCTTTAATTCTTCATGAATTTGTAATTGCTCGGAAATGTAAGAGCGTTAATGAGTGTACTAGAGTCTGTAATTTTTATAGAGTCATTAGAGTCCATATAGGCTGTTAAATCGAAGCAGAACGGGAGAAGACGCAGCAGAAAACAGCAGCAGAATGCTGCTGTTCGTGACAGCGTCGGGACGCTCTTCAAGTAGCGTCACGATGCTGATGAAGAAAAATTCCAGCAGCCCAGATTTTTCCAGATTCTGGTTCGGTTCAGCTGCTGTCCTTGGTCCGGTTCGGTTTGCCTGCAGCTGGTTCAACCCCTATTCACTTATTTGAAGGCCGGTTCACTCCTTGGAGGTTGGTTCGGGTCGGTTCGTGAAGCTCGGGATTGATTCAAGCAATTTTTATTAATTATTATTGTAATAATTAGTTTATTGTTTGTTTTAAATTGCCAAACCATTCCATTTTAGTTTGATTTAATTTCTTTATGCATTTTGAATGTATGATTTAATTAAATGGATGTATGTGCATTATGAGCATGCCATATAGTTTAAAATCCCACCATAGGAAAGCATGTACATGCATTTTTAATTTTAATAAGTGTTATTAATAGTTTAAATGCATGAGGGAAATTTCATGTTTAAATTGATATAAATGTTGTATTGATTTAGGGAGATTCATGCTTGAATGGTTAATTAAAATTGATTAATTGATATAAAAGTTATATTAATCAAAAGATAAAATTAACCTAGCATGAAGCATGAAATTTCCTTAGAATTTTGTTTATAAGAGTTATATTCAAAAGGCAAGTTTGTTATAGTTTAGATTTATAATTGTTATAAATCACATAGAAATTTAAAATCTATAACAAAGAAAAAGGTGCATGCTCACTTAGGGTTAATTTGATCCAACTCTCGATCGATTTCAATTAGATTCAAATAGGTCGATAAGCTTGTAAAACATAGGTTACAAGAGAACTCACCCGACGAGATGCTGTCTAAGGCTGGAGGTATTTAAGTTGACGGCTTACGGAACACCTCCTACCTGGGCATCGAGTTTGTTCTTGAGTTAAAGTTAACCCAGTTTTATGAGCATGCACGTGTGTGATGTGAGGTTTTAATCGTTATCACCTAGACATCGTAAGATTAAATGAACTTAGACTTAGGGTTATTCAATTAGCCGGAATTCGCCTAAGTATAAGTATACCCAAAACCGTTTAAAATACTTAGTGGGAGTGGAGAGATATATCAAATCCATTTCCCTTTCACGTTCTCCCTTTTGTTCACAAGGTGAGATTTATGCTTGGCCTCGTGTTGATTATACCTCAACTGCTCCATTCGGAAGGTGTTTGCATAAATCAATAACAAGGTGAATGGAGAAAGTATTTATAGTAAGTGAGTGAAGGAAGTGTGTCAACACATCCTGCGGTCTCCTCCGTTAGGTTGCACCGTGAGATTTCCATGTTGCGCCTGCTTGTATGCCCTGGAGCTACTAACCATTCGGAGGGTTGTAACATGGAGATCGGAACAACGCAAACTCCAGAGATGGATAGGATTACTTAGGATCATTTCCAACATTAGCTTTTCCATTCGGTAGCATTGTTGGGGCCGTTCTCTGTAATCTTAAAACGGCGGGTCACACTTACAAGGGTTACTAAGTGTTAGTAAATTCCTGACCAAACGTAACGATAACTAAACAACTATAGGAATAAGAGTTATTCTGGGATTAGTATTTAGTCAAGAACGTCTTGGTTTTGTGAAGGAGTAATTGACTGCCCCTCGGTAGCGGTTGCTCTAACTCACTAAAGTATCGTTGCAAAATAATAATCCTGGGTACATTATTACTTTTGCTAAAACCTGATTGGATTCTGTCTAAAAATGGTTAATAAGCAATTTCTAATAGTTTTGTTTAATTTTTCAGCATGTCTAGCTCACTAGTACAATTACTCGCTTCGGATAAGCTTAACGGAGATAATTATGGAACTTGGAAGTCTAATCTGAATACAATACTAGTAATCGAGGATCTTAGATTTGTCCTTACCGAAGAGTGTCCACCTAACCCTGGCTCGTCAACAAACCGAATTGTTCGGGAAACATATGAGAAATGGACTCGAGCAAATGATAAAGCAAGAGTCTATATTTTAGCAAGCATTTCGGATGTCTTGTCTAAAAAGCACGAGAGGATGGTCACCGCAAGGGAGATCATGACTTCGTTGCAAGGTATGTTTGGACAACCGTCCTCGCAAATCAGGCACGAAGCTCTCAAGAATGTTTACAATTCCCGAATGAAGGAAGGTGCTTCAGTTAGGGAACATGTTTTGAACATGATGGTTCAGTTTAACATTGCTGAAGTAAACGATGCTACCATCGACGAGGGTAGTCAAGTAAGTTTCATAATGGAGTCTCTTCCGAAGAGCTTCATTCAGTTCAGGACAAACGCTGTCATGAACAAAATAGACTTTAACTTGACCACTTTGCTAAACGAGCTTCAGACTTACCAAAGTCTTACTAAGAGAGGACATGAAGGGGAGGCAAATGTTGCCACAACCAAGAGGTTCCAAAAGGGATCTTCCTCAGGAACAAAGTCTGGACCTTCCACTTCAAAGAATAAAAGTATTCAGATGAAGAAAAAGAAGGTAAAAGGGAAAGGAAAAGCTCCAATGGGAGGCAAGGCAAAAGCTGCAGAAAAAGGAAAGTGTTTCCATTGTAATGTAGACGGACATTGGAAACGCAACTGTCCCAAGTACCTTGCGGAAAAGAAGGCTGAAAAAGAAAAACAAGGTAAATATGATTTGCTCGTTATCGAAACATGTTTAGTTGAGCAAGATAGCTCTGCCTGGATATTAGATTCAGGAGCGACTAACCATGTATGCTCTTCTTTACAGGAAATTAGTTCCTGGCATATGCTGGAAGACGGCGAAGTAACTCTCAAAGTTGGAACTGGAGAGGTCGTCTCAGCTAGAGCTTCTAGAACTCTCAAGTTGTCTTTTGGAGATAGATTTTTACTACTTGAAAATGTCTTGTACGTTCCCGATATAAAAAGGAACTTAATTTCTATCTCTTGTTTAATTGAACATGAATACCAAGTATCTTTTGATATTAATAAAGTGTTTGTTAACAAAAGAGGTATACATATATGTTCTGCAAAACTTGAAAGCAACTTATACGTGTTAAGGCCAATTCAAGTTAAAGCTATTTTTAATACGGAAATGTTTAAAGTAGCGGAAACTCAAAACAAAAGGCGAAAAGTTTCTCCTAATACCTATCTTTGGCACTTGAGATTAGGCCACATAAATCGCAATAGGATTGAAAGATTGGTAAAGAGTGGACTACTAAACCAGTTAGAAGATGACTCGTTACCACCATGTGAGTCCTGCCTCGAGGGAAAAATGACCAAACGACCTTTTTCAGAAAAAGGTTATAGGGCCAAAGAACCTTTGGAACTCGTGCATTCGGATCTCTGTGGTCCTATGAATGTCAAAGCACGAGGAGGGTATGAATATTTTGTCAGCTTCATTGATGATTATTCAAGGTATGGCTATCTTTACTTAATGCATCATAAGTCTGAAGTCCTTGAAAAGTTCAAAGAGTACAAGACTGAGGTTGAGAACCAATTAGGTAAAACGATTAAAACACTACGATCAGATCGAGGTGGAGAATATATGGACTTACAATTCCAAGACTATTTGATAGAACATGGAATTACGTCTCAACTCTCAGCCCCTGCTACACCACAACAAAATGGTGTATCAGAGAGGAGAAACCGAACTCTGTTAGACATGGTTCGATCAATGATGAGCTATGCTCAGTTGCCTGATTCGTTCTGGGGATATGCAGTTGAGACTGCCGTATACATTTTGAACATGGTTCCCTCTAAGAGTGTTTCTGAAACACCCTATGAGCTATGGAAAGGGCGTAAAGGTAGTTTACGTCACTTCAGAATTTGGGGATGCCCGGCACACGTGTTGGTGCAAAACCCAAAGAAATTGGAACGACGTTCAAAACTGTGCCTGTTTGTAGGATATCCTAAAGAAACGAAAGGTGGTCTATTTTACGACCCTCAGGATAATAAAGTTATTGTATCGACAAACGCTACTTTTCTTGAGGAAGATCACATAAAAGATCATCGACCTCGCAGTAAACTAGTATTAGATGAGATTTCAAGAAAAACTACAAAAGAATCTACAAAAGTTGTAGATCAAGCTGGTTCATCAAAAGTTGTTGATCAAACACATCCATCTCAAATAGTGAGAGAGCCTCGACGTAGTGGGAGGGTTATAATACAACCCGACCGCTACATGGGTTTAACAGAAACTCAAAACATCATATCTGATGATGGTGTAGAGGATCCATTGACCTTTAATCAGGCAATGAATGATGTTGATAAGGACCAGTGGATCAAAGCCATGGATCTCGAAATGGAGTCAATGTACTTCAATTCGGTCTGGGAACTTGTAGAACAACCGGATGGGGTAAAACCTATTGGTTGCAAATGGATCTACAAGAGAAAACAAGACCAAGCCGGTAAGGTTCAAACCTTTAAAGCTCGACTCGTGGCAAAGGGTTTTACCCAGCGGGAAGGAGTTGATTATGAAGAAACTTTTTCCCCTGTTGCCATGCTTAAGTCGATTAGAATACTCTTATCCATTGCCACATACTATGATTATGAAATATGGCAAATGGATGTCAAGACAGCCTTTTTGAACGGCAATCTTGAAGAGACTATCTATATGGCTCAACCAGAGGGATTTATAGTCCAGGGTGATGAGCAAAAGGTTTGCAAACTTAAACGATCCATTTATGGATTAAAACAAGCATCAAGATCCTGGAATATACGTTTTGACGCTGCGATCAAAACGTATGGCTTTGAGCAGAATGTTGACGAACCTTGTGTTTACAAGAAAATCGTCAAAAACACTGTAGCTTTTCTAGTTCTATACGTAGATGATATCCTACTTATTGGGAATAATGTAGGATTCCTGACTGACGTAAAACAATGGCTAGCGACTCAATTCCAAATGAAAGATTTGGGTGAGGCTCAATTTGTTCTGGGCATTCAAATCATTAGAAATAGAAAGAACAAAACGCTAGCACTGTCTCAAGCATCATATATCGACAAAATGTTGATACGATATCCGATGCAGAACTCCAAGAAAGGGTTATTACCTTTTAGGCACGGGATTCATCTGTCAAAGGAACAAAGTCCTAAGACACCTCAAGAAGTTGAGGAAATGAGACGTATTCCCTACGCATCAGCAGTTGGTAGTTTGATGTATGCAATGTTGTGTACCAGACCCGACATATGCTATGCCGTAGGAATTGTCAGCAGATATCAGTCCAATCCTGGACATGCGCATTGGACTGCCGTTAAAAACATCCTTAAGTATCTAAGGAGAACTAGGGATTATACGCTCATGTATGGAGCTAAGGATCTGATCCTTACAGGATACACTGACTCAGATTTTCAGACCGATATAGATTCAAGAAAATCAACATCGGGATCTGTGTTTACTCTAAATGGAGGAGCAATAGTATGGAGAAGTATTAAGCAAGGTTGCATTGCTGACTCTACCATGGAAGCAGAGTACGTAGCCGCCTACGAAGCAGCAAAAGAGGCAGTATAGCTAAGAAAATTCCTAATAGAGTTGGAAATTGTTCCAAATATGCAACTGCCTATCACCCTCTATTGTGATAACAGTGGAGCAGTTGCAAACTCTAAGGAACCTCGAAGTCACAAGCGAGGAAAGCATATTGAGCGCAAATACCATCTCATCAGGGAGATCGTGCAACGAGGAGATGTGATCGTCACGCAGATTGCTTCGGAGCACAACATAGCTGATCCGTTTACAAAACCCCTCACGGCTAAAGTATTTGAGGGTCACCTAGTTAATCTAGGTTTACGAGCTTTGTTAGACTAGGGCAAGTGGGAGAAATGTAAGGGTATGGATGATGCCCTAGTTTATTGTCTTTATACTTCTCTCACACCTAACTTCATGTACTCCACTAGAGTTTCTAGTCCAAGTGGGAGTTTGTTGGGTTTAATGTCCTATAAACTCGTAGTTTGTAAATCATTAAACATATTCTATTTTCAATAAAGACGTTATTGAGGTTATTTAGTAAAAGATGTTATTGAATATATTCATTGCGAATGATTAACCTAAATCCAATAAACTAAGATCCTTGACTATAAAATGAATACTCGAACTATATGTAGGGACATATCGTAGGATCAAGTTCAAGTTTATAGTCAAAATAGTTTATAGTATAAGGATACGGTTGGGTGCCTTATCCTGGTGACACTATGGACGCGGCCCAGTTTGTATTAAGTACAAACGATGAGATCCTAAGTCGTTCATGTGGAGACATGCGAGTGGGGGCGTCCTATGCAATGAGTTTGCATAAGACAGGACCACGAAATAAGTCACTTTCTCTTTATAACGCCGTTTACCGAAGAAACTGACTATTTCTCATAGATAACCTATGTAACTCGTTCTTAATCCTGAGCGAGCTATGAACTCCTGTTTATACGAGATTATCCTTTGATCTGCATGGGTGAGAGTGGCCAGCATCGCCGACTCAACAAGCCTACCATTTTGGGGATAAGATCGAATAGATAGCTGGGGACATAGTTTCGCAAGACGGAATTCACTCCTACCCTTTTCAGGGATAGCAGAGAGGTTGTTCTCTTAAGTACTAACTCCAGGACTTGAACAAGGGGCCCCACCCTCTCGTTGGATCGAGAGGGACTTAGGTTTGATGGTTGGACCACAAACCGATTGTTCATTAGAGGATTAGTGGAACTTAAGGAACAAGAAGTACTATAGGGGTAAAACGGTTATTTGACCTAGCTATAGCTACGAACAACCTGTGAAGGAACGACTTACTGAACATGGTTAAATCAAGTGGACGGAAATATATCTATAGTGAGGGGAGTGCAACTATCGGGCTATAGTGGAGTGTCCCGGTAGTTAACGAATGTTGGCTAGCTTGAATAATGAGATTAGTCGGTTAGTCTCGAATCGTTGGAGCCCATGATCTATAGGTCCATTAGGTCCCCCTACTAGCTCATATCGGAATATAGCCTAGAACAAATTGATAGGATTCTTTGAATTGTTCAAAGTCGGGAAAAAGGGTATTATCGTAAAATTGTGTTTGACACAATAATTTAATTATGAATTAAATTAGAAAATGAGAGATAAAGTATTTAAAAGGGTTTTAAATACTATATACATGAATTAAGATTCATATATAAAATATGCACCATAGTAAGGTGATTAACTTGCTTAATCATTTATAATCAATTGGGCAAGGTTCAAATATGATCTTATATATTAATGTCACATTTAGAATTGATATTAATATCATAAATGAACATTTGAAATCTGATTTTGAATCATGGTAAGTGGAAAATGATGTAATTCCACTCTTGCATGAAGATTCAAAGTAGAATTACACCACAAACATGCATACTTGCATGTAATGTTGTTTGAACACCTAGCTTCCACTTTCACCCTTAAGACCACCATGTGTCTTGCATCTTGAGGCTTCTTCTTGCATGGATTCTCTCTATAAGTAGAAGAAGAATCAGATTGGAGAGGTAGATAGCATTTACCTTAATGTTATGCTGCTGAATTTCTTCCTCAATCACTCTCTCATCTCATATCTCCATAGAGCTTGAACCTTCAAGCATTCCCTATCACTATAGACTCCCACAAGTCGTTCTCGGCCTGGAGAATAGTAGGGAAGACTCTAAAGGTTGTCCAAGAGAAGTTGGAGAAGGAAATCACCACAAGGAGTACCTCATTTGTGAGCTACAAAGGTTGGTTTTCTCTAAACTCTCTTTTCTGTCTTTTATAGAACATGCCTGCTTTAGGAGCAAAATTGAATGTCTTAAGTGCTTTCGATCTTCAATTGCTTCCGCATGTGTAATATGTACACCTTCATATCTCTCACTGAGGAATGTAGTGCTATTCTTAAGAATGGGCTACCACCCAAGGCTAAGGATCCAGGATCATTTACTATACCTGTGTCTATAGGTGGAAAAGAGTTAGGTAGAGCACTCTGTGATTTAGGTGCAAGCATTAACCTTATGCCTCTTTCGGTCTATCGAAAGCTAGGTATTGGTGAAGCTAGGCCTACCACAGTCACACTCCAATTAGCTGATAGGTCTATCACATATCCAGAGGGTAAAATTGAGGATGTCTTAGTAAAGGTAGATAAATTCATATTTCCTGTTGATTTTATTATCTTAGACTATGAGGCTGACAAAGATGTCCCTATTATTCTAGGCCGTCCATTTTTGGCTACTGGTAGGGCGTTAATAGATGTTCAAAAAGGGGAATTAGCAATGAGAGTCTATAATGAGGAAGTAAAATTTAATGTGTTTAAGGCCATGAAGTATCCAGACGAGATGGAAGATTGCTCTTTCATTAGGATTCTGGAGAGCACAATTGTTGAGAGAGCAATACAGGATTCGGCAAATAAGCATTTGGAAGATCATGGAGAGGTTAATGAAGAGAATTTAGAAGTTTGTTCTT
The DNA here is from genome assembly GCA_017139565.1 of Luffa aegyptiaca. Taxonomy (NCBI): domain Eukaryota; kingdom Viridiplantae; phylum Streptophyta; class Magnoliopsida; order Cucurbitales; family Cucurbitaceae; genus Luffa; species Luffa aegyptiaca. Next base: position 41,005,466 of record CM029405.1, on the reverse strand, counting down.
TAGAAAGAAAAAATGAAAAGAATTGTTTAGGTGTGAGGATGTTTTTGAGTCTTTAGATTTAGATCAAAGGAAGGCTCCTCCTATTAAGCCATCCCTGATTGAGGCACCCACTTTAGATTTGAAGCCTTTACCGGATCATCTAAAGTATGTGTATCTTGGGGAGGGTGAGACGTTGCCCATTATTGTTGCATCAGATTTAATGCCAGAGCATGAAGAGACCTTAATAAAGTTGCCTTTGTGTATTCTTCTCAAATCAGTGTTCCAAGCGTGCTTCATTGATGAGCTGTTATTTACAGTAACTCATATTAAGGCAGTGAAAACACCTTGGTATGATGACTTTTCCAATTACCTTGATTTTGGAAACTTGCCTCCTGGTTTATCAAAAGAACAGATGAAAGAATTTTTCCATGGGGTGAAGTTTTATATATCAAATGATGCATCTATGGTTAGACAATATGTTGATGATGGGAGAGTGTTCAAGGTGAATGGACAGCGTGTGAAACATTATTGGGGAGAGGAGTTCCAGACGAAATATCCTTCCCTAAAGTTGGTTGATGAATGAGAGAGCGAGATTTTTGCGGGAGCATTTCACAGAGCAATATTGTGAGCTCCCAGTGGTTGTTTTGATTTTATTTCTCGATGATTTGATTTGATTTTAATTCAAGTTATTTGGTTTGTTTAAATTTTGCATGATTTATTTTTACTTGTTGTATTTTTAATTCCGTAGATTTTATTTTATTTTCGCTAGTTATTTTATTAGTTCAGAGTAGAGGTTTATTTTCTATTTAGATCAGAATTTTATTCCAGTTTTTATTTTCGGTTATTTAAATTTCTGTTTAGATTAGATTTGAATAAAATTTCTCCTTATTTAATTCGGTTTTGAATAGTAAAAATAAAAAGATTTGATTTGAGCGGTTAATATTTGAATTTCCGGATTTGATTTTTTTTCTTTTTTGAATTTAAATTTTTCGTATCCAAGATTCTTAAGATAATCTTTTCAGAAGGTTGTTGTGGCAAAGTTATGGCTGAAGCGAATCGTCCGAATAGGAAGGGTTTGGTTAATGATTGATTATCTTTACCGTTTGAATTTTTGAATTTCCGTGTGCAGGAAATTGAATGAGGAATTATGATGCTGCCACGTGTCACGCAGGGGCAATCCAAGGGCTTAATCATTAGACAGCATATAATTATTTACCATGGGCTGATTGCAATTCTGATTTTACCGTTTGATGGTTTTAATTCCACTAAGCTGCATGTGATTTAAAACGGTAATGTTAATTAATGAAAGAAAAATCTTTCGGTTAGGATTCAATTTGCTTGAGCCCTATTTATTAACAGCTTCTGGTAAGTATTTTTCACTTCGTCTTCTTGTTTCGAATCTTTGCCGTTTTCATTCTTCTTTCTTTATTGTTATTCTCTGTAAAACCCTTGAGTCTTCCATGGCGAAAACGAGAGCAAGAAAAGAGAGAGATCATGAGGAATAAGAGGTACCCGTGACCCCCGAAGCACCGAAAGTTAAGACGAAAAAGAAGAAGACGCCAGAAGAAAAAGAAGCTAAAAGAAGGAGAAGGCAGCAGAGGGCTGAGGATCAAGAAGTTATAGAGAAGGTGGTGGAAGATGTCGCTGCCACGATGGTTGAAGAGGATCCGAAAGAACAAGAAGAACAAAACCCAAAGCAGACTGAGCCAGGTGTTGCGGATACAGAGGAAGTTCGAGAGGAAAATACAGAGGAAGTTCGAGAGGAAAATACCGAGGAAGTTCGAGAAATTACAGAGGAAGTTCAAGAAAAGCAGGTCGAGGATGTGCAAGAGCAACAGGCAGAAGATGTTCAGGTAACGAATAATGAGCCAGTGCAGGAGGCTCGAGTGGAGGTGATCATGCCAGAAGTACCGAAACGTCGCCGCATTAAGAGGAAAGCAGGCGGCGTTAGGGTTGTCCGAACTGATATTCCTTCGCCTCCAACCACGGATTCTGAAAGAGAAAATGCAGAGAAAGAAGAGCGTGAGAAGAAGGAAGCCGAAGAAAAAGCAAGAGAAGAGGAAGAGAAAAAGGCTGAGGAAGAGCGATTGCTCAAGCGAAGGGCGGAAAAGGGCAAAAGTGTTGCTGCAGCATCGGAGGAACCTGATGAAATAGAAGAGTCACAATTGCCGTATGATCGCTTCGTCAACAATTTTGCCAGAGCAAAATACGCTGAGCTGCTGAAAAGAGACTTCCTGTTTGAAAGAGGATTTAGCGGTGATCTTCTGCATTTTCTGAGGATCGGCATTGCAGACCATGGCTGGGAGTTGTTTTGTGCGAAGCCTGAGTCTGTAAACGCACAGGTGGTGCGTGAATTTTATGCTAATATTGACAAAGAAGATGGTTTCCAGGTGATTGTTCGAGGAGTCGAGGTAGACTAGAGTCCTAGTGCTATCAATGCACTGTATAACCTTCAGAATTTCCCCCATGCAGCTTATAATGAGATGGTTGTAGCGCCATCTAATGAGCAGTTAAGTGATGCTGTGCGGGAGGTGGGTATTGAAGGGGCACAGTGGCAGCTGTCCAAGACAGGGAAAAGGACGTTTCAGTCAGCTTATCTGAAGAGGGAAGCGAACACGTGGATGGGATTTATCAGACAGAGGATGCTTCCAACGACTCATGATTTGATGGTCTCGAGGGAACGGGTTCTTCTGGTTTTTGCTATTTTGCGGTCTCTCAGCATTGATGTAGGGAAGATGATTGTTAATGAGATTTCTGGTTGTTGGAAGAAGAAGGTGGGGAAGCTGTTTTTCCCGAATACCATTACCATGCTTTGCAAGAGGGCAGGGGTTCCAGAGGATGAAGGAGATGTTATTTTGTTTGACAAGGGGATCATCGACACGTCTAACTTGGCACGGCTCTAGCGTATGCAGGAGGTACGTCAAGGAGGGCTTGTTTACGGCATCAACACGATTTTAGAACAACTCGCACTTTCGGCCAGCAGGCAAGAGTTTGCCGAGAGGCAAGCTTTAACCTTCTTGAACTATGTTAAGAGTCGTGATGCCAATCTGAAGAAGGCACTGCAGGAGAATTTTTCCAAACCATATCCAGCCCTTCCAGCATTCCCTGAAGATTTATTGAACCCCTGGATCCCACCCCCACCTGTTGAAAGAGAAGAGGAGGATGATGAAGAGCAGGGTCAGGAAGACTGACTAATATGATGATTTTGAGCGAGCATTACTTTTGTTTTTCCATTTTTGTTTGCTCGCGCATATCTGACCCCGCTTGCTAATATGTTTGCTTGTTTCTTTTTAATTTTTCTGCTGCTGAAAAAAATATATCTGCTTTTGTAATTGTTTTCTATATTTTAATGAAATTTCCGAAGTTATTTCTGTTCCATAAGCACTGAGTGATTCTAACTTAACTAATTTCTTCTGAATTTTTGAAGCTTGGACTGGTTAAGCTTAATTAGATCAAGGTATTCTGATCTCCAGAAACCTTTTGCTTGAGCAATTCTTCTAGCCTGGTCGATGCTGCGGCAAAGAAGATTCTGAGGTAGTGTCGATTTATATGATCCACTTTAAGCTTAGTTCTAGTCCCACGCTTAGATTAAAAATTCAGATAGAAAAATTTAAGTTTGGGGGTATAATTGCAAAACTGATAATTCATTGGGGACAATGAATAATTCAAGTTTGGGGGACTTTTTGCTACTCCAATTGTTTTGCTCGAGCATTCATCTCCTTCATTAAATAATTTGTTAGGTTATTGAGTAACCGGGGACATTTGTGATACCCACAGTTTGTCCTCACGTCAAAAGGTGACCTAGGAAATATATATATAAAAAAAATGATGAAAAATTATTTGCTGAAAAAAGTGATTGTTGAAAATTTTGCTGAGAAAATTCATGGAGCAAAAGTTTTGAAGGATGAATGATAGTCCAGCAGTTTTTCTGTCTCCCAGAACTTAGGTGAGCTTCATCATAAAATGTTGCCATTGTGAGGGGCAAGAGATGGAATAACTAAGGATTTTTTTGCTTTACAAAGAGTATTTAGCCTAATTGGTGATGAGTTTGAGGTAAGGGTATACTGCACCATAAAGTGGGTCGTCCCATGCTTAAGAGCTTATGACTGTAGGGCTGCTTTAAGTCTGAAAAACAAAAATATAAACCCCTGAAATATGTGTTCAAATATGTCTGATATTAGAGCTAGGCTGTGGCAAGTTCTAAGAACTGAGTTAAAAGTGGTGATTATTTGTCCATGCCGGAGGAATTATTTTGCTGCAGCAAAGCTTGGTTTTGTAGAGTGCTCAGGTAAAGGTTGAAGGTAGTGTTGGATTGTCTGGTTTGATTAAGCTATTCTTTGTCTAATGTTTTGAATTCTTAAGGAAAGGTTGGTTAGTATTGCTCGGGACGCGCAATAGTTCAAGTTTGGGGGTGTGATAACTGCCCAAAAGGTAGTTATTTAGGCCTCATTTCTATATTGATTTGTGTGTCTTTTGTGCTTAATAGGGTTGGTTTTAGATATATATTACTTGTTTTAACCCATTTGGAAGAATGGAAGCTTTGGAAATCATTTTGCGCAGAATATGTTGCTGGGCGACTTGAGGGAGCAAATTCTGTGCTGCAGCAAAACTGGGAGCAAAACTGCCACGTCACAGCTCGTTAGCCAAATTGCCAAACTGAATTCTGTTGAGTTTTCTCGTGATAAAGGAGCAAGGAGAGCCCTACACGTGTCCAGGTTGACCTAAGTCAAGCCTCCTATCCTTTTATAAAAGGGAGTAGCCGCTCAAGTCAAAGTCATTCCACTTTTGGGAGAAAACATTCCATTCTTGGGAAGTTCCTTCCACCTTTGGGAGCCGAATAGAGGAGAGAGATTGGAGACCACCTAGAAGACCATCATTGCAAGCTGATCGAGGAGATTAGCATTTCCTTTTATTATCTTGTAATTATGGACGTGCCTACTCAGATTGTAACGTGTGTTTCCATGCATATTATGAACTAAGTAGCTTAGGCGTTGGTTAGGACACAATGTGATTGTCGTGCTTAACTTTAGTAATATAAATTGATTCTATGCATCTTGGTTAATTGTTGTGTTCATTTCTATTTTATGTCCGCCTTGCCAGCTGGTATGAATACCTCTCTCTAGTTTCAGGGATGATTTAGAGAGTGTGTGGCGATTAATCACACTACGATCATTGTGTATTGGTGAACGCCAGTGACTGAGCTAGGGATAGCCAGTTGCCTAGTGCTTGATCGGTCGTACTTCATTGGGGTTGAAACACATTCCAAAAAATCCGGAGTTCCGGGAGGAATCCGCTAATAATACTGCAGAGTTTGCATGATCAATAATATTGCTAGAGCATCTTTTAAAACGATTACTAAATCCTGACCAGCGCCTGTTTCTAATCTGTCTGCCTATTTGTTTATTCTTTGTTCTGTCATTTATTTTGCTTCAGCATTATTCTTATAAAAACCAATCATTTTTACCATCTTTGAAACCATTAGAGAGTTACACAAGATAGATAAAGTGGAAGCTAATTCAGGCCTTGGATTTATAATACTTATTACTTGTTGCGGACTGTGTATACTTGCACAGAGTTCTAGAGTCCTTTTATACCATATTTTTACTCACTCTAGGAACCCAACACCTATCAAGCAAAAAGAAGAAATTATGAGAGTTCGAGATCGTGGCTCTTACTAAGGAATGTAGTGTTATTCTTAAGAATGGGCTACCTTCTAAGGCTAAGGATTCGAGATCATTCACTATTCCTGTCTCCCTAGGTGGAAAGGAGTTGGGGAGAGCACTTGGTGACTTAGGCTCTTACTGAGGAATGTAGTGTTATTATTAACTACATGTTTCTGTACGGGTTATATGGCCTCTGATTCCCATTGTTACGAGCATATCCTCCCACAACATTCACTTCTCCATTCTCCTAGAGCTGGGGGCAAGCATCTGTCGTATGACCTGTCATCGAACACAGTCCACAGGCTTTCGCCTGTCACAGTCCACAGTCCACACAAAATGCACAAGTTTAGAAAGGTCCGAAAGCTCCACTCGCATCTCACTTACCTGGCTTTTAGAAGCGGCCTGAACAGGAGCCATGGGCTCTCTCGTGCCAAATTGCTGAGAATTCTCAGCCATACTGGAGATCAATTGCCTTGCCTTCGCTGGCGTCTTATTCACCAAAGCTCCTCCACTCGCTATATCTACCATACTCCAATTTGTCGGTAGCAGCCCCTTGTAGAAATACTAGATCAGGAGCTAGTCGAAGATCTGGTGGTGTGGGAAAAACTTACGCACAGGCGTTTGAACCTCTCTCAGTACTCTTAGAAAGTCTCCCCCGATATCTGGGTGATCCTGTAGATCTCCTTCCTGATATTTGTAGCTCTGCTGGCAGGAGAAACTTTTATAGGAAAAGTTTTTTTTTATCTCGTTCCAGGTGGTGATGGAACCAAAAGGAAGGTAGTACAACCAATCTTTTTGCCTGGTCCTTCAACGAGAATGGAAATGCCCTCATATTTATCACCTCTTTTGTCACTCCATGTGGCCTCATCCCGGAGCACACAATGTGGAACTCCTAAAGATGCTTATTGATAAGGGTATAAAATATATCTATTTTACCCTTATATTTAGCTCATTTCTTGGCCAAATGTTGTATGTTGTGATCAATTTACTGTTCCCGAGCTCAAAATATGCTTAAATTGATAAGTTAGGGTGTTGAAAATCACTTTTGTCAAATTGTACTCATTTATGCTTAAAAAGACTTGATTTTAAGAGAACTTGACTTAGTTTGTTACTGTGCAGAAAAACAGAGGAAAAACTGGAATTTCCCAGAAATGCAACCGCATTTCTGGGAAGGCAAAAATGAAATGCGACCGCATTTCTAGAAAAAAACTGAAGCCGTTCCGAGTCATCAGCGCGTCGTTGTTGACGAGTCTTCTTTGCACCTAACTGGCTGTTTTGACCCCGAAACTGACTGGGCAACCTTCCAGCACCTATTTCGCAGCTCCTCAACCATTTTCTACGCTATATAAGCTCGAGATTCGAAGTCAAATTCAAGCAGAACTCATTTGGAAGAAGAGGGTGGTGACAGAACCCTAGTTGACGCCTATGAGTAGGGATGCCCGAGGTCCTTCTTAGATGACTGAATTCTAACCTTAGTTAGACATCAAACCTTAGGGTTTGTAGGGATTTTCACCCATTCCCACTTGTAAAAGCGAGAGAGTGGAGTGTCTTAGCGAACTCTAGAAGGATTGAGTAAATAGAAAACCCATAATATTTAGCTATCTCCTTTATTTCCAACTCTTGATTACTTTTCATTTTTTTATATTATTTACATTCTTATTTCAATGGAAATGTATTCATTTGCTCTTTATCTCACCATGAGTAGCTAAATTGCGTTGAGGGGTTCAATATGGTGAATTCCCTTATGGTTTAATGGCTTGAAAGTGTATTATTTGCTTAAGTTTCTATTCAATGCATGTCATTCTTTATTGATTATCACTCTAATCTTGTTGAGTTTAACTTGATCACTTAGACTTTGCATGCTATGTGAGTTTGATCTCGAAAGGGACAAACGATATCGGTTCTCATAAAGGTGATATAGGAGAAAAAGCTCGAAAGAGATTGTTCAGCGGTATAGGGCAAGCTGCCTAAGGCACCCTATATCGACTATAGGGTTATAGGTTGCATTCGTGAATTATCTATGTCGGAGTCGAGTCACAGAAATGTGCATAACGGTACTCGCTTAGCCTTCTAACGGTTCTTGGGAGCAAGGGCCAAATAGAAGTTAAATCTGACCCAATGCATTAAATAGGCTTAAGTTAAATATTACATGACTATGGTTATTACCTTAGGAATGAATCCATGTTGAATACCTCGTTTATTTCTTATTATTATTCTTTTATTATCTACTTGCTTATTTTGTTTATCTTTTCAAAAACTCAATCAATCAACTTATTTTTCTTTGGTTACCTTTTCAAAAGCAATCATTTGAGCAGTTTCTTCATCAAATCTGAATTTCCAATTTAGTCCTCGTGGGATCGATAACCTTGGAATACTTCTAAGGTTTTTTTATTACTATGTGCGACAGTGTATACTTGAACTAAGGGTTAGCTGAGTTATTTAATTATCTCACATCTATTAATTCAGCCTCTACCGCACCACTTATGCGGGTCCTCACCTACACTACCACGAAAAATCAGTAGTAAGGGAATTAAACCCCACTTTAATTCAAATGTACCTGTTGTCTCTAGATGGGTGATATAGAGGGGGTGTTGGTTCAAATCTGGCACTTCCAGCTGATGTAGAGTCTCTCGGCCGTAGCTGGAGCCTCAACCTCACCAAGACCGTCCACTAGTTTCCTTCTTGCCTGTCTCGTAAATCGTGTCTCCGCTCGTGTGATCTCTGATTCAAACCTAAGATCGTTGCCATGTGAGGAACGAGTGATCATAAACCAAAAATAAAAAGAAATATACACCATTCCTCGACAACGGTGCCAATTTGGTCGGTCAGGTTTGTTGAATCCCCAAGATCAAATACAATTTATAACTGGCTACCAAGCTACTTTGTTGTAGTAGTGGTCGGGTCGTCCACTAGGAAGGGGACTGCTCAAATTCAGGTTTTTATGCAAGTTATACAAATGGGAGGTTTTGAAGGATTTTGTCAGGAAACTAAATGAAAAGATTCGAAAAGTAAAATAGCCGGCAAAGTAAAAATCATGCACAATGACAGAAAATAGGAAAAATAGTGGATGAAAATAATCAGAGATATGAGATCGTCAGATTACGAGGTTCACTGATTTGATTTATTAACCGGTTTCATTGTTTGCTCTAATGATTAATTCTTCTAAATTATTATGAACCCGGTATGTAACGTCGGGAATTCAAGGTATAAACTCAATTTCTTAAATGTTGAGTTAACTTGGTTTAAATTGAGCAAATTTGGAGTTAAAAAGGAAATTTAAAGAATAGAAAATTGGTGAAACTTTAAAGTTAGGGCTGGAATGACATTTTTGTAAATAAGTGGTTATTGGAGCCAAGCCAACCCTAAGAGTCTTGGTTTTTTTAAGTGAGCACTCAGCCCTAGGCCCCTTCATCTTCTCCAACTTTCCCTTCCTCCTCCACGATTTTAGCAGCCCCTTTCTCCATCTTCTTCTTGAATTTTTTTCCCTCTCTCAACCGTATCTCTCTCTCCACCGTGACCCCTTCTCGCTCGCGCCACTTCAGTCGTCTGTGGCCTGTCGTCCGTCGTCCAAGCAGCAGCCACAGGTCACGCCTCGCCACCGCCGTGAAGTTTCAGTCCCGCGTCGTCATCGTTCAACCCATCTTTGTAGCAGTTCGACGAACTCGCGGTTGTGAGAGGATTTCGTTCGCATCCAGCCGCTGTAGTCACGATTTGGGTGTCGTCGCCGCCAGATCGTGAAGCTGCACCAGCGTTGGTTTTGGTTTGGTTGAGTTTGGGTAAGTTCTGTTAAGTTTTATGTTCGATTGGATTTGGAATGAGGTTTTTGTGGAGATTTGAGTTAGCCCATTGTTATGGAACTTCAGTTTCAGTCATACCCACTCATTCCCATCGTTCAAATTCGAATATTTGACCAATTAAGCTACTGTCCAGCAAGGGAATTTCTCGTTGGGTTAGTTTTTCTTATCCATTTGTGTTCCGAATGAGATTTCAGGTCTTTTTCGGTGTTAACCCATTGAGTTCTGAACACATTTTAGCGTTTTCCCACTCAATTTCAACTCACTATTTGTAGATTTACGCTACTTTGAGGTACTGTCCAGCGGGCATGTAAGTGGCTTTATTGTTGAACTTTTTAATTGAGAGCGCATGTTTGACTCTTTTCCAAAATTCATGTGTTTTGTGTATTGTTTTAATTATGTATATGTTTAAGAAAAATTGTTAAAGCATTGATTATTTAAGTATGAAATTTGTTATGGATGTTTGTAAATGTTGAGATTTGAATTCTTGTAAAAGTGGTGGTCTCTTGAGATTTTTATATGATGCATGAATTTATACGGCCTTTAAGTCTTTAAAATTTAGAAAGTGTTCATGAAATTGATGTACTTTAAGAGATGCCTAAACAGGACTTAGCGACATGAAATTGATGTACCTGAGTCGAGGTTCGTGAGATTGACGTCCCTCCATAGGTGACACATGAAATTGATGTGTCTAGGATATGCATGAAATTGATGTATATCCCATAATTAGTAGGTTTAAGATAAAATTTAGAGCCACCAAAATAGAAATGTTGTTGATTTTAGAAACGTGCGTAAGCGTGACCCAACCTCAACAGTAGGGTCACTTACTGAGTATTTTAAATACTCATTCTTTTCTAAAATGTTTTCTTTCAGGTAAAGGCAGGGGCAGGTGAAATGCAATTGATGAGAATCGTTAGATAGCCATGGGAGAACTATGAACTTCATATTTTCTTCCGCTTTGGGAACTTTGTTTTACTTTATTTTGATTTATAAACTTGTTTGAGAAATTTCTTAGAGGCCATGTATGTTTATAGTTTTGGAATCTTGTAAGAATATTTTAATTTTAAACCTTTAAACTCAGAGATCCCGAATAAAAGTTTTACTTTGAGGTTTTTACTTAAAATAGTGGTTATGTTATAAAATGTTTTTATTTAAAAAGGCCTCCAAAGCATGCATGAAGTAACAGTCCCGAATAGACTCTAGTAAGAAGTCAGGTTGTTACACGGTATGCTTCTTGGTTATTTAGATTTTGCATCCTCCTAACCTGTGCTAATCGTTTAATTAACCCATTAGTCCGCGTGATTAATTGACCAATTAATATATGATTGGCGCCCGCTACCCCTCATGCATTAGACTTCTGGCCCACAAATCTAATTCTAATTAACCGAATAGATAATCCATTAGCCTGCGTAATTACCTACCGAGTTAATTACATTACGTTTAAGGGTTTGAAATTACTCGACTAAACTAGGAAAACGAATTCCTAAATCAATTAAATAATTTCTCTATGAATCCCAGGCCCTATCAAGCAAGCTATGAAAATTCATATAGAAAGATGCAAAAGACATGATTCAGACCTATTGACAATCTCAAATTACGGATAGATTATCTAAGAAATCATTCAAAGATAATAATTAAATCGGGAAAACACAGATGAACACAACAATACAGTAGAATTTCAATGAGGAATCAACAAACTCAACCAAAATGCATATAAACCAAATCAGTTACATCCCAATAATCTGACGATATGATGTTTACGCTACCATAATCAAAGAAAACATAGCGGAAATATCAAAAGAAAGAATTCTAAACAAGCCTAGAACAAAAGAAAAGCTAAAAGAGCCGAAAGAACAAGCTGAGAAACATAAATAATGACAAAAAAATTAACCTAACAGCGGATAAAAATCAAGCTGAGTCTTTATAAAACAGTCAGAGCGTCGAGACACTCTCTGCGCCTGAAGCATTCTGTGAGCATTTTTCGTGGTAGCGTCGAGACGCTATGCGCAACATCTCGATGCTACGGACTTTTCAAGCGTGTTGAACATCGTCTAGCGTTGAGATGTTACTGTGGTAGCGTCTCAACGCTAGGCTCTCGGGAATCTCCACTTGGAGCTTGATTTGCCACGCTTTGACGCCACGATCCGAGGTTGAAATGTTCTGGCTCGAGTCTTTTCACCTCCTCTTCATCTCACGGACTTTGATTCAGCTAGAAAACTCTTAATTGGCTCAAATCAACGCCAATTTGCACAAATCACTCTGGGAACCTCTAGCGCTCGAAACTCTATGATAGCGAGCATAGCTAGCTATTTTTCCCTATTTGATTGGTTAGTCTTTGAGTAATTCATAGTCATTTTATTGCTCTTTAATGTTTATTTTGTAGGAAATTGTTATGTTGAGCTAAAACGAGAATTTGGAGTTAATCGGGTGCTCGGAACGCTAAAAGGAGGCAAAGGAAATTAATTAGAAAGGAATTAGAAGCTATCCAATCCGAAAAGGCATCAGGCGTGAATCTGCGACAGCGTCTCGACGCTGCCTGTGGCGTCGCAACGCTGTGACAAGAGCGTCTCGATGCTATCGATATTTTCCTAAATAGAATAGCGGCAAACTGGGATAGCGAAGCGACGCTGTCCATAGCGTCTCGAAACTGCCCATAGCGTCGCGACTCTGCCCATAGCATCTCGATGCTGTTGGTAGATTTTCTATAAATTCATCTTTTTCTTGCACGACCAAGGGGAGTCCAATTGGTTAGATTTTAGCCCTAATTTCGACTAGAGACCTTTGGTGGGAGCTAAAGCGAGGCCAAGGAGTGGGAATCAAGCGAGAAAACGTGGAGATCGTGACGGGCATGTGCCGGTTTCGACAGATTCGAGTTTTCCTTTCTCTTTCCCTTACCTCTTGTAGTTTTATGGTTTTTCTTTCAATTAGTGTTTGTGGTTTAAAGACTATGAATTACTAGTTGTTTGTCTTAGGGATTGATGTAGTTGTTTTAGTTTGTTGGATTGATTTGTGGTATGAATATGCATTTATCTTAGGGGTGAAAGGAGCCGAACCGAACCGGAGAATTGAACCGAACCGAACCGGTTCGGTTCGGTTTGGTTCGGGTTTCACTTTAATTATGACCGATCCGAACCGAACCGATAGGGTTCGGTTCGGTCCTTGTCGTTTCTTTACCCGAACCGATATACGCGACGCGTGTTATTTGTTTTTGTTCAGACTTTAGGGTTTCAACTTTCAAACCGATTTAGGTCTTGCCTCTTCGACTTCGTCTTCCTCCTGTCGCCTCTCCTCCGCCGCCGCCAGTGCTATTCAATCTCTCCTCTCCCTACTCGTGTTTGCCGCCTGATCCAGTCCCAGGGTTAGCCATGGCGACGACTCGGTTCTAGACTTCCACCTTCTTCTTTCTCCTTCCCTAGCCCTAACTTCCGTTCTTCAGCTCGCTTTTGCCAACTCCGAAGGCGACGCTCTCTACACTCTCCGCCGGAGCTTGACCGATCCCGATAACGTCCTTCAGAGTTGGGATCCTCTCTCGTCAACCCCTGTACTTGGTTCCACATCACTTGTAACCAGGACAACCGCGTTACCCGAGTGTACGGTTTCTGTTTCTTTGTTTTTCTTTTTTTTCTTTACTATTTGATTGGTTTTTGAACTGTTTTCTTTATCTTCTTTATTTATAATACCGAAATCTATTGTTTTCGATTTGTACCGTCTCTCTCTCTTTTTGTATTGTGCCATTGTGAGGTTTATTTCATGTTTGTTCTGGACCCAATTGATCGTTTTGCGAATTTTGTTCATCGTTGTGGTATGAGGGCTATGTCTGTTTTCTCTGTGAAGTCAAACGAATTCTTCTGTTTTAAGATGAACTATAATCTTTTTACGGAAGTGAAAACCGACCCATTTGGGTAATTTTTTGATGGAGGCTTGATTGTGAAGGATCAGGTGTTGGCCAGTTTGGTGTTGGAGTCTTGTTTGGGACATTTCTAATGTTGATGTTCTAAATATTTTTGTGTGTGGGTAATACTTTAATCTGGTTTTTTGCTGGTTCTTGATTTTTTGTACTCTTCTGTCACTAAATATGTAGGGAACTTTACAAAAACAACATCCATGGAACCATTCCAGATGTTAAGTAGTGCAAGCTCAAGGACTAAAAACTTGAAATGGGAATGTTTGTATTCAAAATCATTATTGGGAGCGTTGAGTTCACTGACCGGTAGATCAATAAAAGCCATGGAAAACGAACTGCGCTCAAGTTTCTGCAAAATGACTTTCTTCATCAGCCACTCGTTTTCCATTTTTCTTTTCTCTTCTTTTCCTAAAATTGCACACGTATATATACCTAAACTTAAGAATATCTATAAGAATAATTTTAGCAAAAGGTTAAACCATGAAAATGTTGTTGAAATTTTGAAAATAGACATTGGATTTTGGGTTTCTTCTTTTATTTTGTTGCAGGGAATAAAAAACTGGATGCTATTATATTTTGCTCTCATGTACTGTGTCATCGAACGAAATTAATTTCGTCATATTCTTTGAGTAGGTATGAGCATTGAGAAACTCACCATTACAGGGAAGGACCATAGAGAAAAAGAAAAGACAAGCTTGTTGATAGTGAAGGATTACTAGCAGTGAGTTTGAACAAAACAGTGAGTTTTAACCAAAGATTACTAGCTTCTTTTTTTTTTATAAGAAACATCAAAAGATTACTACCTTCTTTGAGTTGGTATGCTATTATATTTTGCTCTCATGTATTGTGCCTAGCTTAGAGCAAACTAGTGAGTTTGAACCATCTCTAAGATATATGTTTTCTTAATCATTATTTATTTGCTTGCCTAGTTGAGATTTAGAAGAGAAAGTAGTGATGGAAGAAAAACTGAATTACAATCTTGATTCTTGAAATCACTTCATTCACAGAACAGAAAAAGGAATGAGACCCCTACTAATGTTTGCTTAGATAAATAATTATTGAATATAACCATAAACTAGTTGTAAATTCAGTAAGCATACCTGATTTGTTTTATTAATTTATTTCTTTTTTACCCTAAGTTTTGAAAGCTATGACTTTGTACTTTAGGTACACCTTTTACTGAATGACACGGATGATGAGGTGATGGACCCATGTGCTATAAAGTTATCAATCATAGAAAATGAACATTTTGGAAGGCTCTCTTAATGTATTTTTTGTTTGTAGATTTCTTCATCCTGATTATAGTGTTGACAGGTGGAAGGGCGAATCTACATGTCCAGAGAGTCTAAAAGTGGCGTAGAGTTTCTTAAACGAAAAAGGATTCAGTGAATGAAACCCGAAGTCGTTGGTGGGACAGTTACCGTAACAAATTATAAAATGGGCTCCAGCTTTTTCTATAAAGTCAAATTAGGATGGCCTATGGTACTTTTATAAATGATTTGTTTTGAATTCCATCGTTGACTTTGTAATTATGCTAGGTGTGCGAAGTAGGGGTGTAAAATTTCATTGTTGGCTTTGTAATTATGCTAGATTTCATGAGTTACTTTTATAGATGATTTGTTTTGAATTCCATTGTTGGCTTTATAATTGCTAGGTGTTTGGAAGACAGGGATAATAAAGTAACTCAGAGAGAAGGATAAAAAAATGAATTCCATTGATGGCTTTATAATTTGCTAGGAAGGCAGGTATAATAAGAAACTCAGAGAGAAGGGAAAAAAAAAGAAGAATAACATTGTTGGTTTTATAATTGCTAGGAAGTAATAAGAAACTCAGAGAGAAGGATTTATATATATCTTAAAAATAATTAAAAAAAAAAAAAAAAAAAAAAAAACCGCGAATGGCCCGACCCGACCCGACCCGGTTCGGGTCGGGGTCGCTCTGAACCGGGTCGGGTCGGGTCGGTTGTCCGTAAAATCGACCCCTGTTCGGGTCGGGTCGGGTCGGTTTGTCCGTACAACCGACCCGACCCGAGAATTTTACACCCCTAATTTATCTTACCTATGCAATTATGGTTAAATGCTTTCAATTACTTGATCACTAGTTGAATGATTTGAGTGTTGAATCTTGCTCGGGAGAGGGGGTTTGGCCTAAGACTTACTTTATTTAATTGCATGACTAAAGTAGAAATTCTAAGTTTGTGACGGGATTTTGAATAACTTTAGAAGTTGCTTGAAGAACTAAACCTAAGGCCTTGCATGTTAATGAATTATGCTTAAGAGAGATAGTTGGTTGCATGCATAAGAATCAATTATGCTCTGGAGAGATAGTTGTGATAAAAGGTTTCTAAACTTGGTAGAATAATTGCATGTGAAATTCATTCCATTAATTAATCCTCAATCTCAACAATGAAATCAATCCCCTAGGAGTCTTTCCATTTGAGTCTCCACCCTTTTATTTTTATGCTTTTAGTCTTTACTTTTATCTTTATCATTGAGTTTTGCTCCCTAAATAAAATTGAACAAAAGTATTCACGGTACTTAATTTGCTAGAAAACCAATCTAGAGGACGACACTCGTTTAACCACGAAAACACTATATTATTACTTGACCCGTACACTTGCGGTAAGCAATTCGCGTATCACTCTACAAAATAGACAATGAAAACATCAAAAAGGCTCTAACAAGTCTAGATTAGCGGTAATGAAATAGCACGAATTAGGTGCTATCAGGTTGGCTTGGCTCAAACTTCAAGCTATTTACAAAACTGCCACTCAGCTATAATTTTAAGAAAACCCATCAAAGACCCATCCAATTATTTTTCAAAAAAAAAAAAAAGACCCATCCAATTAAATCTTATTTTCCATCAATTTCACTAAATTAAATCCTATTAAATAAAATTAAAGAAATTGAGATTTACCTTAAATTTCTGACGTTACATGTATGGACGACAAAATCTAGGAAAACTGTTGAATATTAACTCTAGGGCAAATATGTAAAAATTAACTTGCATAATGGACAAAAATGGAAAAACAATTTCACAAATGTTGTGCCTAAAATTCGGTTGGTCATATCGGAGATATTTGAAACTTTTTGCTATTTTCCAATTTGAAGATAAAAATATAGCCATCTAGTGCACTTTTCCAATAAAAAATGTAGGATCTATATTTGGGATAAATTTGTTTAATTTGAAGATTGTAATTAAAAATACGTTTGGACATATTTACAATATCTTATAGTACTTTTAATCACTTTTCAAGTTGGACCATTAGAAATTAGTCATTCCTCTCTTATAAAAAAAAAAAAAAATGAAAACAATAGATTTAATAATAAAAGATAGAGTTGTAATCTATGTTTTTAGTTTTGTTTTAATATATACTGGACAGAAGATCTATAGATTTTGGATCTCAATTTAAAAAGTGTATTTAGTTGTATATTCTTAAACCAGAAAAATAGTGGTAACCATTAACTAAAAATTTAGTTGAATACGAAATATTATTAATTCACTTATGAACATATTTTATGTCATAAATTTAATAAAATTGGAGTGAGTTTATGGCATGAAGTATGTTTATCAAAGTTTATATATTTCTTTAGTCCAATTATGTATTTCCAAATTTCAAATTGAAATCTAAAAGCATGAAAATATGAAAGTATTGTTTTAAAATTTTTCACTCCTTGGATTACATGATGGTAAAAAAAGTTTACATAAAAAATCTACCAAATAAATATATTTTTAATCCATTTAATTCCGTAAATAGGAAAAGAAAAAACATAATCTAAATTTGATATCCGACCAACCCTACACCATCGACAAATTACTAAAATTTTGTCGACAATGTGTTTTGGAAATTATGCTTTTTCCTAAAAGTTGTTTCTGGAAATTGTTGGTGAACCATGTGTTTCTGTTTCAGCACCTTTAATTCGTCATCAATGTGGTGGGACATGACTGCAAAAACCAAATTGCTAACAACCTTAGATTTGTTGGATACTATTACCAATAAAATGTGAATAAAATGATGTGTAAATTCAATTCATCAAAAGTTTCAATGGATTGAAACATCAAAATGAATTTGATGTTTCATTTACAAATTTAACATATGGAAGTTAAATTTGTTGTTATAACTCAATTGAGTTATGTTTTACATATGTTTCAATTTTATTTATTTTTGTTCTTTGAAGTAATAAGTTGCTAGTCTATAAATAGGAATTTGTTTCTTCATTTGAATCATCTCATTCCATTTGGAGCATTTTTCTTTCTTTCTTTCTTTCTTTTGATCTTGACTCGAGTTGAGAACAAGTATTCAAGAGTTCTGCCAGATCTGAGTAGTTTGAGGTTGTTCTTCTACCAGAATTAGTCATTGTATCCTTCTGAGACGATCGTTGTAGTTTGCTTGCAACCTGTGCAGAGCGAATAATTAGCTTCAGGATAGCGCTTTGTAAGCGTGCCTCGACTACTTATTCACAATATTATTTTGCAACATCTGTTATATATACAGTATATGTATTGTTATTTACAATATAATTATTAGTATTCAATTAAGGTGTAATCAGTTTGTTAGTGTTACTTAATTGGTTAAAAATCACTTTTGGTCCCTGAACTTTCATGAAAGTAACAATTTAGTCCCTGAACTTGAATTGTAACGATTTAGTCTCTAAACTTTAATAAGTAACAATTTAGTCCTTGTACTTTCAAATTTATAATGATTTAGTCCTTATCGTGAAAAATTAATGTAAAGATTTAATGAAATTTCTTACCTAGATAAATTAATAAACTAATTTGGACTAAATTATTTCAAAACTAAAGTTCAGGGACTAAATTGTAACAAAGTTAAAAGTACAGGGACTAAATTGTTACAAAACTGAAAGTATAGGGACTAAATCGTTACAAATCAAAGTTCAGGGACTAAATTGTTACTTTCATGAAAGTTCAGGGACAAAAAGTGATTTTTAACCTACTTAATTCCAAGATTTTGTTAGGAGATACTACTTTTTGTGAAGAAATTTCAAAGCGCCACTAGTACTTGCAATGAAATAGTAAATGTATTAAAGTAAGTGTAGTTATGCCCATGAAATTAGTTTTGATGGGAAATATCTTCTAGGACAAAAGAGCCTTTCAGTATGGGATCCCAGATAAAACATAAATGTAGAAACTTTATTAAAGGTCAAAGTTTCCTAGGTTAATATAGAAATAAGAATAAAACCTCGAGGAAAATCACGATTACAAAACAAAACAAAAAAATAAAAGAATGGAAAAAATTAGAAAATTTGGATATAGCAAACATCATAATGACATGGTCCCCATGGCTCAATCAGCATCAATCTGTCATGTACCCTATACGTCATTACCCTCACCTGAAAACAAATATATTGGAAAGCATATGTATTAAAAATACTTAGTAAGTAACGCTACTACTAGGGTCAAACATGAATTCGCTAGTCTAGTATGAGTCTAGCATCAATGTGGGGAGCTTATAAATATGTAACAGCCCCTAATTTTAAATTTTACTACATGCATGCTATTGACTTGACAGTTTAAAAAGCCACGAAGGTTAAAATTCCTACATACGATATAAACACTTGATAAGTTTTCATTGCCTCTTTAACTAATAAAGTTACCTCAACATACATGTTCTAACGGCTTGAACTATAACCTACATTCGCTTGTACAACAGGCATATACTAGTGTAGGAGTAGGAACTAGTTCAATCAATATCGACATGACTAAAAATTAGATAGTGCATCTATCTCCATAATAGAGTTTCCACCGTCCACAATGTTTCTAGGGGTAGTTTGATGCCACGTGGCCCTTCAGGCCATATTGAAAACACATGCGAATTCCAAGTAAGCAGCGCCCCTAGTGGCACTTTTTGCAATTGTTACACACATTCTTCCCATGGATAGTGCTTTGCTGGTGAGCCTGTTATCCCTGAGGCTAGGCCTAATGTGGATTTATGATAGACGTCTAATTGAACTTCCTCTTCAGTCTCCAAAAGGATTTTGGTCCAAAGGGCTCCTGGGGTGAATTTGTTGTACAACAATCAATCAACTCAGTTGCCTTAAGCGATGATGTGACGTAGTCTGGTGGGAAGAGAGTTGCTATATAAAGCCCTGTATCTTGTCCCTCAGGCTCATAATGAATCACTTTGTCTTTTTTATTTCTGTGTCCACCAACTTTGAGGTGGAACAAGATAATTTCGTGAACTCTGTTTAATACTTTTCCACAATTCTACTATCATGTTTGAGGCTCATAATGATGTAAGCCAATTGGATACTCTGTGATTATTGGATCTTTGTTACTTAGGTTGTTAAGATCTTTAGTTAGTTAGGCCAGCTGGATTAATTATTAAATGTATCGTGGTAGTTAGCTGGTGGTTAAAGCTTTGCTTCTGTGGGTTACTCTTATAAATACCCCAGATTTGTATCCCCTAGAGGAATCATCTGTTAATGAAACAATTCTCTTCCATTTGGTCTACACCAAATTTGGTATCAGAGCGACCAAGAAATTGGGCCTGATGACTAGAAAAGGCGCTGGCCAATCCAGTAAAGGGCGTGAGGTGGACCCTTCAAACCTACCTAAAAATTTTTCCCCCAAGACTACCACTAAACGCTTGCTGTCGGTTGAAAGTTCTTTAAGGGAATTACATACATCAATGAACGAAATTCAAAGAATGGTTGGGATCATGGCAAGTCAATTGGAGCAATTTACATTAGAACAACCAAATCGCCAAAACAAAGACCTAGAGAACTAAGAAAGAAATGGAAATCAGCAGCTGAATATCCAAGAAAGGCATGGACATCAACAAAGAAACCAAGAAATCTACTGGCGAAATCAAGATTCAGACTTATCAAGTGAGGAAGGTGATTTTGATCATAGAGTTCAAGAAGAAAGAAGACTAGCAAGAAACAATCCAATTGAACAATGGCATCCACCAACTGATTTCAAAATGAAGATAGATTTACCTACTTTCAATGAGAAAATTGATCTAGAAGGATTTCTTGACTGGGTAATGAACGTGGAAAGTTTTTTTGACTATATGAATACTCCAGAGGACAAGAAGGTTAAATTGGTTACGTTAAAGCTTCGGTCGGGCACTTCGGCTTGGTGGGATCAACTCCAAATAAACAGAAGAAAAATTGGTAAGAGACCAATAAGGGACTGGAATCGAATGCTAAGATTGATGAAAGATCGATTTTTACCGGCAAATTACGAAAAATTACTATACCAACAGTACCAAAAGTGCCGCCAACAAGACAAGAGTGTAGCTGATTATACAGAGGAATTTCATCGCCTTAGCGCAAGAACAAACCTAGCAGAAAATGAGAATTATCAAATAGCTTTGTTCATTGATGGATTAAAACAAGAAATTCAAGATCAGATGGATTTGCAACCAATTAATTTTCTCAAAGATGCAATCACATTGGCAACAAGGGTTGAAAAGAAATTGGAGAAAAACCAACAGAAGCAGTTGGTTAGGAAAAACTCTTGGGATAGACAAACAACAAGTTTTAAAAAGTTTCCAAGTGACGGCAGTAAACTAACTCAAGGGACAAGTTCAAGATTCACAAAAGAAGATACCTCAAAGAACCAGCAAGGGATCAAGATTCAAGAAACTTCTTCAAGAAAGGGACTAAATCAGTATGCTAGACCAAATCTGGGCAAATGTTTTCGTTGTGGTCAAACTGGACACCTATCAAATGAATGTCCACAACGAAAGGCAGTAGCAATTGTGGAAGAAGAAGAAAATTTGGATGAAGAAATTGAGGACTTAGATGAAGATGTGTCATATGTGGAACCTGATGACGGAGAGCAAATATCTTGTATAGTACAGAGAGTGCTACTGACTCCAAAAACAGAAACTCATCCTCAAAGGCATTCTTTATTCCGAACGCGTTGCACAATCAATGGAAAGATGTGTAATTTGATCATAGATAGTGGCAGTAGTGAAAATATTGTCTCTCAAAAACTCGTTTCAGCCCTCAATCTTAAGGTCGATCCACATCCTCACCCTTATAAAGTAAGTTGGATTAAAAGGGGAGGTGAAGCTTATGTTCAAAAAATCTGCACAATACCCCTATCCATTGGAAATCACTACAAAGATCAGATTATTTGTGATGTTCTAGACATGGATGTTTGCCATGTTTTATTAGGAAGACCATGGCAATATGACTTACAAGCTACACATAAAGGGAGAGAGAATACATACGACTTTATGTGGATGGGAAAAAGAATAGTACTTGTACTCGGAAATGAACCAAATGACAGGAAAAAAACAAAAGAAGACAGCAAGCATGGAAATCAATTATTTACAGTATTAAAAGGGAAATCTTTCTTAACGAAAGCAGATGATTTTGTCATTGCCTTAATTATCAAAGGGCAGGAGATCACAACTCACTTGGAGGCAAAAGAACAGTAAGAAACTACACACCTACTGGAGGAATATTCAAAACTCTTTCAAGAACCTACTGGACTGCCACCTTTACGAGAAATCCAGTATCATATTGATCTCATACCAGGTTCAACACTTCCATATTTACCTCACTATAAAATGAGCCCAAAAGAATATGCTGTTTTGCAGGAACAGGTTAGTGAATTGATGGAAAAAGGATATATACGGCCTAGTCTTAGCCCTTGTGCAGTGCCTGCACTTTTAACTCCGAAAAAAGATGGCTCATGGAGAATGTGCATTGATAGTCGGGCCATCAACAAAATCACAATCAAATATAGATTTCCAATTCCTAGACTCTCGGATCTTCTAGACCAACTTGGAGGGGCCCAAATATTCTCTAAGATAGACTTAAAGAGTGGATATCATCAAATACGAATCCAACCCGGGGATGAATGGAAAACAGCATTCAAGACAAACCAAGGACTCTTCGAATGGCTAGTTATGCCATTTGGCTTATCCAACGCTCCCAGCACATTCATGCGATTGACGCACCAGCTACAAAAGGATGTAACTAATTTTGTCAAAAGGTGCTTTATTTGTCAAACAACTAAAGGGCATAGTCAAAATACTGGACTGTATATTCCTCTACCGATTCCTACATCTATTTGGGAGGATTTGTCAATGGATTTTATACTCGGCCTACCCAAAACTCAAAGAGGGTTTGATTCTATTCTTGTGGTAGTTGACCGGTTTAGTAAAATGACTCATTTTTTACCTTGCAAAAAGACTTCTGATGCTGTTTATATAGCAAACTTGTTTTTTAAAGAAGTGGTGCGATTGCATGGGATCCCTAAGAGCATAGTATCCGATCGTGATGTCAAATTTCTTAGTCATTTCTGGAAAACACTAAGGAAGAAATTTGACACTAGCCTCAAATTTAGCACTACTAGTCACCCTCAAACCGATGGCCAAACAGAGGTAACTAATCGGATGAAACAGTTCTCTTCCATTTGGTTTACACCACATAAGCTCTGCTTGTTTCCTAAAGCATGTGATGATGAGGTAGTAGTTTCTAAAGCATGATTCCTTGAATTGCAGCCACGTCACCAGCCCAATTGTTGACATATATAGGCCGACTCCCACTATAGTAGTGCATTGTCCCCCAACATGAAGACAACAAAATGGACTTATTGATCCTTTAGGCATTTCATATGGCGAAAGGTGGACTCTACAGAGGATAACCAAAGTTTTTCAACTGTTGGGTCCTTAGATGATCCATCGAAGCGATGAGGATCCCATTTTCTGAAGTCCTTTAGGTTCTTTGCTTCCAGTGACATACTCTCATTATTCTGAGTCAACTGGACCATTTGACTCGCAATTGCGAATTGTACCAACCCTAGATAGATTCTATTGAGAGCATTGTCATTTCAGGTGTCAGTTGCGCGGTTGGCTGCCCCACAGGTGGGTCCTCAGTGAAACCGTTAACTTGCTTCAATGGTTGACTCTATTACTCCAAGAGTTGTTTGACCCCTTCCACGTCCACCTCATCTTCCCGTCCCTCTTCTTTGTAGGAGCATAATAATCTAATATTAGACAGGGTTTTACTAAGTCTACTACATTGGTAAAAAAAACATCAACCTTATTTAAACATCCAATAATAGTCATGAGATCATCATTCATAGCTTCTTGCATGCTCCACTGAAATATAAATCTAAATAATTATATAGATAAAACATGATACTGTTTAAAGCAATCATGTGTCTGGCGATGACAAGGTGCTTGCTGATAGGCCATGGAGACACTTAAGGTTTACGATGTAAACTAGTCTACAAAATCAATAACTTTAGGTTTTGATACCAACTATAACGCCCCAGGCTTATGATTCGAATCAGGATTTAATTCCTGATGGTCCCGACATTCCCCTACATCACCTATGACCTAGCCACGTCGACTTATAAGAGTGAAAACTATCCCTAGACAAACATGGGTCCTTTTTGTGAAATTTGAAGTAATATGCTATACCTTCACAATTGAACTGTCATAACCAATTGATAACATTGATATGATCACAGCTAGGCTTACACTGAATGGATGGATACTCTATGGTCTGATAGACGCTGACTTACTCCAATCAAGGGATGAAATTTTTTCTTAATTGGTTGTTTGAATTTTTGCCTTAAAACAACTCATTTGTACTAGGTATTCAATCTCACAGGTGGAATTCTTTCCCTTTTATATTCAAACCTCCCTCCTTTTTATATCATTTTTATTAAGTCGAATTCAAGCTTCTTTCCTTTCTAATCAAGTCCAGGTGAAGCACCTTCCTTGTATAACAAAAGACCAGTCGTTAGTATACTTTCCTTTAGTTATTCCTGATTTCTTTCCTTTCTAATCAAGCCCTGCTGAAGCACCTTCCTTGTATAACAGAAGACTAGTTGTTTGTCTGCTTTCCTTTAGTTATTCCCTTGGTGTAAGTAGTTAGTATAAAAGCATAATGGTATACTGCTTGGAAATTCAATAAGAAAAATGCATTTTTCATTATTATGCGTTGAATTTCTTTTACTTTTAACATGCTTATTCGCTCACATACTTCCTAGGAAAATTCTCAGCAGGTCACTCAGAATTCACCAAGCAAGTACGCTTAACTTTGAAGTTCCTATGATCGAACTACCGAAAAGAAAGGTGCATCTTGTTGGTATAGGTAGGAACTATCAATTCTTTTAAGCTTATCTTGACCATATCTTTATATCCTCAGAACCCCTCTCATTCGAATGTGGTCTCAGTTCATTCATGTAGCCATCTTATATTCGGACGTCACATGCCCACATCGTACTGGGAGAGGTTCTACTTTGATACCAATTGTAAGGACCCAAAATTATTTTAAACTTTAAATTGACTAGGGAAGTTACTACATTGCATACTATTGATCAGTTAACAATTTAAGGAAAAAAAAACAACGACGAAGGTTAAAATTCCCAAACCAGCTAAAGTAAATAATTTAAAGATTTTATTTGGGATCTCAAGAAAACATTATAAAATCAAAGAAAATTCTAGGTTATGCTAAAACGTCTCAAAACTCGACAAAAAAAAAAAAAGTTAATGAATGACATAAAAAAGTAGCATGGAAGAGGAAAACATGCTGACACAGTCCACCATGGCACAACTAACAAGTGTTCTTGTAGCCACGTTCATGCCTTTACCTAAAAAAATTAAAATAAGGAATGAATATTCAAAATACTCCGTGAATAACTTCTGTACTAGGGTTGGCCATGCCAAAGCACAAGCATAACATGTGAAATGACACTTAACTGGTGGGACCTAAACTTTTCTTTCTTGAAACTTGACATCTTGGACATAATGCCAAATGTATATCACCACGAAAACTTTATTGTGACCCAATTGTCACCTGTCATCATAGTCATATCGCCAAGTTTTAAAATAGAATAATATCAAAACTGTTCTCTTGACCATATTGTCAAGTTTTGTTAAGCATCTCTTGACCAATACTGCCAAGCTTTAAAATATCACTCGAACATACCGCCCAAGTGATTGACTGCGCAACTGTTACTCACAATTACTTGATGAAATAATAGTCATTTTAAAAGCAAAATCACTCACAATCACTTGACAAAAATCATTTGGGAAGAATCACCTCCCAAGTGATTGACTGGGAATCACTTAAAGTGATTTTGGATACTTCCAAAGTCACTTACTCACTATTGCCAAACATCACAATTTTGAAAGAGAGTGATTTTTGGACATGTCAAAATCACTTAAAATCACTATCAAATATGCTTTTAATACTCGTCCCAAAAGCGAAACAATCAATAATAGTATAGAAGCTAGAGTTCACTTTCCATTGAATATGCAATGTCTAATGAGTATAACTCAATGATTAAGGCATCTTTCCTTCTTCCAAGAGATTGTAGGTTTGAATTTCTAATCCCACAAATGATATAATATTCTAAAAAAACTGAAAAAATAGTGAAGAAATGAGACATCCTTAAATGGTCTAGAGAAATGCGGTAAACGAAAATGATATTTGAATGACAATTTACAGTTTGCAAATGCAATGGATAAACTAAAGGCTAAATTATATATTTTAAAAAAAAATAATACCCTTGAACTTTCTACCTTGTTTCACAATAATACTCACACATGATATAATATTCTAATTTGGTTTGATTAGCTTTGGGGATGTTGTATTGATGGAGAAGAAAAATCGAAACTTTAACGTTTCCCATCAAAATTTAACGGTTGGAATATTTTTCAACGTTTTTGATTGGTCAGGGGTATTTTTGAAACTTTTCAAAGTTTAGAAGTATTATTAAAACGAAGTACAAAGTTCAGGGACATTTTTATAATTTAGCCTAAACTAAAATATATACCGATTTTTACCAAGATGAGAAGGTTTTCAACGGTAACAAATAGTTAATATATATCATGCCAACATGTGCATAGCTCAACTGATATAAAGCTTGTACTAATGAGCAAGAGATTTGTGGTTCCAACCCCTCACTTCATGTTGTCAAAAAAATTATTATTTCTTACTTTTTGAAAAGAAATTGGAGAAATTATTCAAGATAGGTAGCTGGCAAATCCATTGTCGCCCTCTTTGTCTATCAATTATTGCACGTTCAAAATGTGCAGCTAGCTTTCTACTTTATGAATGGTTATCCTCTAACTGTACTAAAATATCTTCATGTTCTGATCGTCATCCCCATCTTATAAATTCCGTTATGCCTTTCCAGAAATATAAGAAACCCACAGCACAAGTAAAACCATTCTCCAGATCTTCATAAAAACAAAATTAAATGTCACTAAACGATGGCGTTCCTCGTCGATCTGCAAACTTTCAACCAAGTGTTTGGGGAGATTATTTTCTTTCCTATAATTCCAACACTCTGGTTCGTATATAATTCTCATCTCAATTTTATTTTCTTTTCCGTCCTTTTATTTTTCTGGTCTCTCGGATGAAGTGTGGCTTTGAAATTTCATATTTTTTTATTCCTAAGATATATGCTTTACTCCCTTTTCTGTTGATAGTTATGTCAAACTTATATGACATAATTTCTCATCTAAATCTCTACTATTTGTTTTTAGTACAACAACAATTGTGGATGGAGGAATTCGAACCTTTAACCAGGTCAATAGTAATGTCAATTATCGTTGAGTTCACTTTGGCAAATCTCTACTGACTCATTAATTAGCATCACGTCCCTAACCAATCTTGGCATCAACCAATCAAAATAATTTAACCAAACCATATTAAAGCGTTAGGTTGAAATTTTTTCAGTAAATGTGACTAAATTGAATGCTATTCATTAGATATTCTTTTTGTAGTGAAAAATTATATTCAAAAGTTCAAATTACTTTTCGATTTTTGTCTTCTAAATAAAAGACAAATGATTTATTTTCTGGTGGGACACAAATATGATGAAAAATCAGGAAGAAGAAGACGACATGGTCAGAAAACAAGTCCAAGAACTAAAAGAAGAAGTGAGAAACATGCTTGCAGCTACTGAAAAGTCTTCAGAAAAACTACGTTTGATTGATTCAATCCAGCGCTTAGGCTTGTCATACCATTTTGAAGGGGAAATTACTGAAATTCTTGAGCACATCCAAAATCCTTGCAACGTTGATGACGATGACGATATTCACACTGTCACTCTTCGATTTCGATTGCTTAGACAACAAGGTTACTCTGTCTCATGTGGTCAGTCCCTCGAATGACTTTTTCAATGAACTACTCTACTATATATAAGAAAATTTATAATTTTTATTTACATGCTAAATATTATATTATAAGTCTAACCTCTAAAGTCCCGTTTGTTTACGATTTTGTTTAACTTTTAGTTTTCTATTTATCAAAATTGTGCTTGTTTTCTCATCATTATTTTTTCTGGTTTTAAACTTTTTTTTTAAGCAACACTAGAATTATTCTTTGACAGATTCCAAAATCGAAAAACAAAAACTACGGTCCTGTTTGATATATATCCACTTAGATTTTAAAAATTAAGCTTAATAAACATAACTTCCATCTATAAGGCCCCGTTTGATAATCATTTGGTTTTTGAAAATTATGCTTGTTTTTCCCTAAACTCCCTACTATGACTTTCATCCTTGTTAAGGATTCATTTGAATTCCTAGCCAAATTCTAAAAACAAAAACAAGTTTTTGAAAACTACTTTTTTTTGTTTTCAAAATTGGACTTGATTTTTGAAAACAAGGAAGAAGATTGATACTAAAACAAAGAAACTTATAGTTGGAAGTAGGTGTGTATAGGCTTAATTTTCAAAAACCAAAAACCAAAAACCAAATGGTTATCAAACGGGGCCTAAGCTTTTTTGTTTTGTTATCTACCTTCACATGTTATAAAAAACAAAGTCAAGTTTTGAAAACTAAAAAAAGTAGTTTTCAAAAACTTGTTTTTGTTTTTGGAATTTGGCTAAGAATTTAAATGTTTCCTTAACAAAGATGAAAACCATTGTAAGAGAATTAGGAGAAAACAAGCATAATTTCAAAAACTAAAAACAAAAAATCAAGGTCCTGCTTGATAACCATTTCGCTTTTTAAAATTATACTTGTTTTCTCCTAATTTTCTTAGAATATTTTTCATCTTTGTTCTAGAGACATTTGAATTCTTAGCTAAATTCCAAAAACAACAAATGTTTTTTAAAATTACTTTTTTAATTTTCAAAACATGGTTTGATTTTTGAAAATATGGGAAGAAGGTGAATAATATAACAAAAAAAAAAAAAAAAAAAAACTTATAGGTGAAAGTTGTGTTTATATAAATTTAATTTTCCAAAACTAAGTGCTTATCAAATGATACCCAAATGTTATCAAATGGAGCCTACTTTTTTAATTTTCAAAATTTGGCTTAGATTTAGAAAATATGTTTTTTTTTGTTTTTTTTTTTTTTTTTTGAAAATGATTTAGAAAATATGTTTGTAGGCTTATTTTTTTTAAAAAAAGCTAATGATCATCGACAAAGCCTAAACTTTCAGAGTTGTGTGTAATAGGTTCTTAAAGTTTAAAGTGTCTAATATGTCACTGAACTTTCAATACTATTCAAGAACTTGTTTTTTGTTTCCTAAAAGTTAGCTAAGAATTCAAATGTTTCCTTAATAAAAGATGAAAATTATTGTGAGAAAATTGAGAGAAAATAAGAATATGTAGTTTTCAAAACCAAATAGTTTCAAATGCAGTCTTTTTAACTTTTGGTAAATTTCAAACAGAGATATTCTACAAGTTTACAAATGAAAGGGGAGAGTTCAAAGCATCCATTGCAAAGGATGAAAGTGGTTTATTAAGTTTGTACGAAGCATCTCATCTGAGAATGAATGGAGAAAGTATATTGGATGAAGCTTTTACTTTCACAACTACTCACCTTCAAGCAATGGCTATGGATTCCAGCTCTCCTTTTGCAGAAGAAATTAAATATGCTTTGAAGTGGCCCATCTTTAAAGCATTTCCAAGGCTTATGACCAAGCACTATATCTCTCTTTATGACAAGGATCCATTTAATAACAGTAATGTTTTGGTCACTTTCGCCAAGTTGGACTACAACGCATTGCAAAAACTTTACCAGAAAGAAGTAGGTGAATTCTCAAGGTGAAAAATCTTTCAATTATCCTTCCTGTTATATCTTGCAAATAATGTGTGAATTATGGATATCTTGGTATGCTATATTACTTGAATTCCAATAATTCTACAGATTTGTTGCTAGTTTTATGGTTTGTGTTCTTTCTAGCACAATGAGAATCTCTCCTTTAGTATTAACTTGTGCTGGTATGTGGAATAATATTAATTTATATATTTTATAATGTGTTCAACCATACTTTTGTTGTTTGATTTTTGTAGTGAGATTTGTTGTATTTTTCTTGTCAATATCTTTTAAACATTTTTGTACCCTCATTTCAGTTATCTTTTGCACGAGATAGAGCGGTGGAGTGCTATGTTTGGGCATTAGGAGTGTTTTATGAACCAAAATACTCTAGAGCAAGAATATTATTAGCTAAATTTATTTCTATCATATCGGTTCTTGACGATATGTATGATGTTTATGCTACTTTGGAGGAACTTGAACTATTCACCGACGCAATTCAAAGGTTTAGCTCTTCAACTCTTCAACTAAAGTTTGTCTAGCTTTATAATGTTCGAAAAGATAATAAACAATTGATTCATCTTAGATTGATTTTTTGAAATTTAATAGTGATTTAACACCACATGTGAGCTTTAGAAAATTAAGTTTAGATGATCAATAATAATGCTATTTATTTTTTGTCCATTTCATGTATTAATAGTCTATGTCTTGATTTTGTTAATCAAATTAATAACTATAGAATGCATATGATGGAGAATGTTGAGAGTTAGGGGTGTTCAAGAAATCGAGAAAACCGAAGAACCGATCCAAATTGACCGGTTTGGTTCGATTATTTGGAGAAAAATGATTTTCTCGATTTAAAATTATAGAAAACTGGAATATTCGGTTCAATTTAAGGTTTAGATTTTCCCAAAAAAAAAGGAAAATTGCAATAGGTGGCTAAATTCTAATGGTTAATTGCAGATATAGAAAGTTTTATAAAAAATTGCAAATATAGAAAAAAATTTAAATTGTTCTTTTATAATTCTCGTTTTGTCCCTGTTTTGATTTCTATCTATCACTGATAGAATCTATCACTAATAGAAATCTATCGCTGATAGAATCACAGTGAAAGAAATCTAGTGATAGAAATTTATCGCTAATAGAAATCAACAGTGTATTTGATAAAAACGAATAGTGTATTTGATTACGTGATAATTTTGTACATGTCTTTTGTTTTTTCTTTTTTTGTTTTGTTGAGGTTTCCCCTTATTTAAATTTCAGCTTCCGCTCTGTGTTTTTCTTTTCTTCCAGTCCAATTTTCATGTTTTTTTGCTTCGACATCTATAAAAACAAAATCAGAGACATATATTTTAAAAACAAAAATGATAATTTTCTATCAGTGATAGAAAGATAGTTTTCTATATCTGATAGAAATCTATCAGTGATACGTTTCTATCACTGATAGAAACCTATCACTTATAGTTAAAAATCGAAATCGAACTCCCATGCCCATTGATTATTTTTTCCCCAAAAAAATAGTTAAAAATCGAAATCGAACTCTGAAAATATTTGGTTCGGTTTAGAACCAAAATTGAGGAATGATTTGGTTTACTCGGTTTAGTCATTTCAAAAACCGAGAGGCTCAATTCGATCTTTGATTTCGACCAAAACAGGATCAAATCGAACCGTGTCCACCCCTATTGAGAGTATATTAAACAATGAAATATCACTTAATCACTTTTGGGACACTACACATATCTACCCCAATGCTTTACCGAGAGTTTACTCTCATCCAAGACACAACTCCTTTCCTCCAGAGTAAATGACTACTTCTTAGGCTCACAACTTCTTTGTTCGGTACCTGGGGACACTACACATATCTCCACAATCGTATGATCTTGTCCACTTTGGGCATAACCCTTATGACTTTGCTTTTGGTTCAATCCAAAAGGCCTCATACTAGTGAAGATAGTTGTCCTCCCTTATAAACCCATGGTCGTCATCCCCTTATCTAGCCGATGTGGGACTTTGGTCGCACTCCCAACAATCTTTAGTTTAATTATATGATTCTAAAAATGTTTGTATTATATATCTATTGTGTGTATATATATTCTGACAATATTATATTTTGAACCAACACGTGAAGTATTTTAAATTAATAAATAATTAAAATTTACTCCAAATTAATAGCTTAAAACTTTTGATGAAAAAGTTCAGGTGGGATATTAATGACATTCAGAAACTCCCCAATTACATGAAAGTTTTTTATGAAGTTATATTTGAAGTTTATCGGGAGGTTGAGCAGGATACTTGCAAGGACAAAAATATTCCATTTCTTGCCTTGGATTATGCAAAAGAAACGGTGAATTATATTGTAAAGTAGCCTTTTCTCTTTTCCTTGAAAATCAATCATATCTTTCTAATTTGTTTTTCAATTTTGGGTACGGTATAGGTGAAAAGACTATGTAGAGCTTATTTAATTGAAGCTAAATGGTTCCATAAAGGGTATGTTCCAACATTCGAAGAGTATATGAAAGTTGCCATTGTATCTGCCACCTATTATGTTTTCGCTTCGACTTCATTCCTTGGTATGGGAGTTACTTCCAAAGAGGTTTCCCAATGGGCTAAGAGTGAACCAATGCTTTTGCAAGCAGCGGGAGTAATTGGCAGACTCATGAATGATATAACTTTCCACAAGGTACATAAGAATTAAAAAAAAAAAAGTTGTAATGATTAGGGGTGTAAATTTTTCGGGTCGGGCCGGTTGTACGGACAACCCGACCCGACCCGACCATACGGAAAAACCAAACCGACCCGAATCATTGTTGACCCGAATCGGGTCGGGTCGGGTCGGTTTATTTTTTAAAAAAATAGTTTTCTTAGCATCCTGGGCAAGAAGCAAACACAGAAGAAACTGACGGGAGGAATCCGAGGAAAAAAAAGAAAGAAAACGAAAACGAAAGAAAATGAAAAAACCAAAACCCTATTTCGAATGTCGTCGCCGCCGCCGGAGAAGGCGTTCGTGGTGATCGGAATCAACACGGCCTTCAGCAGCAAGAAACGCCGAGACTCGATTAGAGAGACATGGATGCCTCAAGGTCCGTAAAAACCAAAACCCTAACGAAAACAAAATTCACTCAAAATCGACATTCGACTGAGCAATCGATGGTCGGCGCAGGAGAATTGCTGAAGAAACTGCAGAAAGAGAAGGGGATTGTTCGTCATAGGGCAGAGCGGAAGGGGATTGGAAAACCCACGAGTTTTGTTGTGAGTTTCCCCCTCTCTCTCGTGTTCCACTCTCTTCTTCCTCTGTTTTTGCCCCTTTCCTTCTTTTCAAACAATATTGAGAGCATCAATGGCGGTGTTCCAGTTACCTGTCCGTGGTGGAGGAAAGGGAAACGGCGACTGAGAAGATTGAAGCGACTGGGAGGAAAACGTATTTGGAAATTGCAGAATCTCTTCAAATCTCTTCACAGCGACTGGTGGAGGAAGGAAACGGCGTGGGAAATTTGAGAACCTAAACCTAAAATTTTGTATTTAAGTGAAAGTTGAGAACCGAACCGAACCCGGTTCGGTTCGGTTCGGGTCGGTCTTGATTTATGTATAAACGAACCGAACCGGCCCGGTTCGGTTCGGTTCGGTTTTCTTCACCCCTACTTGTACGCGTGCTAAATGTTGCACGAGCCTCAGACCTCTTTTATAAGGAGGAAGATGGTTACACAGTGGTTGATGGAGCTACCAAACATTTCATTACCTTTATGCTCATAGACCCTGTGCCAATTTGATCTATCTGTGTTTCGTGTCCTTTTTATTACAACACCTTTTCTCAAATATAATTGTTTTATCACGTATGTAGTCATGTGAAGAAAATGTATTAATTGAGAGTGCCTTTTTAGCAAAATGTTTGAATGAATTTTAATTAAAAAAAATCTAACAACAAATTATTTTGTTGTTTGGTTTTAATATTCAGCTAAATTATAGATTTAGTCTCTAAACTTGGATGATTCTAGAATCTATTTGGTCTATGAACTTTAAAAAGTTGTAATAACATTAGATTTGATAATGTTTGATTTTGGTTCTAATAAGTCCTACTACTAATATCATTACTTAAAATAGTCCTGTTGCGCACTAGTTGGATTAACAAATGTTGATCGTAAGAGGGTAAACTAGTTAGATAAAATAAAGGTGGATAACGACGAACAACATGATCAATAGGGTAAGCAAGAGGAATACATTTTAAACCAAAATGTAGACTTTGCTCGTCCTTATCAACTTGCTATATATCGTGTTGCATTATGTCACCAATTATCTTGTTGTACCAAATAATTATAACCATTATTCCTCATTGACATGTAAATTACAGTGTCAAATTAAAGTTGAGGTTCAAACCTTGCTAGTTTATGTGTTTATTTTAGGTAATTTGAACGTTCGGACTTTTCCGAAATAATTTGGAGCTTAAAGTGCAAGATGAGAATACTAAAAGACAAAGTTCGGTCAAAGGTAGTCAACACAATGCTAAAGCAAGCCAAAAGACTGTTGCAGCAGCATTGACACACTAGCCCTCAACGTTGCAGTTTAACCTTGTAGCTTCAAGACATTGTTTCCAACGTCAAGACATTGAATCTGCATCTGTAGTGTCGAGACGCTATGGGCAGCATCTCGATGTTGTAGCTTGGGTTATAAAAACCTCTCTTTCCCAATTGGGGGTTGAAGAATGTCAAGCAAATAGGTTGTCAAACTACTCTATCAATGCAAATTGGGATTAACAACGAGAATTTAAATCACAATCAACAATAATCAATTGAAATTACAAACAAAGGTCTCAAGAGTATGTCAAACTTACATTAGAAGTCCCCAATTGCGATGATCTAAACTTAGTCGGTCATCGAAACGCTCCAACTAAGCTCCTTGGCTTGATTAGCCATCCCAAAATACAAGGAAACTAGCCTAAATTACAGTAGAATGCAAAGGAGTAAAGAGAAAAAGGGGAAGAAATCGGCTAAAAGGGAGAAAAACTAAGCATAATTGACCTAAAAAAGAAGTTTCCCATTTATACACAGGCGCAACATTGAGAAGCTACTAACAGCATTGAGACGCTGCCTCTTAAATATGGAAAAAATCAGGCGGCACGTGAAAATCACCATCTGGAAAATACTACCTAGGGTCTCAACATTAGGTCACATCCTCTCGACGTTAGGCTGTATTTTTGCAGCGTTGAGGCGCTGTGCTCTTGGGTTTTTGGCTCTAATTTCACGTCTTCAGAGCATTGAGAGTTTTGGAGGGTTGAGATGCTGGACTTCGGTTCCAAGGGCAATTTGTGTTGGGTTTTATGCCCTAAAACTGGTAGATAGTAAATGTAACACTTGATTGTTCATTAATAAAGACTTATTTATTTCAATAAGGCATTATTGATTCTATGTGTATTAGTCTTGCCTAAACCACAAATCCAATAAACTAAGAACCTCGGGCTATATAATCAAAACATGAACTTTATGTAGTGACATAAAAGTGGATCAAATTCAAGTAATAGCCCTAACGGTCTATAGTACAGGGATAGGGTTGGGTACCTTATCCTAGGGACACTATGAACGCGACTCACTTTGTATTTAGTACAAACGATGTGATCTTGAATCGTTCATGTGGTGACATGTGAGTGGGGGCGTCCTATGCAATGAGTTTGTATAAGATCGGACCACGAGATAAGTCACTTCACTTTATAAGGTTGATTGTTGATGAAACTGACTACTGTAGGGATGGGGGTCCCAGCGCAGCGGAAGCGGTTTCAGGAACAATTCGCAATATAATTTAGAATCATGAAATACTAATACACTAGCAACATACATACATTCATAATCTAATGAATATCTAGATTAAGCATGTTGAAATTTATAGAATCTAATTCTAATTTACGTAAAGTAACAAGTTACTTACTCTCATTGCTAACTTCAATTAAATCCACCAACTGCTTGAGAAATAATCACGAACAACATGGAACACTTGAAGGATTGGAATTCCGTAATTCCGTAAAGCGGAAGCGTGATTGGGACCGATTCGTAATTAATTTTGTTTAATCTAAAATACCAATACTTTGGCAATAATCTTAGAACTATTCTAAATTTATATTAAGGCTAAGCATACAAAATATATTAGATTTAAATCTAGTTTATAAAGTAACAAATTACTTACTCTCGTTGACGACTCAGATTAAATTCACCAACTACTTATGAAATAATCACGAACTACTGCGAACACCACCACTATGGCTACACCGGTATGACTCTGAGACTTCTAGAGGCAGGAGACTGGTGGGAGTCTAGAGGGAGCCTTCAGGGGAATTCTCTGAGAGTAGGAGAATGAATGAGATGTCTTTCACCCCATCCCAAAGGTCCTATTTATAGGTAAAGGCCAAGACCTTTTCCTAATATGAAAAAGTCATGAATAAGATCAAATCTATTATCTTATTCATATCTAATTTTAATAAATAATTAATTAATTTCATAATTAATTAATTACCCAATTAAATATCACATATTTAATCTTGGGGATTTTATTAAACTATTTATATTAATATGAATCCAATTCATATTAATTATTTGAACTTTTTCAAATATTTTCTCTCAAGAATTAACTTTGAAATTAATTAATTCAAAATTATATTATAAATTTTCATAAACTTTATATTATAATGTATCAATATACATTATATGATTCCCCTAAATAAATTGAACACTTTCAATTTACAATTTATACTTAATTGCCTCAAGTCTCTTTATGAGCTACCAGTGGGACCTAATGGACCTACAGATCAGAAGCTCCAACGATACGAGACTAATTGGCTAAACTCATTAACCAAGTTAGTAAACATTCGTAAACTGTGGGTCATTCCACTAAAGACCCACAACTGCACTCTTCTCACTATAGAATATTTCTGTGTCCACAGATATCGACCAATGCAATAAGTCAATCCTTCACGTGTGTTCTTAACACTAGTTGGGTCAAATTACCGTTTTACCCCTGGGTTACCTCTGGTTCCTTAAGTACCACTTATCCCTCTAATGAACAAGTTGTTTAGGGTCCAACCACTAAACAGGAGTTCCTCTCGGGCTAGGAGAGGACGACACGCCTTTGTTCAAGCCCCGTAATCAACCCTTAAGGGAACACACATCTACTTACCCCAATAGGGGAAGGAGTGAATTCCATCTTGTACTGTTATGTTCCCAGCCCCCATTCGGTCTTGCCCCTGAAATGGTAGGATTATTGAGTCGGCGAACTGGCCACTCTCACCGATACAAATCTAAGGACAATCCCTCCTGAAAGGGGATCATAACAGACTCAGGATTGAGATTGAGTTACCTAGGTCATCCTATTGAAATAGAAACCTAAACTAGTTAATGGCGTTATATCTAGTGGTTACTATTTTGCGGTCCGGTCTTATGCAAACTCATTGCATAGGATACCCCCACCCGCATGTCTCCTACATGGATGCTTTGGATCATTGCATCTGTATCGAATACAAGGTGGACCGTATCTCATAGTGTCACCAGGATAAGGTACCCAACCTTATCACTATACTATAGACCTTTTAGGTTGTTACTTGGACACCAATCCCCGTATGTCCCCACATACTAGTCCAAGTTTCATTTAAACAACCTTGGATCTTAGTTTATTGGATTTAAGGTTTATTAATGCAAACTTGATTATTCAATAACCAAATTACTGAATTACTCAAATAACGCTTTATTGAGATCGATTAATTTGTTTTATTTACTATGTATGAGTTTTAGGGCATAAAACCCAACAACACTACCACAGGGAAACACTGGTATTATTCTCTAGGGAATTTGAGGCCAAGGCAGTGGGAACCTTCTTATTAATTTTAGGGAGAATTCAATGAATTCAGAGTGTTGAGAATGAATCAACTGGGAGACATTCTATGGCTTATATAGAATGTCATATCCCTTTCCTGTTCCTAATAGGTTAGGGACTGATAAGCGAACACACGCGAGCGCAAGTATACGTTGTCACAAGTAGTATAAAACGGAAGAATTCCAAGTATTGAACCCAAGGGAACAGAGAAATACCTTAAAATCAATGAATAAGAAGTAATGCAAGTTGAACTCTATGTAACCACGAATAATAAGTAAAGAAAAAGATAGTAATCTAATGGTGAAGTTTAACAATAGAGAAAAAGAAGAATCCAAACACTAATCTTGCTCCAGAGTTATGGTACTGCTTGTTTATGCGCCCACAAGGCTTGCACAGACCTTAGCACTGTGAATCGAATTCAACTCTTAATTTGACTTTCTTTGAAGCATCGTTCAGAGCCTAAGCCATTAAACCTATATCTCTATGGCTAATGATAACCTAGATAATTAAGTGCTCAATTCAATGGTTCTATAGTCGTTACCCTATCTCTAGGTGCAACGTTGAATTATTATCTCTAGCCTCTTCTTGCTATATTGCTTTTATGACAACCATTTATTGTTTAACTTTCTCGATTCTAAACTCAACATTGCATATTAATTTAGGTGATCAGGCTAGACCAATAATAAACATTTTATTCAATAAAAGAAAACAATGCTAAGGCAACAAGGCTACGCTTATTTAGCCAACAGTACGCAAGGTTGGATCTTTACACCTCCTATCGCAAGGTTGGTGTTCGATTGGGTTCAAGCTCCAGTAAATACCTTTCAGGCACGTAATAATTAATTTGTCAAAGGAACAGTGTCCTCAAACACCTCAAGAAGTTGAGGACATGAGACGAATTCCCTATGCCTCTACAGTAGGCAACCTAATGTATGTCATGTTGTGTACAAAGTCTGACATTTGTTATGCAGTAGGGATTGTCAGTAGATATCAATCCAATCCAGGATTCGATCACTAGACAACCGTTAAAAATATCCTCAAGTATCTTAGGAGAACGAGGGACTATGTGTTCGTGTATGGCGCTAAGGATTTGATCCTTACAGGATACACTGATTCTAAATTTCAGACCGATAAAGATTCAAGAAAATCTACATTGGGGTCAGTATTCACTCTGAATGGAAGAGCAATAGTATGGCGTAGCATCAAGAAGGGATGCATTGTAGACTCGACCATGGAGGCCAAATATGTAGCTGTTTGCGAAACAACAAAAGAGGCGGTATGGCTCAGGAAGTTCCTAAATGATTTGGAAGTCGTTCCAAATATGCATCTTCCTATCACCCTCTACTGTGATAATAGCGGTGCAGTTGCAAACTCAAAGGAACTGTGCAACCATAAGAGAGGCAAGCACATTGAAAGAAAATATCATCTCATCAGGGAGATTGTGCACCGAGGAGATGTGATCGTCACGAAGATAGGGTTGGAGCACAACATTGTTGATCCATTCACGAAGGCTCTCATGGCTAAAGTGTTCAAGAGTCATCTAGAGGGTCTAGGCCTGAGAGATATGTACGGGAAATAATCTAGGGCAAGTGGGAAAATTGTAATGGATATATGATACCATGATGTAACGGGTATTTTGATGCCCTAGTTTATTGTATTTTTACTCTGTTATTAATACAAGTATTTATTCACCCAATGCTGTTATGGATTATTGTACATCCCACTGAACAAGAGTTTTAGTTCAAGTGGGAGATTGTTGGGATTGATGTCCTAAAACTCGTAGATATTGAATGTTAAACAAATTATATACTTGTTCGATTAATACGTTATCAAGACTCATTCAGTAAAGTCGATACTGAATAAGTAAATTGCACGTTAAATAACTCAAATCCAATAAACTAAGATATCTGGCTATAGGATGAACACTTGAGCTTTGTGTAGAGACATACAAGTGGATCAGACTCGAGTAATAGCCAAAACAGTCTATAGTATAGGGATAGGGCTGGGTACCTTATCCTGGGGACACTATGAGAAGCGGCCCACTTTGTAGATAGTATAGACGATGTGATCTTGAATCGTCAATGTGGAGACATGCGAGTGGGGGCGTCCTATGCAATGAGTTTGCAGAAGACCAGGACCGAGAAATAAATCACTCTTTCTTTATAACGTCGTTTACTGACAAGACTGACTATTTCATGCGATGACCTAGGTAACTCGATCTTAATCCTGAGCTAACTATGAACTCCTGTTTATTCGGGCCTATCCTTAAATCTGCATGGGTGAGAGTGGCTCAGTATCGCCGACTCAATAAGCCTCCCATTTTAGGGATAGGAATGGGTAGATAGTTGGGGACATAGTCCTGCAAGAAGGAATTCAACTCCTACCCTAATTAGGGATAGTAGACAGGTTGTTCGCTTAAGTGCTGACTCTGGGGCTTGAACAAAGGGATCCTGCCCTCTCTTTGGCCCGAGAGGGACTCGGTTTGTTGGTTGGAACACAAACCAATTGTTTATTAGAGAATCAGTGGGACTTAAGGAACAAGAAGTACTATAGGGGTAAAACGAACTTTTGACCTAGCTGTAGTGTTGGGTTTTATGCCCTAAAACTCGTAGATAGTGAATGTAATGATTGATCGAATATTAATGAAATAATATTGATGTATTTTTCAATTGAGTGTTATTAGTTATATTATGTTTGTCTTTGCCTAAATAACCCTAATCCAATAAACTAGACATCCTAGGCTGTAGTATGAGTCTTGAACTGTATGTAGAGACATATGGGGATCACTGTTCAAGATACAACCTAAAGGGTCTATAGTATAGGGATAAGACTAGGTGCCTTATCCTGGTGACACTATGGATACGACCCACTTTGTAATTGATACAAACGCCATGATCCAACGCGTTCATGTAGAAGACATGCGAGTGGGGGTATCCTATGCAATGAGTTTGCATAAGATCGAACCGCGAAATAGTAACCCATGGTTATAACACCGTTAACTAGTTAGGTTTTTATTTCACTAGGACGACCTAGACAACTTAGTCTTAATCCTAAGTTAGTTATGGACTCCTGCTCATGAGGGATTGTCCTTTGATTTGTATGGGTGAGAGTGGCCAATACGTTGACTCAATAAGCCTATCATTCTGGGGACAAGACCGAGTGGGGAGCTGGGAACATAATCACACAAGATGGAATTCACTCCTTCCCGAATTTAGGGAAGCAGATGAGTGTTCCCTTAAGTGATGTCTCCGAGTATTGAATAAAGGGCCCTACCCTCTCAATGGCACGAGAGGGTTTTGTGTTTGATGGTTGGACCACAAACATGTGAATATTTTATTCATGGCCTTTCTTCTATAAATAGAACACTAGATCTAAAGATTTAGGTGCCCAATACTCTTAGATTCACAATACAAGACCGAAAGGTTGTCTCTTGTATTCTCTTCAATTCCCTCTTAGAGAAAGACTCCCACCAGTCGATTGCTGATAAGGGTAAAAAATATACCTATTTTACCCTTATATTTAGCTCATTTTCTTGTCAAAAGTTGCATGTTTAGATCAATTTTACTATTCCTGAGCTCAAATTATGTTAAAGTTGATGAATTAGGGAGTTGAGAGTCACATTTGCCAAAATATGCTTATTTGTGCTTAAAAAGACTCGATTTGATATGAATTTGACTCAATTTGGTTCTGTGCAGGAAAACATAGGAAAGTTGGAAATTACCCCGAAATGCGACCGCATTTCTGGGAAGGCAAATTTCAAATGCGGCCGCATTTTTGGAAAAACAGAGGCAGTTCCGAGTCCGTCGCGGGTCGTTTTGAACGAGGCTATTGCACACCTAACCAGCCGTTTTGACCCCGAAAATGACTGGGCTACCTACCAGCACCTATTTCGTGGCTCCTCAACCACTCCCCACACTATATAAGGCCTTGATTTGAAGTCAAATCCAAGCAGAACTCACTGGGAAGAAGAGGGTGGTGACAGAACCCTAGTTGACGCCCATGAGTAGGGATGCCCGAGGTCCTTCTTAGATGACTAAATTCTAACCTTACTTAGACATCAAACCTGAGTGTTTGTAGGTATTTTCACCCTATTCTCATTTGTAAAGGAGAGTAGAGTGTCGAGTGAACTCTAGAAGGATTGGATAAAAGAAAAAACCCTAGTATTTAGCTACTGCTCATTATTTCCAGCACTTGTCACTTTTCATTCATTTATATTCTTTATATTTTATTTCAATGGAAAGTTGTTCATTTGCACTTTATCCCACCATGCTTAGCTAAATCCCGTTGAGGGGTTCAATATAGTGAATTCCCTTATGGTTCAATAGCTTGAAAGTGTTTATTTGTTTAAGTTTTATTCAATGCATGCCATTTTTTATTGATTATCATTCTGATCTTGCTAAGTTTAAATTGATCACTTAGACTTTGCATGCTATGTGAGTTTGATCTCGAAAGGGACGAACGATATCGGTTCTCATAAAGGTGATATAGGAGAAAAGGCTCGAAAGAGTGTATTCGGTGTTATAGGGCGAGGCTGCCTAAGGCACCCTATAACAACTATAGGGTTATAGATTGCATGCTTGCTTTATCTATGTCGGAGTCGAGTCACAGAAATGTGCATAACGGTACTCACTTAGCCTTCTAACGGTTCTTGGGAGCAAGGCCAAATAGAAGTTAAATCTGACCCAATGCATTGAATAGACTTAAGTTGAACAAGCTATGATTAAAGTTATTTGCCTTTGGGATGAAACTATATTGAATACCTCGTTTTATTTATCATTGTTATTTCTTTATTTAATTGTTTCATTTATTTTCCAAAAATCAGTCAACAATTATTTCTTTGGTTACCTATTCTAAGCAATCTTTGAACAATTTCTTCTTCAAATCTGAGTTTCCAATTTAGTCCTCGTAGGATCGATACCCTTGGAATACTTCTAAGATTTTTATTACTACGTGCGATAGTGTACTTGCACTAAGGTTGGCTGAATCATTCTTAATCTTTATTTTCTATTCTTTTTCTAACATATCCATCATCATTCGGCCACTGCCGCACCAATTGCCTCCTAGACTTAGAGACACACCGGTGTAACCTCATTGGTAGTGTGTTTTTGGAGAAGAAAATTCCAGCGAAGACTTCTTGGGCTGCTGCGTTTTCAACACAAGAACGTAGTTGGTGAAAATCGTTCAAGTCTACAACGAAGGTTTGTAACGATTTCTCTTTTCTCTTTGAAAAGCATGCAAAATAAAATAGTTTTATTTTTCTGTTTTTTCAGCATGTTTAAACCAAATTTCAACAACTTTAATGTATGATTAAAGTAGCGTTTTTGCCTTTTGTATCGGTATTTCAATATAGATTAATATACGGTGTGAGATCTAATCGATACGCTTCCGCTGCGCTGGGGTCCTTTCGTCCCTACATGTAGTTACGAACAACCTGTGAATGATCGACTTATTAATCATGTTTATATCGAGTGGACATAAATATATCTACAGTGAGGGGAGTGCAACTACAGGACTATAGTGGAGTGTCTCGGTAGTTAACAAATGATGGTTAACTAGGTTAAAAGAGTTTAGCTGGTTAATCTCGGATCGTTAGAGCCCATGATCTGTAGGTCCATCAGGTCCCCTCCTGCTAGCTCATACGGATTATACCTTAGAACATAGTGATCGGAAAGTTTGAATCGTTCAAATTTTGTTTAGGGAATTAGTGTCGACTATATACGATATTATCAACAGAATAGTTTAATTGTGAATTAAACTATTAATTGAGAGAGTAAAGTATTTAAATATGATTTAAATACAATTCACGTGAATAGGGATTCATGTTCGGTACAAAGCATTAATCTAATATTTGATATTAAATTAATATTACATAATTGATTAAATTGTTTAATTAAATGGTTTTAATTTAAAAATGATTATGAATTGTTTTTAAATTGAGATAAAGAATTCAATCTTGGATTTATGAAATTCAAGATTAGTGGATTAAATTAGGTGAAATGAATTAATTTAATTAATGTCATATAATTAATTGAAAATGTTCAATTAATTGTTAATTTAAAAAGCGATTGGAAATTGCCTTTTAAATTAAATCCAATAATGAAATTCACTCTTGCATGGATGGAGATAGTGCAATTACACATCAAAATGCACTCTTGCATGGATGGAGATAGTGAAATAACACCTCAAACATGCAAAGATGCATGTAATCTTCATTGCACACCTAGAATCCACTAATGTCATTCTCATCTCCATGTGTCTTACATTGGTGAATCTAAGATGCATGAATAATCCTCTATTAGAGGGGACTAGAAGATGGAGAAGGTATGAGTTTTGAAGTAATGTTATGCTGCTGAAATTTCTACTCACTCTCTCAATACTCTCTAAAGCTTGAACCTTCAAGCATATCCCTTCCAATCCTTATCACCATAGACTCCCACAAGTCGTTCTTGAAGGAGATGAAAGCCCCGACGCAGCGGAAAGCGCGTGGAAAGGACCTCACGCCGTATATTAATTAACATTAAAATACCAATACGAAAAGGCAAAACGTTACTTTAAACACACTTTAAAGCTGCTGTAAATTGGTTCAAACATGCTAGAAAAACAGAAAAATAAAACTCTTTTATTTACATGCTTTTCAAAGAGAGATTAGAAAACCGTTACAATCCTTCGTTGTAGACTTGACCGATTTTTGCCAACGATGCTCTAAGGATGAAAAAGCAGCAGCCCCTTTAAGATTCTCCGCTGGAATTTTCTTCTCAAGAACACAATAACCAAAGAGGTTTCACCGGTATATCTCTAAGTCTAGGCAGCAATTGACTGGTGGGAGTCTTTCTCTAAGAGGGAGGCTAGAGAGAATGCAAGAGTCTTGTCTTGTGATTCTAAGAGCAAGAGGGCACCTAAACTATTAGGTCTAGTGTTCTATTTATAGGAGAAAAGCCATGAATAAAATATTCACATAAAATCAATTATTTCCATAACTGGTTTAATCTATTCCATATTTAATCAATTCATGATCAATCAATTCCATAACTGATTAATCTTTTCCATAAATGACTAATTACTTCCATAAGTGATTAGATCATTTCCATAAATGATTAATTACTTCCATAAGTGATTAATCATTTCCATAATTGATTAATTTTCAATTAATTAATTCTTAAATTAATTAATCACCAATTAAATATCACATATTTAATTTTCGGCCTTGAATTAATTAATTGCCCAATTTAATTTTAGGCCTTAAATTAATTTAATTCATATTTGAACTCTTTCAAATTCCTATAAATTTAATATGAATCAAATTCATATCAACATTTGAAATTTCTTCAAATATTTATTTCTCTCATAATAATA
This sequence comes from Luffa aegyptiaca, assembly GCA_017139565.1. Classification (NCBI taxonomy): domain Eukaryota; kingdom Viridiplantae; phylum Streptophyta; class Magnoliopsida; order Cucurbitales; family Cucurbitaceae; genus Luffa; species Luffa aegyptiaca. Next base: position 40,960,930 of record CM029405.1, on the reverse strand, counting down.
TATCAATATATATATTATATTGTTTCCCTTAGTAAATTGAACACTTTCAATTTACATTTATTACTTAGTTGTCTCAAATTACTTTATGAGCTACCAGTGGGACCTAATGGACCTGCAGATCAGAAGCTCCAACAATGTGAGATTAATTTTGTCAAACTCATTAACCAAATTAATCAATATTCGTTCAGTGTGTGTACATTCCACTATAGACTCACAGTTGCACTCTTCTCACTGCCGACATATTTTCTGTGTCAACGGATGTAGACCAATAACGACTAGTTAGTCCTTCATGAGTGTCCGTAACATCAGCTGGGTCAAATTACCGTTTTACCCTTGGGTTACTTCTATTTCCTTAAGTACTAGTTCTCCTCTAATGAACAGCCTGTTTGTGGTCCAACAATCAAACAGAAAACCCTCTCGTGCCATTGAGAGGGTAGGGCCCTTGGCTCAAGACTCAGAGTCACCACTTAAGGGAACATTCATCTGCTTCCCTAAAGTCGGGAAGGAGTGAATTCCATCTTGTATGATTATGTTCCCAGCTCCTCGCTCGGTCTTGTCCCCAAAATGGTAGGCTTATTGAGTCGGCGTATTGGCTGCTCTCACCCATACAAATCAAAGGACAATCCCTCATGAGCAGGAGTCCATAATCAACTCAGGATTAAGACTAAGTTGTCTAGGTCATCCTAGTGAAATAGAAACCTAACTAGTTAACGGTATTATAACTAGTGGTTACTATTTCGCGATCCGGTTTTATGCAAACTCATTGCATAGGATACCCCCACTAGCATTTCTCCTACATGAACGCGTTGGATCATAGCGTTTGTATCAAATACAAAGTGGACTATTTCCATAGTGTCACCAGGATAAGTCACCCAGCCTTATCTCTATACTATAGACCTTTTAGGCTGTTTCTCGAACAATGATCCCGATATGTCTCTACATACTGTTCAAGATTCATACTACAACCTAGGATGTTTAGTTTATTGGATTAGGGTTATTTTAGGTAAAGACAAACATAATATAACTAACAATACTTAATGGAAAAATACATCAATATTATTTCATTAATATTCGGTCAACCGTTACATTCACTATCTACGAGTTTTAGGGCATAAAACCCAACAAATTCTCACTTGAACTAAAACACTAGTTAGTGGGATGTAGATGCAATAATCTAAAGCTGGAAATGTCATGTGCATTACATAAAGTGAATATACTAAAACAATACAATGAACTAGGACATCCTTATACCCATTATACATCTCCCACTTGTTGGGATTGGTGTCCTAAAACTTGTAGATAGTGAATGTTAAACGAATTATATACTTATTCGATAAAGGCGTTATCGAGATTAATTCAGTAAAGTTATTACTGAATAAAGTAAATTGCACATATAATAACCCAAATCCAATAAACTAAGATCCATGGCTATAGGATGAACACTTGAGCTTTATGTAGAGACATAAAAGTGGATCAATGAGTTTGCATAAGACCAGGACCAAGAAATAAGTCGCTCTCGCTTTATAACACCGTTTACTGACGAGACTGACTATTTCATGTGATGACCTAGGTAACTCGATCTTAATCCTGAGCTAACTATGAACTCCTGTTTATTCGGACTTATCCTTAGATCTGCATAGGTGAGAGTGGCTCAGTATCGCCGACTCAATAAGCCTCCCATTTCAGGGATAGGAACGAGTAGATAGCTGGGGACATAGTCGTGCAAGAAGGAATTCACTCCTACCCGAATTAGGGATAGTAGAGAGGTTGTTCCCTTAAGTGCTGACTCCGGGGCTTGAACAAAGGGATCCCGCCCTCTCATTGGCCCGAGAGGGACTCGGTTTATTGGTTGGACCATAAACCAATTGTTCATTAGAGGATCAGTGGGACTTAAGGAACAACAAGTACTATAGGGGTAAAACGGGCTTTTGACCTAGCTATAGCTACGAACAACCTGTGAAGGATCGACTTACTAATCATGGTTAAATCAAGTGGACAAAAAAATAAGTCTATAGTGAGGGGAATGCAACTATAGGGCTATAGTGGAGTGTCCCGGTAGTTAACGAATGTTGGCTAGCTTGGATAATGAGATTAGTCGGTTAGCCTCGAATCGTTGGAGCCCATGATCTATAGGTCCATTAGGTTCCCCTACTAGCTCATATCGGAACAAAGCCTAGAACAAAAAGATAGGAAGCTTTGAATCGTTCAAAATCGGGAAAACGGGTATTATCGTAAATTGTGTTTGACACAATAATTTAATTATGAATTAAATTAAAAAATGAGAGATGGAGTATTTAAAAGTGTTTTGAATACCATATATATGTATTAGGAATCATATATAATTCATGGCACTAGGTGATAAAGATTAATTGGATTAATCATGTAAAAATTACTTGGAATTGTACAAATTAATTGCCTAGAAATCAATTTCAATTTTGAATTGAAATAGGAATGAATTGCAAGCTGAAAATTGAGAATTTAGATTCAATTTTAAGTGGATTTAGTGGCATTCCCACTCTTGCATGTTGATGCATAGTGGAAAACAACACAACCATGCACTAGTTGCATGTGTTGTGAATTAAACACCTAGAATCCACTTTGAGTTGCAATTTCACCATGTGTCTAGTGTCATGAGGCTTCTCTTTGCATGGAAGATGTCTATATAAGGAGTATGAATCATATTCAAAGGAAGGAGAGCCATTTTCTATATTGTTATGCTGTTGGATTTTGGTCTCAAACTCACTCATCTCCATATATCTCTCTAGTGCTTGAACCTTCAAGCATTCCCTTCCCATTCCCTATCTCTATAGACTCCCACAAGTCGTTCTTGGCCCGGAGAATAGTAGGGAAGACACTAGAGGTGGTCCACACACCGTTCGTGATCAAAGGAATCAAAGGGAGTTGTTGAATCGGTCTCCAAAAGGTTGGTAAAAATTCTGCTCTCTCCTTACGGTATTTGGACAGCATGTTTTCATTTTCTAAAATTGATGTAGTTAAGTGCCTCCGATCCTAAAATTGCTTCCACATGTGTTATATGAACACCTTCAATTGGTATCAGAGCATGATTAAGGCACCTAACATGCATTAATTTTAGCTTGGTGGGTAGCTTTTCATATGATGAAACTGTGTAAAAACTAAAGAAAATTGGTTTTGGGATTGATTTTAATTTTCAGTCAATTCGTTGGAATTAATTGTAATTGCCTACATGTTTATGGGCTTTAATGTGTTCATATGGAGTCTGTAAAATTTGAGAGTCAATAGAGTCCATTTAGGCCGTTAATTTGAAGAAATTCGGAGACTGCTCGCTGCTGGCCGAAAATTCCAGCATGCTGTTTTTTAGTTCCAGCTCAAGTACGTTCTTCTCGTAACGGTAACATGGTCCGGTTCAAGCAATCCAAAGGTGGTTCGAGTCGGTTCGAATGGTTCGGAAGCGGTCCAAGCCCTATTTGAAATTATTATTGTAATAATTTTAGTTTTTATTTTTGCTTGATTAAAAATCCCAAAACCAATTCACTTTAGTAAATTTAATTAATTATGCATTATTGAATGTATGTTTTAATTAAATAGTATTTTATGTGCATAATGTATGTCATTTATATTTAAAACCCCACCATAGGAAAGCATGTTCATGCATTTGTTTAATTTGAATAAGTGTTATTTATTAATTCAAATGCATGAGGGAAATTTCATGTTTTATTAATATAAGAGTTGTATTAATTTAGGGAGATTCATGCTTGAATGGTTAATTAAAATTGATTAATTCTTATAATAGTTATAATTATTAAATGATAGAATTAACCAAGCATGAACATGAAATTTCATTAGTTTGATTATAATTGTTATGCTCAAATTAGGCTTGTTATGGATTTGTTTTATAATTGTTATAAAAGAGATAGAAATCTAAAATCTATAACAAGATAAAGAGCATGCTCACTTAGGTTAATGAACCTTCAACAATTCGATCAACTTGCATAGTTTAGGTCGATATCTTGTAAAACAACGGTTATGAGAGAACTCACCCGACAAAATGCTGTCTAAGGCTGGAGGTATTTAAGTTGACGGTTTACGGAACACCTCCTACCTGGGCATTGAGTCGGTTCTTGAGTTAAGTTAACTCGAGTTTTATGAGCATGCGTGAGCGGTGTGAGGTTTTAAAGTGTTATCACCTAGACATCGTAGTATAAAGAGTTATACAAACCTAGACATAGGTTGTTTCTAAAGGGTGCTTTTCTTATAACTTGAATGATTGATTGTAATATGCTTTAAAACACCATTAGAAAGCATGTTATAGGGTTTATTCATTAAAAGTTATAAGAGTTATAAAAGTTGATGAATAGAAACCGTAAAATCAATAACAAAGAGTTGCATGCTAACATAGGATCTTAGGATCTTATCATTCTTTAAATGGTTTAAAATGAAATAGACCTAAGATCGCCTTTTTCTAATAGGATTAGAAATATGTCTTACTTAGTTTTTTAAAATAGTTTTGAAATTCGAGTAAGTAGGACATAAGACCTTGGTTATAAGGGAACTCTCCCGGCAAATGGTTCGGAACCTGAGTTGAATTAACCATAGTCTTACTAGCATGCAATGTCACTAGGTTATTAAAAGTGTTTAATCACCTAGACATTTAGTGTAAAGACCTTGTTTAATAAGGCATAGACTTAGATAGATTCATTTAGCCAGAATTTACCTAAGTAATAAGACCCTAAAACTTTACAACACTTTAGTGGGAGGAAAAGTATAGAAACGAAATATTCATTCATTCGGACCTCTGTGGACCAATGAACATTAGAGCTCGAGGAGGGTACGAATATTTCATCAGTTTCATTGATGATTATTCGAGGTATGGCTATCTCTACCTAATGCATCATAAGTCCGAGGCTTTTGAAAAGTTCAAAGAGTACAAGGCTGAGGTTGAGAACCTATTAGGTAAGACGATAAAAACACTTCGATCCGATCGAGGTGGAGAGTATATGGACTCAAGTTTTCAAGACTATTTGATAGAGCATGGAATTACGTCCCAACTCTCAGCCCCTGGTACACCTCAGCAAAACGGTGTATCAGAAAGGAGAAACAGAACCTTGTTGGACATGGTTCGTTCGATGATGAGTTATGCTCAGTTGCCTAACTCGTTTTGGGGATATGCAGTAGAAACTGCGGTTTATATCTTGAACGTAGTTCCATCAAAGAGTGTTTCTGAAACACCGTTTGAGCTCTGGAAAGGTCGTAAAGCTAGTTTACGACATTTCAGAATTTGGGGATGCCCTGCATACATGCTTGATGCAAACCCAAAGAAATTGAAGCCTCGTTCTAGATTTTGCCTATTTGTAGGCTATCCCAAAGAAACGAGAGGTGGATACTTCTTCGTTCCTGAGGAAAATAAAGTACTTGTATCGACAAATGCTACATTCCTAGAAGAAGACCACCTCAGAGAACACAAGCCACGAAGTAAAGTCGTATTAAGTGAACTATCTAACGAAGGTACCGAAACATCAACAAGAGTTGTTGATGATGCTGGCACCTCTAGTCAATCACGTCCTTCTCAAGAAATAAGAGAACCTCGACGTAGTGGGAGGGGTGTTAGACGACCTGATCGCTATTTGGGTTTAACTGAAACTCCAGTCGTCATACCTCATGACGGAATCGAGGATCCATTAACCTTTAAACAGGCAATGGATGATGTTGGCAAGAACGAGTGGATTAAAGCCATGGACTTGGAAATCGAGTCCATGCATTTTAATTCAGTATGGGATCTTGTAGATCAATCTGAAGGGGTTAGACCCATAGGGTGTAAATGGATCTACAAGAGAAAACGAGATGCTGCTGGAAAGGTACAGACCTTTAAGGCACGACTTGTGGCAAAGGGTTTTACCCAGCGGGAGGGGATTGACTATGAAGAAACCTTCTCCCCTGTTGCCATGTTGAAGTCGATCAGGATACTTTTATCCATCGCCACGTTTTACGATTACGAAATATGGCAAATGGATGTCAAGACTGCCTTTCTGAACGGCAATCTTGAAGAAAGTATCTACATGTCTCAGCCAGAAGGGTTCATTGCTCAGGATCAAGAGCAAAAAGTTTGCAAGCTTAAACGATCCATTTATGGATTAAAACAAACGTCTAGATCCTGGAATATGAGATTTGATACTGCGATCAAATCTTATGGCTTTGAACAAAACGTTGATGAACCTTGTGTTTACAAAAGGATCATCAACAACTCCGTAGCTTTCTTAGTACTGTATGTGGATGATATCCTACTCATTGGGAATGATGTAGGTTATCTAACTGACATTAAACTATGGCTAGCAACTCAATTCCAAATGAAAGATTTGGGTGAGGCACAATTTGTTCTAGGGATCCAAATTGTTCGAAACCGAAAGAACAAAACGCTAGCCCTGTCTCAAGCGTCTTATATCGACAAATTATTAGTTAGATATAAAATGCAAAATTCCAAGAAAGGACTATTACCTTTCAGGCACGGAATTAACTTGTCTAAGGAACAGTGTCCTCAGACACCTCAAGAAGTTAAGGACATGAGAAGTTTTCCCTATGCCTTTGCAGTAGGTAGCCTAATGTATGCCATGTTGTGTACAAGGCCTGACATTTGTTATGCAGTAGGGATTGTCAGTAGATATCAATCAAATCCAGGATTCGATCACTGGACAGCCGTTAAAAATATCCTCAAATATCTAAAGAGAACGAGGGACTATATGCTCGTGTATGGTTCGAAGGATTTGATCCTTACAGGATACACTGATTCTGACTTTCAAACCGATAAAGATTCGAGGAAATCTACATCGGGGTCAGTATTCACTCTAAATGGAGGAGCAATAGTATGGCGTAGCATCAAGCAAGGATGCATTGCAGACTCGACCATGGAGGCCGAATATGTAGCCACTTGCGAAGCAGCAAAAGAGGCAGTATGGCTCAGGAAGTTCCTAACTGACTTGGAAGTCATTCCGAATATGCATCTGCCTATCACCTTGTATTGTGATAATAGCGGCGCAGTTGCAAACTCAAAGGAACCTCGCAGCCATAAGAGAGGCAAGCACATCAAAAGGAAATACCATCTCATCAGGGAGATTGTGCACCGAGGAGACGTGATCGTCACGAAGATAGCGTCGAAGCACAACATTGCTGATCCATTCACAAAGGCTCTCACGGCTAAAGTGTTCGAGAGTCATCTAGAAGGTCTAGGTCTGCGAGAAATGTACGAGAAATAATCTAGGTCAAGTGGGAGAATTGTAACCGGTATATCGATGCCTCAGTATACTGGGTATTTAGATGCCCTAGTTTATTGTATTTTTACTTTGTTATTAATACAAGTATTTATTCACCCACTGCTGTTATAGATTATAGTACATCCCACTAAACTAGAGTTTTAGTTCAAGTGGGAGATTGTTGGGATTGGTGTCCTAAAACTCGTAGATAGTGAATGTTAAACGAATTATATACTTATTCGATAAAGGCGTTATCGAGATTAATTCAGTAAAGTTATTACTGAATAAAGTAAATTGCACATATAATAACCCAAATCGAATAAACTAAGATCCATGGCTATAGGATGAACACTTGAGCTTTATGTAGAGACATAAAAGTGGATCAAGCTTGAGTAATAGCCAAAACGGTCTATAGTATAGGGATAGGGTTGGGTACCTTATTCTGGAGACACTATGAGACTCTGCCCACTTTATAGATGGTATAGACGATGTGATCCTAAATCGTCCATGTAGAGACATGCGAGTGGGGGCGTCCTATGTAATGAGTTTGCATAAGACCAGGACCAAGAAATAAGTCGCTCTCGCTTTATAACACCGTTTACTGACGAGACTGACTATTTCATGTGATGACCTAGGTAACTCGATCTTTATCCTGAGCTAACTATGAACTCCTGTTTATTCGGACTTATCCTTAGATCTGCATAGGTGAGAGTGGCTCAGTATCGCCGACTCAATAAGCCTCCCATTTCAGGGATAGGAACGAGTAGATAGCTGGGGACATAGTCGTGCAAGAAGGAATTCACTCCTACCCGAATTAGGGATAGTAGAGAGGTTGTTCCCTTAAGTGCTGACTCCGGGGCTTGAACAAAGGGATCCCGCCCTCTCATTGGCCCGAGAGGGACTCGGTTTATTGGTTGGACCATAAACCAATTGTTCATTAGAGGATCAGTGGGACTTAAGGAACAACAAGTACTATAGGGGTAAAACGGGCTTTTGACCTAGCTATAGCTACGAACAACCTGTGAAGGATCGACTTACTAATCATGGTTAAATCAAGTGGACAAAAAAATATGTCTATAGTGAGGGGAGTGCAACTATAGGGCTATAGTGGAGTGTCCCGGTAGTTAACGAATGTTGGCTAGCTTGGATAATGAGATTAGTCGGTTAGCCTCGAATCATTGGAGCCCATTATCTATAGGTCCATTAGGTCCCCCTACTAGCTCATATCGGAACAAAGCCTAGAACAAAAAGATAGGAAGCTTTGAATCGTTCAAAATCGGGAAAACGGGTATTATCGTAAATTGTGTTTGACACAATAATTTAATTATGAATTAAATTAAAAAATGAGAGATGGAGTATTTAAAAGTGTTTTGAATACCATATATATGTATTAGGAATCATATATAATTCATGGCACTAGGTGATAAAGATTAATTGGATTAATCATGTAAAAATTACTTGGAATTGTACAAATTAATTGCCTAGAAATCAATTTCAATTTTGAATTGAAATAGGAATGAATTGCAAGCTGAAAATTGAGAATTTAGATTCAATTTTAAGTGGATTTAGTGGCATTCCCACTCTTGCATGTTGATGCATAGTGGAAAACAACACAACCATGCACTAGTTGCATGTGTTGTGAATTAAACACCTAGAATCCACTTTGAGTTGCAATTTCACCATGTGTCTAGTGTCATGAGGCTTCTCTTTGCATGGAAGATGTCTATATAAGGAGTATGAATCATATTCAAATGAAGGAGAACCATTTTCTATATTGTTATGCTGCTGGATTTTGGTCTCAAACTCACTCATCTCCATATATCTCTCTAGTGCTTGAACCTTCAAGCATTCCCTTCCCATTCCCTATCTCTATAGACTCCCACAAGTCGTTCTTGGCCCGGAGAATAGTAGGGAAGACACTAGAGGTGGTCCACACACCGTTCGTGATCAAAGGAATCAAAGGGAGTTGTTGAATCGGTCTCCAAAAGGTTGGTAAAAATTCTGCTCTCTCCTTACGGTATTTGGACAGCATGTTTTCATTTTCTAAAATTGATGTAGTTAAGTGCCTCCGATCCTAAAATTGCTTCCACATGTGTTATATGAACACCTTCACCACTTGCCCTAGATTAGACGACATACATATCGTAGATCCAGACCCTCTAGATGACCCTCAAACACTTTAGCCGAGAGAGCCTTCGTAAATGGATTAGCGATGTTGTGCTCTGAAGCGATCTTGGTGACGATCACATCTCCTCGTTGCACAATCTCCCTTATCAGGTGATACTTCTTCTCTATATGTTTTCCTCGTTTGTGGCTTCAAGGTTCTTTTGAGTTGGCTACAGCCCCACTGTTGTCACAGTATAGTGTTATAGGCACGTTCATATTTGGAACAACTTCCAAATCAGTCAAGAACTTCTTAAGCCAAACTGCTTCCTTAGCTGCTTCGCAAGCTGCTACATACTCAGCCTCCATAATTGAGTCTGCTATGCATCCTTGTTTGATGCTTCTCCAAAATACTGCTCCCCCATTAAGGGTGAATACTGACCCTGATGTGGATTTCCTCGAATCCTTGTCAGCTTGAAAGTCAGAGTCAGTGTATCCTGTAAGGATCAAATCCTTAGCCCCATACACAAGCATGTAGTCCCTCGTTCTCCGAAGATACTTGAGGATATTCTTAACCGCTCCCCAGTGGTCTAACCCATGATTAGACTGGTACCTACTGACTACTCCCACTGCATAACATATGTCAGTCCTAGTGCAGAGCATAACATATATTAAGCTGCCCACAACTGAGGAGTAGGGAATGTGTCTCATGTTCTCAATTTCTTGAAGTGTCTTAGGAGACTGTTCCTTAGACAGGTGTATCCCATGTCTGAAGGGTAACAATCCCTTCTTGGAGTTTTGCATCGAATATCGAGACAACATTTTGTCAATATACGTTGCTTGAGACAGTGCTAGCGTTTTGTTCTTACGATCCTTAATGGTTTGGATCCCAAGAACATATTGAGTCTCTCCCAGATCTTTCATTTGGAATTGGGCTGCTAGCCATTTCTTAATATCAGTGAGGTATCCTACATCATTTCCAATGAGTAGGATATCATCTACATAAAGTACTAGAAAAGCTACTTTCCTTTTGTTGATTTTCGTGTACACACAAGGCTCATCAACATTTTGGTCAAAACCAAAAGATTTGATCGCAATATCAAATCTAATATTCCAAGATCTGGGCGCTTGTTTCAATCCATAAATGGATCGATTAAGCTTACAAACCTTTTGTTCCTGACCTCGGGCTACGAACCCTTCGGGGTTGAGACATGAAGATATTCTCTTCAAGATTACCATTCAAAAAGGCAGTCTTGACGTCCATTTGCCATATTTCATAGTCATAATATGTGGCTATGGACAAGAGAATTCTTATGGACTTTAACATGGCTATGGGAGAAAAGGTTTCCTCATAGTCAACCCCTTCCTTTTGGGTATAACCCTTTGCCACTAGTCTAGCTTTGAAGGTTTGTACCTTCCCAACCGCATCTCTTTTTCTCTTATAGATCCATTTGCACCCTATGGGTTTTATCCCACCTTGTAGATCTGCGAGTTCCCATACAGAATTGGAGTACATTGACTCCATTTCTAGGTCCATGGCTTTGACCCATTCATCCTTATCTTGGTCATTCATTGCCTGTCGATAGGACAATGGATCCTCAATGCCATCATCAGGTATGACAACCTGAGTTTCAGTTAAACCCAAGTAGCGATCAGAATACAACCCTCCCACTACGTCGAGGCATTCTCAACGTTTGAGAAGGACGAGACAGATCTGAAGAACTAGCTCCTTCATCAACCCTTGTTGAAGGCCTAACATCATCAACAACTCTTGGTGATTCTTCAGTAGCTTCTCCTAATACTAATTTACTACGTGGTTTATGATCCCTCATGTGGTCTTCCTCCAAGAAGGTGGCGTTTGTCGATACAAACACCTTATTTTCTTGTGGGTCGTAGAAATGACCACCTCTCGTTTCTTTAGGGTAACCAACAAATTGACACAGTTTTGAACGAGGTTCCAGTTTCTTAGGATTTGTCACAAGCATGTGTGCTGGACAACCCCAGATACAAAAGTGACGCAAACTAGGTTTACGACCCTTCCATAACTCGAAAGGTGTTTTAGAAACACTTTTCGAGGGAACATTGTTCAGGATGTGTACTGCAGTCTCTACTGCATACCCCCAAAACGAGCTAGGCAATTAAGCATAGCTTATCATTGATCGAACCATGTCCAACAAGGTTCTATTTGTCCTTTCTGATACACCATTCTGCTGAGGTGTACCAGGGGCTGAGAGTTGGGACTGGATTCCATATAATACTGTAATCTTTGATCCATATACTCCCCCCTCGATCAGATCGAAGTGTTTTAATAGTTTTACCTAACAGGTAGCCTTAAACTCCTTAAACTTTTCAAGGGCCTCAGACTTATGTGCCATTAGGTATAAGTAACCATATCTTGAATAATCATCTATAAATGAGATGAAATATTCGTACCCTCCTCGAGCCTTTACAATCATTGAACCACAGAGATCCGAATGTATTAACTCTAAGGGTTCTTTGACTTTGTAACCTTTTCCAGTAAAAGGTATTTTGGTCATTTTGCCCTCGAGAAAAGATTCACAGTGTGGCAGTGAATCATCTTCTAACTCATTTAGATGTCCATTATTTACCAAATGGTGCGTGTGTGAACTGAATAGATGGATGTGAGTTAAGATGATAAATGGAATAATGAAGAGATATTCAGTCAACACTTAAGTGCAAGTATACACTGTCGCACGTAGTAATAAAAAAACCTTAGAAAGTATTCCAAGGGTATCGATCCCACGAGGACTAAACTGGAAATTCAGATTTGAATAAGAAACTGCTCAAATGATTGCTTTTGAAAAATGTAACCAAAGAAAATAAGTTGATTGATTGAGTTGTTGAAAAGATAAATAAAACTAGCAAGTAAATAATAAAGAATAACAATAATAAACAAATGAGGTATTCAACATGGATTCATCCCTAAGGTAACAACCATACTTATGCAATATCTAACTTAAGTGTATCTAATGCATTGGGTCAAATTTAACTTCCATTTGGCCCTTGTTTCCAAAAACCGTTAGAAGGCTAAGCGAGTACCGTTATGCACATTTATGTGACTTGACTTCGACATAGATAATTCACGAATGCAACCTATAACCCTATAGTCGATATAGGGTGCCTTAGGCAGCTTGCCCTATACCGCCGAACAATCTCTTTCGAGCTTTTTCTCCTATATCACCTTTATGAGAACCGATATCGTTTGTCCCTTTCGAGATCAAACTCACATAGCATGCAAAGTCTAAGTGATCAAGTTAAACTCAGCAAGATTAGAGTGATATCAATAAAGAGTGACATGCATTAAACACAACTTAAGCAAATAAGACACTTTCAAGCCATTAAACCATAAGGGAATTCACCACATTGAACCCCTCAACGGGATTTAGCTACTCATGATGGGATAAAAAGCAAATGAACACATTTTCATTGAAATAAGAATGTAAATAATACAGAACAATGAAAAGATTCAAGAGCTGGAAATAAAGGAGATAGCTAAATATTATGGGTTTTTTGTTTACACAATCCTTCTAGAGTTCGCTAAGACACTCCACTCTCTCACTTTTACAAGATTGGAATGGGTGAAACTCTCTAAAAACCACAAGGTTTGATGTCTAACTCTCTCTCGGGTTAGAATTTGGTCATCTAAGAAGGACCTCGGGAATCCTTACTCATTGGCGTCGAGCCAGGGTTCTGTCACCACCCTTTTCTTCCAAGTGAGTTCTGCTTGCATTTGACTTCGAATCTCGAGCTTATATAGTGTAGAAAGTGGTTGAGGAGCTGCGAAATAGGTGCTGGAAGGTTGCCCAGTTAGTTTCGGGGTCAAAACAGCCAGTTAGGTGCGAAGAAGACTCGTCAACAACGACCCGCGTGCGACTCGGAACAACCTTTGTTTTCCAGAAATGCGGTTGCATTTCATTTTTGCCTTCCCAGAAATGCGGTCGCATTTTTGGGGAATTCCAGCTTCTACTCTGTTTTTCTGTACAACAGCAACTAAGTCAAATTTGCTTCAAATCAAGTCTTTTTAGGCATAAATGAGCATAAATCAACAAAAGTGACTCTCAACACCCTATCTTATCAAAATCAACACATTTTGAGCTCGGAAATAGTAAAATTGACCTAAACACTTAACATTTGACCAAGAAATGAGCTAAATATAAGGGTAAAATAGGTATATTTTTGACCCTTATCATACCCCCAAACTTAACTCATTGCTTGTCCTCAAGCAATTGCCAATCAAAATGTCAGAGATCAATTCCTTAAATGCAAATCAAAACATAAGAGCTCGATATTAATTGCGAATCAAAATGTTAGAGATCATGTATAATAATTAATCATGGTACTAGTATCAATTTTGCATTTCAAATCAAGTGACATGGAATCAAATAAACATGTATTTCAAGAGCGTTTTCTAAAAAGTTCGCCTTTCAGGAGAGGGTTCTACTCTAGTGCCAGTCACAACGTCTGAGTTCCTAGGCATGAAGATTTCTATTGTTCTTTTTCAAAGCCAAACTCTCTCTCATCCATCCTAACCAACATGCTTAAACTACCTAACTTCTACTCATAGAGCCTAGTGTAGTCCTTTTAGTCTAAGAAAACAATCTTTAGGAGAACAAAAGCATATACGAACTACTAGACCTTTTCTATCTCCTCCAAACTTATTTGAATGCTGGTGCTCCTTTTATTCACTTCTTTTTCTTCCCAAGAGTATCCTTGCTGTCATCTTTACCTTCGTTCTAGCTTATCGACACTTTGTGGTGAAGATATCTAGCTATGAGCAAAGTTCACGAGCTTGGAGTGATACTCACTTCCCTAGGTAAACCTTTCATGCAGTGGCAAACCATGGGTGTCATGAATGCCCCTGGTTACTCAGTAAACCCTAGGAAGGAGGAGTAACTCTCGGTTTTTCTCTTTTTTCAATTTTTGTTTTGGATAAAAAAGCACATATTCTTTCCAGCAGTACAAACTTACAAAAGATATTTACAAAGTAAAGCATAATGCACCCCCCAAACTTAAAGGTAGACAATGTCCTCATTGGCTTATTTTTTAGGCATGGGCTTAACATGGGGCTTTTTGTTTTCAAAACATCAAGGCTAAACTCTCCTAGAGTGTTAGAAAGGTTAAACACGAGGAAGTTTAGACTCTAAGAAAATTTTGTAAAGAAAAAGACTAATGGAAAGCCTATGACTAGAAAACAACTCAGTTGAGACGGTGGCACTATTGAGATAGAACAAAGCTCTAGTTTTCATCATCAAGGGCTTAAAAGAAAACTCCTTTGAAACATGCTTTTTCTTCCAAAACATTTTAAAGCACTTTTTCTCTAAAAGTTGATTTTTCTCGGTAAAGCTCAAAAACAGCAAGCAGATTTTTTCAAGAAAAGAATTAAAACCCAAGTTTATTTACTCTAAACTATCCACAAGCTAACTAAACTACCCTATGATCAAAACTATTAACAAACTAAACATGAAAAGCAACTAAAAATAGCAACTAAACTACTAAAAATAGAATTTACACATGCTAAACTAAAAAAAAAAACAGCAAACATCAAACAGAAACAATATTATTCACAAAACATTTTCAGTCAAAGGGGATCAGAAAACTCCCCTATTCCTCATCCGAGGAACTCTCTTTATCATCATTCTCTTCATCTTCATTTTCTTCATCGTCCTCTTCATCAGAATCTTCATCCTCCTTTGGCAGCAATGATTGAGGGAAATTGGGAAAGACTGGAGCAATGCTCGGGGCTATGGAGAGATAGAACTCTCTGATGGCTTCATCCCGCTCCTTTGCGTATGCCCAGTATGTTCTCAGGTCGTCCCTGAGTCGATCTATCTGGCGGTAGGCAATAGCTAGGGCCTCTGAGGACGGTGATGGCCCTGTGAAAGGAATGTGCTGGGATGGAGAAGCTACGTTCGACCCTGATTGAGGAGTGGCCTGTGATGTGGAGGCTTTATCCTTCCTCTGGATGCTGTTCTACTGGAGCTTTCCTATCAAGGACAAGTCAATGGTTGGTTTAAAGAAATGGCGCTCATCGTCCTTGCCAGGCACAATCTTCACCCTTTGGCAGAGCTGAGTGATGAGTGAGCCAAAGAAAAGCTTACCTGCCCTTTTCCGTCCACAGGCTAAGATCTCATCCCTGATGATGCTCCCTACGTTGATTTCCAACCCCTTCATAAGGCAATAGAGTAGCATAACTCTATCCACTGAAATCGTGCTGTCATGGGAGGTTGGCATCAAGCGGTTCTTGATGAAGTGAAGCCAAACTGCCGATTATGGCTTTAGGTCGCTTGACACTAGAGAGTTCACTTTTGTCTGTGATTCTTTCCATTGGACCCCCTTGTTGGCCACAAGTTTCAATGCTTCCTTCATTTGCTTGGCTGAAGGGTTCCTAATCACATCATTCCCTATCGGGTTCAGGGGTGCCTTGATCTTGTACACCCTATTAATGTCGACTGAGGAGAAACTGACCATCTTCCCCCTCACCACCGCCATGCTAATGCTTTCCTCCCTCAGGCCGGCGTAAAATTTACGAACTAGAGGCACAACAGCCTCCTGAGGGTAAGCACAGAACTACTGCCACTTGTACTGGAAGATAACTCTTGTTACGAACTCTGGCAGTGCTCCAACTCTGTTAGAGAATCCCTTTTCATTGAGGAAATCTCTCTTCTTCATGATCTCCATCCGTTCCTGAAAATTAATATGTTTAAATACCTCGGGAAATGGATTTTTAGGAGATGCAGCCTTCGGTCACTTGCCCTTAGGCTTGGCGGGTGAGATAGTCGGAGGAACTGCAGGAGAGGCGTCCATGGACCTTGTCCTCAGCCTCTTGGCAAAAATTGGGTCATTCTTGTTCTTTGTCCTCCTCTCAGCCTTAATCTCTATCTTTCTCTTTCTTCTCAATGCTGCAGAGATAGGGACTTGGTCGCCATCTAGCTCCCTAATCTCTGAATCAGAATCAGAATCACTGGAGGTCTCGGCCTCCTCGTTTTCTTTTTCCTCTTCAACCCTCTTCTCTCCCAAAGAGGTGCTATCAGCAGCTGGTGGGTCATGTGTAAATAGAGGCTCAAAAACCTCTTCAGCTGGCTGATCAGTAGTGGCCTCGACTAGGCCTTCCTCAGAATGCGGCCCAAATGCGGTCGCATTCTGACCTTCATTCTCCACTTCTCTTTCTTTTTCTTTTTCAAAAATTTCTTCTTTTGGCCCCTGTTGGGCCTCTTCTTCTACCCTTCCTTGCAGTGCTTCGGCTTCAATTTGAGCCTTGTGAAGTGGCTCAAAAGCTGCAAGGAAGTCTTCAATTTCCTTCCTTCTCTTTTCATCTTCTTTTATTTCTTCCCTTCTCTTTTTCTCTTCCTCAAGGAGTTGTAAGTCAATAGCCGCCCTCCTGAGGCTTTCACCTAATCTTCTCTCTTCTTCCTCAGCTAATAAGGCCCTCTCGGCCTCTTGCTCTTCTTCTTTTTTCCTTTTTTCTTCCCTCTCATCTCTTTCCCTTGCAAGCTCGTCTTCCTCAGTCATTTTCTCATTTTCTATCTCTCTCTCCGCTTCTACTTCTTTCAAAGCATCTTGTTCAGCCTTGTACCCCTCTGCAATCTCAAGGGCCTTTGCCACTGCTTGGCAAATTATTCCTTCGAATACATCAGGAGGCATCCTTGCGGCTTCTAAGGGTTGAATTTCAAGCGGCTTTTCAGACGCAATTTTCTTTGGGCTCCTCTTTCTTGCGCTATAAGTAACAACGTGTTTTATCCTGCAAGATAGAGAAAGTTTAGTTGAAGGTTCGGAAACCTTACCCAGTGAAGCTTCTCCTTGCCGAGAGCTTTCAGCTGCCTTGGCGGCTTTTTCTTCGTCTTGCCGATTCCCTTCTTCTTCAAGGGCAGCTCGTCTCTTGGCTCCCATCTCACAGATCATTTCAAACCACTCCCGCGAACGTTTTCTGTATTGTTGAGCGGCGGGTTTTTGGGTTTGACGGACAGTAGTGGCGTGCGTGAACCGTCTCGGTGTAGACGAACTCGGCATCTCCCTCGATGTGGCTGACATTGCCGAAGAGGATGGAGCTTGAGCGTTGGGCGCTTGGTTCACGACCGCCGACGAGAATCCCGTGAGTCTCGTTCTTCGCGTGCCTTGCATGGGCGTAACGGGGCTCTCTTCTTGCCGTCGGCTGCTTGCTTCAGCTTCGTGGGTAGTTCGAGCACTCTGAGATCGAGTGTTTTTGCGTGAGGATGATGATCCTTGAGTGTTCTTCATCTTCTTGGTTGTGGGTTTTTTTGGTGTCACGATGGAGAGAATATGGAGAGTTGAGGTTTTGACTTGAATGCAAAGGGTTGAGAGTTTGGTGAAAGGAAAAGAGCTTAAGTCAAGCTATTTATACTTTTCTAATTAGGTCTCGTGCAGGTCAAGAAAAATCCTGACTCCCTTTTTATTCGGGCAAATGCGATCGCATTCCCAAATACACTGGGGAGAAATGCGATCGCATTTCACCAAGTTTTTCTACCTTCACTTTTTTTTTCTGACTTTTCATTTTCCTTTGCTTTCTCCTCTTCTCTGAACACTTATAAACACGTTAGAAAGCTCATACACTTAATCATGATTTATTTACTCTTTTTCTCATTTTTTCTCAATTTAAAAAGAATTAAGAAATTGTTTTGATCAATTCAACTTCCAGGTAAGTCCCCAGGTAGAGGTGTTCCCTACAGTCAGCTTAAATACCTCAGCCTAGGCAGGACTTGCCTTAGACAAAGTTCCCTCTTGATCAAAAATCATTTATTCAAAACAAACTTACACTCTTTTTTTTTTTTTTTCTATTTTCTTGCTATTCTCTTTTTAACACTAGACAGGGCACAAAATAACATGGACTTTTCAAAACTCCCAGGTAAATCCCCAGGAAAAGGTGTTCCCAATGGTCATCTTAAATACCCTTTCCTAGACAGGATTTTCCTAGACAGAGGTTTTACTCTTGTTCGGATATTTTGGAACTCTAGTCTAGATTATTATTTATAAACCCAGATAATATACAAAAATTGATTCAAGGTGTAGAAATCATACCAAATCAATCACGGAGACATGGGCTTCCTCATCCTCGAAGCCTCTTCCCCAATATGGTTTTATCCTTTGTCCATTTACCTTGAAGTGCATGTCCTGATTATCTGTCAGTACCACAGTCCCATAGTCGAAGATTTTCACAATTTTGAAGGGCCCTGACCATCTTGACTTGAGTTTTCCTGGAAATAATTTGAGTCGGGAATTAAAGAGTAATACTTTCTGGCCTTTGTAGAACTCCTTTGGGTGAATTCTTCTATCATGCCATCGCTTGACTTTCTCCTTGTAAAGTTTTGCATTTTCATAGGAGAAATGTCGGAGTTCTTCCAGCTCGTTAAGTTGTAACTTCCTCTTGATCCCTGCTTTCTCCATGTTGAAGTTAAACTTTTTCAATGCCCAATAAGCCTTGTGTTCTAATTCGAGTGGCAAGTGGCAGACTTTCCCGAATATGATGCGGTACGGAGACATTCCTAATGGTGCCTTATATGCAGTTCTATGGGCCCATAAAGCTTCATCGAGTCTCAGTGACCAATCCTTACGAGAAAGGTCCACTGTTTTCTCCAGGATAGCCTTGATTTCCCTGTTAGAAAGCTCTGCTTGCCCATTAGTTTGAGGATGGTAAGCAGTAGCTACCCTGTGTCTGATGTCGTATTTGGAAACCAAATTGGCTATCATTTTGTTCAGGAAGTGAGATCCTTCGTCACTTATGATGAAGCGGGGGGTTCCATATCTTGTGAAGATATTCTTCAGGAAGAATTTCTTTACCACCTTGGCATCATTTGTTGCAGTAGCGATTGCCTCAATCCATTTTGATACATAATCCACTGCGAGCAAGATGTAGATATTCCCAAAGGATGGTGGGAATGGCCCCATAAAGTCTATCCCCCACACGTCGAAGATTTCCACCTCGAGTATGAAGTGCAGAGGCATTTCACTTTTAGCTGTCAGATTCCCTGTCTTTTGGCATTGATCACAATTCTTCGTGGAGAGGTGTGCATCTTTGAAGAGACTGGGCCAAAAATAGCCAGATTGGAGGACTTTGGCTGCTGTCTTAAGTCCTGCAAAATGTCCTCCGTATGGAGCTGCATGACAGGCTCCCAATATTGAGGGTATTTCTTCTTCCGAAACACACCGTCATAGAATTTGATCAGGCCCTAGCTTATACAAATACGGTTCATCCCAGTAGTAGTCTTTGATATCTTTTAAGAACTTCTTGAGTTGTTGAGCATTTGCTTCTGGTGGTTTTTGTCCACTGACTAGATAGTTTACATGATCTACAAACCATGGAAGTTCAACAGTTCTCACTGCTAGAATCTGCTCATCTACAAACGATTCTTGAATGTCCAACCCTTTTTCTATCTGTGCCTCTTCTCCAAGTCTTGATAAATGGTCTGCTACCTGATTTTCTGTTCCTTTTCTGTCTTGGATCTCTATGTCAAACTCTTGCAAAAGCAAAATCCATCGAATTAGTCGGGGTTTGGCATCTTTTTTTGAAAGTAAATGCTTAAGGGCGGAATGATCTGTGTGAACTATGACATTAGTTCCCACAAGGTAGGATCTAAATTTGTCAAAACCAAACACTACTGCCAGTAATTCCTTTTCTGTTACAGTATAGTTCAATTGAGCCTCGTTGAGTTTCTTGCTTGCAAAGTAGATAGGTTGTACTATCTTTCCTCTATTCTGACATAGGACAGCACCAACTGCAAAGTCACTAGCGTCGCACATCAACTCAAATGGTTGAGTCCAGGCTGGTTCAATTATGATTGGTGATGAGCTGAGTGCCCTCTTCAAAGTTTCAAATGCTTGTTTGCAATCTTCATCAAAGTCGAACGGTCTATCTACCTCCAGTAACCTGCACAAAGGTTTGGAAATTTTAGAAAAGTCTTTAATGAATCTTCTATAGAAACCTGCGTGGCCTAGAAAGCTTCTAATATCCCGCACTGTTTTTGGGAAAGGCAACTTGGATATGATCTCGATCTTTGCTTTATCCACCTCAATTCCTTTCCTGGAAATACGATGTTCGAGGACTATGCCTTCTCGTACCATAAAATGACACTTCTCCCAGTTCAGTACTAAATTGGTTCCTTCACATCTTTCTAGCACTTGATCTAAATTCCGTAGACATGCTGAAAACGATTCACCGAAAATCGAGTAGTCATCCATGAATACTTCCACGGTTCGTTCTACCATATCGGAGAATATAGCCATCATACACCGTTGGAAAGTGGCTGGTGCATTGCATAAACCGAATGGCATCCTCCGGAAGGCGAACGTTCCATATGGACATGTGAATGTTGTCTTTTCTTGGTCTTTTGGGGCTATTGTTATCTGGTTGTAACCGGAGTAACCGTCTAAGAAGCAATAATAGTCCTTTCCTACAAGCCTGTCTAGCATCTGATCTATGAATGGCAACGGGAAGTGGTCCTTCCTGGTTACTTTATTTAGGCGACGGTAATCTATGCAGACTCGCCATCCTGTAACCGTTCGTGTTGGGATCAATTCGTTCTTCTCGTTTTCCACTACGGTCATTCCACCCTTTTTTGGAACGCATTGGACTAGGCTGACTCAGCTACTATCTGCAATTGGGTAGATGACTCCTGCATCCAGCCATTTTAAGATTTCCTTACTAACAACTTCCTTCATGATGGGATTTAATCTCCTTTGACTTGCAATGGAATTCTTAGCTCCTTCCTCAAGGTTTATCCTGTGCATGCAAAATGAGGGACTGATTCCTTGAATGTCTGCAATAGTCTATCCTATTGCTTTCTTATGTTTAGAGAGGACCTGCAACAAAGAAATTTCATCTTGTTCAGTAAGGTAAGCTGAGATAATGACTGGTAATGTCTTGTTTTCACCAAGAAAGCTATATTTAAGATGCTCTAGCAGAGGCTTGAGTTCCAGTTCAGGAGGACTGATCAGAGATGGTTGCAACGGCCTGATTTCTTCTTGGTCTGATGAATCCCTTAATGCCTCTATCCTTGCTGCTGTAGAATCATTTGTGACTGGTATTTCTATTTCTTCAATCCCTTCTCCTTTTAATTCCTCCTTTTCAAACTCGTTCCCTTCCAGAGGTTTTCCCTTTAATGTCTCCTACAAAATAGACACAGAGAGTTCGTCAATTTCTTCAATCATAGAACATCTCTCAAGGTACCCTGGATATTGCATTGCATTCATCACGTTAAACGTGACTTGCTGATCATTGACCCTCATGGTCAATTCTCCCTTCTGGACATCTATCAAGGTTCTGCCTGTGGCTAGGAACGGTCGTCCTAAGATGACCGGTACATCCTTGTCGGCTTCACAATCTAAGATGATGAAATCTGCAAGGAAAACAAACTTGTCAACTTTAACCAATATGTCTTCAATCTTTCCGATGGGATGTGTAAGTGATCGGTCTGCCAACTGCAAGGTTACAGTTGTTGGCCGTGCATCAC
Source organism: Luffa aegyptiaca (assembly GCA_017139565.1). Taxonomy (NCBI): domain Eukaryota; kingdom Viridiplantae; phylum Streptophyta; class Magnoliopsida; order Cucurbitales; family Cucurbitaceae; genus Luffa; species Luffa aegyptiaca. The sequence continues at coordinate 40,939,122 of CM029405.1, read as the reverse complement.
CTATCCCTAACTGTTTAAAAATCGAATATGGCATTAAGTTGATGCTTGCTCCTAAGTCGCACAGAGCTCTGCCTACATCCCTGCCCCCTATAGAGCATGGAATTGTAAAGCTTCCTGAATCTTTAAGCTTGGGAGGAATCTCGTTCTTCACTAGTGCACTGAAACATTCCGTGAGTGCAACCGTTTTGTACTCCCCCAACCTTCTCTTTTTCGATAGGATATCTTTTAGGAACTTAACATATGTAGGCATTTGTTCAAGTGCCTCCACTAATGGTATGTTAATGTGCAACTGCTTCAATACATCTAAGAACTTCTTGAACTGTACATCTTGTGAGCCATATTTGAATCTCTGTGAGTACGGAGGAGGTGGTCTGTAATCTGGGTCTATCACAAATTTTTGAGGTTTTGCGGTCGCATTTCCCTGTTTTTTCTCCAACTTTGATTTTTCTTTTTTTTTTCTTCTAAGGCTTCAGGCTCCTTGGTCTTTTCTACATTATCTTCTCTATTCCCTGAAATATCTGGGGTATTGTCTGACTTCTTTTCACAAATCTTTTCTCGAGCTTCAACTTGGATCTCTGCTTCTCGACTTTCTGGATACTTTGGTCCATCGTATTCTAATCCACTTCTTAGGGTCACTGCCTTGCATTGTTCCTTGCCCTCTCTGTGTGGGGTCTCGGTTTTGCTAGGCAACGTCCCTTGAGGTCTATTCTTAATCTCCTGAGCAATTTTTCCAAGCTGAACTTCCAAATTCCTGACTGCAGCATCATTCCTTGCCATGTACTCCTTCATAAGAGTCTCTAGATTTGACTCTTGGCTCTGCACTGGAACTTGTTGGAAGTTTTTCTACGGCTGTTGTTGTGTAGGTTGCTTCCCAAACTGATGGTTATTGGAATTACTCGATCCGGCTTGTCCTCCCCAAGAAAAGTTCGGATGTTGTCTCCATCCTGGGTTGTACGTGGCCGAATAAGGATTCCATTCTGGTTCTGATTTCCTTGTGGACCTACATAAAAAACAGAAGCAGGGTTTAGTGGACAACTATCAGTGATGTGTTCCTCACCACATATCTCACAACAGAGAGAAGAAACAGCATTGGCAGGGGCTATGTTGGCTTGAATGTTCATGGTCATGCCCATCATCATGCTACGAATGGCCTTGATCTGGGCTTGCATCGTAGAGCTAGCCTCTGTATCCACTGCTCTCACTGGATTTTTCAAAATGGTTGTTGGTTCATTTTCTCCCCAATGTCGATTATTGGTGGCTATGGTATCTAGGATAGCGTGCGCCTCATTAGCAGACTTCTTTAGAAAAGATCCGTTTGCAGATGTGTTTACTAGTGCCTTTGAAGCTTGATCTAACCCACTGTAAAAATGCTCCAAAATAATGCAAGCAGGCAGTCCATGGTGTGGACACTTTCGAACCAGCCTCTGGAATCTTTCCCAAGCTGCATCCAAAGGTTCATTGTAGGACTGTCTGAAAGCAATGATTTCTGCTCTGTACTTGGCATTTTTATTGGATGGAAAAAACTTCTCCAAGAATTTCTCTGCCAAATCATTCAAAGAGGTGATGGAGTTAGGAGGAAATGAATCCAACCAGGCTTCAGCATCTCCCTGTAAAGAAAACGGAAAAAGTTTTGGCTTTAAAGTATCTTCTGGCACTCCTGTTACTTTAAAAGAATTTCAAACTCTCAAAAATAATTTAATATGCTTGTGTGGATCCTCATTTGGAAGTCCTGAGAATTGGCCCATTGAATTTAACATCTGGAACATCACTGGTTTAAGCTCAAATTGTGGAGCATCAATTGGTGGCTCCAAGATTCCTGGATTCGATGTCTGGAAAACTGGTAAAGCGTAGTCCCTTATTGCTCGGTTTCGATCTTCAGCAATGTAGATCAGGTTTTCTTGTTGTGGCACCGGTGGAACTGGAGGAACAGGAGGAATTCTCCCGCCATTCTGCTCCCTTCCACGAACTTGTGGATCAACTTGAGGATCGACTCCAGGAGGTTCCATTGGAAACTCTTGAATGTAAGATGCTTCCTCTAGAAATTCCCGTGCGCTCAACTCTTGTTGCTCCTTCTTTCGTCTCTGTTCCTTCCTTCGACGACGAAAGGTTCTTTCTATCTCTAGATCAATGTCAAGGAGTGGATACCCCTTGCTCATGCACTAACTCCAACCTGCAAAAGAAAAACAAATGCAAACCGAAGTCAAAGTCCCTATGAGACAGAAATGCGGTCGCAATCTGATCGCAATTTCAAAAACAAATCTGGTTTCACTTTTGGTCCCTGACAATGGCGCCAAAAACTTAGTGCGTGTGTGAACTGAATAGATGGATGTGAGTTAAGATGATAAATGGAATAATAAAGAGATATTCAGTCAACACTTAAGTGTAAGTATACACTGTCGCACGTAGTAATAAAAAAACCTTAGAAAGTATTCCAAGGGTATCGATCCCACGAGGACTAAACTGGAAATTCAGATTTGAATAAGAAACTGCTCAAATGATTGATTTTGAAAAAGGTAACCAAAGAAAATAAGTTGATTGATTGGGTTTTTGAAAAGATAAATAAAACTAGCAAGTAAATAATAAAGAATAACAATAATAAACAAACGAGGTATTCAACATGGATTCATCCCTAAGGTAACAACCATACTTATGCAATATCTAACTTAACTGTATCTAATGCATTGGGTCAGACTTAACTTCCATTTGGCCCTTGTTTCCAAAAACCTTTAGAAGGCTAAACGAGTACCGTTATGCAAATTTATGTGACTCGACTCCAACATAGATAATTCACGAATGCAACCTATAACCCTATAGTCGATATAGGGTGCCTTAGGCAGCTTGCCCTATACCGCCGAACAATCTCTTTCGAGCTTTTTCTCCTATATCACCTTTATGAGAACCGATATCGTTTGTCCCTTTCCGAGATCAAACTCACATAGCATGCAAAGTTAAATGATCAAGTTAAACTCAGCAAGATTAGAGTGATAATCAATAAAGAGTGACATGCATTAAACACAACTTAAGCAAATAAGACACTTTCAAGCCATTAAACCATAAGGGAATCCACCACATTGAACCCCTCAACGGGATTTAGCTACTCATGATGGGATAAAAAGCAAATGAACACATTTTCATTGAAATAAGAATGTAAATAATACAGAACAATGAAAAGATTCAAGAGCTGGAAATAAAGGAGATAGCTAAATATTATGGGTTTTTTTGTTTACACATACCTTCTAGAGTTCGCTAAGACACTCCACTCTCTCACTTTTACAAGATGGGAATGGGTGAAACTCTCTACAAACCACAAGGTTTGATGTCTAACTCTCTCTCGGGTTAGAATTTGATCATCTAAGAAGGACCTCGGGCATCCTTACTCATTGGCGTCGAGCCAGGGTTCTGTCACCACCCTTTTCTTCCAAGTGAGTTCTGCTTGCATTTGACTTCGAATCTCGAGCTTATATAGTGTAGAAAATGGTTGAGGAGCTGCAAAATAGGTGTTGGAAGGTTGCCCAGTCAGTTTCGGGGTCAAAACAGCCAGTTAGGTGCGAAGAAGACTCGTCAACAACGACCCGCGTGCGACTCGGAACAACCTCTGTTTTCCAGAAATGCGGTCGCATTTCATTTTTGCCTTCCGAGAAATGCGGTCGCATTTTTGGGGAATTCTAGCTTCTAGTCTGTTTTTTTGTACAACAGCAACTAAGTCAAATTTGCTTCAAATCAAGTCTTTTTAGGCATAAATGAGCATAAATCAACAAAAGTGACTCTCAACACCTTATCTTATCAAATCAACACATTTTGAGCTCGAAAATAGTAAAATTGACCTAAACACTTAACATTTGACCAAGGAATGAGCTAAATATAAGGGTAAAATAGGTATATTTTTTATCCTTATCACCAAACGACAGATTTTATCGATGTTTATATGACCAAGTCTTAAATGCCAAAGATAGATATTGTTACTAGTTGGAGAAATTCTTTGCCTTTTTCTTTGAGTTTCAGTAGTTTTAAACAATTCGTGATTTAAAAGTGCTTTGGTTTCGGTTGGTCTTAATACATACAAGTTATTTTCTAATTTGGCTGAACAAATAAGTACACCATTTTTATAAATGAACGCTTCATTCATATTAAAAGTAATTGTATACGATTGTTCAATCAAACATGAAATAGAAATTAAGTTCCTCTTAATCTTAGGAACTATCATCAAACTTTCTAAAAGTAAGAATCTATTTCTAAAAAATAACTTTGCAGCTCTCACTGCTTTAGCTGAAACGATGTCTCCTGTTCCGACCCTGAGTGTCATTTCATCATCTTTCAGCTGCCGAAAGGAATTATTTTCCTGAAAAGAAGAGCAAACTTGATTAGTTGCTCCTGAATCAAGTATCCAGGCAAACTCATCATGCTCTACTAGGCATGTTTCTAAAACAAGTAAATCAAATTTACCTTCCTTTTCCTTCTTTTTCTCAGCAGCTGCGGGAGCATTCCCCTTGTTTCCTACCTTCTCATGAATCTTATTAAAAGAAGAGTTTTGAGAGGCAGCTTTAGATCCAAAGGGTGAACCCTTGGAATGAACAACTATTGTCTCTATCTGACCCTTGATTTCCTGAAGAGACTGATAGAGTTGTAGCTCATTCAAGAGACTCGTCAGGGTGTATGTTGGGTTTCCAGAGTGAGTAAAAATAAGATATAAAAAGACTCTAGAACTCTGTGCAAGTATACACAGTTCGCAGCAAGTAATAAGTATTTATCGAATCCAAGGTCTGAATTAGCCTTCACTTTATCTATTTTATGCAACTCTTTAATGGTTTTAAGAATGGTTAAAATGATTGGTTTTGATATAATGCTGAAGCAAAAGAAATGACAGAACAGAAAGTAAACAAATAAAGCAGACAGATTAGAAACATGCGTTGGTCAGGATTTAGTAATTGTTTTAAAAGATGCTCTAGCAATATTATTGATCATGCAAAACTCTCGCAGTCTTATTAGCGGATTCCTCCCGGAACTTCGGATTTTTTAGAATATGTTTCAACTCCAATGAAGCACTACCGATCAAGCACTAGGCAACTGGCTATCCCTAGCTCAGTCACTGGCGTTCACCAATACACAATGATCTGGTGTGATTAAATGGCACACACTCCCTAAATCATCCTTGAAACTAGGAAGAGCTATTCATACCGGCTGGCCAGGCGGGCACAAAATATAAATGAGCACAACAAATAATCAAGATGCATCAAATCAACATTTATTGCATAGAGATTAAGTACGACAATTACATAACTCCTAACCAACACCTAAAGATATTTAGTTCATAAAGCTCATGATAACACACGCCACAATCTGGGTATGTGCATCCATAACTACAAGAAAATTACAAGAAAAAGTAAATTCCCTTGAAGTAACCCGTAGTTGATGGTCTTCTTGAGTCTCTAATCTTTCCTCTTCTATTCGGCTCCCAAAGGTGGAAGTAAACTTTCCAAGAGTGGAATGTTCCTCCCAAGGATGGAATGAATTTGACTTGAGACGGCTCCTCCTTTTATAGAGTGATAGCAAGCCCTAATTAGGTCAATTTGGACACGTGGCAGGCTCTCCAAGCTTCTTAAATCGAGAATAGCTCAACAAACTTCGGTTCATTAAAATGGCTAACGAGCTGTGACGTGGCAGTTTTGCTCCCTGCTTTGCTGCAGCACAGATTTTGCTCCCTCAAGTTGCTCAGCAATATATTCTGCACAAAATAACTTTCAAAGCATCCATTCTTCCAAATGGGTTAAAACATATAATATTCATCTAAAAGCAACCCTATTTAGCACAAATGACACACAAATCATTATAAAACTAAGGCCTAAATAACTCCCTTTTGGAGAGTTATCACACCCCCAAACTTGAACTATTGCGCGTCTCGAGCAATACTAACCAACCTTCCCTTAAGAATTCAAAACATTAGACAAAGAATAGCTTAATCAAAGCAGATAATCCATCACTACCTTCAACCTTTACCTGAGCATTCTGCAAAACCAAGCTCTGCTGCAGCAAAATAATTCTTCCGGCATGGACAAATAATCACCACTTTTAACTCAATTCTAAGAACTTGCCACAACCTAGCTCTATTATCAGACATATCAAAACACATTTTTAAGGGGTTTATATTTTTGTTTTTCAGACTTTAAGCAACCCTATAGTCATAAGCTCTTAAGCATGGGATGACCCACTTTATGGTGCAGTATACCCTTGCCTCAAACTCATCACCAACTAGGCTAAATACTCATTGTAAAGCTCAAAAGTCCTTAGTTATTCTATCTCTTGCCCCTCAGAATGGCGACATTTTATGATGAAGCTCACCTAAGTTCTGGGAGACCGAAAAACTGCTGAATTATCATTCATCCTTCAAAACTTTTGCTCCATGAATTTTCTCAGCAAAATTTTCAATAATCAACTTTTTCAGCAAATAATTTTTTCTCATTTTTCATATTTCCTAGGTCATCTTTTGACGCGAAGACAAACTGTGGGTATCACAAATGTCCCCGATTACTCAATAACCTAGCAAATTATTAATGAAGGAGAGGAATGCTCGAGCAAAACAATTGGAGTAGCAAAAAGTCCCCCAAACTTAAATTATTCATTGTCCCCAATGAATCATTAGCATTTGAAATTATACCCCCAAACTTAAATTTTTCTATCTGAATTTTCAAACTAAGCGTGGGACTAGAACTAAGCTGAAAGTGGATCAAATAAGTCAACACTACCTCCAAAATCTTCTTTGCCGCAGTAACGACCAGACTAGAAGAAATGCTCGAGCAAAAGGTTTCTGGAGATCAGAATACCTTGATCTAATTAAGCTTAACCAATCCAAGCTTCAAAAATTCAGAAGAAAATTAGTTAAGTTAGAATTACTCAGTGCTTATAGAACAGAAATGACTTCGGAAATTTCATTAGAAATATAGAAGGAAATTACAAAAGCAGATATTTTTGGTGACCTAAAAAAAACGATAACATAGAAACAGAAAATAAAACATTCAAAGAAAATGAGGTTAGAAAATGTGCGAGCAAACAAAAATAATAGAACAAAAATCATGCTCGCTCAGGGCCACTTCATCCGTCAGTCCTCTTGACCCTGCTCATTTTCATCATCCTCTTCTTCTCGTTCCATCAGTGGGGGCGGAATCCAGGGGTTCAACAAATCATCAGGGAACACTGGAAGGGCTGGAAATGGTTTGGAAAAATTTTCCTGCAGCGCCTTCTTCAGGTTGGCATCACGACGTTTAACATAGTTCCAGAAAGTTTGAGATTGCCTCTCAGCAAACTCTTGCCTGCTGGCCGACAGTGCAAGTTGTTCTATAATCTTGTGAATGTCGTAAACAAGCCCACCCTGGCGTGCCTCTTGCGTACGCTGAAGCCGCGCCAAGTTAGGCGTATTAATGATCCCTTTGTCAAATAATATGACATCTCCTTCATTCTCCGGAACCCCTGCTCGCTTGCAAAGCATTGTAATAGTATTCGGGAAAAACAGCTTCCCCACTTTCTTCTTCTAGCATCCAGATATCTCACTCGCAATAATCTTGCCCACATCAATACTGAGAGACCTTAAAATCGCAAACGCCAGCAGAACACGTTCCCTAGAAACCGTCGAGTCATGAGTCGTTGGAAGCAACCTTTGTTTGATAAATCCCATCCATGTATTTGTTTCCTTCTTAAGATAGGCTGACTGAAATGTCCTTTTCTCAGTTTTTGAAAGTCTCCATTGCGCTCCTTCAACACCAACTTTCCTCACAGCATCACTCAACTGCTCATTAGATGGCGCCACAACCATCTCATTGTATCCTGCGTGGGGGAAATCTTGAAGGTTATACAGGGCGTTAATAGCACCAGGACTCCAGTCGACCTCTACACCTCGAACGATCACCTGGAAATCGTCTTCTTCGTTAATATTTGCATAAAACTCGTGCACGACCTGCACGTTCACAGATTCAGGCTTTGAACAGAATAATTCCCAACCGTGGTTCGTAATGCCGGCCCTCAGAAAATGTGGAAGATCACCACTAAATCCTCTCTAAAAAAGGAAGTCTCTCTTCAGCAGCTCAGCATATTTTGCTCTGGCAAGATTGTTGACGAAGCGGTCATACGGCAACTGTGGCTCTTCTATCTCGTCAGGTTCCTCTGATGCTGCAGCAACACTCTTGCCCTTATCTGCCCTTTGCTTGAGCAACCTTTCTTCTTCAGCCTTTTTCTCTACTTCTTCTCTTGCTTTTTCCTCGGCCTCTTTTTTCTCCTGTTCCTCTCTCTCTCTGCATTTTCTCTTTCAGAATCAATGGTGGGAGGCGAAGGAGTATCAGTTCGGACTACCTTAACACGACCCGCTTTTCGCTTTACGCGGCGACTTTTGGGCACTTTCGGCATGATCACCTCCACTCGAGCCTCCTATTCTTGCTCATTACCTTTGTCAGGCGCAACCTCTGTCTGTTCTTCTTGCACATCCTCAGTCTGTTTTTCTTGAACCTCCTCTGTATTTTCTTCTCGAACTTCCTCTGTATCCGCAACTCTCGACTCAGTTTGCTCAGGGTTTTGTCCTTCAGGTTCCTTCGGATTGCCTTCTTCAATTGCCTCAGCAGCAACCTCCTCGACTACCTTTTGTACTATTTCTTGATCCTCAGCCCTCTGCTGTCTTCTTCTCCTCTTAGCTTCTTTTTCTTCTGGTGTCTTCTTCTTCTTTGTCTTAGCTTTCGGTGCTTCGGGGGTAACAGGTACCTCCTCTTCCTCATTATCTCTCTCTTTTCTTGCTCTCGTTTTCGCCATTGGAGACTCAAAGGAAGTTTACCGCACACAGAGAAAGAAGAAAAAAAACAAATGGCAAGGGACGAACAAGAAGATGAAGTGAGAAGACTTACCGAAGGCTTGTGATTAAATAGGGCTTCAGCAAAAAGAATCGTAACCGAAAGATTTTGCCCCTCATTAAATGGAATTACCGTTCAAACCTCATTTAATTTGTAAATCAAATCCATTAACGGTAAAATCTTGAATTTCAATCGCCCATGGTAAATAATTATGTGCTGTCAAACAGCTAAACCGTTGGATTACTCTTGTGCGACACGTGGCAGCATCCATGCAATTTACCTGCCCACAGAAAATTCAAAATCAATCGGTAAAAATAATTAATTCACAACAAAACCCTTCCTATTCGGACGAATTGCTTCAGCCATAACTTTGCCGCAACAACCTTCTGAACAAAAGATTACCTGAAGAATCTTGGATACGGAATTCAAATTTAAAATAGAAGAATCAAATCAGTAAATTTAAATTTAAATTAACCGCTCAGATCAAATCTTATCTTTTATTTTTATTTGAAGCCGAATAAATCAGGAAAAAACTTTATTAAATCTAATCCAAACAGAATTAAAATAGCTGAAAATAAAAACTGAATTAAAATCTAATTAAATCTAATCGAAACAAATAAAAACGAAACTTGGGAAAAATAATAAAACTACTCAAAAATAAACTAAAATCCGCGGAATTAAAAATAACAATGAACTTAAAATATATCATGCAAAATTTAAACAAACCAAATCTAATATAATTCAAATTAAAACCAAATCATATCAGCGAGAAAATAAAATCACAACAAATACTGGGAGCTCAAAATACTGCTCTGTGAAATGCTCCCGCCAATATCTCGCTCTCTCATTCATCAACCAGCTTTAGGGAAGGACATCTCGACTGGAACTCCTCTCCCCAATAATGCTTCACACGTTGTCCATTAACCTTGAACACTCTCTCATCTTTTTCATCCTGCAAGGTAATAGCTCCATGGGGGAAAACTTCAATCACCATAAATGGCCCTGACCATTTAGGTTTTAGTTTCCCGGGAAACAATTTCAATCTAGAATTATAAAGCAAAACTCTTTGACCTTTGACAAACTCTTTAGGCTTAATTTTCTTGTCATGCCACAGCTTAGTCTTTTCTTTATACATTTTCGAATTTTCATAAGAAAATTGGCGAAATTCCTCCAATTCATTAAGCTGCAGCATTCTAATTGCTCATGCACGACTTAGATCAAAATTTAACTTTTTCAAAGCCCAAAACGTTTTATGCTCTAGCTCTAATGGTAAATGACAAGCTTTCCCATATACCAACCTATAGGGAGACATACCTAGAGGAGTCTTATAGGCTGTCCTATAAGCCCAAAGAGCCTCATCCAACCTAAAAGACCAATCCTTCCTAGATGGATGGACTACTTTTTCTAGAATAGATTTGATTTCCCTATTACTAATTTCAGCTTGACCATTTGCTTGTGGGTGATAAGGGGTAGCTATCCTATGCTTGATTCCATACTTAGCTAAAAGCTTAGTTAAGATGTTATTGACAAAATGCGTACCCTCATCACTTACTAAAGCTCTAGGTGTCCCAAACTGCGCAAAGATGTGCGATTGGAGAAACCTTGAAACCGTCTTGGCATCATTCTGATGGCATGCAATGGCCTCCACCCACTTGGACACATAATCAACTGCCAATAAGATAAAAACATTACCATTAGAAGGGGGAAATGGCCCCATAAAGTCAATACCCCACACATCGAATAATTCAACTTCCAAAATGTAAGTAAGAGGCATTTCATCTCTAGGCCCTAAGTTTCCTCTCCTTTGGCAGGCATCACATTGCTTGTAGAACCAATGGGCATCCTTGAATAAGGTAGGCCAGAAGAATCCACAATGCAAAATTTTCATAGCTGTCCTCTGACCGCTGAAATGGCCTCCATACGGCGAAGAGTGACATTGCTCCAGGATTCTTTTGCTTCATCACCTGAAACACACCTACGAATAATACCATCAGAGCATTGTTTGTACATAAAGGGCTCATCTCAATAAAAATATTTCGCATCATGTTTAAACTTTTTCATCTGCCTCCAATCCATATCAATAGGAGTGACTATCTTTACCAAAAAGTTGGCAATATCAGTGATGCGCAAATTGCTAACCGCAAGTGTACGGGTCAAGTAATAATATAGTGTTTTCGTGTAAAACGAGTGTCGTCCTCTGGATTGGTTTTCTAGCAAATTAAGTATTGTGAATACTTTTGTCCAATTTTATTTAGGGAGCAAAACTCAATGATAAAGATAAAAGTAAAGACTAAAAGCATAAAAATAAAAGTGGAGACTCAAATGGAAAGACTCTTAGGGAATTGATTTTATTGATTAAGATTGAGGATTGATTAATAGGAATGAATTGACCGTGCAATTATTCTACAAGCCAAGGAAACTTTTATCACGATTACCTCTCCCGAGTATAATTGATTCTCATGCATATAAACTAACTTGATATCCCTATCTAAGTTCATTAACATGCAAGGCATTATTCGGTTCGGTCCTTGTTACGCTTCTAAAGATATTCCAAATCCCGTCACAAACTTAGAATTTCTACTCTAGTCATGCAATTAAACAAAGTAAGTCTTAGGCCAAATCCTCCCTCCCGAGTTAGATTCAACACTTAAATCATTCAATTAGTGATCAAGTAATTGAAAGCATTAAACAAAATTGCATGCATAAAATAAAAACACATTCATACCTAAAATCAATCCAAAAACTAAACACAATTACTTCAATCCCTAAGACAAACAACTAGCAATTCATAGTCTTTAAACCATAAACACTAATTGAAAGAAAAGCCATAAAAACTACAAGAGGTAAGGGAAAGAGAAAGGAAAACTCGAAACCGTTGAAACCGACACGTCCCCGTCACGATCTCCACGTCTTCTCGCTTGATTCCCGCTCCTTGGCCTTGCTTTAGCTCCCACCAAAGGTCTCTAGTCGAAATTAGGGCTAAAATCTAACCAATTGGACTCTCCTTGGCCGTAGCATGAAAAGATGAATTTATAGAAAATCTGGCGACAGCGTCGAGACGCTATCGCGATACCGCATTTTTGGAAAATTTGCCTATAGCGTCGCGACGCTATTTTTTTTTTTTTTTTTTTTTTTTTTTTTTTTAGATTGAAGACTCCATTTGACTCCAATTGCTGAATTAAGCTTCAAACACATACTTCCTACAAATAAAACATAAAAATGCATAAATTTGGGCAAATAATTGTAAAAGACTAGCTTAATTAATCAGAGAAAAATAGCTAGCTATGCTCGCTATCAATCAGCATATCAAGGGACATCCTTGACTACCTTTACCTCAACAGCAAAGAGCTGTTCATCTGGAAAGGAGTCTGAAATGGCAGATTGCTCCAGCAAAGATGATGAAGGATCAAGACGAGACAAATGATCTGCAATAACATTCTTTGATCCCTTCTTGACCTTTATCTCCAAGTCGAATTCCTGCAATAATAAAACCCAACGAATTAGTCTAGGCTTTGCATCTTTCTTAGACATTAAGTACCTTATTGCTGCATGATCCGGGAACACTGTGACTTTGGATCCAACCAAATATGGCCGGAATTTCTCAAAAGCAAACACAACAGCCAACAACTCCTTTTCGGTAGTTGTATAGTTGACTTGTGCCTCATTTAAAACCCTGCTTGCATAATATATAGGATGGATAAATTTGCCCTGTTTTTGCCCCAGCATAGCACCTACCGCAGCATCACTCGCATCACACATTACCTCAAATGGTAAATTCCAATTAGGTGCACAAAGAATGGGTGCTGAGATCAAAGCAGCCTTTAAAGTTTCAAAAGCCTTCCTACAATCTGCATTAAAGTCAAAAACATGATCAGTACACAATAAGTTACACTGAGGTTTACTAATTTTGGAGAAATCCTTTATGAACCTCCTATAAAATCCAGCATGACCTAAAAAACTCCGAATCCCTTTTACTGAACTCGGTGGTTCTAATCTTTCAATAACCTCAATTTTTGCTCTATCAACTTCTAGACCATTCTTCGAAATCCTATGACCTAACACAATGCCCTCCTTCACCATGAAGTGGCATTTCTCCCCATTAAGAACTAGATGGGTATCCTTACATCTCTTTAACACCTTACCTAAATTATCCAAACAACTCTGAAAAGACCCTCCAAAAACTGAAAAATCGTCCATAAATACCTCAATAGTGGACTCAATCATATCAGAAAAAATTGCTAACATACACCGCTGAAATGTTGCTGGAGCATTGCAAAGGCCAAAAGGCATTCGCCTAAAAGCAAACGTCCCATAAGGGCAGGTGAAAGTGGTTTTTTCCTGATCCTCAGGAGCAATGGTAATCTGGTTATACCCAGAATAACCATCTAAGAAACAGTAGTAGGCCTGACCAGCCAATCTATCCAACATTTGGTCAATAAATGGCAGATGGAAATGGTCCTTACGGGTAGCTTTATTAAGCTTCCTATAATCCATGCAAACCCTCCAGCCAGTTACTGTCCTGGTTGGGATAAACTCATTATCTTTATTGCTCACCACCGTGACACCTCCTTTCTTAGGAACACATTGGACAGGGCTTACCCAATTGCTGTCTGCAATTGGATAAATAATGCTAGCATCCAACCATTTAATCACCTCTTTTTTAACATCCTCTTTCATTGCAGGGTTAAGTCTTCTTTGCTGCTCAATATTCCTAAAGGATCCCTCCTCTAGAGTGATTTTGTGCATACAAAAAGATGGGCTAATTCCCTGAATGTCAGCCAATGTTCAACCTATTGCCTTGTAATATTGCTGCAGCAACTTTATTAAGGCCTTTTCATGCTTTGGCATTAAATCTGATGCAACAATAATGGGCAACGTCTCACCTTCCCCAAGATACACATACTTTAGATGATCCGGCAAAATCTAAAGTGGGTGCCTCAATTAGGGATGGCTTAATAGGGGGAGCCTTCCTTTGATCTAAATCTAAAGACTCAAAAACATCCTCACACCTAGACACCTCTTTTTCATTTTTTCTTTCTAGAGAACAAACTTCTAAATCCTCTACATTAACCTCTCCATGATCTTCCAAATGCTTGTTTGCCGAATCCTGAATTGCTGTCTCAACAATTGTGTTCTCCAGAATCCTAATGAAAGAGCAATCTTCCATCTCGTCTGGATACTTCATGGCCTTAAAAACATTAAATTTTACTTCCTCATTATAAACCCTCATTGTTAATTCCCCTTTTTGAACACCTATCAATGCCCTACCAGTAGCCAAGAATGGACGACCAAGAATAATTGGGACATCTTTATCTGCCTCATAATCTAAGATAATAAAATCGACAGGAAATATGAATTTATCTACTTTCACTAAGACATCCTCAATTTTACCCTCTGGATATGTGGTAGACCTATCAGCTAATTGGAGTGTGACTGTGGTAGGCCGAGCTTCACCAATACCTAACTTTCGATAGACCGAAAGAGGCATAAGGTTAATGCTTGCACCTAAATCACAAAGTACTCTACCTAACTATTTTCCACCTATTGACACAGGTATAGTGAATGATCCTGGATCCTTAGGCTTGGTTGGTAGCCCATTCTTAAGAATAGCACTACATTCCTCGGTAAGAGATACAGTTTCAAACTCACCTAACCTCTTCTTTTTAGTTAAAATATCCTTAAGAAATTTAGCATAATTAGGCATTTGCTCAATAACTTATACTAACGGGATATTTATATGCAATTGCTTAAGAATCTCTAAAAACTTTTTAAATTGACCATCCTGATTCTTAGGCCTTTGCCTTTGCGGAAAAGGTAGAGGTGGTACATAAGGTGGGGGCGGCACATAAGGTGGTTCCACATCTAGAAAAGATCCAGATGCTCCAGCATCATTATTGCTGCCTCCAGCACCCTGACCAGACTCCAACTCTTTCTCAACAATAACATTTTTATCACAATTATTTCCTATATCCTGGGTTTTACTAGGCTCTCTTCTTTCCTCTAGTGGCTTACCACTCCTAAGAGTCACTGCCTTTACCTGCTCCTTACCTTCCCTTCTAGGGTGTTCAGTATCTGAAGGAAGTTTCCCTTGAGGCCTTGCCTTCAGCTCATTAGCTAGCTGACCCACTTGCAATTCCAGGGCTCTCATTGAAGCTTGATTACTTTGAATCGCGGTATCTGTACGAGCCATATATTCTTTCATCATTGCCTCAAGAGAACTCTTCGAATTTTGCCAGGGCAAAGCCTGCTTATTTTGCTGGGGCAATACCTGCGCTTTAGCGAATCCCGATTGGTTCACCTTTTGCTGTGCTTGCACATTACTTCCTTGTCCTCCCCACGCGAAGTTGGGGTGGTTGCGCCAACCTGTATTATAAAAGTTAGAAGAAGGGTTATTCCTCTGATTACCTACAAAAAACACTGAAGCTGGGTTGCTGGGGCAAAACTCGTAGTTGTGATCTTCACCACAGTAGACACATGCTTCCTCTGCAACTTGGTTCACCGCTGCAGCAGGCTCCACAACTGGCGGCTGCTGATGACTAACCACTGTCACATTTTTAAGAGCGTTAGCTAACATTGCAATAACAGCCCTAATGGTGGACACACCATCAACCTCTAACACACTCTTAACCTTTTTATTTCTGCCTCTAACATCTGACCATTGACAACTATTAGTTGATATTCTTTCTAAAATTTCATGGGCTTCATTAAACGTTTTTGCCAAAAGGGCCCCTCCAGCTGAAGCATCAACCATACCTTGGATTGCTCCATTTAACCCATTGTAAAATGTTTCCATTTGGATACAATGAGGTAAACCATGGTGGGAACACTTTCGCAAAAGCTCCTTAAACCTTTCCCAAGCCTCACTAAAAGTCTCATCTTCAAGTTGCCTAAACCCTTCTATTTCACTCCTCAATTTAGCATTTCTATTTGGTGGGAAATATTTACTAAGAAATTTTTCTTCTAACTCATTCCATGTCCCAATTGATCCTGGAGCAAAAGAATTTAACCATGTCTTTGCTCCATCTCTAAGAGAGTAAGGGAACAAAGTTAACCTAATGGCATCTTTAGACACTCCTTGAATTACAAAAGAATCACTAACTCCTAGAAAAGACTTAAGATGTAAATGAGGGTCTTCAGATGACAAACCATGGAACTGACCCACGGTTTGCAACATCTGAAACATTACCGGTTTCATTTCAAAATTTGTTGCCTCAATTTGAGGACGTGCAATCCCTGGATTTAACTCATCAAACATTGGAAAAGCATACGCTCGAATGGCTCTGGCCCTATCATTTGTTACCAAGATAGGATTCTCAGCTGGATTATTTTGCTGCTCATTTTGCTCCAGCGGCTGGTTTTGCTGCAACAAACGATTCTGCTGGGGGTTCGCTGGATCTTCAGGACCCTGCGGGAGACGCGGCACGTTATCCATTTGATTTTGCTGTCTACGCTGCTCTCTCCTTCTTCTCCTGAATTTCCTCTCGATTTCTGGATCAAGTTCGAACCTTACCCCAGGCGGATCGCTCATGCACCAAACTCACGCCTGCAAAAACAAAAGAAACAATCAAAAAGTTCTAGCACCAAACCACTAAAATACCTACACAAAACAGATCAGACAAAAACTTATTCAAGTCCCCAGCAACGGCGCCAAAAACTTGTTGGGTTTCCAGAGTGAGTAAAAATAAGATATAAAAAGACTCTAGAACTCTGTGCAAGTATACACAGTTCGCAGCAAGTAATAAGTATTTATCGAATCCAAGGTCTGAATTAGCCTTCACTTTATCTATTTTATGGAACTCTTTAATGGTTTCAAGAATGGTTAAAATGATTGGTTTTGATATAATGCTGAAGCAAAATAAATGACAGAACAGAAAGTAAACAAATAAAGCAGACAGATTAGAAACAGGCGTTGGTCAGGATTTAGTAATTGTTTTAAAAGATGCTCTAGCAATATTATTGATCATGCAAAACTCTCGCAGTCTTATTAGCGGATTCCTCCCGGAACTCCAGACTTTTTGGAATATGTTTCAACTCCAATGAAGCACTACCGATCAAGCACTAGGCAACTGGCTATCCCTAGCTCAGTCACTGGCGTTCACCAATACACAATGATCTAGTGTGATTAAATGCCACACACTCCCTAAATCATCCCTGAAACTAGGAAGAGCTATTCATACCGGCTGGCCAGGCGGGCACAAAATATAAATGAGCACAACAAATAATCAAGATGCATGAAATCAACATTTATTGCATGGAGATTAAGCACGGCAATTACATAACTCCTAACCAACACCTAAAGATATTTAGTTCATAAAGCTCATGATAACACACGCCACAATCTGGGTATGTGCATCCATAACTACAAGAAAATTACAAGAAAAAGTAAATTCCCTTGAAGTAACCCGTAGTTGATGGTCTTCTTGAGTCTCTAATCTTTCCTCCTCTATTCGGCTTCCAAAGGTGGAAGTAAACTTTCCAATAGTGGAATGTTCCTCCCAAGGATGGAATGAATTTGACTTGAGATGGCTCCTCCTTTTATAGAGTGATAGCAAGCCCTAATTAGGTCAATTTGGACACGTGGCAGGCTCTCCAAGCTTCTTAAATCCGAGAATAGCTCAACAAACTTTGGTTCATTAAAATGGCTAACGAGCTGTGACGTGGCAGTTTTGCTCCCTGCTTTGCTGCAGCATAGATTTTGCTCCCTCAAGTCGCTCAGTAATATATTCTGCACAAAATAACTTCCAAAGCATCCATTCTTCAAAATGGGTTAAAACATATAATATTCATCTAAAAGCAACCCTATTTAGCACAAATGACACACAAATCATTATAAAACTAAGGCCTAAATAACTTCCTTTTGGAGAGTTATCAGTGTACATCATCTTGTTCACCATCACATTTCTGCGAAATTGTAGGAAACTCTTCGGAAGAGATTCCAAGATGAATGAAACCTGAGTTCGCTCATCTATGACCGCACCATATGTTTCTGCCATGTTAAATTGGACCATCATTTCCAGGACGTGTTCCCAGACAAACGTGCCCTCTTTCATGCGGCAGTTATAAATTCGTTTGAGAGCATCATAGTGGAGTTTTCTTAACAGTTGTCCAAACATCTCCTGGAGAGAGTTCATAATCTCCCTCGCTGTAATCATGCTTTCATGTCTCTTAGCCAAAACTTCAGATAAGCTGGCTAAGATATAGACTCGGGCCTTATCATTGGCCTTTGTCCAGCGGTCATAAGCATCCTTTATTGCTTGGGATGCATTATGAGCAGGGGCCAGAGGACAATCCTCCGTTAAGACGAACTGCAGACTATTGACAACAAGAATCGTATTCAGGTTTGATTTCCACGTAGCGTAATTTTCGCTGGTTAATTTCTCATTTTTAAGCAGAGAGACTATTGAGGAAGACATTGCTGAAATTAAACAAACAATGACCATATTAGTTATCTTTGCCTTAACCCATCATTCAAGCAAACAATTGCACACAATCCAATCAATTCAGCAAAACAAGCCATCACAGAACCCTAAAACTATTGATTTAGTTTTGCAACGATGTTTAAGAAGTTTAGAATATCAGCCACCGAAGGGTGATCAGCTACTCCTCCTCTGAAATGAGACATTTCTCGGCCAATTCTAATTCCAGAATAACTCATATTCCTATAGACATTAGCCACCGTTGTTCGGTTAAGGATTTGTTAACACATTTAACTCATCCTCGTAAGTGTAACCCTCCCACTTTCAGATCTCAGAGGCACGCACCAACAGGCTACCGAAGGGTAAGACAACTGTTGGTAATTAGCCTAAGAGTCCCTATCCTATTCAGGAGTTCACGGTGTTCTGAATCCTATGATCAGGCCCTCCGAAGGGATGGTTGCGCCAGGACAACACGCAGGCGGACCATAGGACTCTCACGGTGTAAACTAAGGGCGGAGACCGAGGGATACATTGACACATGTCCCGCTCCCACTTACTATAGACATTTTCCCCATTCACCTTGTTATTGACCCATGCAAACACTTTTCGAAGGGAGGCCGCACCTAAGGCGACACGAAGTCGAGCATGAACCTCACGTTGTGAATATAGGGACATAGGAGCAAAACTTGATTTAAATCTCGTTTTGTAATTTCCTCCCACTGAAAATGTCCTAAGGTTTATTTAGGGTTATTTAACTTAGATAAATTCGGCTCAGTCAATCTATCTAAGTCTAGTCCTATTATAACTTTTACGGTGAGGATTTTTCTGCAACGTTCTAGGTGAACTAAACTCTTTTAATAAACCCAACAATATTGCAAGTTAACATGACTATGGTTAATTCAACTTAAGGTTCGGGTTAGTTCCCAGGTAGGAGGTGTTTCGTAAACCGTCAACTTAAGTACCCCCAGCCTTAGACAAAACTTCACCGAGAGAGTTCCCTTATAACCACAGTAATGTAAAGTCTTTACTCTAAAGATCTAGGTGTATTAAACTCTTTTAACAAACCTAGTGTCACTGCATGCTAACATTTGACTATGATTAATTCAACTACAGTATTCCGGGTCAGTTCCCAGGTAGAAGGTGTTCCGTGAACCGTCAACTTAAGTACCCCCAGCCTTAGACAGAACTTAACCGGTGTAGTTCCCTTATAATCATAGTAATGTTTTTCCTACTTAGTCAATTAAAACTATTTTTAATTCCAAGTAAGGAAATAATTCTAATCATATCAGAAAATGATCTAGGTCTAATTAATTTTATACAATTTAAAATTAATTCAATTTATCCAATGATCTTATGTTTGCATGCAATTCTTGATTATAGATTGACGGTTTCTAATCATTAATTTAAAAAACTATTTCAAATTTTAATGATTAATCCTATAATCAAGAATCTAGGGTTTAATTCATTCAACAATCTCATTCAAATTAAATAATTAAACCATACTTATTGCATCGCATGAGAAATAATATAACAATTATATTAATTACTATGGATGTTTCATGCTTCATGCAATATTGATTTTCCTTTTAATATTACATTTATAAGCCAATCAAGAAAATCAATCAAGCATGCTGCATACATTACGTTAAACATAACAATTTATATTTAATCTAAGTAATGACATGCTTCATGCTACATTATTTTCATATATTTAATATACACTTATATTAAAAAACTTACGAAAATATCCATGCATTTAAAACATACATTATAACAATTTATAATATATAAATAAATGCATGAGCATGTTTATAACCTAAGGTGGGATTAAATATTCTGTATGACATCCACAAAGCATATAAACAGCAATTGAACCGGTTAATTTTGGCCCCTGGGATAAAATAAAGCATTAAATTACAATAATTTTAGCTAAATTCTATCCTAACATCCTTCTGCAGCTCCAAAATCTGGTCTGGACATCACGAACCGACCCGAACAGCTTCAAACCGGCCTCAAAAATCACCAACCGAGTTAAATTCCAGCTAAACTAGACCAAATCAGTCCCAACCCAGCCAGACCGTGTGAAGCAGACTGCCCAGCTACCTTGAATCGCCCCTTCGTGAAACCCTAACGCGCGCCGCACATCGAGACAGCGTCGAGACGCTTGCAACGCAGCGTCGCGACGCTGCGACTTGTTTTGATCTCACCGTCTGCCAATCGAGACAGCGTCGAGACGCCGAAGAACAGCGTCTCAACACTGTTGCGTCTGGAGCAGTTTTCTGGGCAAAAACAGCGTCTGTTCTTCATCTTCCTCTCTGATTTCAGCCGCGATTTCTTCGATTTTTATCTCATAAAAACCTAATCTAGACCCGAACTTACATAGGACTCGATTTTACATTAAATACCCGAAACACCGGGCCCTTACATGATCAAATCACATAAAAAATAAAATCTATGGCCATAAAATTAACCTAAATAGTCCAATGCAAACCATACATACATTATGAATAAATCCCACCTATTAGAGCCAATCGCAAATTTTAATATTGATTAATAGGCGGAGGCTCTGATACCAATTGAAGGGGATGAAAGCCCCGGTGCAGCGGAAAGCGCGTGGAGAGGACCCCATGCCGTATATTAATTAACATTAAAATACCAATACATAAAGGCAAAACATTACTTTAAACACACTTTAAAGCTGCTGTAAATTGGTTTAAACATGCTAGAAAAACAGAAAAATAAAACTCTTTTATTTACATGCTTTTCAAAGAGAGATTAGAAAACCGTTACAAACCTTCGTTGTAGACTTGACCGATTTTCGCCAACGATGCTCTAAGGATGAAAAACGCAGCAGCCCCTTTAAGATTCTTCGCTGGAATTTTCTTCTCAAGAACACAATAACCAAAGAGGTTACACCGGTATATCTCTAAGTCTAGGAGGCAATTGACTGGTGGGAGTCTTTCTCTAAGAGGGAGGCTAGAGAGAATGCAAGAGTCTTGTCTTGTGATTCTAAGAGCAAGAGGGCACCTAAACTATTAAGTCTAGTGTTCTATTTATAGGAGAAATGTCATGAATAAAATATTCACCTAAAATTAATTATTTCCATAACTGATTTAATCTGTTCCATATTTAATCAGTTCATGATCAATCAATTCCATAATTGATTAATCTTTTCCATAAATGACTAATTACTTCCATAAGTGATTAGATCATTTCAATAAATGATTAATTACTTCCATAAGTGATTAATCATTTCCATAATTGATTAATTTTCAATTAATTAATTCTTTAATTAATTAATCACCAATTAAATATCACATATTTAATTTTCGGCCTTGAATTAATTAATTGCCCAATTTAATTTTAGGCTTTAAATTAATTTAATTCATATTTGAACTCTTTCAAATTCCTATAAATTTAATATGAATCAAATTCAAATCAACATTTGAAATTTCTTCAAATATTTATTTCTCTCATAATAATATATCAATACATATATTATATTGTTTCTCTTAGTAAATTAAACACTTTCAATTTACATTTATTACTTAGTTGCCTCAAATTACTTTATGAGCTACCAGTGGGACCTAATGGACCTGCAGATCAGAAGCTCCAACGATGTGAGATTAATTTGGTCAAACTCATTAACCAAATTAATCAATATTAGTTAATTGTGTGTACATTCCACTATAGACTCACAGTTGCACTCTTCTCACTGCAGACATATTTTCTGTGTCCACGGATATAGACCAATAACGACTAGTTAGTCCTTCACGAGTGTCCGTAACATCAGCTGGGTCAAATTACCGTTTTACCCCTGGGTTACTTCTATTTCCTTAAGTACCAGTTCTCCTCTAATGAACAACATGTTTGTGGTCCAACCATCACACAGAAAACCCTTTCGTGCCATTGAGAGGGTAGGGCCCTTTGTTCAAGACTCGGAGTCACCACTTAAGGGAACACTCATCCGCTTCCCTAAAGTCGGGAAGGAGTGAATTCCATCTTGTATGATTATGTTGCTAGCTCCCCACTCGGTATTGTCCCCAAAATGGTAGGCTTATTGAGTCGGCGTATTGGCCACTCTCACCCATACAAATCAAAGGACAATCCCTCATGAGCAGGAGTCCATAATCAACTCAGGATTAAGACTAAGTTGTCTAGGTCGTTCTAGTGAAATAGAAACCTAACTAGTTAACGATGTTATAACTAGTGGTTACTATTTTGCGGTTCGGTCTTATGCAAACTCATTGCATAGGATACCCCCACTCGCATTTCTCCTACACGAACGCGTTGGATCATAGCGTTTGTATCAAATACAAAGTGGGTCGTATCCATAGTGTCACCAGGATAAGGTACCCAGTTTTATCCCTATACTATAGACCTTTTACGTTGTTTCTCGAACAGTGATCCCTATATGTCTCTACATACTGTTTAAGATTCATACTACAACCTAGGATGTCTAGTTTATTGTATTAGGGTTATTTTAGGCAAAGAAAAACATAATATAACTAAGAATACTTAATGGAAAAATACATCAATATTATTTCATTAATATTCAGTCAACCGTTACATTCACTATCTACGAGTTTTAGGGCATAAAACCTAATAGTTCTAAGGTCGGAGGATAGCGGGGAAGACACTAGAGGTGGTCCACACACCGTTCGTGATCAAAGGAATCAAAAGGAGTTGCTCAATAATTGGTCTCCAAAAGGTTAGTTACAATTCTGTTCTCTATTTACAGTTTTTGGACAGCATGCTTTTATTTACTAAAATTAATGTAGTTAAGTGCCTCCGATCTTAAAATTACTTCCGCATGTGTTATATGATAAGCTTTGCGCCAAATTTTTGTAGGGTTTGGCAGGGAGCAAGGATAAAGCGCATTGGATAAGTTGGAAAAGACTTTGTGCTAGTAAGGAAAGCGGGGGAATTGGCTTCAGGGACATTAGCTTGTTTAACCAAGCAATGCTCGCGAAACAAAGTTGGAGGATCATTAGAAATCCCAATAGCCTCCTCTCTAAGGTTCTAAGAGGGAGGTATTTCCCCACAACAATTTCCTTGAAGCTTCTCTTGGTTATAACCCGTCCCTCACATGGAGAAGCATTATTTGGGGCAGGGATCTCTTCAAAAGAGGTATGAGGTGGACAGTTGGGAATGGCAATTATATCAGTATTAAAGAGGATCCTTGGTTTCTTAGAGCCGATTGCTATAAGCCTTTGTGGGTGAAGGAAGAGTTCCAAGGGGCTAGGGTGGCTAGCCTAATTGATGTCTCGGGGGGCTGGAAAGAGGAGGAGATCAGAGCAAACTTCATCAGAGCTGATGCAGATGCAATCCTTGATATCCCTCTCGGCAAAAGGAATCTCAAAGGTACTATTATATCGAGTCCAGATCAAAAAGGAAGGTTTTCAGTCAAAAGCGCTTATCACTTAGCCTACAACCTCTCCATTGCGGATAATGTCTCCCCCTCGGATACATCATCATCAAATTCATTCTGGAAGAAATTCTGGAAAGTAATGTGGCTCCTAGAGAAAAAATTTGCGCATATGAGAGCTATCCTAAATCCCCTTCCTACCCAAACAAATATTATTGACAGAGGAGTTGATGCTAATCCATTATGTTTCTTTTGCAGGAAAAAACCCGAATTAGTGGAGCACATTTTTTGGTTATGTAAGATTGCAAAGTGATGCGCAAATCGCTTACCGCAAGTGTACGGGCCAAGTTATAATATATTGATTTTTTAAGATTGAATGTCGTCCTCTGGATTGGGTTTCTAATCAATTTAATTACCGTAAATACTCTAATCCAATTTTATCTAGGGAATTAAACTTAGTGAGAATGAATGCAAAATTAACACAAAGCTAAAAATATGGAAATCAAATTATGGCAAGTTTTTAGGGAGTTGATTTCACCAATTGGGATTATTAATTAATTAATGGATGATTACCATGCTATGATTCATAAATCTAGCAATGCTTAAATCATATATATCTCTCCCGAGCATACATAATTCTCTCACATGCAAGGAATCCAATATCCCTATTTAAATTCATTAACATGTAAGGCATTAAGCTTATCCTTTTCAACGATTTCTAGAATTATCTTTTATCTCCCGATCTCAAGACTATCCTAGTTATGCATAACAAGATCTAAGCTAAACCCCCTCTCCCGAGCAAGATTTAAACAAAACCATCAATCAATTCATGGCCAGTAAATTGAAAGCGTTAAGGAAACATTATGCATAAATGAAATCATAGCAAGTATCCAAAAATCAATTCATAATTGCCCACAGGGCTACATCAATCCCTAAGATAAAGAACCTAGCTACTCATACAACGCGTTATGATATAAGTTAAGTCTAAAACAGCCATTGAAACCAACTAAAATCAAGAGGGAAAAAAGATTAAACGCTAAGTCGCCGAAACCGCACGTCCCTGTCACGATCTCCACGACCCGAGCCTTCGAATCCCGCTCCTCCAACTTGCTTCAGCTCCCACAGAAGGTATTTAGTCGAGTTTAGGCGAAATTGCATCAAAAGAAGTCCCCTTGGCCAACCCTAATCGCATTCTATTTATAGGGAAATTGTCGACAGCGTTGAAACGCTATAGGCACAGCGTCGTGACGTTGTTGCAATCCGTGCATTCTGTTTAGGAAAATTCCAAGAGCGTCGAGACGCTATAGCATAGCGTCTCGACACTGTGCTCTTTTGCCGCCTGAATCAAATAAGGAAATTCCACCGTCGAGACGACCAGAAACTAGGGTCTCGATGCTAGCTCACAGATTGCACTTATCAACAAGCTTCCAACTTCGATTCACTTCGTTTCTTTGACATCTTTTTGCGTCCCAAACACCCGATCAATCCCATTTTCTCTATTTAGCTCCAATAAATAATTCCTACAAATAGAACATAAAAATGCATGAATTTGGCCAATTAATATCAAAGACTAACTAAATTAATTAGGGGAAAATAGCTTGTTACACTCGCTATCACAGAGCGATCAGATTTCAAAATTCGAGGAACCTCTCAAGTCAAAGTCGTTGAATTCCTCCCCCTCAAAATGCTTGGAAAATCAACACAGATGCATGCTAGATGGAAGAGAAAAAAAGCGACGAGTTAGGATGGAATTGCCCGTGACTTCAAAGGTTCTCTGATTTGTGTTGGGTTCAAAAGAATTAGAAGGAATTGGTCGATTACATGCCTAGAGATGGAGGCCATTGCTGAAGGGTTAAAGAGCATACTTGAACGTATGGAAAGACCGTTCTCGAGGATCATCATTGAAGTAGATTCTATCAAAGCCATTTCCATTCTCAATCACGTTTCTGAGGACAACTCGAAAGTGAGGAATTTGGCGGAGAAGGTCGAGCGTCTGGCCAGTAGTGTGGGTTCCGTAGAGTTCTCCTTCAGGCCGCAGGAAGAAAATGTCGAAGCACATTCTTTAGCTCATGTATTTTGGATTCTTCCATTTCGAAAGATGGGTTTTTTTTGTAAGGACGTTTTGCCTTCTTGGGTTGATCTCTCCTGTTTAATGGAGAGTAGTTATGTTTCTGACAGTTGATTTAATGATATGTGTATTTTAAAAAAAATAAAATAAATTGTTGTTATAACTCAATTGAGTTATGTTTTACATATGTTTCAATTTTATTTATTTTTTTTCTTTGGAGTACTAAGTTGCTAGACTATAAATAGCAATTTGTTTCTTCATTTGAATCATCTCATTCCATTTGGAGCATTCTTCTTTCTTTCTTTCTTTCTTTTGATCCTGAGTCGAGTTGGTAGGGTTTTATGCCCTAAAACTCGTAGATAGTGAATGTAAACAAATTGTATACTTGTTTTAATAAAGTGTTATTGAGTTTCTGCAATAAAATGTTATTGTTAAATATTGCACAATTTGACCCAAATCCAATAAACTAAGATCCAAGGTTGTTTGTATGTAACTTGAACTAGTATGTGGGGACATACAGGGATCGATGTTCAAGTAACAACCTAAAACGTCTATAGTACAAGGATAAGACTGGGTACCTTATCCTGGTAACACTATGTGATATGACCCGCTTTATATTTGATACAGACATATTGATCCAAAGCGTCCATGTAGTAGACATGCGAGTGGGGGTATCCTATGCAATGAGTTTGCATAAGACCGGACCGCGAAATAGTAACCGCTAGCTGTAACACTGTTAACTAGTTAGGTTTCTATTTCACTAGGATGACCTAGGCAACTTAGTCTGAATCCTGAGTGGATTATGGACTCCTGTTCACAAGGGATTGTCCTTTGATTTGTATGGGTGAGAGTGGCCAGTACGTCGACTCAATAAGCCTACCATATTGGGGACAAGACCGAGTGGGGAGCTGGGAACATAATAACACAAGATGGAATTCACTCCTTCCCGACTTTTGAGGAAGTAGATGAGTGTTTCCTTAAGTGGTGTCTCCGGGTCTTGAACAAAGGGCCCTACACTCTCACTGGCCCGAGAGGGGTTTCTGTTTGATGGTTGGACCACAAACAGGTTGTTCATTAGAGGAGTACTGGTACTTAAGAAGGTAGAGGTAACTCAGGGGTAAAACGGTAATTTGACCCTGCTGGAGTTACGAACACTCGTGAAGGACTAACTTGCTGTTATTGGTCGATATCCGTGGACACAGAAATATTCTGCAGTGAGAAAAGTGCAGTTGTGGGTCTTTAGTGGAGTGACCCACAGTTTACGAATGTTGACTAACTTGGTTAATGAGTTTAGCCAATTAGTCTCGTATCGTTGGAGCTTCTGATCTGTAGGTCCATTAGGTCCCACTGGTAGCTCGTAAAGAGACTTGAGGCAATTAAGTATAAATTGTAAATTGAAAGTGTTCAATTTATCTAGGGAAATCATATAATGTATATTGATACATTATAATATAAAGTTTATGAAACTTTATAATATAATTTTGAATTAATTTCAAAATTTGTTCTTGAGAGAAAATATTTGAAAGAGTTCAAATAATTAATAGGAATTGGATTCATATTAATATAAATAGTTTAATAAAATTCCCAAGATTAAATATGTGATATTTAATTGGGTAATTAATTAATTATGGAATTAATTATTTATTTATGAAAATTAGATATGAATAAGATAATAGATTTGATCTTATTCATGACCTTTTCCTACCTTGGCCTTTACCTATAAATAGGACCCCTGTGGTGGGGTGAAAGGCATCCCATTCATTCTACTTCTCTCAGACATCTCTCCTAAAAGACTCCCACCGGTCTCCTGCCTCCAGTAGTCTCAGAGATATATCGGTGTAACCAATTGGTGGTGTTCGCACAAGAAGGTTGCTGCGTTTTTCGATCTCACAAGCAAGAAAAGGCGAATCGATCAAGCCTTCCTACGAAAGTGAGTTTCCTTGAGAACCTTGATCACTAGGATCATCTAGATTAGATTTAGGTAATGATTAAGCATGTTTATAGGCACTTTACAACATGTTAAATATGTTTTTATTGCTGTATATTTTTGCAAATTGTATTGGTATTTCAATTAGAATCAAAGACTCTGAGTAGGTTCTGTCCACGCACCCTACTTCTTCCGTTGCGCTGAGGGCTCTCATTCCCTTCAATTGGTATCAGAGCCAACTCTGTTGTTCTTGATTTTATATTGAAATTTACAATTTGTTTGTGGTGGGATTTATGCATTGTGAATGTTATGGTTTGCGTATAAATGGTTTCGATTAAATTGGCCATAGATTTATATTTCTTGAATGGTTCAATGTAAAGGCCCCTGCGTTTTTGGGCATAATTTGTAAATCTATTATC
This sequence comes from Luffa aegyptiaca, assembly GCA_017139565.1. Taxonomy (NCBI): domain Eukaryota; kingdom Viridiplantae; phylum Streptophyta; class Magnoliopsida; order Cucurbitales; family Cucurbitaceae; genus Luffa; species Luffa aegyptiaca. Next base: position 40,911,099 of record CM029405.1, on the reverse strand, counting down.
CTCTGTAAGTCCGGGTCTAGAATAGGGTATTCTATGATGAAGATCAATGAAAATCACGTCCAAAATCGAGGCCAAACGTGAAGAACAGCCGCTGGAATTCCCAGATTCTGTCTCCAAACGCAATAGCGTCGCGACCCTGTTCATCGGGCGTCGCGACGTTGTCGCGATTTTGTGAAGCGAAGATCTGCGATCACATAAGCGTCGGGACGCTATCTTCACAGTGTCTTGACGCTGAGGCGATTTCATGCGGCGTGCGACTAGGGTTTCATGAGGAACGACTGATGGATTTTTTTGCGGTCTGGTTCACTGGTTTGGGGTCGGTTTGGCCTGGTCCACCCGATTCAAGCTTGGTTTAGCGTTTTGGGGTCTAGTTCGAGGCGGTTCGGGTCGGTTCGTGCGGTCTAGCCCGATTCTGAAGCTGCAGAAGGATATTTTTAGGATAAAATAGCCTAAATTATTGTAATTTATGCGTTTTATTTTATCCTAGGGGCCAATTAATCGGCTTATACGCTATTTAAATGCTTTATGGATGTCATTTAGATTTAAAATCCCACCTTAGGTTATAAAGCATGCTCGTGCATTTATGTATGTTATAATTAGATTATAATATATGATTGAAATGCATGGTTTATTTTCATGAGATGTTTAATATATAGTTTAGCTATATTAAAATCATGAAAAATGGAATAGCATGATGCATGAAATTACTTAGTTAAATATAAAGAGTTATATTTGATAAATTGTTTGCAGCATGCTACTTTGATTTACCTTGATTGGCAATAATATAATCATTATAATTATTTAATAAGGAAATCAAAGTTGCATTGAGCATGAAACATCCATAGCTTAATATAATTGTTATATTAAATTCATGCAATGCAATCCAATATATATAGTTTTATTATATTAACTTGAATATGATTGTTAATTATTATAAAACTATAGTATGCATTATTATAGGGATAATCATTAAAATTTATAAGAGTTAAAATAGTAACGATTAGAAACCGTTAACCTATAATAAAGATTGCATGCAAACATAGGATCATAGGTAAATGAATTGATTTTAAAATGTTTAAAATTAATTAGACCTAAGATCACGTTAATTCTAATAGGATTAGAATTAAGTCTTGCTTAGTTTTAACATGGTTTTAATATGACTAAGTAGGACAAACATAACTATTGGTTATAAGGGAACTCTACCGGTGAAGTTCTGTCTAAGGCTGGATGTACTTAAGATGACGGTTTACGGAACACCTCCTACCTGGGAACTGACCTAGAACTTGAGTTGAATTAACCACAGTTATGTAAGCATTCAATGTCGCTAGGTTAATTAAAAGAGTTTAATACACCTAGATCTTCAGAGTAAAGACTTTACATTACTATGGTTAAAAGGGAACTCTCCCGGTTAAGTTCTGTCTAAGGCTGGAGGTATTTAAGCTGACGGTTTACGGAACACCTGCTACCTGGGAACAGACCCGGAACCTGAGTTGAAATAACCATAGTCATGTTAGCATACAATGTTGCTAGGTATGTTAAAAGAGTTTAATTCACCAAGAACATTTTCAGTAAAATTCTCATTATAATAGTTATAATAGGATTAGACTTAGATAAATTGAATTACCCAGATTTATCTAGGTTAATAAACCCTAAAATATACGGTAGGTCACTTTAGTGGGAGGAAAAATCAAAACTTGATTTAAATCGAGTTTTTACTCCTACGTCTCTATATTCACAACGTGAGATCCATGTTCGGCTTTGTGTCGTTTAAGCGCGGCGTCCCTTCAGAAAGTGTTTGCATGAGTCAATAACAAGGTGAATGGGGAAAGTGCCCATAGTAAGTGGGAGCGGGACACGTGTCAACGTATCCCTCGGTCTCCACCCATAGGTCACACTGTGAGAGTCTTATGATCCACCTGCGTGTTGTCCTGGAGAAACCATCCCTTCGGAGGGCCCAATCATAGGATTCATAACATCGTGAACTCCTATAAAGGATAGGGTCACTTAGGCTAATTACCAACAGTTGTCTTTCCTCACGGTAGCCTGTTGGTGCGTGCCTCTGAGATCTGAAAGTGGGAGGGTTACACTTACGAGGATGAGTTGAGTATGTTAACAAATCCTTGACTGAATAACGGTGGCTAATGTCTATAGGAATATGAGTTATTCCAGAATTAGAATTAGCTGAGAAGTGTCTCATTTAAAAGGAGTAGCTGATCACCCTTCGGTGGCTGTTGCTCTAAACCTCTGAAACATCGTTGCAAAACTAAATCAATAGTCTTAGGGTTCTATGATTGCTTGCTTTTTGCTAAACTGAATGGATTGTATGCAGTTGTTTGTATTGCTCTTGTAATGGGTTAGTGCGATAAATAATCAATTAATTTGTTATTTCAACGATTCAATGATTAAATATGTGCATAGTCTTTCACCTATTTAATAAATAACAGTGATTATACAACAAACTTAAACGATTAATTTGTGGCGAAAAATTTAAGATTAGTCTTAACAGAGAAATGTTCTCATGCCCCAAATGTTTAATTCATTAAGAAGTGTTATTAATGAATGTGACAGTGAGCCTTGCTCAGCCAAAGAAGACTTGTCCAAAGACAGTAAATTCGATTTACTAGTCTTGGAAGCGTAATTTGTGAAGAATGGTGATTCTACTCGAATACTTGATTCATAGTCACAAATCACGTTTGTTCTTCTTATTAAAAGGAATGAATTCCTGGCAACAGCTTGATGCTATTGAGATAACTCTAAAAAAAATTTGAACTAAAGAGGTTGTCTTGGTTGTAGCAATGGGGAACGTTAAGTTATTTTTTTTTCAGTGGGAGCAAATACATACTATTAGATAATGTGTATATAATTCCTAAGATTAAAAGAAATTTGATTTATGTATCTTATTGGCTGGAACAATGTTACTCTTTACCTTTCCCTGCTAATGCAGTTCATTTCAAGAAAGGGAGTTAACTTTTGTTCAGCTGAACTAAAAAATAACATTAATGTTTTTTAGACTAATGAAGAGTATAAAGGATTGGAATTCCATAATTCCGTAAAGCGGAAGCGTGATTGGGACCGATTCGTAATTAATTTTGTTTAATCTAAAATACCAATACATTGGCAATAATATTAGAACTATTCTAAATATATATTAAGGCTAAGCATACAAAAATATTAGATCTAAATCTAATTTATAAAGTAACAAATTACTTACTCTCGTTGACGACTCATATTAAATTCACCAACTACTTGTGAATTAATCACGAACTAGTGTGAACACCACCACTATGGCTAAACCGGTATGACTCTGAGACTTCTAGAGGCAGGAGACTTGTGGGAGCCTTTGGGAGAATTCTCTGAGAGTAGGAGAATGAATGGGATCCCTTTCACCCCCACCCCAGGGGTCCTATATATAGTAAAGGCCAAGACCTTTTTCCTAATAGGAAAAGGGAGACCTTTCCCTAATAGGAAAAAGTCTCTAATTTTAATAAATAATTAATTAATTCCATAATTAATTAATTTCCCAATTAAATATCATATATTTAATCTTAGGGATTTTATTAAAATTAAAATTAATATGAATCCAATTCATATTAAATTTATTTGAACTCTTTCAAATATTTTCTTTCCTAATAGGAAAAGGTCTCTAATTTTAATAAATAATTAATTAACTCCATAATTAATTAATTTACCCAATTAAATATCATATATTTAATCTTAGGGATTTTATTAAAATTAAAATTAATATGAATCCAATTCATATTAAATTTATTTGAACTCTTTCAAATATTTTCTTTCCTAATAGGAAAAGGTCTCTAATTTTAATAAAAAATTAATTAATTCCATAATTAATTAATTTACTCAATTAAATATCATATATTTAATCTTAGGGATTTTATTAAAATTAAAATTAATATGAATCCAATTCATATTAAATTTATTTGAACTCTTTCAAATATTTTCTTTCCTAATAGGAAAAGGTCTCTAATTTAATAAATAATTAATTAATTCCATAATTAATTAATTTACCCAATTAAATATCATATATTTAATCTTAGGGATTTTATTAAAATTAAAATTAATATGAATCCAATTCATATTAAATTTATTTGAACTCTTTCAAATACTTTCTCTCAAGAATTAATTCAAAAATTATATTATAAAGTTTCATAAACTTTATATTATAATGCATCAATATACATTATACGATTCCCCAAATAAATTGAACACTTTCAATTTACAATTTATACTTAATTGCCTCAAGTCTCTTTACGAGCTACCAGTGGGACCTAATGGACCTACAGATCAGAAGCTCCAACGATACGAGACTAATTGGCCAAACTCATTGACCAAGTTTAGTCAACATTCGTTAACTATGGGTCACTCCACTAAAGACCCACAGCTGCACTCTTCTCACTATAGAATATTTATGTGTCCACGGATATCGACCAAGCAGTAAGTCAATCCTTCACGTGTGTTCGTAACACCAGATGGGTCAAATTACCATTTTACCCCTGGGTTACCTCTGGTTCCTTAAGTACCACTGATTCCTCTAATGAACAAGTTGTTTAGGGTCCAACCACTAAACAGGAGTTCCTCTCAGGCTAGGAGAGGACGGCGCGCCTTTGTTCAAGCCCTAGAATCAGCCCTTAAGGGAACACACATCTACTTACCCCAATAGGGGAAGGAGTGAATTTCATCTTGTACTGTTATGTTCCCAGCCCCCATTCGGTCTTGCCCCTGAAATGGTAGGCTTATTGAGTCGGCGAACTGGCCACTCTCACCCATACAAATCTAAGGACAGTCCCTCCTGAAAGGGGTTCATAACAGACTCAGGATTGAGATTGAGTTACCTAGGTCATCCTATTGAAATAGAAACCTAAACTAGTTAACGACATTACATCTAGTGGTTACTATTTCGCGGTCCGGTCTTATGCAAACTCATTGCATAGGATACCCCCACCCGCATGTCTCCTACATGGATGCTTTGGATCATTGCATCTGTATCGAATACAAGGTGGGCCGTATCACATAGTGTCACCAAGATAAGGTACCCAGCCTTATCCCTATACTATAGACCATTTAGGTTGTTACTTGGACACTGATCCCCGTATGTCCCCACATACTAGTCCAAGTTTCATTTAAACAACCTTGGATCTTAGTTTATTGGATTTAGGGTTTATTAATGCAAACTCGATTATTCAATAACCAAATTACTGAATTACTCAAATAACACTTTATTGAGATCGATTAATTTGTTTCATTTACTATCTACGAGTTTTAGGGCATAAAACCCAACAGAGTAAAGCAGTCATGAACACTGAGTTGCTTAAGGCTGCTACTACTCAAAGAAATGAAAGGCAAAGGATTTCTCCTAAAGGAAAAATACCTTTCTTTGGCACTTAAGGTTATGACATATTTACCTCAATATGATTGGGAGATTGGTCAAAAGTATACTTCTAAGCATGTTAGAAGATGACTCTCTGCTACCTTATAGGTCATGCCTTAAGGGCAATATGACTAATAGATTCTTTTGCTTGAAAAGAACTATAGAGCCAAAGAGCCCTTGGAGCTTGTACATTTGGATCCTTGTGGTCCAATATGTTAAAGCAGTGGGAGGGCATGAATAATCCATCTATATTATAGATAATTATTCAAGGTATGGGTATCTCAACCTAATGCAACTTAAGTCTAAAGCTCTTGAGAAATTCAAAGTGGTTTGAGACTGAAGTTGGAAACTTGTTAGGTGAGATGATAAAAACACTTCGATTTGATCGAGATGTAGAGTATATGAGACTTGAGATTCCAAGACTATTTGATAGAACATGGAATTACATCCCAACTCTCAAACCCCTGAAACACCTTAGGAAAACGGTGTATCAGATAGGAGAAATAGAACCCTATTGGATATGGTTTGTTTCATTATTAGCTATGCTCATTTGCCTGACTCGTTTTGGGGTCTTGCAGTGTTGACTACAGTGCATATTTCGAGCAACGTTCCATCAAAAGTGTTTCTGAAACATCTTTTGAATTGTGGATAAGGCGTAAAAGTAGTTTACGTTATTTTTGGGAGTCCAACACACGTGCTTGTGGCTAACCCAAAAGAAACTGGAACACTGTTCAACTGTATACCTATTCATAGGCCATCACATGGAAACGAGAAATGTGGAAACTTCTTCAATCCACAAGAGAATAAAGAATTTGTACTGACAAATGCTACATTCTCAGAAAAAGACCACATGAGAAATAATAAGCCACAAAGTAAGGTCGTTTTAAGTAAATTAACTAATGAAGCTACAAAAAATATCAACAAGAGTTGTTGATAAGTCAACAAGGGATGTTGATGATGCTGGACCTTTAACAAGAGTTGTTGATAGGGCCGATAAAACTTGTTAGTTACATCTACTTCAAGAGTTGAGAGTGCCTCAATGTAGTGGGAGGGTTGTTCTACAATCTGACCGTTACATGGACTTAATTGAAGCCCAAATCGTCATACCTGATGATGGCATTGATGATCCATTGTCTTAAAGCAAGGCAATGAATAATGTTAACAAGGACCAATGGATCAAAGCAATGAACCCAAAATTAAAATCTATGATTTCAATTCCATCTGGGATCTTGTAGATCTATCTAATAGGGTAACACCTATGGATTGCAAATAAATCTACAAGAAGAAACGAGACGTAATGTTATGGTTAGACTTGTGGCAGAGGGTTATACCCAGAGACAAGGGACTGTAAGAAATTCTTATCTCCTGTCGTCATGCTGAAGTCTGTTAGTACTCTTGTCCATTTTGAATGGATGTCAAGACTACCCTTTTGAATGGTAATCTTGAGAAGAGTATCTACATGTCTCAACCAGAATGGTTCATTTAGCAAGATCAGAAGCAAAAGGGTTTGCAAGTTTAAGTGATCCATTCATGGATTGACCTAAGCAATTCGATCTTGGAATATAAGATTTGATATTGTGATCAAATCTTTTGGCTTTGATCAGAACATTGATGAATCTTGTCTTAACAAGAAGATCGTCAATAGTTCAGTAGCTTTATTAGTGTTGTATGTGATTGATATCCTAGTCATTGGAAATGATGTAGGTTATCTTACTGACTAGTAAAATGAGCTTGCAGCTCATTTCCAAATGAAAATTTGGGAGAAGCTAAGTTTGTTCATCGGATCCAAATTGTTAGGAACCGTAAGAACAAAAAGCTAGCCTTGTCTCAAGTGTCTTATATCTACAAGATGTTAGTTGGATATAAGATTCAGAATTCCAAGAAGGGTTCACTACCTTTCAAGCGTGGAATTCATTTTGTCTAAGAAAAGTTTCCTAAGACACCTCAAGAAGTTGAGGACATGAGACGAATGCCCTATGCAATAGGGATTGTCAGTAAGTATCAATCTAATCCAAGATTTGATCATTGGAAAACCGTTAAGAATAACCTCAAGTATTTGAGGAGAAAGAGGAACAATATGCTCGTGTATGGGACTAAGGATTTGATCCATACAGGATACACTGACATGGATTTTAAGACTGATAAGGATTTGAGGAAATCTACATCAGTATCCATGGTCAAACTTTACGAAGGAGCTATAGTGTGGCATAAATACAGTCTTGACCCTATAGGCTGAAAATATAGCTGCTTGTGAAGCAACGATAGAGACTGTAAGGCTTAGAAAGTTCTTGATTGATTTGGAATGTGTTCCAAATGTGAACTTGCCCATCACACTTTGTAGTGATACAGTGGTGCTGTGGCAAATTCAAAAGAACCTTGCAGCCCAAGACAAGCAAGCACGTTGAATTAAATGGAATATTGTTGATTAATTCACGAAGGCTCTCTCGGCTAAAAGGTATGAGGGTCATCTAGAAGGTCTAGGTCTACGAGTTATGTACAAAGATGAAATCTAGGGCAAGTGGGAGAAATGTAATGGGTATAGTGATACCATTATGTAATGGGTATAGTGATGCCCTAGTTTATTGTATTTGTACATTGTATATGTTTTATACATGTATTTATACAGCCACTGTGAAGGTGTTCATATAACACATGCGGAAGCAATTGAAGAACGAAAGCACTTATCTACATTAATTTTACTCCTAAAGCATGCTTGCTCTAAAAAAACAGAACAAAGAGATAAGAAGAACCAACCTCTTGTAGCTCAAATGGATGATCCTCCTTGTAACGTTTTCCTTCTCCAATCAACTCTGGACAACCGATAGTGTCTTCTCTACTATTCTCTAGGCCAAGAACGACTTGTGGGAGTCTATAGTGATAGGGAATGGGAAGAGAATGCTTGAAGGTACAAGCTCTTGAGAGATATATGGAGATGAGTGAGTTTGAGAGTAAATTCCAGCAGCATAACAGTAAGGAAATCACTCTCTTGTACTTGAATCTGATTCATACTCTACTTATAGAGTGATTCCATGCAAGGAGAAGCCTCAAGACACAAGACACATGATAGATTTGCAAGCCAAAGTGGATTCCAGGTGTTGAAGTCACAACACATGCAACAAGTGCATGGATGTGTTGTATTCCACTTTGTATCTTCATGCAAGAGTGGGAATCCAACTAAATCCACTAATTTCAATTTGAAATCTGATTTCAAGCTTGCAAATTAACCCTAATTTCAATTCTAAATTGAAATTGATTTCTCGGTAATTAATTTGAAAAAATTCCAATTAATTTGATATGATTAATCTAATTAATCATTGTTACCTTATACAATCCATTATATATGATTCCTATACATGTATATAGTATTTAAAACACTTTTAAATACTTTATCTCTCATTTTCTAATTTAATTCATAATTAAATTATTGTGTCAAACACAATTTACGACAATACCCTTTTTCCTGATTTTGAATGATTCAAAGAATCCTATCTTATTGTTCTAGGCTTTATTCCGATATGAGCTAGTAGGGGGACCTAATGGACCTATAGATCATGGGCTCCAACGATTCGAGGCTAACCGACTAATCTCATTAACTAAGCTTAACCAACATTCGTTAACTATCGGGACACCCACTATAGCTCGATAGTTGTACTCCCCTCACCATAGATATATTTCCGTCCACTTGATTTAACCATGTTCAGTAAGTCGATCCTTCACAGGTTGTTCGTAACTATAGCTAGGTCAAATGACCGTTTTACCTCTATAGTACTTCTTGTTCCTTAAGTTCCACTAATCCTCTAATGAACAATCGGTTTGTGGTCCAACCATCAAACCTAAGTCCCTCTCAATCCAACGAGAGGGTGGGGCCCCTTGTTCAAGTCCTGGAGTTAGTACTTAAGGGAACAACCTCTCTACTATCCCTAAAATGGGTAGGAGCGAATTTCGTCTTGCGAGACTATGTCCTCAGCTATCTATCCGATCTTATCCCCAAAATGGTAGGCTTGTTGAGTCGGCGATGCTGGCCACTCTCACCCATGCAGATCAAAGGATAATCTCGTATAAACAGGAGTTCATAGTTAGCTCAGGATTAAGAACGAGTTACCTAGGTCATCTTTGAGAAATAGTCAGTTTCTACAGTAAACGACGTTATAAAGAGAAAGTGACTTATTTCGTGGTCCAGTCTTATGCAAACTCATTGCATAGGACACCCCCACTCGCATGTCTCCACATAAACGATTTAGGATCTCATCGTTTGTACTTAATACAAAGTGGGCCGCGTCCATAGTGTCCCCAGGATAAGGCACCCAACCCTATCCTTATACTATAGACTATTTTGACTATAAAATTGAACTTGATCCTATGATATGTCCCTACATATAGTTCAAGTATTCATGTTATAGCCAAAGATCTTAGTTTATTGGATTTAGGTTAATCATTCGCAATTTACATATTCAATAACATCTTTTACTGAATAACCTCAATAACGACTTTATTGGAAATAGAATATGTTTAATGATTTACAAACTACGAGTTTATAGGACATTAAACCCAACACACTGCTGAATAGATTATTGTACATCCGACTAAACAAGAGTTTTAGTTCAAGTGGGAGTTTGTTGGGTTTTATGCCCTAAAATTGGTACATAGTGAATGTAAACAAATTGTATACTTGTTTTAATAAAGTGCTATTGAGTTTCTGCAATAAAATGTTATTGTTAAATATTGCACAATTTGACCCAAATCCAATAAACTAAGATCCAAGGTTGTTTGTATGCAACTTGAACTAGTATGTGGGGACATACGGGGATCGATGTTCAAGTAACAACCTAAAAGGTCTATAGTATAAGGATAAGATTGGGTACCTTATCTTAGTAACACTATGTGATACGGCCCGCTTTGTATTTGATACAGACATATTGATCCAAAACGTCCATGTAGTAGACATGCGAGTGCGGGTATCCTATGCAATGAGTTTGCATAAGACCGGACCGCGAAATAGTAACCGCTGGCTGTAACACCGTTAACTAGTTAGGTTTCTATTTCACTAGGATGACCTAGGCAACTTAGTCTGAATCCTGAGTGGATCATGGACTCCTGTTCACAAGGGATTGTCCTTTAATTTGTATGGGTGAGAGTGGCCAGTACGCCGACTCAATAAGCCTACCATTTTGGGGACAAGACCGAGTGGGGAGCTGGGAACATAATCACACAAGATGGAATTCACTCCTTCCTGACTTTTGAGGAAGTAGATGAGTGTTCCCTTAAGTGGTGTCTCCGGGTCTTGAACAAAGGGCCCTACCCTCTCACTGGCCCGAGAGGGGTTTCTGTTTGATGGTTGGACCACAAACAGGTTGTTCATTAGAGGAGCACTGGTACTTAAGAAGGTAGAGGTAACTCAGGGGTAAAACGGTAATTTGACCCAGCTGGAGTTACGAACACTCGTGAAGGACTAACTTGCTGTTATTGGTCGATATCCGTGGACTCAGAAATATTCTGCAGTGAGAAAAGTGCAGCTGTGGGTCTTTAGTGGAGTGACCCACAGTTTACGAATGTTGACTAACTTGGTTAATGAGTTTAGCCAATTAGTCTCGTATCGTTGGAGCTTCTGATCTGTAGGTCCATTAGGTCCCACTGGTAGCTCGTAAAGAGACTTGAGGCAATTAAGTATAAATTGTAAATTTAAAGTGTTCAATTTATCTAGGGAAATCATATAATGTATATTGATACATTATAATATAAAGTTTATGAAACTTTATAATATAATTTTGAATTAATTTCAAAATTTGTTCTTGAGAGAAAATATTTGAAAGAGTTCAAATAATTAATATGAATTGGATTCATATTAATATAAATAGTTTAATAAAATTCCCAAGATTAAATATGTGATATTTAATTGGGTAATTAATTAATTATGGTATTAATTATTTATTTATTAAAATTAGATATGAATAAGATAATAGATTTGATCTTATTCATGACCTTTTCCTATTAGGAAAAGGTCTTGGCCTTTACCTATAAATAGGACCCCTGTGGTGGGGTGAAAGGCATCCCATTCATTCTACTTCTCTCAGACATCTCTCCTAAAAGACTCCCACCGGTCTCCTGCCTCCAGTAGTCTCAGAGATATATCGGTGTAACCAATTGGTGGTGTTCGCACAAGAAGGTTGCTGCGTTTTTCGATCTCACAAGCAAGAAAAGGTGAATCGATCAAGGCTTCCTACGAAAGTGAGTTTCCTTGAGAACCTTGATCACTAGGATCATCTAGATTAGATTTAGGTAATGATTAAGCATGTTTATAGCCACTTTACCGCATGTTAAATATGTTTTTATTGCTGTATATTTTTGCAAATTTTATTGGTACTTCAATTAGAATCAAAGACTCTGAGTAGGTTCTGTCCACGCGCCCCACGTCTTCCGCTGCGCCGAGGGCTCTCATTCCCTTCAAAGTTGAGAACAAGTATTCTAGAGTTCTACCACAGATCTGAGTAGTTTGAGGTTGTTGTTCTACCAGAATTAGTCCTTGTATCCTTCTGAGACAATCGTTGTAGTTTGCTTGCAACCTGTGCAGAGCTAATAATTAGCTTCAGGACAACGCTTTGAAAGCGTGCCTTGACTACTTATTCACGTTATTATTTTGCAACATTTGTTATATATACAATATCTGTATTGTTATTTACAATATAATTATTAGTATCCAATTAAGGTGTAACCAGTTTGTTAGTGTTACTTAATTCTTATATTGAGCATATTTCCAACAAGATTTTGTTAGGAGATACTACTTTTTGTGACGAAATTTCAAAGCGCCACTAGTACTTGCAGTGAAATAGTAAATGTATCAAAGTAAGTGCAGTTATGCCCATGAAATTAATTTTGATGGGAAATATCTTCTGGCAGAAATTATGTGTCTTCTGAGTTTTTTGTTTTTTCCTCCTAGAGCATGTTTAAGAATGATTTTAGAAATAGCAATGTTGGTGCCAAAATCCGGACATGAAGAACTCACCTAACCTTCACGTGACAGCACAACGGTAAATTTGTTTGAAGGGGGAAGACGTGACTTGCAAGACAAGAGAAAACTACACATCGATGTGGTGCTTGCCACACCGACTCTGATGCTTAAGTCAGCTAGGAGGTTATGAGTGTAGCAAATAAATTGAGAATGAGAAAGAAGTCTAAGAGACAGGATAAGTATTCAGTTGAGCTCCCTTTGGAGTTATCCTATTTTATTTATAGTTGATCTAGGGTTCCATATTTCCTTTTAGGAGAGAGAATAGAGAAAGAGTTTCCCTTTCTCTTTAGGAATTGGACATGAAAAAGATTGATCTGGGCCAAGGGGGGTCTCCTTGGGCTTGTTTCCACTATGAGCTTTTATCATTCTGACTTTCTTAAAATTAGGTCCAAATTCACCCATAACAAGCGATTTTAGCATAATTGATTTTGTTTATAATTGATTAAGTTTGGGTCTACCAAAGAAAAGAAAGTGATTTTCATACCATCAAAAGCAATTTTCATCAACAAAGGACATGTTTGGGACTCACTTTAGAATAAGTATTTTAAGCTAAGTGATTCAATTGTAATTAATTAGTCTCGTAAAATTTTAGTTATAAATCATTTTAATATTTGGTTCCACACTTGTACAAGTGATTTTAATTTAATAAAAAAAATATATTTTTTTAAATAATTAATGTTTGTTTTTAAAGGTGGTTTTAGAATCATCAAATTACTAAAATGTACATTTGAGTTTTTAAAAGAAAAAAAAAATTAGAAGGTGGTGGACAAAAGTTATGTAGAGAAAAATAAAAGTATAAGAGAGAAAAAATTGGAAGCTAGAGAATAGTTTCAAAGTTAAACAAATGATCTGAGACATGGAAGGATAAAAATTTTAGAGAGAAAAAAAAAAGTAGAGAAACAAATTTAATTGACAGAGCGAAAATTAAAAAATAGAGAAATAAAGTTAGAGAGATATAACAATCCAACTTCCTAAGACTGGTATCTAGGGTCATTACACCATGCATGCTAATTTTTCTTTAAGGAAAACTCAAAAGTTTATTTCGAACTGAAAAAATAACGCAAAAGATCCTCACATTAGAACAAAGAACCTTTCAGTATGGGATCCCAAATAAAACATAAATGTAGAAACTTTATTAAAGGTCAAAGTTTCCTAGGTTAATCTAGAAATAAGAATAAAACCTCGAGGAAAATCACAATTACAAAACAAAACAAAAAAAAATAAAAGAATGGAAAAAATGAGAAAAATTGGATATAGCAAACATCATAATGACATGGTCCCCATTGCTCAATCAGCAACAATCTGTCATGTACCCTATACGTCATTGCCCTCACCTGAAAACAAATATATTGGAAAGCATATGCATTAAAAATACTTAGTAAGTAACGCTACTATTAGGCTCAAACATGCATTCGCTAGTCTAGTATGAGTCTAGCATCAATGTGGGGAGTTTATAAACATGTAACGACCCAAAATTTTAAATTTTACTACATGCATGCTATTGACTTGACAGTTTAAAAAAGCCACGAAGGTTAAAATTCCTACAAACGGTCTAAACACTTAATAAGTTTTCATTGCCTCTTTAACTAATAAAGCTACCTCAACATACATGCTCTAGCGGCTTGAACTATAACCTAGATTCGCTTGTACCACAAGCAAATACTAGTGTAGGAGTAGGAACTAGTTCAATCAATATCGACATGACCAAAAATTAGATAGTGCACCAGTCTCAATAATAGAGTTTCCACCGTCCACAGTGTTTCTAGGGGTAGCTTGATGCCATGTGGCCCTCCAAGCCATATTGAAAACACATGCGAACTCCAAGTAAGTAGCACCCATAGTGGCACTTTTTGCAATTGTTACACACATTCTTCTCATGGATAGTGCTTTGTTGGTGAGCCTGTTATCCCTGAGGCTAGGCCTAATGTGTGGATTTATGACAGACGTCTAGTTGAACTTCCTCTTCAGTTTCCAAAAGGATCTTGGTCCAAAGGACACTTGGGGTGAATTTGTTGTACAGCAATCAAGCAACTCAGTTGCCCTAAGCGATGATGTGACGTAGTCTGGTGGGAAGAGAGCTGCTATAAAGCCCTGTATCTTGTCCCTTAGGCTCATGACAAATCACTTTTTTATTTTTTATTTCTTTGTCAACCAAATTTGAGGTGGAACGAGATAATTTGGTGAACTCTGTTTAATACTTTTCAATGATTCTACTACCTTGTTTGAGGCTCATAAGCTTTGGTTGTTTCCTAAAGCATGTGATGATGAGGTAGTAGTTTCTAAAGTATGATTCCTTGAATTGCAGCCACGTCACTAGCCCAATTGTTGACATCTATGGCCATTAGGTCGACTCCCACTATAGTAGTGCATTGTCCCCCAACATGAAGACAACAAAATGGACTTGTTGATCCTTTAGCCATTTCATATGGCGAAAGGTGGACTCTACAGAAGATAACTAAAGTTTTTCAACTGTGTGGTCCGATCCTTAGATGATCCATCGAAGGGATGAGGATCCCATTTTCTGAAGTCCTTTAGGTTCTTTGCTTCCAGTGACATACTCTCATTATTCTGAGTCAACTAGACCATTTGACTCGCAACTGCGGATTGTACCAACTCTAGATAGATTCTATTGAGAGCATTGCCATTTCAGGTGTCCGTTGCGTGGTCGGCTGCTGGTGCGTCGTTAGTTGAATGAATAGATGTGAGATAAAAATAAGCTCAGCTAACCCTAGTGCAAGTATACACTGTCGCACGTAGTAATAAAAAAACCTTAGAAGTATTCCAAGGGTATCGATCCCACGAGGACTAACTTGAAATTCAAATTTGAAGAAGAAACTGCTCAACTTGATTGCTTAAAAATATAGGTAACCAAAGAAAAGAAGATTGATTGATTAAGTTTTCGAAAAGATAAATAAAACAAGCAAATAAATAAAAGAATAACAATAAGAAATAAACGAGGTATTCAACATGGATTCATCCTTAAGGCAATAACTTTAATCATGCAATATTTAATCTTAAGCCTATTCAATGCATTGGGTCAAATTTAACTTCTATTTGGCCTTGCTCCCAAGAACCGTTAGAAGGCTAAGCGAGTACCGTTATGCACATTTCTGTGACTCGACTTCGACATAGATAATTCACGAATGCAACCTATAACCCTATAGTCGATATCGGGTGCCTTAGGCAGCTTGCCCTATACCGCTGAATAATCTCTTTCGAGCTTTTTCTCCTATATCACCTTTATGAGAACCGATATCGTTTGTCCCTTTCGAGATCAAACTCGCATAGCATGCAAAGTCTAAGTGATCAAGTTAAACTCAGCAAGATTAGAGTGATAATCAATAAAGAGTGACATGCATTGAACAGAAACGTAAGCAAATAAAACACTTTCAAGCTATTAAACCATAAGGGAATTCACCATATTGAACCCCTCAACAGAATTTAGCTACTCATGGTAAGATAAAGTGCAAATGAATACATTTTCATTGAAATAAGAATGTAAAGAATACAGAATAATGAAAAGTATCAAAAGCTGGGAATAAAGGAGATAGCCAAATATTAGGGGTTTTCTATTTACTCAATCCTTCTAGAGTTCGCTAAGACACACCACTCTCTCGCTTTTACAAGTGGGAATGAGTGAAAATCCCTACAAACCCTAAGGTTTGATGTCCAACTAAGGTTAGAATTCAGTCATCTAAGAAGGACCTTGGGCATCCCTACTCATAGGCGTCAACTAGGGTTCTGTCACCACCCTCTTCTTCCAAATGAGTTCTGCTTGAATTTGACTTCGAATCTCGAGCTTATATAGTGTGGAAAATGGTTGAGGAGCTACAAAATAGGTGCTGGAAGGTAGCCCATTCAGTTTCGAGGTCAAAACAACCGGTTAGGTGCAAAGAAGACTCGTCAACAACGATCCGCGGATGACTCGGAACGGTCTCGGTTTTTTTCCAGAAATGCAGTCGCATTTCATTTTGCCTTCCTAGAAATGTGGTCGCATTTCAGTGCAGATTCCAGCATTTCCTCTGTTTTCCTACACAGCGACAAACTTAGTCAAATTCTCTTAAAATTAAGTCTTTTCAAGCACAAATGAGTACAATTTGACAAAAGTGATTCTCAACACCCTAACTTGTCAACTTCAACATATTTTGAGCTCGGGAACAGTAAAATTGACAAAAACATGCAATATTTGACCAAGAAATGAGCTAAATATAAGGGTAAAATAGGTGTATTTTTTACCCTTATCAGCTGCCCCACAAGTGGGTCCTCAGTCAAACCGTTAACTTGCTTCAATGGTGGCTCTATTGCTCCAAGAGTTGTTTGACCCCTTCCACATCCACCTCATCTTCTTGTCCCTCTTCTTTGGAGGAGCATAATAATCTAATATTAGATAGGGTTTTACTAAGTCTACTACGTTGGTAAAAAAAACATCAACCTTATTTAAACATCCAATAATAGTCATGAGATCATCATTCATAGCATTCTTGCATGCTCCACTGAAATATAAACCTAAATAATTATATAGATAAAACATGATAGTGTTTAAAACAATCCTGGGTCTGGCGATGACAAGGTGCTTGCTGATAGGCTATGGAGACACTTAAGGTTTACGATGTAAACTAGTCTACAAAACCAATAACTTTAGGATTTGATACCAACTATAACGCCCCAGGTTTATGATTCGAATCAGGATTTAATAAATGATGGTCCTGACATTCCCCTACATCACCTATGACCTAGCCACGTCGACTTCAAGAGTGAAAACTATCCCCAGACAAACATGGGTCCTTTTTGTGAAATTTGAAGTAATCTGTTAGACCTTCACAATTGAACTGTCATAACCAATTGACAACATTGATATGATCATAGCTAGGCTTACAGTGAATGGATACTCTAAGGTCTGATAGACGCTGACTTACTCCAATTAAGGGATGAAATTTTTTCTTAATTGGTTGTTCGAATTTTTGCCTTAAAACAACTCATTTGTACTAGGTATTCAATCTCACAAGTGGAATTATTTCCCTTTTATATCAAACCTCCATCCTTTTTATATTATTTTTATTAAGCCGAATTCAAGCTTCTTTCCTTTCTAATCAAGCCCAGGTGAAGCACCTTCCTTGTATAACAAAAGACTAGCCGTTAGTATACTTTCCTTTAGTTATTCCTGATTTCTTTCCTTTCTAATCAAGCCCAGCTGAAGCACCTTCCTTTTAGAACAGAAGACTAGCTGTTAGTCTTCTTTCCTTTAGTTATTCCCTTCATGTAAGTAGTTAGTATAAAAGCAGAATGGTGTACTGCTTGGAAATTCAATAAGAAAAGTGCATTTTTCATTATTTCTGGGTTGAATTTCTTTTACTTTTGACATGCTTTGAGGGTGTTTGGGGCAAGGGTTTGGGTTTTGGAAGTGGGGAGTTGTGAAATAAGGTGATTTGTGAAATCTGTGGAGTTGTGAAGTCAGTGTTTGTGGTTCTAATTTCTGAAGTCTTAGTTACGAAGTCTGTGTTTGGGGTGCTGAGTTCTGAAGTCTGAGTTAGGAAGTTTGTGTTTGGGGAGCTGAGTTCTGAAGTCTGAGTTTCTAATTATTTTTTTATTATTATTTTTTTTAATTTTATACATTTTTTTTCAAATTTAATGAATCAAAATATTCTTTCAATTAATTGTAAAATTGAGATTTTAAGTCACAATTTTGATTAAAAATCCAAAAAAAAAAAAAATCATAACATTTGATGCCATAAGTGAGAGTCTTCAAGATTGAAATTCTTGTTGTATTTAAAGGAATAAAATCTTGTTATATTAGAAAAAAAATCGAAATTAACCTAAAATTGGTTACATTCTTTTTTCAAAAAAAAAAAAAAAAAAGAAAAACTAAGCCAAACTTTGAAAAAAATGTTTTTTTTTCCCAAATGAACCATCTCTTTGAAAATTAATAACACTCATTTTAGTTTTTAATTATCTTTAACTTAGAAAATTAGATTTATTCCAAATTGATTAAATTTATTTATTTTTTTTAATTAATTATTATATAGATTCTAAAAAAGTGATTAAGTCCAATGTTTAAAAATTGGAGACATGTTTCCCCCTCTTTCTTTCTCCATTTATTACTCCACTTCTTTCCCTTCATTTTATTTATGTTTTCTTTAATTTTTTTTTTTAGAAAAAAAACAAACTCTCAAACTCAATCCGTTGGGATTTTTCCCCATCTCTCTCAACTTCTTTCTTTCTCTTCCCCTCTCTCTCTTCCAATTTCTTTCTCTCTCTTCCCCCTTTCTCTCCTTTGATTTCTTTATCTCTCGTCCCTTTCTCTCTCAATTTCTTTCTTTCCCTTCTCTTTCTCTCTCTCTGGATTTCTATCTTCCTCCCCCCTCCCTCGATTTCTTTCCTTCTATTTCCCTCTTTCGATTTCGTTCTCTTTCCCCCCATTTTTGCCGCCTAGAACACACAAAGAAAAAAAAACACCCAACAAAAAACTAAAAAACTCATCCCCTTTGCTTCAAAACCGAATATGGAGAAAACAAAAACACAAAAACAGAGACGGAAAAAAATGAAGACGAAACAGAGGGGATGGAAAAAAAAAAGCAGAGTGTGAAAGGGGATAGAAAAACAGAGAGGGAGAGAGACGAAACAGAGAGGGAGAGAAACGAAACGGAGAGAGTGAGAGACGAAAGTGGGAGAGAGATAACAGAAAGGGAGAGAGACGAAACAGAGAAGAGAGAGGCGAAATGGAGAGGGTGATCTGGCAACACGGAGAGAAAAAGGGGGAGTGATTTGTGAAGTGGGGGTGTGGGAAACACGTTTTTCTAAAAACGGGGCCCAAACGCGTGGTTGGGTGTTTTTTAAACCCCGGGCTTCTGATGTTGGTGGCCCAAACGGGCCCTTTGTATTCTGTCACACACTTCCTAGGAAAATTCTCAGCAGTTCACTCAGAATTCACCAAGCAAGTATGCTTAACTTTGAAGTTCCTATGATCGAACTACCGAAAAGAAAGGTGCATCTTGTTGGTATTGGTAGGAACTATCAATTCTTTTAAGTTTGTCTTGACCATATCTTTATATCCTCAGAACCCCTCTCATTTGAATGTGGTCTCAGTTCATTCATGTAGCCATCTTATACTCGGACGTCACATGCCCACATCGTACTGGGAGATGTTCTACTTTGATACCAATTGAAAGGTCCCAAAATTATTTTAAACTTTAAATTGACTAGGGACGTTACTATATTGCATACTATTGAGTTAACAATTTTAAGGAAAAAAAACAACGAAGGTTAAAATTCCTAAACAAGCTAAAGTAAATAATTTAAAGATTTTATTTGGGATCTCGAGAAAAAATAAATAAATAATACCCTTGAACTTTCTACCTTGTTTCACAATAATACCCACACATGATACAATATTCTAATTTGGTTTGATTAGCTTTTGGGATGTTGTCTTGATGGAGAAGAAAAACCGAAACTTTAACATTTTCCATAAAAAATGTAGGATCTATATTTGGGATAAATTTGTTTAATTTGAAGATTCTAACTAAAAATACGTTTGGACATATTTACAATATCTTATAGTACTTTTAATCACTTTTCAAGTTGGACTATTAGAAATTAGTCATTCCTCTTATTAAAAAAAAATGAAAACAATAGATTTAATAATAAAAGATAGAGTTGTAATCTATGTTTTTAGTTTTTGTTTTAATATATACTTGACAGAAGATCTATAGATTTTGGATCTCAATTTAAAAAGTGTATTTAGTTGTATATTCTTAAACCAGAAAAATAGTGGTAAACCATTAACTAAAAATTTAGTTGAATACCAAATATTATTAATTCATTTATGAACATATTTTATGTTATAAATTTTGTATATAGTTATTATTTTACAATATTATATAATTTCAAAATACATGTTTTAATTTTAATAAAATTGGAGTGAGTTTATGGCATGAAGTATGTTTATCAAAGTTTATATATTTCTTTAGTCCAATTATGTATTTTCAAATTTCAAATTGAAATCTAAAAGCATGAAAATATGAAAGTATTGTTTTAAAAATTTTCACTCCTTGGATTACATGATGATAAAAAAAAGTTTACAAAAAAAATGTACCAAATACATATATTTTTAATCCATTTAATTCCGTAAATAGGAAAATAAAAAACATAATCTAAATTTCATATCCAACCAACCCTACACCATCGACAAATTACCAAAAAATTGTCGACGATGTGTTTTTACCAAAAAAAAAAAAAAAAAAATAGCACTCAAAATTATGCCTTTTCCTAAGAGTTATTGCTGGAAATTGTTGTTTACCACAAAAAAAAAAAAAAAATAGCACTCAAAATTATGCCTTTTCCTAAGAGTTATTGCTGGAAATTGTTGGTGAACCATCTGTTTCAACACCTTTAATTCGTCATCAATGTGGTGGGACATGACCGCAAACACCAAATAGCTAACGACCTTAGATTTGTTGGATATTATTACAAATAAAATGGAAATAAAATGATGTGTAAATTCAACATCATAATGAATTTGATGTGTTATTTACAAATTTAACAACATATGGAAGTTAAATTTGTTGTTATAACTCAGTTGAGTTATGTTTTACATATGTTTCAATTTTATTTATTTTTGTTCTTTGAAGTACTAAGTTGTTAGTCTATAAATAGCAATTTGTTTCTTCATTTGAATCATCTCATCCCATTTGGAACATTTTTCTTTCTTTCCTTCTTTCGATCTTGAGCCGAGTTGAGAACAAGTATTCAAGAGTTCTGCCAGATCTGAGTAGTTTGAGGTTGATGTTCTTCTACTAGAATTAGTCATTGTATCCTTCTGAGACGATTGTTGTAGTTTGTTTGCAACCTGTGTAGAGCGAATAATTAGCTTCAGGACAGCGCTTTGTAAGCATGCCTTGACTACTTATTCACGATATTATTTTGCAACATTTGTTATATATACAGTATCTGTATTTGTTAGAAGCCCGTACCTAATCAGTTGGTTGCATCCAACAATATCTGAAACCTCAGTCTCTGAAAAACAGAGTAACCTCCTCTCAGCAGTATAAATAGCAGAATGAGAGTGAGAGAACTGTATTGAAAAATTTTATGAGAGATTTCGTGTACCTTTGTGATCTGATCCAGCTTGAGTAAAATTGAAACTCCCTTCATAGTGGATGTAGGCCATAGTTGCCGAACCACTCTAATTTCTGTGTTGTCTTCTCTAAGCTTTCTTCTCTTAGTTCTTCTTCTTCTTCTTTATCAAGTGTATGTTTCTGGATTGCTACTTGTGAGTTAGAAAGAGTTTCCCTAATTCCTATTTGATCTTCCTTCTTGATTGAGAGTTTGACCTTCACGATTTGCATGCTCCTGGGTTGAGTGCGCTGAGATAAGTTGTTGTAGTGTGTCATTTCACAAGGCCTTCAACGTGTCCTGCACTAACAAGTGGTATCAGAGCAAGGAAACCAATCAAGAAAAGGAATCTTGAAGCAAGAAGATGGCTGTAGCTCGATATGATATTGAAAAGTTCGATGGGAAGGGAGATTTCGATCTCTGGAAGGCCAAGGTTAAAGCAATCCTTGGTCAACAGAAGGCTCTTCTAGCCTTATCAGATCCCTCGGAGCTACCAAATACTCTATCAGAAGACGATAAAGAAGCTATGAACATGACTGCGTATGGCACGATAATCTTGAATCTTGGTAACAGTGTGTTGCGACAAGTTATTGACGAAGAAACACCATTCAAGATCTGGCAGAAACTAAGAAGTCTTTATGAGACCAAAGATGCTCATAATCTAATGTTCATGAGGGAGAAATTTTTTACTTTCAGAATGGATGCAAGTAAAACGCTAATGGAGAATCTTGACGAGTTCAAGAAGATGACGTCCGAATTTAAGAACCTTGGCGAGAAGATAGGTGATGAAAACGAGGCTTTCGTTCTGTTAAATTCACTTCCAGAGGCTTACAAAGAAGTGAAAACAACCTTGAAATATGGGAGGACCTCGATCACTACAGATGCAATCATTTCCGCAGTAAGAACCAAGGAATTGGAGTTATTGGCTATCAAGAAAGAGACCTCAGATGGATTATTTGTCAAAGGAAAAACTAGACATAAAGATGCAAAGCAACAGCCAGATGAGAAGGGAAAGCCTAAGATAAAATGTAACTACTGCCATAAAGAGGGACACATTAAGAGAGATTGTTACTCTCTAAAAAGGAAAAACCAGAATTCAAGGTCTAAAAGGAACAAACAACCTGAAGCAGCAGTGGGGGAAAACTCCATAACTTACTCAGATGCCTTGGCCACCTCAGATCAAAGATGTAGTGTTCAGGAACCATGCGAAAGACATGATTGGGTCATAGATTCAGGGTGCTCCTTCCACATGACACCCTCAAAAGGGTGGTTTAGTACTTACAGAGAGTGGGATGGAGGCATTGTCTACATGGGGAATAATCACACGTGCAGTGTTGTTGGGATTGGCTCAGTTTCATTGAAGCTTAAAGATGGGACTGTTAAACTACTAAGGAACGTGAGACATGTTCCTAATTTGAAAAGGAATCTAATATCCCTAGGGATGTTGGATTCTATTGGCTGCACTTATGGAGGAAAGGGAGGCACAATTGAGATAAGAAAAGACTCCAAGACAGTGCTCACTGGTGAGAAAATAAATGGGTTGTATGTAGTCAAAGATGTGGAAATGGTACAGACTGCTTTGACTGTTTCAGATAAGGTCCTAACAGACAGTGATATGTGGCACAAGAGACTTTCTCATATAAGTTCTAAAGGTCTCCAAGAACTTGCCAAGCAGGGGATTTTACCATAAGGAACTGGAAATAATCTGAACTTTTGTGAATTCTGTGTACTGGGCAAAACTAAGAGACAAAGTTTCTCAAAAGGGCAACAAACATCCAGATGAGTCTTGGATTATGTCCACTCAGACCTGTGGGGGCCAGCCTCAATCAATTCCTTAAGCAACTCAAGGTATTTCTTGACTTTCATTGATGATTTCTCAAAGAAAAGTTGGATTTTCTTTCTAAAAACTAAAGACCAAGTATTTGAGAAATTCAAAGAATGGAAAGTTAGAGTCGAAAAACAAACAAATAGAACACTAAAATGCCTTAGAACAGACAATGGGTTGGAGTTTTGCAATGAAATATTTGATGGTTACTGTAAAACTCATGGAATTGCAAGACATAGGACAGTAAGACATACCCCACAACAGAATGGAGTAGCAGAAAGACTAAATAGGACCATTATGGAAAGGGTTAGGTGTCAATTGGCCGATGCAATGCTGCCAGAAAAATATTGGGCAGAGGCAGCTTCTTACACTGTTCATACACTGAACAGATGTCCCCATACATCGACAAACTTCCTAACACCAGAAGAAAAATGGTCTGGTAAGCCCCCAAATCTGCAACATTTGAAAGTCTACGGCTGTGTTGGGTATGTACATCAGAATCAGGGGAAATTGAAGCCCAGAGCAGTAAAGTGTATGTTCATTGGTTTCACTGAGGGTGTGAAAGGTTTCAGACTTTGGCATCCTATCGAAAGGAAGTGCATTAACAGTAGAGATGTAATTTTCAGAGAACAGGAGATGTATATGATGCAGAACAAACCAGCTGAGGAAGATAAAGAGAAAAAGGAAGCAGAAATTGAGGTGGAGCACTTTCTGCAACCTACTAACTCAGAAACTGATACTGAAATTCCTCAAGAGGAAAATGAGTCTCAAGATGAAGGTGAGACAAGTGAAACCCCTGAAGAATCACCAGACTTGCAAAATTACTCCTTGGCAAGAGATAGGCAGAGAAGAAGAATTGTTCCCCCTGCAAGGTTTAATGAAGCAGACTGCATATCCTTGGCTTTGAATGTGGCTGCTACATTAAATCTCGAAGAGCCAAGTAGCTTTGAAGAGGCTGTAAATGGACCAAATTCTAAAAGTTGGGTTGAAGCCATGAATGAAGAGATGATGTCTTTAGAAGAAAATGAAACATGGTCTCTTCAACCTCTTCCAAAGGGTTATAAACCAATAGCAACAAAATGGATCTATAAGATAAAGGAGGGCATTCCAGGAGTAATGAAGCCTAGATTTAAAGCACGTCTGGTGGCTTAAGGCTATACACAGAAGGAGGGGATCGATTATACAGAAGTGTTCTCTTCTGTAGTGAAACTGACCTCTATCCGAATGTTGCTCTCACTAGTGGTCCAAAATGATCTGGAATTGGATCAACTTGACGTAAAGACTGCTTTCTTACATGGCTATCTAGATGAAACCATTTACATGAAACAACCTAAGGGATATGAGAAGAAAGGTCAGGAAGATCTCTACTGCCTACTGAACAAGAGCATATATGGGTTGAAACAATCTCCCAGATGCTGGTACAAGAGATTTGATGAATTTATAAACAGAATGGGTTTTCAGAAGAGTTCCTTCGATAATTGTGTTTATGTCAACCAAAAATCATTCAGCCACAGTGTGTTCCTACTGCTCTACGTGGATGATATGCTACTAGCAGGTAAAAGGAAAGATGACTTGAACAAAGTGAAAAACTGGATGATGAAGGAATTCAGTATGAAGGACCTTGGTGAATCTAAGAAGATACTGGGAGTTGAAATAATAAGAAAGAAGAAAGAATCAATGCTGCAAATTAATCAGACATCCTACAGTGACAAAGTCCTTGAAAAATTCAAACTGTCAGAGGCAAAAATAGTCTCTACACCTTTGGCAAACCACTTCAAACTCTCAGCTATAAATTCACCGAAGGAAGATGATGATGAACATCAAGCATATATGACAAAAATTCCCTACTCACAAGCTGTAGGAAGCTTGATGTACCTAATGGTGTCTACAAGGCCTGACTTAACGTATGCAACAAGCTTGGTTAGTAGATATATGTCGAATCCAGGCAAAAGACATTGGGAGGCAGTGAAATGGATACTACGGTATCTTAAAGGGACCTCTAAAGCATCACTATGTTATAGAAGAAACAGTCAGGCAGAGAATGAAATTTATGGATACGTGGACTCAGACTTTGCTGGAGATTTGGATAGAAGAAGGTCATTATCAGGATACTTCTTCTTGTATGGGCAAAACCTCTTGAGTTGGAAAGCCGCCCTTCAGCCAGTCGTTGCTCTTTCAACAACTGAAGCTGAATTTATAGCACTCTCCGAAGCAATCAAAGAGGGAATATGGCTTAAGGGTCTATTACGAGACTATGGTTTTGAGCAGTCAACCGTAAGGATCTTCTGTGATAATCAAAGTACCATTCATCTAACGAAAAATCCACAGTTCCATAACCGGACGAAACACATAGACATAAAATTTCATTTTGTCCGAGAGAAAATTGAGAAGGGAGAAATAGAAGTATTAAAGATTCACACCTCTGACAATGCTGCCGATATCCTGACGAAGCCTTTACCGCAGCTAAAGTTCCAACGTTGTTTGGAAATGGTAGGTTATTACCTACCAGAGAAAGGATAGAAGAATATGATTGTCAGAAGGGAGTGAATCAGTTCAGATCTTATTGTCGCAAAGGTGGAGATTGTTAGAAGCCCGTACCTGATCAGTTGGTTGCATCCAACAATATCTGAAACCTCTGTCTCTGAAAAACAGAGTAACCTCCTCTCAGCAGTATAAATAGCAGAATGAAAGTGAGAGAACTGTATTGAAAAATTTTATGAGAGATTTCGTGTACCTTTGTGATCTGATCCAGCTTGAGTAAAATTGAAACTCCCTTCATAGTGGATGTAGGCCATAGTTGCCGAACCACTCTAATTTATGTGTGTTGTCTTCTCTAAGCTTTCTTCTCTTAGTTCTTCTTCTTCTTCTTTATCAAGTGTATGTTTCTGGATTGCTACTTGTGAGTTAGAAAGAGTTTCCCTAATTCCTATTTGATCTTCCTTCTTGATTGAGAGTTTGACCTTCACGATTTGCATGCTCCTGGGTTGAGTGCGCTGAGATAAGTTGTTGTAGTGTGTCGTTTCACAAGGCCTTCAACGTGTCCTGCACTAACAGTATTGTTATTTACAATATAATTATTAGTATCCAATTAAGGTGTAATCAGTTTGTTAGTGTTACTTAATTGGTTAAAAATCACTTTTGGTCCCTAAACTTTCATGAAAGTAACAATTTAGTCCCTGAACTTGATTTGTAACAATTTAGTCCCTAAACTTTAATAAGTAACAATTTAGTCCTTGTACTTTCAAATTTGTAACGATTTAGTCCTTATGATGAAAAATTAATGTAAAGATTTAATGAAATTTCTTACCTAGATAAATTAATAAACTAATTTGGACTAAATTATTACAAAATTAAAGTTCATGGACTAAATTGTAACAAAGTTAAAAGTACATGGACTAAATTGTTACAAAATTGAAAGTATAGGGACTAAATCGTTACAAATCAAAGTTCAGGGACTAAATTGTTACTTTCATGAAAGTTCAGGAACCAAAAATGATTTTTAACCTACTTAATTCCAAGATTTTGTTAGGAGATACTACTTTTTGTGACGAAATTTCAAAGCGCCACTAGTACTTGCAATGAAATAGTAAATGTATCAAAGTAAGTGTAGTTATGCCCATGAAATTAGTTTTGACGGGAAATATCTTATGGCCAGAAATTGTGTCTTTGTAGTTTTTTACTTCTTCCTCCTAAGATATTTAGAGTGTTTTTAAGAATGATTTTAGAAATAGCAATGTTGGTGCCAAAATCCGAGCAGGGAGAACTCACCTAACCTTCACGTGACAGCACAACAGTAAATTTGTTTGAAAACTGCACACCGGTGTGGTGCTTGCCACATCGGCTCCGATGCTTAAGTCAGCAAGGAGGTTATGAGTGTAGTAAATAAATTTAGAATGAGAAAGAAGTCTAAGAGACAGGATAAGTATTCAGTTGAGCTCCCTTTAGAGTTATCCTATTCTTTTTATAGTTAATCTAGGGTTCCATATTTCCTTTTAGGAGAGAGAATAGAGAAAGAGTTTCCCTTTCTCTTTAGGAATTGGACATGAAAAAGATTGATCTAGGCCAGGGGGGTCTCCTTGGGCTTGTTTCCACTATGTGCTCTTATCATTCTGACTTTCTTAAAATTAGATCCAAATTCACCCATAACAAGCGATTTTAGCATAATTGATTTTGTTTATAATTGATTAAGTTTGGGCCTACCGAAGAAGAGAAAGTGATTTTCATACCATCAAAAGCAATTTTCATCAACCAAGGACATGTTTGGGACTCACTTTAGAATATGTATTTTAAGCTAAGTGATTTAGTTGTAATTAAGTAGTCTGGTAAAAGTTTAGTTATAAATCATTTTAATATTTGGTTCCACATTTGCACAAGTGATTTTAACTTAATTAAAAATATATTTTTTTAAATGATTAATATTTGTTTTTAAAGGTGGTTCTAGAATCATCAAACTACTAAAATGTACATTTGAGTTTTTAAAAGAAAAAAAAAATTAGAAAGTGGTGGACAAAAGTTATGTAGAGAAAAATAAAATTCTAATTCTAAGAGAGAAAAATACAAAGGTAGAGAATAGTTTCAAAGATAAACAAATGATCTGAGACAGAGAAGGATAAAAATTTTAGAGAGGAAAAAAAATTAGAGAAACAAATTTAATTGACAGAGCGAAAATTCAAAAATAGAGAAATAAAGTTAGGAAGATATAATGACCCAACTTCCTAAGACTGGTATCTAGGGTCATTACAACATGCATGCAAATTTTTCTTTAAGGAAAACTCAAAAGTTTATTTCGAACTAAACAAATAACACAAAAGATCCTCACATTAGAACAAAGAACCTTTCAGTATGGGATCCCAGATAAAACATAAATATAGAAACTTTATTAAAGGTCAAAGTTTCCTAGGTTAATCTAGAAATAAGAATAAAACCTCGAGGAAAATCACGATTACAAAACAAAACAATAAAAGAATGGAAAAAATGAGAAAAATTGGATATAGCAAACATCATAATGACATGGTCCCCATGGCTCAATCAGCATCAATCTATCATGTACCCTATACGTCATTGCCCTCACCTAAAAAGAAATATATTGGAAAGCATATGTATTAAAAATACTTAGTAAGTAACGCTACTACTAGGGTCAAACATGAATTCGCTAGTCTAGTATGAGTCTGGCATCAATGTGGGGAGCTTATAAACATGTAACGACCCCTAATTTTAAATTTTACTACATGCATGCTATTGACTTGACAGTTTAAAAAAGCCACGAAGGTTAAAATTCCTACAAACGATATAAACACTTGATAAGTTTTCATTGCCTCTTTAACTAATAAAGTTACCTCAACATACATGCTCTAGCGGCTCGAACTATAACCTAGATTCGCTTGTACAACAGGCATATACTAGTGTAGGAGTAGGAACTAGTTCAATCAATATCGACATGACTAAAAATTAGATAGTGCACTTGTCTCCATAATAGAGTTTCCACCGTCCACAATGTTTCTACGGGTAGCTTGATGCCATGTGGCCCTCCAAGCCATATTGAAAACACATGCGAACTCCAAGTAAGCAGCGCCCCTAGTGGCACTTTTTGCAATTGTTACACAAATTCTTGTCATGGATAGTACTTTGTTGGTGAGCCTATTATCCCTGAGGCTAGGCCTAATGTGGATTTATGATAGACGTCTAGTTGAATTTCCTCTTCAGTCTCCAAAAGGATCCTGGTCCAAAGGGCACCTGGGGTGAATTTGTTGTACAACAATCGATCAACTCAGTTCCCTAAGCGATGATGTGAGGCTCATAAGCTCTACTTGTTTCCTAAAGCATATGATGATGAGGTAGTAGTTTCTAAAGGATGATTCCTTGAATTGCAGCCACATCACTAGCCCAATTGTTGACATCTATAGGCCGACTCCCACTATAGTAGTGCATTGTCCCCCAACATGAAGACAACAAAATGGACTTGTTGATCCTTTAGGCATTTCATATGGCGAAAGATGGACTCTATGTTGGGAGAAAATGCGGAATACAAATAATAATAATATTATGACGACAATCAATAATATTATAACTATCTCCCCTTCCACAGGTTAAGCCAAAAATAATAGTCACGAAAATAATAAAAGAGATAGGGAAAAGAAAACGACACTGAAAAATATATTGGTTCGCCCCTAGCTCTGGACTACGTCCAGTCTTCTGCAACTGCAGATTCTACTAGAATTTGGGAAATTACAGGAAGCCTTCAATAACGCTACAAACCAACCCTCAATAGCCCAACAATGGCTATTGACTTCCAAGTATAACAACCCGATAGCTTGTGATAAACAAAGAAACAAAAACACCCTCAACCCAAGAGAATCAATCTTCTTCTCTCAACAAAACTCACTGCTGCTAAATAAAAGAAACTCTCTGCCGAAAAGCCACTGCCCTGCCGTTTTTTTTTCTCTTGGTGTTGCGTCTGCCACAATCTAAAAACACATATAAATGTGTGCTTGCAAACCTAATGGGTCTGGCCCATTTGCTTTCTTTTTTTCTCATGCACGACAATAGAGGATGGAGTTTTGTCTCCACATCCCAGCAATTTCCCACTTGGAGACAAAACAACGATCTCGTCTCCCACTGCAACAAAACTCTAAACATCTTGGCAAACTCCAAGGATCTCTACTCCCACTACAACTGTTATCTTTGATCTTCTTGGTAAACTCCAAGGCTCAAAATACCTGAAAAACAACAAACTCACAAAAATAGGCAACTATCAGAATATAACTGTAGCTCATCTGTGCTCGCCCCGAGGTATGGGCTAGCTACGTGGACCTGTCTCCCATACGAAAAAGGCAGACACGTATTCCCACTTCAGCTAAGTGGTGTCACCTGTCATCTTCTTCCAACCTAAACAACTGTTCCTGAAGAAGATACACTCTGAGAATGGCTTGAATCCTTTATTCAAACCTGTTACCAAGCTAGAGACCTGACCTTTCACCTTAGCAACTGCTCTGGCCTTCCACTTTGATGCCTCAACTCGCCTGAGCGACTCTTCAATTCATTCGAGCGTCTGACAACTGGGGATTCACGATAGCCATCAACTTTCTCTCCTGGACTTCCCAATTGTTTCTGAACTGAAGGATCTTGATCGGACTGATCGAAATTGGCTATCCTTGCTGCTGGCTCAACTGTACCTCTACAACTACCATCTGCAGCTTTAACCGGCATCCACTGTCTCTTTGAATCTTTGGCAACATTCAACTGACATCTGTACAGTGTAGATTTCCTGTGACCAACTGCCACTACCTGGGATCCGAACTTGAGTTTACACTGGCGACTACCAAACTCACACATGAAACCATCATCTGCCAACTTACCAATAGAAATAAGATTCATCTTGATATTAGGCACGTACCTGACATCTCGCAGTACCAATTTACCTCCACATTCTGTCTTCAGACTAACATCTCCAATCCCTCTTGTCTTGGAGGTTCTACCATTTCCCATCCTCACTAGGCCATGATGCCCTCCTGTGAATGATGTGAACAAACTCCTGTCTGAAGCTATGTGAACAGAAGCTGCACTGTCTAATATCCAATCTGATGAATAATTACTATACTTTGTGTCACTCTCAACACAAACTAAGACGACATCATCCACTATATTTACCTCTGGTTTTTTTTCTGATCCTCTTTAAATTTCCTACACTGATACTTGAAGTGACCTTTCTTATGGCAGTAATAACATTCTACCTCATTCCTACTTTTCCACTTTTTCCTACTGCTACTCGATTCATTTTCTTCATCAACCTTATCTTTACCCTTAGTCATAACCAAAGCTGACCCTACTGTAGACTCTTTATTACTACCCTGCCTACGAATTTCCTCAGCTATGGCTAAATCACAAACTTCTGAAAATTTTAAAGTGTTATTTCCAGTCGAATTAGACACTACTGTCTTCATCATTTCCCAACTATCAGGTAAAGACGTTAACAACTGAATAGCATTCACCTCATCAGAAAACTCTATCTTAACAGATTTTAACTGATTAATCAAAGTGGTTACCTCATTAATATAGGAATTCACAGAAGCATCCTCAGACATTTGCATGTTGAAAAACTTCTTAACTAGGTAGACCTTATTATTTGCAGAGGGTTTTTCATACCTGTTTGTAAGCGCTTCCATCAATTTGACTGCAGTTGTCTCATGGGCTACTAGACTTGCCACATCCATTGACAAACACATCCTTATGGTTGCAACTGCCTCTTCATCTAGAGCTTCCCAATCTTCGTCTGTCATCCCTTTCGGTTTCTCCTTCAATGCCTTATGCACTTTCTTGCAAATTAAATAATCCTTGACTTGCATCTTCCAATATCCAAAATTTTTCCCATCGAACTTCATGACTCCGTCGAAACTTTTTGGCTCTACAAAACCCATGACTCCTGAACCAAAAGCTCTGATACCAATTGTTGGGAGAAAATGCGGAATATAAATAATAATAATGTTATGACGGCAATCAATAATATTATAACTATCTCCCCTTCCACATGAATCCATTAATCTTTGACGGCTCCCTCCTTTTATAAGATGAGGTTTAACCTAATTAGGTTAATTTGGACACGTGGAGGGCTTTCCAAGCTTCTTAGATCCGAAAATAATTCAGCTAACGCCACTTTATTAAAATGGATAACGAGCTGTGACGTGACAGTTTTGCTCCCAGTTTTCCTGGATCATGGAAATTGCTCCCTCAAGTCGCTCAGCAATATTTTCTGCACAAAATAACTTCCAAAGCCTCCATTCTTCCAAATGGGTTAAAACATATAATATTCATCTAAAAGCAACCCTATTTAACACAAATGACACACAAATCATTATAAAACTAAGGCCTAAATAACTCCCTTTTGGAGAGTTATCGTATACCCTTTTGGCTGCTTCATATAGATGGTTTCATCTAGATATCCATGCAAGAATGCGGTTTTCACATCTAGTTGATCTAACTCTAGATCATCTTGAACCACCAATGAGAGTAGCATACGAATGGAAGTCAATTTGACCACTGGAGAGAAAATTTCTGTGTAGTCAATCCGTTCCTTCTGTGTGTAGCCTTTGGCTACCAGTCTTGCTTTAAATCTGGGATTCATCACACCTAAAATTCCTTCTTTTATCTTGTATATCCACTTTGTAGCTATTGGTTTGTACCCTTTAGGAAGAATTTGTAGAGTCCATGTTTCGTTTTCCTCCAAGGACTTCATCTCTTCATTCATAGCATTGATCCATTCTCTGGCATTCGGTCCACTCACTGCCTCCTCAAATGTACTTGGTTCTTCAATTGAGTCAGCCACATTCAGAGCTAAAGAGATGCAGTCAGCCTCATTGAACCTAGCTAGGGGAACTATTGTTCTTCTTTGTCTATCTCTTGCAAGAGAATAGTTCTGTAAATCTGAAGGTTCTTCAAAGGTTTCAACTGTCTCATCTTCACCTTGTGACTCAACTTCCTCTGGGGATAATTCGGTTTCAGTTCTGGAGGTGGTGTTTTCTGAATTGTGCTCCACCTCAATTTCAGTCCCCATAGGTGAATGGATTTTTCCAGTTGAGTCATTCTGCATCATAAACATCTCATGTTCTCTGAAGATCACATCCCTGCTGTTGATACACTTCTTCTCAGTAGGATGCCATAGCCTAAACCCTTTAACACCTTCTGTGAAGCCAAGGAACATGCACTTCACAGCTCGTGGTTTTAATTTTCCCTGATTTTGATGGACATAACCAATGCATCCGAAAACCTTTAGGTGTTGAAGATTATGAGCCTTACCTGACCATTTTTCTTCAGGGGTTAGAAAATTGATGGATGTATGAGGGCATCTATTCAAAGTATGGACTGTATAGGAGGCTGCTTCGGCCAAGAACTTCTCTGGTAACATTCCATCTGTTAACTGGCATCTTACCCTCTCCATTATGGTGCGGTTTAACCTCTCAGCTACCCCATTTTGTTGGGGTGTGTATCTTACAGTTCTGTGCCTTAAGATCCCTTGAGCTTTGCAAAAATTTTCAAACTCCTCATTGCAAAACTCCAAGCCATTATCTGTCCTAAGACACTTCAGGGCTTTATTCGACTGTTTTTCAACCATCACCTTCCATTCTTTAAATTTCTCAAACACTTGATCTTTGGTTTTTAAGAAAAAGATCCAACTCTTCCTAGAGAAATCATCAGTGAAGGTTAAAAAATACCTTGAATTGCTTAAGGAATTGGTTGAGGCTGGCCCCCATAAGTCTGAGTGAACATATTCCAAAATTCCTTTAGCTGTCTGTTGTGCCTTTTGAAAACTATGCCTCTTTGCTTTCCCAATTACACACTGTTCACAGAAAGATATGTCTTCTCCAGTACCTTGAGGTAGGATCCCCTGTTTTGCCAAAACTTGAAGGCCCTTTGTGCTTATATGGGAGAGTCGTTTGTGCCATAAATCACTCTCTGTTAAGGCCTTTTCTGAAACCACTAAGGCTGCCTGAATCATTTCAACATCTCTTACAACATATAGGCCATTTATCTTCTCTCCAACAAGCACTGTTCTAGAATCCTTTCTTACTTCAATTGTACCTCCACTGCCTCCATAGGTACATCCAATCGAGTCCAGCATACCAAGTGAAATGACATTTCTTTTCAAGTTTGGTACATGGCGGACATTCCTCAAAAGTATGACAGACCCGTCTTTCAACTTAAGAGAAACTGAACCAATCCCCACTACTCTACAGGTGTGATTATTTCCCATGTAAACATTTCCTCCATCCCATTCCTTATAAGTGCTGAACCATCCCTTTGTTGGGGTCATATGAAAGGAGCACCCAGAATCTATTACCCAATCATGCTTCTCATAATCTATCTGAAGGTCACTGCACTTATTTGAAGTAGCTAAAGCATCTGAATAGGTAATAGAACTTTCTCCTACCGCTGCTTCAGACTGCTTGTTCTTCTTAGATTTTTTATATTGATTCTTCCTTTTCAATGAGTAGCAGTCACGTTTAATGTGTCCCTCATTGTGGCAATAATTGCATTTTATCTTGGTTTTCCCCTTCTCTTCGGATTGGTGCTTGTTCTCTTTATTCTTAGGCTTTCCTTTGACGAACAGACCCTCATTGACTTCTTTCTTAGTAGCCAGCAACTCCAGTTCCTTTGTCCTTATTGCTGATATAATTGCATCAGTAGTGATTGAAGTTCTTCCATACTTGAGGGCATTCTTTACCTCTTTATAGGCATCTGACAAGGAATTTAGTAACACAAAAGCCTCATTATCGTCTCCTATTTTCTCCCCAAGATTCTTGAATTCAGAAGTCATCTTCTTGAATTCATCCAGGTTCTCGGTCAATGTCTTTCCAGCATCCATTTTAAATGTGAAGAACTTCTCCCTCATATACATCTTGTTGTGTGCATCTTTGGTCTCATAAAGGTCATTTAACCTTTTCCAAATCTTCAAAGGAGTCTCCTCGTCAATGACTTGTCTTAGCACATTATTACTCAAATTCAAGATGATTGTTCCATAGGCAGTCATGTTCATCGCTTCCTTATCTTCATCAGAAAGTGTGGCTGGTAATTTCGTGGGATCTGCCAGTGCAAGTAAGGCTTTCTGCTGTCCAAGAACTGCCTTTATCTTTGCCTTCCAAAGATCAAAATCACCTCTCCCATTGAACTTCTCTATGTCGTACCTCGCCACTGCCATCTTTCAGTTTCAAGAATTGACTTCTTGATTGATTTACCAGCTCTGATACCACTTGTTAGTGCAGGACACGTTGAAGAATTACCCAAGGACAAGAAGCTCCAACTTTCACAGCGCACTCAACAGGGAAGCATGCAAATCGAATGAACATTCACAATCAAGAAGAATTCAGACTCAAGAAATCTTACTCTCTCTTCCTCTCACTAGCAACGAAGAAGAAGACGAAGAATACACGATGAAACACACTCAATCAGAGTAAAAGGAGAAGAGAAACAACACAAGTCTTAAAGTGGTTCGGCAACCAAGGCCTACGTCCACTGTGAAGGGAGTATCAAAGTCCTTATTCTCGAGGATCAAAAATACAAAGGTACAATTTTTGTTTTACAGAGAATTTTTCACACCTCTCTACTAATTCTTAGCAGCAATTTATACTGAAGTGGAATTAACACTCTGTTATTTACAGTTATCTTTGGAAAGATCATGTTGGTTACAAGATCAGGTATGATTCCAACAGAAACTTTAACGTTTTCCATCAAAATTTAACAGTTGGGATATTTTTCAACGTTTTTTTATTGGTCGGGGGTACTTTTGAAACTTTTCAAAGTTCAGGGGTATTATTAAAACGAAGTACAAAGTTCAGGGTCATTTTTATAATTCAGCCTAAACTAAAATATATACCGATTTTTACTAAGATTCGAAGATTTTCAACAGTAACAAATAGTTAATATCACGCTAACATGTGCATAGTTCAATTAGCATAAAACTTGTACTAATGAGCAAGAGATTTGTGGTTCGAACCCCTACCTTCACATGTTATTTCTTACTTTTTGGAAAGAAATTGGAGAAATTATTCAAGGTAGGTAGCTAGGCAAATTTATCAATTTATTGCACGTTCAAAATGTGCAACTAGCTTTCTACTTTATGAATGGTTATCCTCTAACTGTACTAAAATATCTTCATGTTCTGATCGTCATCCCCATCTTATAAATTCCGTTATGCCTCTCCAGAAATGTAAGAATCCACAGCACAAGTAAAACCTCTGTGGAACCATTCTCCAGATCTTCATAAAAAGAAAATTAAATGTCACTAAACGATGGCGTTCCTCGTCGATCTGCAAACTTTCAACCAAGTGTTTGGGGAGATTATTTTCTCTCCTATAATTCCAACACTCTGGTTCGTATATAATTATCATCTCAATTTTATTTTCTTTTCCGTTCTTTTATTTTTCTGGTCTCTCGGATGAAGTGTGGCTTTGAAATTTCATATTTTTTTTATTCCTTAGACATATGCTTTACTCCCTATTGTTTCCAAATTTTGAATTTAGTAATTTATGTTTTAACATTTTATAATTATACTTTTTCTGTTGATAGTTATGTCAAACTTATATGACATAACTTCTCATCTAAATCTCTACTATTTTTTTTTAGTACAACAACAACAATCGGAGATAGAGGGATTCGAACCTTTGATCAGGTCAAAGGTCGTACATGTCAATTACAGCTGAACTATGCTCACTTTGGCAAATCTCTACTGACTCATTAATTAGCATCACGTCGTATAAGTTTGACCCTAACCAATCTCGGCATCAACCAATCAAAATAATATAACCAAACCATATTAAAGCGTTAGGTTGAAAATTTTTCAGTAAATGTGACTAAATTGAATATTATTCATTAGATATTCTTTTTGTAGTGAAAAATTATATTCAAAAGTTCAAATTACTTTTCGATTTTTGTCTTCTAAATAAAAGACAAATGATTTATTTTCTGGTGGGACACAAATATGATGAAAAATCAGGAAGAAGAAGACGACATGGTCAGAAAACAAGTCCAAGAACTAAAAGAAGAAGTGAGAAACATGCTTGCAGCTACTGAAAAGTCTTCAGAAAAACTACGTTTGATTGATTCAATCCAGCGCTTAGGCTTGTCATACCATTTTGAAGGGGAAATTACTGAAATTCTTGAGCACATCCAAAATCCTTGCAACGTTGATGACGATGACGATATTCACACTGTCACTCTTCGATTTCGATTGCTTAGACAACAAGGTTACTCTGTCTCATGTGGTGAGTCCCTCGAATGACTTTTTCAATGAACTACTCTACTATATATAAGAAAATTTATAATTTTTATTTACATGCTAAATATTATACTATAAGTCTAACCTCTAAAGTCCCGTTTGATTACGATTTTGTTTAACTTTTAGTTTTCTATTTATCAAAATTGTGCTTGTTTTCTTATCATTATTTTCTTTAGTTTTTACCTTTTTTTTTAAGCAACACTAGAATTATTCTTTGACAGATTCCAAAATCGATAAACAAAAACTACGGTCCTGTTTGATATATATCCACTTAGATTTTAAAAATTAAGCTTAATAAACATAACTTCCATCTATAAGCTTTTTTTGTTTTGTTATCTACCTTCCCATGTTATATAAAACCAAGTCAAGTTTTGAAAACTAAGGCCCCGTTTGATAACCATTTTGTTTTTGGTTTTTGGTTTTTGAAAATTGTGCTTGTTTTCTCTCAATCTTCTTACAATGGTTTTCATTTTTGTTAGGGTGACATTTGAGTTCCTAGCCAAATTCCAAAAACAAAAACAAGTTTTTGTAAACTACTTTTTTTTGTTTTCAAAATTTTGTTTGGTTTTTGAAAACATGGGAAAGGATGTAGATAAAAAAAAAACAAAGAAGCTTGTGGGTAAAAATAGTGTTTATAGGCTTAATTTTCAAAAACAAAAAACGAAATGGTTATCAAACGGGGCCTAAAAAAACTTGTTTTTGTTTTTGAAATTTGGGTAAGAATTTAAATGTTTCCTTAACAAAGATGAAAACCATTGTAAGGGAATTGGGTGAAAACAAGCATAATTTCAAAAACTAAAAGCAAAAATTCAAGGTCCTGCTTGATAACCATTTGGTTTTTGAAAATTATACTTGTTTTCTCCTAATTTTCTTAGAATGGTTTTCATCTTTGTTCTAGAGACATTTGAATTTTTAGCTAAATTCCAAAAACAAAAAATGTTTTTGAAAATTACTTTTTTAATTTTCAAAACATATATGGGAAGAAGGTGAGTAATATAACCAAAAAAAATATATACATATTTTCAAAAAATATATATATATATAACAAAAAAAAAAAAAAAAACTTATAGGTGAAAGTTGTGTTTATATAAATTTAATTTTCCAAAACTAAATGCTTATCAAATGATACCCACATGTTATCAAATGGAGCCTACTTTTTTAATTTTCAAAATTTGGCTTAGATTTAGAAAATATGTTTTTTTTTTTTTTTTTTGAAAATGATTTAGAAAATATGTTTGTAGGCTTATTTTTTAACAAAGGCTAATGATCATCAACGAAACCTACACTTTCAGAGTTGTGTGTAATAGGTTCTTAAAGTTTAAAGTGTCTAATATGTCACTGAACTTTCAATACTACTCAAGAACTTGTTTTTGTTTTTTTAGAATTTAGCTAATAATTCATATATGTTTCCTTACTAAAAGATGAAAATTATTGTGAGAAAATTGAGAGAAAATAAGAATATGTAGTTTTCAAAACCAAATAGTTTCAAATGCAGTCTTTTTAACTTTTGGTAAATTTCAAACAGAGATATTCTACAAGTTTACAAATGAGAGCGGAGAGTTCAACGAATCCATTACAAAGGATGAAATTGGTTTATTAAGTTTGTACGAGGCATCTCATCTGAGAATGAATGGAGAAAATATATTGGATGAAGCCTTGGCTTTCACAACTACTCACCTTCAAGCAATCGCTATGGATTCCAGCTCTCCTTTTGCAGAAGAAGTTAAATATGCTTTGAAGTGGCCAATCTTTAAAACATTTCCAAGGCTTATGACCAAGCACTATATCTCTTTCTATGACATGAATCCATTCAATAACAATAATGTTTTGCTCACTTTTGCTAAGTTGGACTACAACGCTTTGCAAAAACTTCACCAGCAAGAAGTGGGTGAATTCTCAAGGTGAATCTTTCTTAATCAACATTGCTAGCTGTTATATCTTTGTGCTTTTTTTCTTTTTCATTTTTTTTTTTAAAAAAAAAATCATTTTTACTGCGAATTAGGTATCTTGGTATGTTTTTTACTTTTGTAGTGAGATTTGAGGTATTTTTCTTGTCAATATTCTTTAAAAAGTTTTGTATCCTCATTTTAAGGAGGCCATGAATCACATACATTGTGTATTCTTGTTTAGGGTTTAATATATTTAATGAAATCGAAACTTTAAAGTCAAAACTTTACCTACTCAGTTGAATAAAAGAAAAGGGTCCTTGTTCAGTGGCGGAGGTAGCATAGGCTCAGGGGGGCTCGAGCCCCTCCTGAACTTTTACCGATATTTGTTAAATATTATAAAGTGAAATATTTTTACAATGTTCTGGCATGCTTTAATGGTCATAGCCCCCCTGAATTCTCTTTAGACCCAAGCTTGAACTCCTCTAGGCGCGTTTTTATATTTTTTTTCCTTTCCGTTTTTTTCTCGTTCTTGTTTTCTTTTCTTTTTCTGCATCTTTTTGTTTTTTCTCTTCCTTTTTTTTCTCCGTTTCAGTTTCCTTTTATTTTCTTTTTCTGTTTCTCTTTCTCTTTTTTGTTTTTCTTTTTTATTTTTTTTATTACTATTTGTTATATTTTAAATAGATTAACTTTAAATTTATTATTTGTATTCCTAAATTAAAACAATAACAAACATATGTTATTATAATTATTTTTTCAATTTTAATTTTTTTTAGAGTCAAATAAAGATTGAACAATAAAAATATTTTTGAATTTTAGTTTTAGGCTTTTTAAATTTAAAAAAAAACATGCAAATGGTCTTTAAACTTTCAATTTTGTATCTAGTAAGTCTTCAAGTTTTCAATTTAATGTCTAATAGATGTATAATCTAATAGACTTTTTTTAGTTCAATAATCTATTATATACAAAATTGAATATTCGGAGACCTATTAGATAGAAAAGTGAAAGTTTAGGGAATTAATAAAAACATTTTGAAGTTAGTGACTTATTGAGCATGATCTTGAAAATTTCATTATAATTATATTAATAAATAAATTAAATTTATCACAAGAATTAATTGAAGTACACATATCTTCTCAAAAAAAAAAAAAAAATTGAAGTACACATATCATTCTTTTTCTTTTATATTTACATAGAAAATTCTCTCAACGAAAATTTACCATAAGGTAAAATTGCAACACTTTTTAATGTTAAAGTGAAAATTTCAACACTAATTTAAGTTTAATGTGCAACTGGATGAAATTGAAAGTTTAGAGTAAAAAGCGAAACACATCAATTTTAGGGAAAAAAATTGCTATTTTACCTTACTTCTATATAGCCCCCTGACATGAAGTTCTGGATCCGCCACTGTCCTTGTTTGCTTTTTCCATGTTTTAATTATGTTCCTAAATATATAGGTGGTGGAAGGATCTGAAGTTGATGGAACAATTATCTTTTGCACGAGATAGGGCGGTGGAGTGCTATGTTTGGACATTAGGAGTGTTTTATGAGCCAAAATACTCTAGAGCAAGAATATTATTAGCCAAATTTATTTCTTTCATATCGGTAGTTGACGATATGTATGATGTTTATGCTACTTTGGAGGAACTTGAACTATTCACGGACGCAATTCAAAGGTTTAGCTCTTCACTCTTCAATTAATTTAATGTTTTGAACTAAAGTTTATCTTTTTTTTTTTTTTTTAGTTCAACAATATTTTGGGTATGAGGATTTGAACCTCTGACCTCATGGTCGAGGGTACATGCCAATTACCGCAGAGCTATGCTCGCTTTGGCGAACTAAAGTTTATCTAATTTTATAGTGTTTGAAAACATAATAAATAACCGATTCATCTTAATTTTTAGTAGTGATTTAACATCACAAGTGAGCTAATTTATAAAATATAAGTTTAAATGATCAGTATAATGTTATTTCTTTGTATTTTTTTTCCGTCATTTCATATAGTGGCAGCCTATGTCTTGGTTTTGTTAATTAAATTAATAACTATAGAATGTATACGGTGGAGAATGTTGAGAGTACAATTAAATATAGCTTAATCACTATTACTTTGGTAGCAATTTATTATAATACTCGAGCATGAAATCTTTATTTTAAATTATTCTAACATTGTTGGTATATAATTCTAACAATCTTATGTAATAAACCAACACACGCAAAATTTTAAAATATCAAATAATTAAGGTCCTATTTGATAACCATTTGGTTTTTGGTTTTTGAAAATTAAGCTTGTTTTCTATCAATTTCCTTACATGGTTTTTATGTTTGTGAATGACACATTTGAATTCATAGCCAAATTCCAAAAACAAAAACAAGTTTTTGAAAACTACTTTTTTTAGTTTTCAAAACTTGACTTGGTTTTTGAAACCATGGGGAAGAAGGTATATAACAAAACCAAAAAACTTATTGGTGGATGTAGTGTTTTTAAGCTTAATTTTCAAAAACCAAAAACTAAGGTCCCGTTTGATAACCATTTGGTTTTTTGTTTTTGGTTTTTGAAAATTATGCTTGTTTTCTCCCGAATTCCCTACCATGGTTTTTATCCTTGTTAAGAATCCATTTGAATTCCTAGCCAAATTCCAAAAACAAAAACAAGTTTTTGAAAACTACTTTTTGTTTTCAAAATTGGACTTGGTTTTTGAAAACAAGGAATAAGGTTGATACTCAAATAAAGAAACTTATAGGTGGAAGTAGGTGTCTATAAGCTTAATTTTCAAAAACCAAAAACAAAAAATCAAATGGTTATCAAACGGGGCCTAAATGGTTATCACATTTTAATAACTTAAAACTTTTTTTGATGAGAGTTCAGGTGGGATACTAATGACATTCAAAAGCTCCCCAATTACATGAAAGTTCTTTATGAAGCTATATTTGAATTTTATCGAGAGATTGAACAAGATATTTGCAAGGACAACAACCTTTTGTTTGCCTTGGATTATGCAAAAGAAACGGTAAAGTATTATACAAAGTAGCTTTTGGTTTTCCATTGGAAAGCAGACCTCTCTTTCTAATCCGTTTTTAATTTTGGGAACAGATGAAAAGGCTATGTAAAGCTTATTTTATGGAAGCTAAATGGTTTCATGAAGGGAATGTGCCAACAATGGAAGAGTATATGAAAGTTGCCACTATATCTGGCACCTTTTATGTTTTTGCTTCGATTTTATTCCTTGGTATGGGAGTTACTTCCAAAGAGGCATTCCAATGGGTTAAGAGTGAACCCATGCTTCTTCAAGCAACGACAGTAATTGGCAGACTCATGAATGATATAACTTCCCACAAGGTACACAAGAATTAAAAAAAAAATTGTAATAATATCGTTAAATCCTATTAATTGAGGTCATTTTATAATGTTTTTGTTTTTACTTTTCTATCTTTTTAAATTAAATTATAAGCAATTTTGAAAAACATATTTTAAGTTTCGATCACATCCCAATTTGATTAATTATAGTTTGAACAAGAGAGAGGTCATGTTGCTTCTGCTGTTGAATGCTATATGAAGCAATATGGAGAATTTGAAGAAAAGGCGTTGGCTGAACTAGAAAAGCAAGTTGTTAAAGCATGGAAAGATGTAATAGAAGACTACATAAAATCTACCAGGATTCCAAACGTGATCCTTGTACGAATGCTAAACATTGCTCGAGTCACAGACCTCTTTTATAAGGAGGAAGATGGTTACACAGTGGTTGATGGAGCTACCAAACATTTCATTACCTTTATGCTCATAGACCCTGTGCCATATGTAGTCATGTGAAGAAAATGTATTAATTGATAGTGCTTTTTTAGCAAAATGTTTGAATGTATTTTAATAAAAAAGAAAAATCTAACAACAAATTAATTTGTTGTTTGATTTTAATATTTAGTTAAATTAGAAATTTTGTCTCTAAACTTGATGGTTCTAAGATCTATTTTTGAACATTAAAAAGTTGTAATAATATCATTGGTTTAATAATGTTTGATTTTGGTTCTAATAAGTCCAACTACTAACATCATTACTTAAAGTCGTATTGTTGCGCACCAGTTGGACTAACAAATATTGATCATAAGAGAGTAAGCTAATTAGATAAAATAAAGGTAGATAACGACAAACAACATCAACACGGTAAGCAAGAGGAATACATTTTAAACAAAAATGTAGACTTGCTCGTCCTTATCAACTTGCTATA
The DNA here is from genome assembly GCA_017139565.1 of Luffa aegyptiaca. Taxonomy (NCBI): domain Eukaryota; kingdom Viridiplantae; phylum Streptophyta; class Magnoliopsida; order Cucurbitales; family Cucurbitaceae; genus Luffa; species Luffa aegyptiaca. The sequence goes on along the minus strand of CM029405.1, from coordinate 40,867,903 downwards.
TCGTTCTCCATTATGTCACCAATTATATCTTGTTGTGCCAAATAAGTATAACCATTATTCCGCATTGACATTTAAATTACAGTGTCAAATTAAAGTTGAGGTTCAAACCTTGCTAGTTTTTGTGTTTATTTTAGGTAATTTGAATGTTCGGACTTTTTCGAAATAATTTGGAGCTTAAAGGGCAAGATGAGAATACTAAAAGACAAAGTTCGATCAAAGGAAGTCAACACGATGCTAAAGCAAGCCAAAAGACTGTTGCAGCAGCGTTGACACGCTAGCCCTCAACGTTGCAGTTTAACCTTGTAGCTTCGAGACGTTGTTTTCCAACGTCAAGACATTGAATTTGTGTCTGTAGTGTCGAGATGTTATCCAAGAAGAGATGATTGAGTGAATACGAGACAGTTGCATTGACAGAGTGCTCGAGTGCACTAGTTAAGAGCAAGTGACGGGACCGCCAGGAGGGTGTCAAATTCTCCCTAAGTCGTCAAATAAATTTATAATCCACGGCACTACTACTAATTTTGTAGCAATAGCGGTCGGGTTCGAACACAGGGAAGGGGGATCTAATAAGTGTAGGATTTTATGCTTATGAAAACAGGGGGGATTTTTGGTAATGAGTGACAAGAAAGAAAATAAAGTAAAATAACTGCAAACTGAATTTTAAATAGCACAAAACTAAACATGCAAATGAAAAAAAATAAGACGGGATCAAATACATAAAATGGGATCGTTGGATTAGGATTTATTATGCTTGATTCTAATTCATTGGCTTCCTAGTTTTCTCTAATGGGTGCTCTAAACTGATTTCCTTAGTCTGGTTGGCTTCTGGATTACTCGGAAGACCTCCCTACACTAACCTGTGCTAATTCACTCGCTAATCGTGAATTCGACAATTAACAAGATTAATTAATATGGGCTCTATCGCTCGCCACCCCTTATGCATAATGTAGTAACCATTCGAGACCTCTGCAACGGTTACTACCTATATCTAACTAGATTATTAACCAGCAATTTTACAACTACCTATTAAAACTAGCCGCTTTGGGATCGTGGGTCCGGAATCATAAGAACTAGCTTCAAATGCAATTTAAATCTAGATTCCTACAACCTTTAACATGCATCCTAGGCCTATTAAGGGTCGTCTCACGTAGAGAGTGGCTTGCCTCAACCTAGTGGCTATCTCAAATAACTGATTGAATACACAAGCTATAATCGCATAGCCTTCAATCCTAATTGACTAACGGTCATGTATTGGCTTAAACGGGGTTGCATGCAAAACACAATGAAAATACAGCAAGAACATAAGTTATGAACCAGAAAACTCAGCCAATATTATTAGAAATCAAAGCACAAATCCAATCCAACAATCTAAAGAAGTTTAGCTACGCATAGATGAAGTAAAAGAGATAAATAACATAAAAGAATCCATAGTGAATGACCAAGAATGGTCTACAAACGTGCTGGAAAGTAAAAGAGGCAAAGAAATCGTAAAAGGGACCCAAATCTAACCTAACGGCGAACTAAACCGAGACCTAATATATATAGAAAACATGCCGGTATGGAGATGCCAGGGCATAGCGTCGAGACACTGCAAACTTTTGTCTTCGGTCCAAAATCGTGTCGGCATCGAGACGCCAAGACCGGTGTCTCAACGCCAACCTTTAATCTCGATTTCCTGCTCCTTTTCTCGGTCTTGTCTTGCTTCTTCTCGGTTTGGGGCTTCAATCTTTGGCTTTTGGTGTCACAATTCAGGCCCGCTTTCGCACAATTGGGTCTCTTCACCTCCTCTCCGTCCAAGACATTGAGATGGCTCCAAAAACTCCGTAATTGGACCAAATTAACACCAATTAGCGTGATTGACTCCCGACACGACCTAAGCTCAATTAACCTGTAAATATGACAAGTCAAGCATAAAATAACTCTAACAAGCTTAGATTAGAGGCAATAAAATAGGACTATTTAGGTCCTATCAGCAAGGTTCCCCCTAAATTAAAAGATCCAGGAAGTTTTACTATTCCCTGCTCCATAGGAGGAAGGAATATCGGCAGAGCACTATGTGATCTTGGAGCAAGTATCAACCTAATGTCGTATTCAGTTTTTAAATAGTTAGGAATTGGGGAAACTCGACCAACTGCTGTCACTTTGCAGCTAGCAGACCAATCATTGACACATCCTATCGGCAAGATAGCGGATGTGCTAGTCAAAGTGGATAAGTTTGTCTTTCCAACAGAGTTTATTATACTAGATTGTGAAGTAGACAAGGAAGTACCAATCATCCTAGGTCGACCTTTCCTAGCGACGGGTAGGACCTTGTTTGATGTACAGAAGGGAGAACTGACCATGAGGGTCAACGATCAGCAAGTCACATTCAACGTTCTGAATGCACTCAAATATCCAGGTGATTTTGAGGAGTGTTCCGTAGTTGATGAGATTGATGAACTTTCCTTATCTACTTTGCAGGAATTACTAAAATGTGAAACACTGGAAGAATTGCTTGAAGATGAGGAACAAGAGAAGGTGTGTAAGGAAAAGATTGAAGAAATAGAGACAATTAAGGAGGAACCGACCAAGATTGGCTCCACAGTAGCTCTAGTGGAAACACTGAGAAATCCCCTAGAGTTGAGCCAAGAAGAACTCAAGCCACTACAGCCATCCGTGATTGAACCTCTAGAATTAGAACTAAAACCATTACCAGAGCATTTAAAATACAGTTACCTTGGAAAGAATAAAACTCTACCAGTTATTATTTTAGCCCACCTTATTGACAAAGATGAGTTATCTTTGCTACATGTCTTATCAAGCCACTAGAAGGCGATAAGATAGACAATTGCAGACATACAGGGAATCAGTCCTTCATTTTGTATGCATAGAGTTAATTTAGAAGAATGTGCCAAAACTTTTATCGAAAGTCAGAGAAGGTTGAATCCTATAATGAAGGAAGTCGTCAGGAAAGAAGTTCTCAAATGGTTGGAAGTTCTCGATGGTGGGATCGACTTTGTCTTGATTAAGGGAAAAATACAACAAGCCCTTGTTGTCTTTCTTGAGAGGAAAAAATGAGAGTAATTGAGAGAATATAGAGTATTTGAACATAGAGCCCAACTGTAGAATTGCAGCATTTTCCTGTTTGGCCGTTGGTTGAATGAAAGAGATGTAACTCCCCATGAAGTGTCACTTGCTCATTCCCCAACATAACTACTGGGGAATAACTAATCTTATTAAATTAACACCTATTAAACTATATATTATACATATTAATTTAACCAAATCAAAATTCAATTAAATCAATATTAACATATAGTTTAAATTCAATTAAATCATATTTAATTGAATTTATTAAACCAACTAATTAAATATCATATATTTAATTAATTTTACATTTGAATCACATTCAAATATGTCTCTCTCTTTTAACCTATAGTTTTAATGTGCATCAAATGTACATCAATTATAAACTATAGTATTAATTTAATTAAATCATATTTAGTCAAATTAAATTAAATTAATTTAAATATCATATATTTAATTAATTTTTCATTTGAATCGTATTCAAATAATTTTTTCATATACTATGACTTTAATATGAATCCCTATTCATATTAATTTAACCAAATCAAAATTCAATTAAATCAATATTAACATATAGTTTAAATTCAATTAAATCATATTTAATTGAATTTATTAAACCAACTAATTAAATATCATATATTTAATTAATTTTACATTTGAATCACATTCAAATATGTCTCTCTCTTTTAACCTATAGTTTTAATGTGCATCAAATGTACATCAATTATAAACTATAGTATTAATTTAATTAAATCATATTTAGTCAAATTAAATTAAATTAATTTAAATATCATATATTTAATTAATTTTTTCATTTGAATCGTATTCAAATAATTCTCTCATATACTATGGCTTTAATATGAATCCCTATCCATATTAATTTTACCCTATAGTATTTATATGAATCTAATTCATATTTAATATATTTGAACCACTTCAAATATTTAATTCTCCTGTTAATTAATTTTGAATCACATCCAAAATTAATTTTATATTATAAAGTTTAATTCTATAATTAAACTTATATTATAATGTATCTCTATATATTATATTAATTGCATCACATACAATTAACTAAATTCCCTTAATGAATTTGAACTCTTCAAACTCTATTCAAGACTAATCAATCTCAGAACCCTTTACGAGCTAGCAGGTGGACCTGATGGACCTACAGATCAGAAGCTCCAACGATAAGAGATTAATTAGCTAAACTCATTAACCAAGTTAATCAAACTTCGTTAACTGTGTGTCACTCCACTAAAGACCCACAACTGCACTCTTCTCACTGTAGAATATTTATGTGTCCACGGATATCGACCATACCGGTAAGTCAATCCTTCACGAGTGTTCGTAACGCCAGCTGGGTCAAATTAATGTTTTACCCCTGGGTTACCTCTGGATTCTTAAGTACCACTGATCCCTCTAATGAATAAGCTGTTTAGGATCCAACCACTAAACAGAAGTTCCTCTCGAGCCAGGAGAGGACAACACATGCCTTTGTTCAAGACCTGGAATCAGCCCTTAAGGGAACACATATCTACTTACCCCAATAGGGAAAGGAGTGAATTTCATCTTGTAATGCTATGTTCTCAGCCCCCACTCGATCTTGCCCCTGAAATGGTAGGCTTATTGAGTCGACGAACTGGCCACTCTCACCTATAAAAATCTAAGGACAATCCCTCAAGAAAAGAGGTTCATAACATACTCAGGATTTAGATTAAGTTACCTAGGTCATCCTATTGAAATAGAAACCTATCTAGTCAACGATGTTACATCTAGTGGTTACTATTTCGGGGTCCGATCGTATGCAAACTCATTGCATAGGATACCCCCACTCGCATGTCTCCAACATGGATGCTTTGGATCAATGCATCTGTATCGAATACAAAGTGGGTCGTATCACATAGTGTCACCAGGATGAGGTACCCAACCGTATCCTTATACTATAGACCATTTAGGTTGTTACTTGAACACTGATTCCCGTATGTCCCTCCATACTAGTCAAAGTTTCATTTAAACAACCTTAGATCTTAGTTTATTGAATTTATGGTTAATTAATGCAAAACTCAAATATTCAATAACAAATTACTGAATCACTCAAATAACACTTTATTGAGGTTAATTAATTTGTTTCATTTACAATCTACGAGTTTTAGGGCATAAAACCCAACAATCTGGTTTTTGTGATAGTGACTGGGGTGGTAATGTTGATGATCATAAAAGTACAACTGGTTATGTTTTTAGCATTGATTCGAGTGTTTAGCATTAGTATTTATTGTTGATGTCTTTTGATGTAATTTACTCTACTAGTATAAATATGTGTAAGAATTCTCATTTGTAAGCAAGAAAAGAAAGTTAAATTCAAGCTCTAGTTTCTCCTAAATTGTGTGAGTTAGAGAACAATCTTCTTCTCTTGTCTCTTGATTTGTGTTGTGAGGGTCTACTACATTTCCAATTGGAACATATATAACTGATTACAAGATCTTTGGATTTAAATGATTAAAGTACATGTAACAAAAGTACTTAAAGCATTTTATTAAAAAGCACCCTCTCAAATACACTTTTACTACATAATTGCATCATATAACTGTATTTATATTTGAGAAAAGATGTTGTGATAAAATAAACAAACAATGGTAGATGGATCAAATTGGCACAGGTTTGGTTAGCACTAAGGTAATAAAATGTTTAGTTTCTCCATCTGCAAATGTGTAACCATCTCGCTCCTTGTAAAAGAAGTTTGAAAGCCGACCAAGATCCAACACATGGTTAAGGATCGCATTTGGAAGCTTTGCAGACTTCATGTAGTCTTCGGTTATGTCCTTCCATGCCTTTACTACTTGCTTTTTTAGCTCAACCAAGGTCTCTTCTTCAGATACTTCATATTGTTTCATGTAGCATTCAACTGCAGAAGCCACATGACCTCTGTCTTGTTCAAACTAAAAAATTTAAGAAACATGACTAAAACTTAACAAATGTTTTTTTTTTTTTGTAATGCTTGTAAATAAGTATCATTTAAGAAAAAAAAAAACAAAAATGCTATCAACAAACATGTAATCATACCGTCATTTTTTTTTTTTACTTCGTATACCTTGTGAGAAGTTATGTCATTCATTAGTCTACAAATTACTCCAATTCCTTTAAGAAGCATGGGTTCACTCTCAACCCATTGAAGAACCTCTTCTGAAGTAACAATTCCCATATATAGGAAGGTAACCGAAGTAAGAGTATAGATGGAAATAGTAATGGTAGCAACTTTCATGTATTCTTCCATTGTTGGCACGTATCCTTCGTTGCACCATTTAGCTTCCACAAAATAAGCTTTACATTGTCCTTTCATCTGTTCCCCAAACTCCAAATCAAATTAGAAAGGGAGGTCTTCTTTTCATGAAAAATATATATGAATGAAACCACACTACAATAGAATTTACTGCTTTTTTTGCATAATCAATTAATGCAAATGAAATATCGTTGTCAATGCAAAGATCTTGTTCAATCTCTCGATAAAATTCAAGTATAACTTCATAAAGACCTTTCATGTAATTTGGGAGGTCCCCAATGTCATGAATATCCCACCTGAAATTTATTATAAAAAAAAAAGAGTTATACTTACTAGGTAAGAATAATGATACATGCATGATTAATATTTTAAAATTACGAAACAAGTTCTACTTTTAGAATTTAATTAAAACAAAGAGTTGAAGAGCCATACCTTTCAATTGCTTCGGTGAATAGCTGAAGTTCATCCAATGTGGCATATGCATCGAAGAGAGTATTTTGGTTCATAGTATGCTCCCAATGCCCAAACATAACACTCCACCACCCTAGGGCTGTCTCGTGCAAAAGATAATTGTACCTTCAACTTCAGATCCTTCCACCACCTATATATATATATATACTTACACTCATAATTAGAAGTTACAAGGAAAAAAACGTCATTTTTGCACTCATAAATTACAAATATATATAGAATAATAGGAATTCAAGTATCAAGCATATATTTTCCATGTATTAAAATTTAGGTTAAATTATATAAAAAAAAAATACCCTTGAACTATGGGGTTTGTGTTCAAAAATACCCCTAAACTTTAAAAAGTTTAAAAAATATCCCTGAACTTTCAAAATCATGTTAAAAAATACCCTTACCATTAAGTTTTGGAAGGAAAATGTTAAAGTTTCAATTTCAAAAATACCCTTGCACTTTCAAAAAGTTTCAAAAATACCCTTAATGGAAAATAATGCTTCTTCTTTTTTCTTCCTCTATCTCTGAAAATTCTTCCACATGTAATTAATACAAAACTTTGCTTATAAAATATATGCACAACAGAACAAGAGAGGAAAAACAGATTTTGAAATCAAGTTTTCTCTTTTTTAAAAGTGTAAAGAAGATAAAGTGAAAAAAAAAACATAATTATTTTTTTCTTTTTGCTCTCTCTATTTGTGTATGTTAGTGATAAGTAGAAGTAGCGTTAGATGAAGATTGTGAGTTTGGTTCAGTTTTCAAAATTAATTAATCAAAAGTTATATATATGATTTTGGAAGTGTTAGAATCACTATATGACAACATTTTGATTTATTTTCCCTAAAATAAATATAATATAGGGAAAATTAAATGAGTAGTGGCTTGTTAGAAAAACTATATGACAACATTTTCATTTATTTTACCTAAAATAAAAATAGAGAAAGCTAATTGGCAGTTGTTTGTGAGGAAATAACATTAAAAAGACTATCAATAAAATTAAGTCAAGGACATGAAACAAAAAGTCATCTTGAAGCTTCAACACGAGAATCTAGTCAAACTCTTTGGATGTGTGTTGAAATAGAAGAAAATGAATACATGACAAATAAGTAAAATTTCTCACTAATTTTCATGGAGGAAGAATTTGTAGAGGGAGGAAGGAAAAAAATTAAAAATTTAAAAGATAATAAGAACACATGGAATATGAAAAAACTTCACCTTGAAAGTTGAGCGAGTTCTTTCTGGTAAAGTTTTTTGCAGAGCATTGTAATCCAACTTTGCAAAAGTGAGCAAAGCATTATTCTTCAACGGGTCCTTGTCGTAAAAAGAGATATAGTTCCTAGTCATGAACCTTGGCCAAGCTTTATAGATTGGCCACTTCAATGCATATTTAGCTTCATCCGAGACAGTTTGAATCCATGGCCATGGCTCCAAGGTGAGTAGTTGTGAAAGCTAATGCTTCATCCAATATATTTTCTACATTCATTCTCAGATGGGATGCTTCATACAAACTTAATATACCATTTTCATCCTTCACAATTGATTCTTTAAAATCTCCCTTTTCATTTGTAAACGGCTTGAATATCTCTATTTGATCGAAATATAAAAAGGGTTAAACTACGAGCTAGATTCCGAAGCATTTAAATTTTAAATTTTCTTATAGTTGAGTAGTTCATTGAAAAAGTCGTTCGAGGGACTCACCACATGAGACAGAGTAACCTTGTTGTCTAAGCAACCGAAACCTAAGAGCCACAATGCAAAGATCCTCATCATGGTCTACTTGCAAGGATTTTGGATGTGCTCAAGAATTCCATTAATTTCCCCTTCAAAGTGGTATGACAAACCTAGACGCTGGATCGAATCTATCAAACTTAGTTTTTCTGAAGACTTTCAGTAGCTGCAAGCATGTTTCTCACTTCTTCTTTTAGTTCTTGGACTTGTTTTCTGACCCTGTCGTCTTCTTCCTGATTTTTCATCATATTTGTGTCCCACCAAAAAATAAATCATTTGTGTTTTATTTAGAAGGCAAAAATCGAAAAGTAATTTCAACTTTGGAATATAACTTTTCATTACAAGAATATCTAAGGAATATTATGCCTTCCTGTTATTCCAGGTATGTCACCGAAGTTGTATATAAATTACAAAAACAAATAATTCTAGTTTTTTTCTACCTTCAACAACATTTGGAGGTTCGAACCTCTGACTTTATAGCAATTATCACTAAGTTGTAATCACTTTAATTTAATTGTTTCTTGTATCATGTTGCTTCAAAAAATTCCAAATAATGCACAGTTAGTTATTATTGACTCGTAACTTAAGCTCTGTTTTTTAAAATAACACTTCTTCCATCTATATGTTTCTTTGTTTTTTTTTTTATCTACCTTCTTATGTTTTTGAAAACCAAGCCAATTTTTGAAAGGGAAATTGCAATGAAATAGCAAAAAACATTAGGATATTTGCAAATTTAGCTATGCTTTTTTAGATTTGCAAATATAGCAAAATTTTAAAAACCTGATTTTCGATTTTTTTATTATTCTAGTCTTACCCTTGTTAGTATATTAGTAGTATACCTGATATATTTTATATTTACTGATATACGAAATATAAAGTATATCAGTTAACTGATATACCAAATTTGATATATCTAATATATTGAATATATACTGGATTTGATAAGCAACTTTTGATATACCTAATTATGAGTATTGATATATGAATGATATACTTGATATATGAATGTTGATATACCAATGATCTACTTGATATATTACTTTTTTTTATTTATATTTGTTATATATGTTTCATTTTTTCTTTATTGAATTGTGTTGTGTTATTTACATATTTTAATTTAAACGAAATGTTTGTCTTTTATAACATAAATGTTTGTCTTCTATACTTGTTATGAATTGATATACCTCATTTGTTATATTACTCAAATAATTAATAACATTGATATACCCGATTATGAGTAGTAAAATACATCAATGATAGACTTGTTATTTTCTGAAAAAAAAATCATTGATATATATTTTTAATAGTTGTTGTATTATGAAGGTCGTGGAATGCAAGATTTGTTATAAGTATATCAATAAGATACAATTTTAAATATATCATTGGTGTAATAGTAGTATATCAATACTCACTAAAAATGTAATTTCAAGTATCTCATTAGTGTATTAGTAGTATAATAATTAAAATGATATATAGTATATCGTTGATATATTTGCCAACATGAGCATAGTTCAACTAGCAGAAGACTTACACATCCAACCAAAAGGTTAGAGGTTTAAATCTCTTATCATACATATTGTCCCAAAAATAATGTTAATATATCTAATTCTTTATTAATGAAGTATATCAAAAGACATCTAAACTAATGAAGGCTCATATGTATACTTCGTGAATGAAGGATATTATGTTCATGAAATATACATCTAATCTACTATATATTTAGTATATCAGTTGATTGATATACCAAATATCTAGTATATCAGTCACACTAAATAACTAAATGATGTGACTGATATACGGTATATCAATAACACCATTGATATACTTTTTAAACTTACCACTTCCAGCGTATTTTTTAGCGATTTTTTTGACTTTTCAACTTTAATATTTAGGTTGGGTCCACTTTTTTTAGCTATATTTGCAACATTAAAAAACGGATAACATGGTTGCAAATTCCATTTTTATTTTTTCTATTCTTGCAACTGCCCCTTTTTAAAAACTAAAAAAAGTAGCTTTCAAATACTTCTTTTTGTCTTTGGACTTTGGCGAGGAATTCAAATTTGTTCTTAAACAAAGATGAAACTATAGCAAGAAAATTGGGGGAAAGAAAACATAAATTTCAGAAACCAAGGCTCTGTTTGATAACCATTTAGTTTTTTAAAATTATGCTTGTTTTCTCTCAGATTCCCAACAATGGTTTTCATCTTTGTTAAGGATCAATTTGAATTCGTATCCAAATTCTAGAAACAAAAACAAGTTTTTGAAAACTACTTTTTCTTTTTTTTTTTCCCCAAAATTTAGCTTGGTTTTCGAGAACAAAGAATAAGGTAGATACTAAAACACAAAAATTTAAAGGTGGAAGTAGATGGATATAGACTTAATTTTCAAAAAAACAAAATAGTTATGAATTGGTGTCTTAGCTTTATATATATATATATATATATATATATATATATAATCTTTTTAAAAAATAAATTTGAAGTAAAATTTAAATTTCTTTAAAGAAAAATTTCTACCGAATGACAAACAATGCCAGTTTGCGAACTCATATTTTTACTTTTACATTTAAATGAAAGAAACGGAGAGAGAGAGTGGTGATATGTAGCTCACATGTTTATTCTTTGCCAAAAGCCAAGAAAAGCTAAAATTGTTCTAGCTCTAATCCTTGACTGTGTTTTCTTCGATTTAATCACTTTTATTTTAAAACTTTTAATTTTATTTTTACAAAGGATTTTTTTATCTTTTTTGAATTTTCTCCCTTCCAATTTAAACGATTATATCATTTCCATCGGTAGATGTTAATTAAGATTGGATGTTGGAGAAACTTATATGACATGATATTAATTAGTTAGTAGAAATTTAAATGAGAAATGAAGGTCCCGTTCGATAACCATTTGGTTTTTGAAAATTAAGCCTATACACACTTGCTTGCACCAATAAGTTTATTTGTTATAGTATCTACCTTACTCCTTGTTTTAAAAAACTAAGTCAAATTTTGAAAACAAAATAAAGTAGTTTTCAAAAACTTTTTTTTTTTTTTTAATTTAGCTAGGAATTCAAATGGATCCTTAACAAAGATGAAAACTATGCTAGGGAATTTGGGAGAAAACAAACATAATTTTCAAAAACCAAAAACCAAAAACCAAGGTCCCGTTTGATAACCATTTGGTTTTGGTTTTTGGTTTTTGAAAATTAGGCTTGTTTTCTCTCAATTTTCCTACCATGGTTTTCATCTTTGTCAAGGACACATTTGAAATCCTAGCCAAATTCCAAAAACAAAAACAAGTTTTTGAAAACTACTTTTTTTAGTTTTCAAAATTTGGCTTGGTTTTTGAAAACATGGAAAGAATGTATTAGGAAACCAAAGAAATTTGTAGGTGGAAGTAGTGTTTATAGGCTTAATTTTCAAAAACCAAAAACCAAAAACCAAATGGTTATCAAACGGGGCCCAAATGATTATCAAACGGGGGCTAAATCATTTACTCGAAGTTGATAGAAATTTCAACTTTTTTCTCTTTTTAGATGAACTCATTCATTCTTAAATTTCTTCTAATTCACCAAGATCTCACATGAAAAGCTTATAATCATCGAATTTTAACACTTATCAATACAAAAATTATAATTGAAAAATATTAAAACATAAATAACTGAAACGAAACATTTAAAAAAAGTAAGGATTAAATTGAAAAAAAAAACTCAAATATTAGTGACTAAAACAAATATTTAGCAGATAAACATCATGAAACAAAACACTTTACGTTTACCATACTAATGAAAAACAAAATATATATATATATATATTTGAAATTATAAAAAAAAAAAATCATAATTAATTATATACAAACCAGAGTGTTGGAATGATAAGAAAGGAAATAATCTCCCCAAGCACTCGGTTGAAAGTTTGCAGATCGACGAGGAACTCCATCATTGAAAGAGTCATTATTTAGTGCCATTTTATAATTTTCTTTGTACGAGAATATGGAGAATATTGAGACTTTTTTTATTTTATCAGAACGTGAAGATATATATATATATATATATATTTTTTTTTTGAATCAGAACGTGAAGATATTTTAGTAGAAAGTAGTACATAGTCATTCATTCACTCACATTTAGAACAAGCAACAACAAAAAGATATTTTAGTAGAGTTAGTACATAGTCATTTATTCACTCACATTTAGAACAAGCTAAGACATGAAGATATTTTAGTAGAGTTTGGTACATAGCCATTCATTCACTCACCGTTTAGAACAAGCTTCGACGTGAGAAAGAGGTGTTAAAATTAATCTAGACACATTTCAAGTACATGAATTTCATTTAAGTAAGATACATGAATAGTTGAGATTCAAGGAATAGTTGAATACATGAATTACAAGATACATGATGAATGTTCATGTATTGGTGAAAGGTCACATGTATTAGCATTTATCATTGATGTCTTTTGATGTATTTCCTACTAGTATAAATAGGTGTAGGATTTGTCATTTGTATGCAAGCAACCAAGCCAAATCAAACCAAGAAAAGAAAGTAATATTCAAGTTCTAGTTTCTCCAATTTTGTGTGAGTGAGAGAACAATTTTCTTCTCTTATCTCTTGAGTTATATTGTGAGGGCCTACTTCGTTTCCAACAAGTGGTATCAGAGCTAAGATTAGAGATGGCTTCTAGTGGTAACATGTTGCAACCCCAACTTCCAAGATTCAGTGGGAAGAATTTTAATCAGTGGAGTATTCAAATGAAAGTGCTATATGGCTCACAAGAATTGTGGGATATTGTTGAAAGAGGATACACTGAAGTTGAGAATCAGAACGAGCTCACTAATCAACAACTTGCCGAGTTGAGAGAAAATCGTAAGAAAGACAAGAAGACTTTGTTCTTCATTTATCAAGCTGTTGATGAACATGTCTTCGAAAGAATTTCAACCGCTACTTCTGCAAAGGCGGCTTGGGATATTTTACAATCCACCTATCAAGGAGAAGATAAGGTAAAGATGGTAAGACTACAAGCTCTCAGATCTGAATTTGATTGCATTAAGATGAAAGAGACTGAAACTGTTGAAGAGTTTTTCAATCGTATTCTTGCGATTGTCAACAGTTTGAGAACAAATGGAGAAGAATTGGGTGATCAAAGAGTTGTGGAAAAGATTCTTAGAAGTATGCCAAGAAAGTTTGAGCATATTGTCGTTGCAATTGAAGAATCAAAAGATTTATCTACACTATGAGTAAATAGCTTGATGGGTTCTGTTGGGCTCCTAGAGTGAGTAGAAATATGGTATAAAAGACTCTAGAATTCCTGTGCAAGTATACACAGTCGGCAGCAAGTAATATTATCAATCCGAGTCCTGAACTAGCTTCCACTTTACCTATTTTGTGTAACTTTCTATTGGTTTCAAGGTAATAAAAATGATTTGGTTTTATAAGAATAATGCTGAATCAAAATAAACGACAGAACAAAGAATAAACAAATAGGCAGATAGATTAGAGGCAGGCGCTGGTTAAGTTTAGTAATTGTTTTTAAAGATGCTCTAGCAATATCATTGATCATGCAAACTCTCGCAGTATTATTAGCGGATTCCTCCCGGAACTCCGGATCTTTTGGAATGTGTTTCAACCCCAATGAAGTGCGACTGATCAAGCACTAGGCAACTGGCTATCCCTAGCTCAGTCACTGGCGTTCACCAATACACAATGATCGTAGTGTGATTAATTGCCACACACTCTCTAAATCATCCCTGAAACTAGAGAGAGGTATTCACACCGGTTGGCCAAGCGGGCATAAAATAGAAACAAGCACAACAATTAACCAAGATGCAATAATCAATGAATATTATTAGAGTTTAAGCACGGCAACTACATATTCCCTAACCAACGCCTAAAGCTACTTAGTTCATAATAAGCATGGAAACACGAATTACAATCTGAGTAGGCATATCCATCTACACAAGATAATAAAGAAAATAATAATCTCCTTAATCAGCTTGCGGATGATGGTGTTCTTGGTAATCTCCAATCTTTCTATACTATTCGGCTTCCAAGGAAAGTTGGAATGAATTTGACTTGGGCGGCTTTCTCCTTTTATAGAGGTGGTAGGAGGCTTGAATTAGGTCAACCTGGACACGTGTAAGGCTCTCCTTGCTCCTTTATCCCGAAAATAATTCAACAGAAGTCGGTTCATGAAGTTGGCTAACGAGCTGTGACGTGGCAGTTTTGCCTCCAGGTTTGCTCCAGCATAAAATTCGCTCCCTCAAGTCGCCCAGCAACAGATTCTGCACAAAATGATTTCCAAAGCTTCCATTCTTCCAAATGGGTTAAAACATGTAATATCTATCCACAACCAACCCTAATAAGCACAAAGGACACACAAAACCCTATATAAATGAGGCCTAAATAACTACCTTTTGGGCAGTTATCAGGTTCTCTTCAATCCCATGAGCTTAGATTGAAGCAATTTGATGTTAATCCCGAGGAAGCATTTCAAATGCAAACTTCATTCAGAGGCGATTCTCGTGGAAGACGTGGTGGTTGTGGCAGACGAGGAGGTGAAAGAAGCTACGATAATAGAAATGGTATGAATTCTGAAAATCAACAAGAAAGTTCTTCTTCATCTCGAGGAAGAGGAGGCAGAAGAGGAAAAGGCTTTGGCAGAAATCAAGGAAGTGGTCGTGGTAATTTTTCTAACATTCAATGTTTTAATTGTAAAAAGTTTTGTCATTTTCAAGCAGATTGTTGGACACCGAGAAATGGAGATGGAAATTCCACCATGATGCATAAAGAGGAGAAAAATGATGAAGGTGTTCTATTTCTTGCATGTAGTGCTCAAGATGATGTTGTAGAGTCTACATGGTATCTTGATAGTGGTTGTAGTAACCACATGACAGGAAATAGAAGTATATTTGTTACTTTGGATGAATCTCTCGAAAGTGAAGTGAAAACTGGTGATAATACCAGATTGCAAGTCAAAGGCCGAGGTGATATTCTCGTTATGACGAAGAAAGGCACAAAACGAGTTGTGGATGTGTTCTATGTTCCAGGTCTGAAGCATAATCTTTTGAGTATTGGCCAACTACTTCAGCGAGGTCTAAAAGTTTCATTTGAAGGTGGTGTGTGTGCAATCAAAGATCAGACTGGTGTTCTTATTGCCAAGGTAAAAATGACTGCTAATAAGATGTTTCCTCTCAAATTTACATATGGTCAAATCTCCTGTTTTAGCAGCATATTGAAGGATCCATCCTGGCTTTGGCATTTTCGATATGGTCACTTGAATTTCGGATCACTATCGTATTTGTGCAAAAATCATATGGTGAGAGACATTCAAAATATCAACCATATGACAGATATTTGTGAAGTGTGTATACTTGCAAAACATCATCGAGATCCGTTTCCAACTGGTAAAGCCTGGAGAGCTTCCAAACCTCTTGAGTTGATTCATACAGATTTGTGTGGTCCCATGCGTACAATATCAAACGAAGGTAATCGATATTTCATAACCTACATTGATGATTTCAGCAGAAAGTTATGGATTTATCTTTTGAAAGAAAAAAGTGAAGCATTTGAATGTTTTAAATCTTTCAAAGCTTTAGCTGAGAATCAAAGTGGCCATAAGATAAAAACTTTGAGATCTGACCGTGGTGAAGAATATATAGTTTTTGATAAAATTTTCAAGGAACAAGGTATTCATCATCAACAGACAGCTCGAATGACTCCACAGCAGAATGGAGTGGCAGAGAGAAAGAATAGAACAATCATGGAAATGGCGAGAAGTATGCTAAAAGGAAAAAAGATGCCAAATGAGTTTTGGGGAGATGCTGTTGCATGTACTGCTTACATTTTGAATCGAGCTCCAACAAAAAGTGTTTCAGGTATGACTCCTTATGAAGCATGGTGTGGTGAGAAACCATGTGTTAGTCACTTGAGAGTTTTTGGGAGTATAGCTTATTCTCATATACCAGATAAGCTAAGAGGCAAGTTAGATGATAAATCAGAAAAATGTATTATGGTAGGCTATAGTGAAAATTCTAAAGCTTATCGATTGTATAATCCTTTGTCGAAAAAGATTATTATCAGTCGGGATGTGATTTTCAATGAAGATGAATCCTGGAACTGGGATGTCGTTGGAGAAGCTGAAAGTCCATTTCATGTTAGCATGGACGGGAATGGAGATGCTCAAGACTCGGAGCAAGTAGAGATTCAGGCAGTGGCGTCATCTTCATGTGCATCGCCATCTTCCACAAGTGATGATGATATGTCACCATGGAGAATGAGAAGTATTCAAGAAATTTATAATGCTACTAACAGAAATGACGATGATGTTGCTGATTTTGCATTATTTTCTGGTGTTGATCCTATAAATTTTGATGAGGCGATCAAAGATGAAAAATGGAAGATTGCAATGGATCAAGAAATTGATGCAATAAAAAGAAATGAAACATGGGAGTTGATGGATCTTCCAGTAAACAAACAAGTTCTTGGAGTAAAATGGGTATACAGAACAAAGCTGAAGTCAAATGGTGAAGTTGAAAAATACAAGGCAAGACTTGTTGTAAAAGGCTACAAGCAGGAATATGGTGTGAATTATGAAGAGATCTTTGCTCCTGTGACAAGAATTGAGACAGTTCGATTGATTTTGTCTTTGGCTGCTCAAAATGAGTGGAAAGTTTATCAAATGGATGTAAAATCCGCCTTTTTGAATGGACACTTGAAGGAAGAGATATTCGTTGAACAACCTTTGGGTTATGTGAAAAAAGGAGAAGAAGACAAAGTGTACAAGTTGAAAAAGGCCTTATATGGATTGAAGCAAGCTCCGCGAGCTTGGTACAGTCGCATTGACAGTTTCTTTATGAAGACAGGATTTCGAAGGTGTCCATATGAGCATGCACTCTATGTCAAAGAAGATAAGTATGACAAATTTCTTATTGTTTCACTCTATGTTGATGATTTGCTTTTTACTGGAAATGATAAATTGATGTGTGATGACTTTAAGAATTCCATGAAAAGGGAATTTGAGATGAGTGATATGGGTCTCATCCATTATTTTTTGGGAATTGAAGTCGATCAAAAAGATGGAGAGATTGTCATCTCACAACAAAAGTATGCTAGTGATTTACTGAAAAAATTCAGAATGGAAAATGCTTTTCCTTGCAACACTCCCATGGACGCAAATTTGAAATTGAGCAAGAATGATATCGGAGAAAATGTTGATCCAAGCTTATATCGAAGCTTAGTTGGAAGCTTGATGTACTTGACCGCAACAAGACCGGATATTCTATTTGCTGTAAGTATATTAAGCAAATTCATGACAAGCCCGAAAAGAAGTCATTGGGAAGCAGGTAAGCGAGTGCTTCGTTACATTCTTGGCACCAGAAATCTTGGAATTCATTACAAGAAAGTTCCAGAATCAGTGTTAGTTGGTTTTTGTGATAGTGATTGGGGTGGTAATATTGATGATCATAAAAGTACATCTGGTTATGTTTTTAGCATTGGCTCAGGTGTTTTTTCGTGGATTTCAAAGAAACAACCTATTGTTGCTCTTTCTACCACCGAAGCAGAATATATCTCTTTATCTACAGCTGGATGTCAAGCTCTGTGGCTAAGGTGGATGTTAAAAGAATTGAAGTGCACTCAAAGAAGTGAGACTGTTTTATATTGTGATAATGGCTCTGCCATTGCATTATCAAAAAATCCAGTATTCCATGGAAGAAGCAAGCATATTAGAATCAAGTATCATTTTATCAGAGACTTGGTTAAAGATGGAGAAGTGATGGTGAAGCATTGCAAGACTCAAGATCAGGTGGCAGATATTTTTACGAAGGCGCTGAAGTTTGACTCATTTGTCAAGTTTAGAGAAAAGCTTGGAGTTGCTCAAGTCTAGATTAAGGGGGGATGTTAAAATTAATCTAGACACATTTCAAGTACATGAATTTCATTTAAGTAAGATACATGAATAGTTGAGATTCAAGGAATAGTTGAATACATGAATTACAAGATACATGATGAATGTTCATGTATTGGTGAAAGGTCACATGTATTAGCATTTATCATTGATGTCTTTTGATGTATTTCCTACTAGTATAAATAGGTGTAGGATTTGTCATTTGTATGCAAGCAACCAAGCCAAATCAAACCAAGAAAAGAAAGTAATATTCAAGTTCTAGTTTCTCCAATTTTGTGTGAGTGAGAGAACAATTTTCTTCTCTTATCTCTTGAGTTATATTGTGAGGGCCTACTTCGTTTCCAACAAGAGGGTGACAATGGATTTGGCCTACTAGCTGCCTGCTTTAGCTGGCTCGAATAATTTCTCCAATCAAAAGAGACCTTGGTAGGCATTTCACTCTTTTTTTATTTAAATTGTAATCTTTAAAAAATAATATATAATTTTTTCTTGCATCTCTATTTCTATAATTTTGTCTTTTACTTATAGTTAGATATCCACTTTCTACAGTCGGTAAGTGTAAATTGCGATTCAAATATCATTTTCATCTTCTGCATTTCTCAAAACCATTTGTTCGCTTTTCTTTTCGTTTCTCTTAGAATATTAAATCACATGGAAGTGGGAGATTCAACAAGAAAAGATGTCTTAATTGTGAACCAATTTCACATGAACTCTTGATTTAGATTGGGATCGTTTGTTGTATTAATTGTTTGTTTTATGGAATTACGCTATTCTCTTGAATCTACCATATATTGAAAGTCAACATCATCATTGAAATAGGCATTATTTGGTTCCATAGAATCTAATACAACAAAAACTTCTCAAATGACATTATTTTCTTTTCTTTTTATGCATATATTGGAGAATTTGAGTCATTAGGTTTTGCTTCTGTTTTGACAGGTTAGTTCTTGATACCGAAATTTGGATCCTCAGATCAACCGTGAATTTGTAAAAATCAAGGATCGAAATGTTGATGTGTCCAAATTTTATGGAAATATCAATGGATATTTTGGAAAATTTTACGGAGAAATCGTGAAAATTGATGAAAATTGTTTGAATATATTAGACAATGAAACTTTAATTGTGGGTTAATCAGAATATGATTGACCATTTTTTTTATCATCATATCTAAAAAATAAGACAATATTTAGATGGAAATGTTGATTCAAATGTTGAGACATGTAGGGATTTTGAAAAAAATATATGTAAGTTGATGAAAATTATTTGAATTAGGGGTGTAAAATTTTCGGGTCGGGTCGGTTGTACGGACAGAATGACCCGACCCAGTTCGGAGTGACCCAAACTTGGTCGGGTCGGATCGGGTGACCCACGTTTTTTTTTTTTAATTCATTTGCTTTGAACACCCAGCATGATTACAAAATTATGCCCCTTTCATTTGCTTTGAACATCCAGTATAATTACAAAGCTACGAAAAAGCTGGAAAACATTTTATAATTTCTAATCTTCATCTACTATACTTCCTTGATCATTGAAAGATGGCAACTACTGGCAAGTACCACAACAAAAAAAAGCTACTATACAAATACACACAATTATTTACAGAGGTAAAGACAGTTATCTCATTTACATTATTGTGTCGACAACTTCTTAGAAAATAACCAGAAAGGTGAATGCATCGAGGACCAATAACAGAGAAAATGACTTCATCAGCCTCTCCATATTCCATTGTTGCCTGCAAATATCCAAATACCACATGACATCAAAAAAATAAAACTAACTCAACATCCTTAAATTCCATTAATCATTACCAAGCTCCAGAAGTTAATGAAAATCTAACTAGGCACAATTGTTAATCACCCAATAACCAAGAAAAATGCAGCAACCCAGCTTGAAATCATTACATAAAAAGGAAAGACCAAACACTTTAAATCCACTTCCAGTTGCTAAAATTGTTTTGTTCTTATTTTCTACTAACTTTACTCTGTCTGCCCAAACTTACACACAGATAAAGGCCTTTCATCACACTCCCATCTCATCTATCTAACACCCACTCTTCAAATACAGAGGAGAGCCCTTGGGGAATTTTATTCAATGGAATGTTTATGAGATTTGTTGGATGATGTTTATGTTGTTTCTTGTTTTTCAAAATTAGATTTGTCTACTCATAATTGTTTTGTTTTAGGCTTTTGCTACAAACCCCCCACAAAATCGAAATCAAGAGTTTGAAATATGAGGAAAGAGAAAGCCCTGAATCAGAACAGATGCTAAAACGTGTTTGGTGGAATCCAATCTCAGAAACATATACTTTTCTTATTAACAAAATAGATCCAAAAGAAAAAGGAAGAAGATGCTCTCATTAAAATCCACAGGTTAAATTTCGATAATGGCAATCCTTAGAAATTAAAAAAAAAACACATCTACAAATCCCAAGTAATTACGAAGAAAATTAAGGAGAAGGAACAAAAACAACATATCAGTTAAAACAGTTCATCAAGCAATAAGCTTACTATCTAACTAAACCACAAAGATTTCACAAGAGTTTGAATCTTTCTACTGACTTGTATTCTTGTTAAGAATGCAAGCTATTCCCATGACCGAGGAGGTGTTATTCCTCAAATGGTTTTTTATATATCTTTGCATAGCTACACATCATGATAAATTTTGGAAAGTGATTTTGATCCAAATTATTTTTCCCTCCTCTCGAAAGTCATGTCAAACTCATTCTAAATTGTTAAACACAATGGAAACATAATTCTCCAAATTTCAAAAAGTTATTTTAACCCCACCAAAATTTTAGAACTAGTCTAAAAAAAACAAGAACATAAAGAAAACCTTGAATATGTCTTTATCATCAACAACACATACATTCTCTTAATTCCATTAGCTTTAGATTTCTCAAAAAAAAAAAAAAAATCCATTAGCTTTACACAAAATTCCCTCAGTCAATCAACTTCCAAATATAGCAAACCAAAACCAAGTACAGAGTTTCTTGAAACACTCAAAAACCAATGCCATCAAGTAAAACAAAAGGAAAAGTCTGACCTCAAAAAAGAAGTATTCGAATCAAATGTAACTAACCTTGCCATCTTCGCATATGGAGAGGGAGTTTCGTCTACCAGCAACAACGGAACAGACTTTTTGAAACTTAAGGGCTTTAATAGCGCAAACCCATTTAACTCAAGGGCTTTAATCCGAATATAATCGTGCTTTTAATAAAGAAATTCGAAGAAGATAAAGATGAAATCGAAAAAGGTGAGTAAAAGCGAAACACAAACAAAGAACAGATGAGAAAACCTGTACGGAGTGCCTTGTAGTTATATCGAAACACGAACAAGGTGCAGAGGAATGCAATAAACAAAACCAAAGACACAAAAAGAGAAATCAATCGAAAAATAACGACCGAACTCACCAGTGAATCACCGCCAGAAACCCAGAAAAACAAAGAAGAAAACTAAAAAACAAAGAAGAAACCTGATTAAGAACTTACCCGGCGGTGACCTAAACTCGGAAGCAAGCACAAAAAGCACCGGTGGTGGCGGTAAACACGAGCACTAGAGGAGACTGGGAGAGGCGACAGGCGAACATCGGCGGCGGCAGAAGAAAGGCGTGGAAGAAAGAAAGTAGAAACCCTAAGTCTGTAGCGCTTTGAATGAGAGGCGTGGAAGAAAGAAGCCCTAAGTCTGAAGCGCTTTAAATGAAAAAATATATAAGTTCTGCGGAAAAGCGCATGGACCGAACCGATACTTATCGGTTCGGTTCGGTTCGGTAAGAATTTAAGTTGAAGACCGAACCGGTTCGGTTCGGTTCCTTTCACCCCTAATTTGAATTGTGTGACGACCCAATTAAAAGAAGCTAAAAACATACAGAAGATCGCTACTACATGCATAGAACATAGGAAACTTTTTTTTTCTTAAAACATAAAGCGGATGCATAGAACATTTAGTTCTTTTTGACCAATTCTAAAGTTACTCTAAATTCCGTCACGATTTTAGAAATTCTACTTTAGCCATGCAATCTTAATTAAGTCTACACTAAATTCCCTCTCCCGAGCAAGACTCAACACTTAGATCATTCAACTAATGGCCAATTAATTGAAAGCATTAAATTAAGAATGCAAACATAAAACAATTGCACAATTCAACCCATAAATCAATCCATAAACTAAAAAGACTACATCAATCCCTAAGTAACAAGCTTAGCTACTCATACAAGGTGTTACAAGATAAACTAAGCATGAAAAGCCATTAAAAACTAACTAAAGTAAGAGGGAAAGAAGATTAAACACTCGGTGGTCGAGACCGCACGTCCTCGTCACGATCTCCACGAACGAAGTCTTCAATCCCGCTCTCCACCACTTGCTTCAGCTTTCAAAGAGGGTTTTTCTCTCTGTTTTCAGCTCAAAATCTCCCAAAAAGAAGTCCCCCAAAAAGCCCTAATCGCAAAATATAAATAGGGAAAATTTTGGTCGAAGCGTCGCGACGCTGTGGGGGTAGCGTCGCGATACCGTGATTCTGGAAAATTCGCCGAGAGCGTCGCGACGCTATGATTTTTTTTTTTTTTTTTTTTTGAGAATGAAAACTCCAAATATAGAATGTCAGCGTCGAAATGCCCAAAGAGCAACGTCTCGACGCTGGTCTGCGGATGGACCTATCTTCAATCTTCCAACTTTGATTCTTTTTTCATTCTTCGGCTTCTTTTCGCATCCCCGAACATCCAATTGGCTCAAAACTATATTTCCTACAAATACAACACATAAATGCATAATTTTGGCCAATAAATTATAAAAGACTAGCTAAATTAATTAGGGAAAACTAGCTAGCTATGCTCGCTATCAAACACCCCCAAACTTAAGCTTTTGCTAGTCCTCGAGCAAACTAAAAATCAAGTATACAATGGAAGAATGGATGCAACAAACATGACTCAATCCTCAAGGCTCAAAAGTCAATAATCAAGCAATCAAGAGACATGCACATAAGGACCAATGAGGGAGACAAATCAAAAGTTTTCCAAAATTAACTTGCACAAGCGAGATCTAACTTAACGAGATCAGACTCTACTAGCCCGGGATTGGATTACTAAACTCTCAACTCATCTTCCCTCTACACTGGCACTAAGGATTCACCAACGAGTTAATGGAACAAATTAGTTTGTTTTCCTCCATACTTAGGTGCTTATAATTGAAAATTACAACATGCATTTTCATGTGGCACTAGCTTTCACACACCTATTGCAGGGACCCATAACCCGAGTTTTACCCTTTGGTTGGCCTAACTGATCAGAACAGGGGTAGCTCTTTTTGCCAAAACTTTATTAAGCATTGCATTGCGCGCATAAGTCATGACTTTCTCCTTTTTTTTTTCTTTCAAATTGTAACAACAAGAATGATTTTTCTTTATGAGCATGATAAGCATATATTCTTTTCTTTCCTCCTAAGCAAGATCAAACATGCTAATTTGCAAAAAATTAACTCTTTAGCTCTTCCCTACACCTATCGAGGTGACAACAAGCATATGAACCTAATAATTCGCTCCTAAGCTTCAAATCCAAATCTAGCCAAGAAAAATACTCTACTTATGCAAGACATCTCCTAGAAAAAGTTTAAAAGTCTCCCTTTTTGGGCACTCATGCTTACAACTCATCGAAAGCTTGAAAATTGACAAGAAATCCTATCCTAGGAAATCATAGTCATGCAAAAATATCATCCAGAAAACAACCATTTGCTCAATTCAAAGAAAGCTCAAAACTATAGCCCGAACTCACTTGCTCAAGGGCTCCACAAACATGCTATTCCATCCCCAAACTTAAAGCATGCATTGTCCTCAATGTATTAAGAAAATAAAGCATAATCAAGAAGGAGAACAATAAAAGAGTAGGAGGAGTGAACAATATTGTCCTGGAATGACGATGTCCTCTTTTATGGAAGCTTGCAAGCAAAGGAGAATCTGAAACCAAGACCTACAAAACAAAAACAAACAATAAATCAAAAGCAAAAAGAAAAACACAACTG
Source organism: Luffa aegyptiaca (assembly GCA_017139565.1). Lineage (NCBI taxonomy): Eukaryota > Viridiplantae > Streptophyta > Magnoliopsida > Cucurbitales > Cucurbitaceae > Luffa > Luffa aegyptiaca. Next base: position 40,843,473 of record CM029405.1, on the reverse strand, counting down.
AACTTACTTGGGTTGCCTCCCATAAGCACTTGTTTAACGTCATTAGCTCGACGTGTTGAACGTGATGCATCAAGGAGGCTTCTTTTCTTTGAATCCACCAGAGGTGCTTTTGCTTGCACCTTTCCTGTAGCCCATCACAAGCGCTTCAGAACGATCTTTAAAGTCTTCCACTACTTTAAAGATCTCCTTTACATTCTGGACTCTAACAGTGAGCTCCCTACGCTCAATATCAATAATAACTCGCCCAGTAGCGATGTCACACCCCCTCCCGGACCACCTGCTAGCTTAGTCCGGAAGATGGCGTGAAGCCAACGAACATCGTTCTCCTCTAACGATACCCGTTGACCCTCCTGTAACGCTGAACCTGATAAACGTACTAATCTTAGATATGGAATACTTTACATGCAACACAACACAACAGAATCCCTGAAAACCTTTTAACTTACACGAGGTGCCGCCCTGACATAACTCGGTTTGGAAAATAACCTGATATAGATATCACGACCAAAAACATAAACAACTGGGGTTTATACAACCACGACCTCTAGGACTAAATTATCCCATCCTTACAAAACATTTACAATACGGACAGACTCAATATACAACTCCACCCACGTACGGGAGCTTGATCTGGAACTTTCCGCAGACGTTGGCAGTGTATCAGGCACCGGGAGCTCGATCTCTACCTGAAAAGTGGGAAAACATTTTGAAAGAGTGAGCTACGAAGCCCAGTGAGTGACTAAATTTAAAACTGTACATTCGGAAATCAGAACACATGATAAAACTTTAAACGTATAAAGGTGCTCAACCAAGGCGTTAAACATAAACGTGCAATGATAAAAGCTTTCTTAAAACATCGCAGGTTCGTCATTAAAAATCTAGCAAGGCATATCAAGTACATCAAACGTTTTAACTAACATGATCGATCTACGTTGTGTAGGGCACGCCCAGTACAACCAACGTTTACTAGTCCTACGATGTAGTGGGGCCCGCCCAACACTCCCATCGTCTTTGTCGTAGTGGGGCCCGCCCAGCACTCACTTCAGCATCATTGTCACGGAGTACACTCAACGTCAACAACGGAATATAACCTGTGTGCACACGGTACCATATAGTCTCGGGCTCAATATCCCAGTCATGTAGTCAATAGAAATCTCAAAAAATCACATGAAAACATTAAAACATGCCTGCTTATCGTTATCTTTCGTAAAACTTAAGCTTACTCAGCTTGCTCGTGAAAAACTGAAAATCATTAAACAATACTTGCTAATACATACTTTACTTTAAAAGATATTGTTTCAACTACTTTTCATAAAGCCATTAAACATGTGCTCGTATATGAACCTCATTAGAAAATCTAAGCTCATAACTTAAGCTTGAAACCATTCATAAAAACCATATATCATTCATAGAAAAGCATGTAAAACATCTAAACATGAACAACCGTTTGGAAACAATTTTTGAAATTCGTTTTGTCACTCACAGTCTTAGCTAGTTTCCTAGTCTGTAGACTCGACCTATTTCCTCTTGGCCTGTCAAACAACCAAAACCGAGCATTACAACCATAGATAGTCTTATTCTTCCATGCTCATGAATTCTAAACACTTGAATTAAAAATCACACTTCACATTCTACTTTTCCAGATTTTCCAGATTATATACCCTAACTTCCAACACCCATAACTTCCTCAATACTTACCAAAAATTAATGTACTATACATCAAACTCTTCATTTTCGAACACTCTACAACTTACTTGGATAAATGAAAACGAGATTCCCAACCAATTTGTCCAGAAACGCACCGAACACAGACAACACAGATTCGAGGTTCTCTGCTACCCTTTATCTATCTCCTGAAATTAAACCTTCTTCAAGTCATTTTTGGCTCACGCATTCTTCATGAAAGTTGTGGGAAATTGACTAAGATTTCCAACCATACCAAATAGAGCTTCTGATTCAACTTGTACACCCCAGAATGCTCGAAAAACCAGAGAAAACCAGAGATCCTCCTACTTTGCTCGAAAATCATGTGCTCTGTTTTCCATTTCAAAAACCATTAACTTCTCATCAGATTTAGCTCAAGCTTCCTTCACGAAATTTGTTAGCAAATGGACTAAATTTCAAGAAAATCAAACCTCACCTCTTAGTTCCTTCTGTGTAGCTCAAACCAAATAAAAAACCAGAGGTTGGCATGTTGAACTCAGATTCATCTATGCTGGCTTTGCTTGAGCTTTTTCCTATCTTCTTCAACCTCAAACCCCGAAATTCTTCTTCTTCTTCCTCCTTCACTCTCTCCCTCAAGTGCTCTGAAATTTTGGATGGAAAATGTTGAGGAATATGGCTGGAATGAGCTGATAAAGATGGTTGTCGGTGGTGGAATGTTTGCTGTCATTTCCCATTTCCTTTCTTTTCTTTTTCTTTCTTTTTTTTTTTTTGTTTTTTTTTTGTTTTTCATTTCCCTATTTCGTTTCCTTTTTCCTTTCCTTTTCTTTTCCTTTTCCTTTCTTTTCTTCTTTATTCCATTTCTTCTTTTAAATTGGTAAGTTCCAACACCTTAATTCAACAATGAAACCACAATAACCACAAAACTTGCCATTGTCCTTCAACAATGAACAACAACTTTAATTCAACTTCCACAATAGATGACAAGAGAAAATGATCCTAGAGAAGTCTCGGGTTTACAACTTACCTCCCCCTTATGAAATTTCGTCCTCGAAATTTAGAAGTCCTTAGGTGAAGAGTGTCGGGTAACTCCTCCTCATCTGATCTTCTGATTCCCAAGTTGCCTCCTCAACTCCGTGATGTCTCCAAAGAACTTTCACGAGTGGGATCGTTTTGTTTCTCAAAACTTGCTCCTTTCTGTCGAGGATCTGAACCGCTTCCTCTTTATAACTCAAGTCTTCTTTCAGCTCAATCGGTTGCTCTTGCAACGCATGTGATGGATCTGGAATATATTTCCTCAACATGGACACATGAAAAACATCATGTATTCGAGCGAGTTCCGCTGGCAACTCAAGTCTATAGGCTGCTGGTCCAACTCGTTCTATTATCTGGTAAGGACCAATATATCTCGGACTCAGCTTACCTTTCCTCCCAAAGCGAAGAACACCTCTCCACAGAGACAACTTTAAGAAAACTTGATCTCCAACCTAGAATTCTAAGTCTCTTCGTCGCTTATCTGCATAGCTCTTCTGTCGATCCTGAGCTATTTTCAGGTTCTCTCTAATCAGCTTAATACTATCTGACGTAACTTATACCAACTCCGGACCAACTAGCTTTCGCTCTCCCACTTCGTTCCAGCACACAGGAGTTCTGCATGGTCTGCCATACAAAGCCTCGAATGGTGCCATGCCGATACTAGACTGATAGCTGTCATTATAAGCGAACTCCATAAGTGATAAGTGGGTATCCCAACTTCCCTTAAACTGAAGGACACATGCTCTCAACATGTCCTCTAAGGTCTGGATGGTCCTCTCTGACTAACCATCTGTCTGGGGATGGAACGCTGTACTGAACTTCAACTTTGTTCCCATTGCTTTATGCACACTAGGATACAACTTAGAAGTAAACCTCGGACCCCTATCTGAAACTATGGACACTGGCACTCCATGTTGACCCACAATCATGTCGACGTATAGCATAGCTAGCTGATCTAGTGTAGACGTCACTTTAATCGATATAAACCGTGCTGTCTTGGTGAGTCTGTCTACTATTACCCATATGCCATCATGTCCACTAGAAGTACGAGGTAATCCAAACAGAAAATCAATGGTAATATGCTCCCACTTCCACTTCGGCACTGACAGTGGATTAAGGAGTCCTCCTGGCCTCTGTCTCACTGGTTTAACCTGTTGGCAGATCAAACATCTATCGACATATTCAGCTATCTCCCGCTTCATACCAGGCCACCAATAAGTTTTCTTCAGAGTTCTGTACATCTTGGTGCTTCCTTGATGCATAGCGTAAGCTGAACTGTGAGCTTCCTCTAATATAGCACTCTTAAGCTCACTAATACTCGGAACTCATAGTCTTCCCTGCTTAACTATGGCTCCGTCTGCTCTCAACTCAAATTCTGCCTCTAGGCCTTGCTTGGACTTTGCAAGCATTTTCTGTAAGTTACTATCCTCTGGCTGTCTTCTCACAATCTCTACTACTAGAGAAGACCTAACCTGAAATTGAGCTAAAAGACTCCCTAAGCTTTCTGCAGTCACAACCGCCTTGAAACCTCTTAACTCACTTAGCAAGCTTGCTCGAATACCACACAAGGCACTCTTCGGAAGTCTCGACTTCCTACTTAACGCATCTGCTACCACGTTAGCCTTACCTGGATGATATTCTATGGTACAATCATAGTCTTTGATCAGTTCTAGCCATCGCCTCTGCCTCAGATTCAGCTCTTTCTGATAAAAAATATACTTCAAACTCTAATGATCTGTGAAAATGTGGCACTTCTCATCGAATAAATAATGTCTCCAGATCTTCAGTGCTAGAACAACTGCTGCTAGCTCAAGATCATGGGTAGGGTAATTACACTCATGCTTTTTCAACTGCCTTGAAGCATAAGCGATTACCTTTCCTTCCTGCATAAGCACACAACCTAATCCTTGCCTCGAAGCGTCACAATAGATCACATACTCCTTCCCTGTTACAGGAAGTGTCAGAATAGGTGCTGTCACTAATCTCTTCTTCATCTCCTAGAAACTCTGTTCGCATTTATTCGACCACTCAAACTTAGCATTCTTCCTTGTCAAAGCTGTCAAGGGTAATGCTAACCGTGAAAAATCCTCAACAAAACGTCTGTAGTATCCGGCAAGGCCTAGGAAACTATGCACCTCTGTTGCACTAGATGGTCTCTCCTAGTTGACAACAGCTTCCACTTTCTGCGGATCAACACTAACTTCGTCCGCTGAAACTACGTGCCCTAAGAACACCACTTGTTTCAACCAGAACTCAAATTTGCTAAACTTAGCGTACAACTGTTTATCACTTAGTGTCTATAAAACAATCTTTAGATGTTCCTCATGGGCTTTCCTGTCAATTGAGTAAACTAGTATGTCATCGATGAACACTATCACAAACTGATCTAAATACTGATGGAAGATCCTGTTCATGAGGTCCATGAAAACTGCTGGCGCATTCGTTAAACCGAATGGCATTACTAAAAACTCATAGTGCCCATACCTCGTCCTGAATGCTGTCTTAGGAATATCTGATTCCCTAACCTTCAACTGGTGGTATCCTGACCTCAGATCAATCTTAGAGAACACTGCTGCTCCCCTTAACTGGTCAAACAAGTCATCGATGCGTGGTAGAGGATACTTGTTACGTATCGTGACTTTGTTTAACTGCCTGTAATCAATGCATAATCTCAGGGTACCATCTTTCTTCTTCACGAATAACACTGGAGCTCCCCAAGGTGATACATTAGGCCTGATGTATCCCTTGTCAACTAGTTCTTGTAATTGCACATTCAACTCCTTAAGCTCGCTCGGAGCCATTCTGTACGGTGCTTGTGATATAGGTGTTGTTCCTGGTAACAATTCAATAATGAACTCCACCTCTCTATCAGGTGGCAAACCCGATAGATCAGCTGGAAAAACATCAAGAAATTCGTTCACCACAGGAACATCTTCTGGCTTCAGCTTTTCTTCTTGCACCTCTACTACATGTGCAAGAAACGATGTGCAACCCTTCCTCAACAACCTCTCAGCTTTCAGAGCTGAAATCAAACTCGTAGGAATAATCTTCCTCTCACCTCTGAAAACTACTTCAGTCAAACCTGGTTTCCTAAAAGTCACTTCCTTCCTATGGCAATCCATAGAAGCATAGTGAGTGAATAAGAAGTCCATTCCCAAAATCACATCGAACGCCTGCAACTCTAGGGGAAGAAGATCCACTAACATACAGAGACCTTCTACTACAACCTCACAATCACGCAACACTTCATTGACTAATAAAACGTCACCAACTGGAGTGCATATGACTAACTCCTTAGATAAAGGCTCTAGCATCCTATTCAGCTTAGTTAAGAACATATTAGAAACAAAGGAATGCGTAGCTCTTGGATCTAATAAAACACGTGCAGGTACATTACAAATCAAAATCGTACCAGTAATCACGTCTAGTGCATCCTCTGCTTCCTGTTGAGTCATGACGTAGACTTTTCCCTGCTGCCTAGGTCTCCCCACAACTCCTTTTTGCCTTGCACCACTGGTGCCTTCTCCTGCGGCTACTGGAACTCTAGACTGCTCAACTGTGTGGGACTCAACTCCTTGATCCCTCTGAACTGCTGCTCCTAGCTGTGGACAATCCCTCTTGAAATGTCCTGGTTGTCCACACTGGTAACACACACCGGCGCCAACAAGACACTGACCTCGATGATTCTTGCCACAACTTACACATGGGGTTCTCCTGGATTCACTAGCAACGGACTCCTGACCAGTTCGCTGTCTTGCTACTAAACTTGCAGACTGACTGGGGGCTCTCTGACTCTGCCTCTGATAAGCACTACCCGAACTCATCTGCCTCGATGACTGGCCACCAGATCGATGCTTGAAGTCTTGACGGCCCAAAACATTCACTCTAGGTGTGAACCTCCGCTGCTCACGACCTCGGAAACCACTAGCTGTTGGAGCTCCACGACTAGGCTCCACTGCCAACTTTTCCTCTATTATACTCTGCTCCACGCGTAAAGCAGTCTCTACTAGCTGGGAAAAATCCATCCACTTGGCAATAGCGGTAACTGGGGTACGTATCTCAAAACGCAACCCTCTCTCAAACCTGCGACACCTGTCACTCTCAGATGCCACAATCACATCGGCATACCGTGAAAGCTCGATATACTTTCTCTCGTACTCGGCCACTGAAAATGACCCTTGCTTCAGCCCTAGAAACTCATCTCTCTTAGCCTCACAATATGTGGTGGGATAGTACTTGTCCTCGAACACGCCTCTGAATGTTTGCCAGTCTAACGTACATGCATCACTGCGCCTGGCTATAATGGATTTCCACAATCCCTCTGCCTCCTTCTGCAAAAGGAATGTAGCTAATTTGACTTTTCGCTCCTCAGGACAACTCATCACGTCGAAGCATTTCTCCAGCATATTTAACCAGACCTCGGCGTCAGCTGGATCTGTGGAACCCTCAAACACTGTGGCTCCTAACTTCTTCAGCCGCTCTATCCCATACATCTTTTCCGGATCACTAGGCCCTGCTCTCTCTGGCCTACCAACCTCCTGTGCAGATCTAGCGAACTGCTTACTCCTTGCCTCATTCTGACCTCTCGGGGTACTGGATCCCCTTTCAGACTGACTCTCGGTAGGATCCTACATCCCGTCCTGATTCTGCCTGCGTCGTCTGCTGGTACGTGGTGGCATGACTCCTATAACATATCAACACATCAGACATGCTATAGATACTTAACTCAGATGCATGATACTAAACTTCTACCCACATTCTAGTCCTGACTGGACTCATTCTCAACAATACTTGGACCGTACTTCGCTAGTTCTATCTGAACTGACTCAACGTCTAACTATTTACTTCTTAGATTCTTCTTAGCACTAACTACCATGTCTCATTTTCCATGGAGCTAACTTCTCTGATACCAAGTTGTCACACCCCCTCCCGGACCACCTGCTAGCTTGGTCCGGAAGATGGCGTGAAGCCAACGAACATCGTTCTCATCTAACGATACCCGTTGACCCTCCTGTAACGTTGAACCTGATAAACGTACTAATCTTAGATATGGAATACTTTACATGCAACACAACACAGCGGAATCCCTGAAAACCTTTTAACTTACACGAGGTGCCGCCCTGACATAACTCGGTTTGGAAAATAACCTGATATAGATATCACGACAAAAAACATAAACAACTGGGGTTTATACAACCACGACCTCTAGGACTAAATTATCCCATCCTTACAAAACATTTACAATATGGACAGACTCAATATACAACTCCACCCACGTACGGGAGCTTGATTTGGAACTTTCAGCAGACGTTGGCAGTGTATCAGGCACCGGGAGCTCGATCTCTACCTGAAAAGTGGGAAAACATTTTGAAAGAGTGAGCTACGAAGCCCAGTGAGTGACTAAATTTAAAACTGTACATACGGAAATCAGAACACATGATAAAACTTTAAACGTATAAAGCTGCTCAACCAAGGCGTTAAACATAAATGTGCAATGATAAAAGCTTTCTTAAAACATCGCAGGTTCGTCATTAAAAATCTAGCAAGGCATATCAAGTACATCAAACGTTTTAACTAACATGATCGATCTACGTTGTGTAGGGCACACCCAGTACAACCAACGTTTACTAGTCCTACGATGTAGTGGGGCTCGCCCAACACTCCTTCGTCTTTGTCGTAGTGGGGCCCGCCCAGCACTCACTTCAGCATCATTGTCACGGAGTACACTCAACGTCAACAACGGAATATAACCTTTGTGCACACGGTACCATATAGTCTCGGGCTCAATATCCCAGTCATGTAGTCAATAGAAATCTCAAAAAATCACATGAAAACATTAAAACATGCCTGCTTATCGTTATCTTTCGTAAAACTTAAGCTTACTCAGCTTGCTCGTGAAAAACTGAAAATCATTAAACAATATTTGCTAATACATACTTTACTTTAAAAGATATCGTTTCAACTACTTTTCATAAAGCCATTAAACACGTGCTCGTATATGAACCTCATTAGAAAATCTAAGCTCATAACTTAAGCTTGAAACCATTCATAAAAACCATGTATCATTCATAGAAAAGCATGTAAAACATCTAAACATGAACAACCGTTTGGAAACAATTTTCGAAATTCGTTTTGTCACTCACAGTCTTAGCTAGTTTCCTGGTCTGTAAACTCGACCTATTTCGAAATTCTGTGCAATAAAAGGACTCTAGAACTCTGTGCAAGTATACACAGTCCGCAGCAAGTAATAACTATTATCAATCCAAGGCCAGAATTAGTTTCCACTTTATCTATCTTGTGTAACTCTCTAATGGTTTCAAAGATGGTAAAAATGATTGGTTTTTTGTAAGAATAATGCTGAAGCAAAATAAATGCCAGAACAAAGAATAAACAAATAGGCAGACAGATTAGAAACAGGCGCTGGTTAGGATTTAGTAATTGTTTTAAAAGATGCTCTAGCAATATTATTGATCATGCAAACTCTCGCAGTATTATTAGCGGATTCCTCCCGGAACTCCAGATTTTTTGGAATGTGTTTCAACCCCAATGAAGTACGACCAATCAAGCACTAGGCAACTGGCTATCCCTAGCTCAGTCACTGGCGTTCACCAATACACAATGATCGTAGTGTGATTAATCGCCACACACTCTCTAAATCATCCCTGAAACTAGAGAGAGGTATTCATACCGGCTGGCCAGGCGGGCATAAAATAGAAATAAGAACAACAATTAACCAAGATGCAGTAATCAATTTATATTACTAAAGTTAAGCAAGGCAATCACATTGTTCCTAACCAACGCCTAAGCTACTTAGTTCATAATATGCATGGAAACGCACGCTACAATCTGAGTAGGCATGTCCATAATTACAAGATAATAAAAGGAAATACTAATATCCTCGATCAGCTTGCAATGATGGTCTTCTAGGTGGTCTCCAATCTCTCTCCTCTATTCGGCTCCCAAAGGTGTAAGGAACTTCCCAAGAGTGGAATGACTTTGACTTGGGCGGCTACTCCCTTTTATAGAAGGATAGGAGGCTTGACTTAGGTCAACCTGGACACGTGTAGGGCTCTCCTGGCTCCATTATCACGAGAAAAACTCAACAGAATTCAGTTTGGCAATTTGGCTAACGAGCTGTGACGTGGCAGTTTTGCTCCCAGCTTTGCTGCAGCACAGATTTTGCTCCCTCAAGTCGCCCAGCATATTCTGCACAAAATGATTTCCAAAGCTTCCATTCTTCCAAATGGGTTAAAACATGTAATATATATCTAAAACCAACCCTATTAAGCACAAAAGACACACAAATCAATATAGAAATGAGGCCTAAATAACTACCTTTTGGGCAGTTATCACACCCCCAAACTTGAACTATTGCGCGTCCCGAGCAATACTAACCAACCTTTCCTTCAAGAATTCAAAACGTTAGACAAAGAATAGCTTAATCAAACCAGACAATCCAACACTACCTTCAACCTTTACCTGAGCACTCTGCAAAACCAAGCTTTGCTGCAGCAAAATAATTCCGCCGGCATGGACAAACAATCACCACTTTTAACTCAGTTCTAAGAACTTGCCACAGCCTAGCTCTATTATCAGACATATTAAAACATATTTTCAAGGGGTTTATATTTTTGTTTTTCAGACTTAAAGCAGCCCTACAGTCATAAGCTCTTAAGCATGGGACGACCCACTTTATGGTGCAGTATACCCTTGCCTCAAACTTATCACCAACTAGGCTCAATACTCATTGTAAAGCTCAAAAAAACCTTAGTTATTCTATCTCTTGCCCCTCAGAATGGCGACATTTTATGATGAAGCTCACCTAAGTTCTGGGAGACAGAAAACTGCTAGATTATCATTATTCCCTCAAAAGTTTTGCTCCATGAATTTTTCAGCAAAATTTTCAACAATCAATTTTTTCAGCAAATAATTTTTTTCCATTTTTTTCACATTTCCTAGGTCATCTTTTGACGCGAAGACAAACTGTGGGTATCACAAATGTCCCCGGTTACTCAACAACCTAACAAATTATTTAATGAAGGAGAGGAATGCTCGAGCAAAACAATTGGAGTAGCAAAAAGTCCCCCAAACTTGAATTGTTCATTGTCCTCAATGAATTATCAATTTTGCAAGTACACCCCCAAACTTAAATTTTTCTATCTGAATTGTAAAACTAAGCGTGGGACTAGACCTAAGCTTAAAGCGGATCACATAAGTCAACACTACCTCCAGAATTTTCTTTGCCGCAGCAACGACCAGGCCAGAGAAAATGCTCAAGCAAAAGGTTTCTGGAGATCAGAATACCATGATCTAAGTAAGCTTAGCCAGTCCAAGCTTCAAAAATTCAGAAAGAGAATTAGTTAAGTCAGAGTTACTCAGTGCTCATAGAACAGAAACATCTAGGAAATTTCATTAAAAACATGAAAAGAAATTACATAAGCAGGGATATATTTTTCCTTTTTTTCAAAAAAACCAAAAAGAAACAAGCAAACAGAACAGTAAGCAGGGTCAAACATGCGCGAGCAAACAAAAATAAAGGAACAAAAGAAATGCTCGCTGAAGATCATCTCATCCATCAATCTTCCTGACCCTGCTCTTCACCATCTTCTTCTCGTTCAACAGGTGGGGGCGGGATCCAGGGGTTCAGTAGGTCATCAGGGAATACAGGTAAAGCCGGATATGGCTTGGAAAAATTCGACTGCAAGGCTACCCTCAACGCGACATCCTTCCTTTTCACATAGTTCCAGAAAGTCTGCAATTGCCTTTCAATAAACTCCATCCTACTGGAATGCAGCTGTAATTGCTCCTGCATTTGGTGGATGCCGCACACCAAACCTCCTTGGCGTGCTTCCTGCGTCCTCTGAAGCCTAGCCAGATTTGGTGTGTCAATTATTCCCTTGTCTATTAGTGGCACATCATCCTCACCTTCGGCATAGCATCGTGATAGTGTTGGGGAAAAACAGCTTCCCCACCTTTTTCCGCCAGCAATCAAGAATCTCAGAAGAAATTATCTTACCCACATCAATACTCATGGAACGAAGAATAGCAAAGGCAAGAAAAACCCCGTCTCGAGACACCGTTGAGTCGTGAGTTGTCGGCAGTAAGCGTAGCTTGATGAAACCCATCCATGTATTGGCCTCACTCTTCAAATAAGCAGCCTGAAATGTGCGCTTTTCCGTCTTCGACAATCTCCACTGGGCCCCCTCAATGCCAACCTCTCAGACAACCGCATTTAGTTGGTCGCTAGATGGTGCGACCACCATCTCATTAAAGCCTGCGTGTGGAAAGTCCTAGAGGTTGAACAAAGCATTAATGGCTCCTGGGCTCCAGTCAACGGGCACTCCTCGAACGATAACCTGAAATTCTTCGTGATCGTTAATATTGGCGTAAAATTCTCGAACAATGTTTGAATTAACAGGTTCCGACTTTGCACAAAATTGACTCCAGCCGAGGTTCACTATTCCAGTCCGCAAGAACCGTGGCAGATCATCGCCAAATCCTCGTTCAAACAGGAAGTCCCTTCTCAGCATCTCAACATACTTTGCCCGAGCAAGGTTATTGATGAAGCGATTGTACGGAAATCTCGATTCCTCAATCTCGTCAGCCTCACCCGATGCCTCAGCAATACCTTTGCCCTTGTCTTCCGCTTGTTTGGGCAAAATCTCTTCTTCCGCTTTCTTTGCTTCTTCTTCTCTAGCCTTGTCCTCAGCTTCCTTCTTTTCTCGTTCCTCTCTTCCTGCATTTTCTCTTTCAGAATCAGTGGTTGGAGGCGAAGGAGTATTAGTTCGGACAACCCTAGCGCGGCCTGCTTTCCTCTTAACGTGGCGACGTTTTGGTACTTCTGGCATGATCACCTCCACTTGAGCCTCCTGCACTGGCTCATTATCCGTTACCTGAACATCATCTGCCTGTTGCATTTGTACATTCTCGGCCTGCTTTTCTTGAACTTCCTCTGTATTTCCCTCTCGAACTTCCTCTGTTTGCTCCTCTTGAACTTCTTCTGTATCCGAGACCTTCTGCTCAGTCTGTTCTAGGTTCTGTTCTTCTGGTTCTTTCCGGTTTTCTTCAACTACTGTGGCAGCCACATCATCCGTCGCTTTCTGTAGAGCCTCCTGATCCTCGGCCCTCTGTTGCCTTCTCCTCCTTTTCTCTTTTTTTCTCCTCTGGCGTCTTCTTCTTTTTCGTTTTCGCTTTCTGTACTTCAGGGGTAACAGGTACCTCTTCGTCCTCATTCTCCCTCTCTTTTCTAGCTCTCGTTTTGGCCATTGAAGACGCAAGGGGTTTACAGAGAAAATCAACAAAGAAAGAAGAATGTACAGGCAAAGATTTGAATCAAGAAGATGAAGTGAAACTTACCTACCAGAAGGTGTTAATAAATAGGGCTGCAACAAATTGAATCCTAACCGAAAGATTTTGCTCACATTAATTGAGTTTACCGTTCAGATCCGCATGCAATCCTAAAATTTAAATCCATCAGCGGTAAATTCCCGAATTTTAATCGCCCATGGTAAATAACCATGTGCTGTCCACCATCCATGCCCTTGGATGATCACTGTTCGACACGTGGCCTCATCAGAGTACGCATGCAACCTAACCTGTAAAAATTCAAAGGAAATCCAAACGGTAAAAATAAATTTACAACAAAATCCCTTCTATTCGGACTGAAGATTTGCTTCAGCCATAACCTTGCCGCAACAACCTTCTGAAAAGATTACCTTAAGAATCTTGGATACGAAAAATTTAAATTCAAAATAAAAAATCAAATCCGGAAATTCAAATATTAACCGCTCAAATCAAATCTTTTTATTTTTACTATTCAAAACCGAATAAATAAGGAGAAATTTTATTCAAATCTAATCTAAACAAAAATTTAAATAACCGAAAATAAAAACTGGAATAAAAATCTAATCTAAACAGAAAATAAACTTACTACCTCTACTCTGAACTAATAAAATAACTAGCGAAAATAAAATAAAATAAAATCTACGGAATTAAAAATACAACAAGTAAAAATAAATCATGCAAAATTTAAACAAAACAAATCTAACCTAATTAAAATTGAATCATATCAGCGAGAAAAATAAAAATAAACACTGGGAACTCAAAATATTGCTCTGTGAAATGCTCCCGCAAACATCTTGCTCTCTCAATCATCAACCAACTTTAGGGAAGGATATTTCGTCTGGAACTCCTCTCCCCAATAATGTTTGACACGCTGTCCATTCACTTTGAACACTCTCCCATCCTTTTCGTCTTGCAAAGTAATTGCTCCATGGGGGAAAACCTCAATCACAATAAATGGCCCTGACCATTTAGATTTAAGTTTGCCAGGAAACAACCTTAATCTAGAATTATAAAGCAACACTTTTTGACCTTTGACAAACTCTTTAGGCTTAATTTTCTTGTCATGCCACAACTTAGTCTTTTCTTTATATATTTTCGCATTTTCATAAGAAAATTGGCGAAATTCTTCCAATTCATTAAGCTGCAGCATCCTCATTGCCCCTGCACGACTCAGATCAAAATTTAATTTTTTCAAAGCCCAAAATGTTTTATGCTCTAGCTCTAATGGTAAATGACAAGCTTTCCCATATACTAACCGATAGGGAGACATACCTAGAGGAGTCTTATAGGCTGTCCTATAAGCCCAAAGAGCCTCATCCAACCTAAAAGACCAATCCTTCCTAGATGGATGGACTACTTTTTCTAGAATTGATATAATTTCCCTATTACTTATTTCAGCTTGACCATTAGCCTGTGGGTGATAGGGGGTAGCTATCCTATGCTTGATTCCATACTTAGCTAAAAGCTTAGTTAAGATATTATTAACAAAATGTGTACCCTCATCACTTACTAAAACTCTAGGTGTCCCAAACCGCGCAAAGATGTGCGATTGGAGAAACTTTGAAACCGTCTTGGCATCACTCTGATGGCATGCAATGGCCTCCACCCACTTGGACACGTAATCTACTGCCAATAAGATACAAACATTGCCATTAGAAGGGGGAAATGGCCCCATAAAATCAATACCCCATACATCGAATAATTCAACTTCTAAAATGTAAGTAAGAGGCATTTCATCTCTAGGCCCTAAGTTTCCTCTCCTTTGGCAAGCATCACATTGCTTGTAGAACCAATGGGCATCCTTAAACAAGGTACGCCAGAAGAATCCACAATGCAAAATCCTCATAGCTGTCCTTTGACCGCTGAAATGGCCTCCATATGGCGAAGAGTGACATTGCTCCAGGATTTCCTTTGCTTCATCACTTGAAACACACCTACGAATAATACCATCAGAGCATTGCTTATACATAAATGGCTCATCCCAATAGAAAAATTTTGCATCATGCTTAAACTTTTTCTTCTGCCTCCAATCCATGTCAACAGGAGTGACTCCCTTGACCAAAAAGTTGGCAATATCAGCATACCAAGGGACTTCCCTGACTACCTTTACCTGAACAGCAAAAAGCTGTTCATCTGGAAAAGAATCAGAAATGGCAGATTGCTCCAACAAAGATGATGATGAATCAAGACGAGACAAATGATCTGCAATGACATTCTCTGATCCCTTCTTATCCTTTATTTCCAAGTCGAACTCCTGCAATAATAAAACCCAACGAATTAGTCTAGGCTTTGCATCTTTCTTAGACATTAAATACCTTATTGCTGCATGATCTGTGAACACCGTGACTTTGGATCCAACCAAATATGGCCGGAATTTCTCAAAGGTAAACACAACAGCTAACAACTCCTTTTCAGTAGTTACTGACTTGTGCCTCATTTAGAACCCTGCTTGCATAATATATAGGATGAATAAATTTGCCCTGCTTTTGCCCCAGCATTGCACCTACCGCAGCATCACTCGCATCGCATATTACCTCAAATGGTAAATTCCAATTAGGTGCACAAAGAATGGGTGCTGAGATTAAAGCAGCCTTCAATGCTTCAAAAGCTTTCCTACAATCTGCATCAAAGTCAAAAACATGATCAGTACACAATAAGTTACAAAGAGGTTTACTGATTTTTGAAAAATCCTTTATGAACCTTCTATAAAATCCAGCATGACCTAAAAAACTCCGAATCCCCTTCACTGAATTCGGTGGTTCTAATCTTTCAATAACCTCAACTTTTGCTCTATCAACTTCTAGACCATTCTTAGAAATCCTATGACCTAACACTATGCCCTCCTTCACCATGAAGTGGCATTTCTCCCAATTAAGAACTAGATGGGTATCCTCACATCTTTTTAACACCTGACCTAAATTATCTAAACAACTCTGAAAAGACCCTCCAAAAACTGAAAAATCGTCCATGAATACCTCAACAGTAGACTCAATCATATCAGAAAAAATTGCCAACATACACCGCTGAAATGTTGCTGGAGCATTGCAAAGGCCAAAAGGCATTCGCCTGAAAGCAAACTTCCCATAAGGGCAGGTGAACGTGGTTTTTCCTAATCCTCAGGAGCAATAGTAATCTGGTTATACCCAGAATAACCATCCAAGAAACAGTAGTAGGCCTGACCAGCCAACCTATCCAACATCTGGTCAATAAATGGTAGAGGGAAGTGGTCCTTACGGGTGGCTTTATTAAGCCTCCTGTAATCCATGCAAACCCTCCAACCAGTTACTGTCCTAGTTGGGATCAACTCATTGTCTTTATTGCTCACCACAGTGACACCTCCTTTCTTAGGAACACATTGGACAGGGCTTACCCAATTGCTGTCTGCAATTGGATAAATGATGCCAGCATCCAACCATTTAATCACCTCCTTTTTAACCACTTCTTTCATTGTAGGGTTAAGCCTTCTTTGTTGTTCAATACTCCTAAAGGATCCCTCCTCTAGAGTGATTTTGTGCATACAAAAAGATGGGCTAATTCCCTGAATGTCAGCCAATGTCCAACCAATAGCCTTGCGGTATTGCTACAGCAATTTTATTAAGGCCTCCTCATGATCCGACATTAAATCTGATGCAACAATAATGTGCAACGTCTCACCTTCCCTAAGATACACATACTTTAGATGATCCGGCAAGGGCTTCAAATCTAAAGTAGGTGCCTCAATCAGGGACGGCTTAATCGGGGGAGCCTTTCTTTGATCTAAATCTAAAGACTCAAAAACATCCTCACACCTAAACAATTCTTTTTCATTTTTCCTTTCTAAAGAACAAACTTCTAAATCCTCTACACTAACCTCTCCATGATCTTCCAAATGCTTGCTAGCCGAATCCTGTATTGCTCTCTCAACAATTGTGCTCTTCAGAATCCTAATGAAAGAGCAATCTTCCATCTCGTCTGGATACTTCATGGCTTTAAACACATTAAATTTTACTTCCTCATTACAGACTCTCATTGTTAATTCCCCTTTTTGAACATCTATTAACACCCTACTAGTAGCCAAAAATGGACGACCTAGAATAATAGGGACATCTTTGTCAGCCTCATAGTCTAAGATAATAAAATCAACAGGAAATATGAATTTATCCACTTTCACTAAGACATCCTCAATTTTACCCTCTGGATATGTGATAGACCTATCAGCTAATTGGAGTGTAACTGTGGTAGGTCTAGCTTCACCAATACCTAACTTTCGATAGACCGAAAGAGGCATAAGGTTAATGCTTGCACCTAAATCACAGAGTGTTCTACCTAACTCTTTTCCGCCTATAGACACAGGTATAGTAAATGATCCTGGATCCCTAGCCTTGGGTGGTAGCCCATTCTTAAGAATAGCACTACATTCCTCAGTGAGGGATACAGTTTCAAACTCACCTAACCTCTTCTTTTTAGTTAAAATATCCTTAAGAAATTTAGCATAATTAGGCATTTGCTCTATAGCTTCTACTAAAGGGATATTTATATGCAACTGTTTAAGAATCTCTAAAAACTTTTTAAATTGATCATCCTGATTCTTAGGCTTTTGCCTTTGTGGAAAAGGTAGAGGTGGTACAAAAGGTGGGGGCGGCACATAAGGTGGTTCCACATCTGGAATAGAACCAGATGCTCCAGCATCTTTATTGCTGCCTCCAGCACCCTGAGCAGTCTCCAACTCTTTCTCAACAACAACATTTCTATCACAATTATTATCTATATCCTGGGTTTTACTAGGCTCTTTTCTTTCTTCTAGTGGCTTACCACTCCTAAGAGTCACTGCCTTTACCTGCTCCTTACCTTCCCTTCTAGGGTGTTCAGTATCTGAGGGAAGTTTCCCTTGAGGCCTTGCCTTCAGCTCATTGGCTAGCTAACCCACTTGCAATTTCAGGGCTCTCATTGAAGCTTGATTACTTTGAATTGGGGCTTCTGTACGAGCCATAAATTCTTTCATCATTGCCTCGAGAGAATTCCCCGAATTTTGCTGGGGCAAAGCCTGCTTATTTTGCTGGGGCAATACCTGCATCTTAGCAAATCCCGGCTGGTTCACTTTCTGCTGTGCTTGCACATTACTCCCTTGTCCTCCCCACGCGAAGTTGGGGTGGTTGCGCCAACCTGGATTATAAAAGTTAGAATAAGGGTTATTCCTCTGATTACCTACAAAAAACACAGAAGCTGGATTGCTGGGGCAAAACTCGTAGTTGTGATTTTCACCACAATAGACACAAGCTTCCTCTGCAACTTGGTTCACCACTGCAGCAGGCTCCACAACTGGCGGCTGCTGATGACTAATCACTGTCACATTCTTAAGAGCGTTAGCAATCATTGCAAGATCAGCCCTAATGGTGGACACACCATCAACTTCTAATACATTAACCTTTTTATTTGTGCCTCTAACATCCGACCACTGACAACTATTAGTAGATATTCTTTCTAAAATTTCATAGGCTTCGTTAAAAGTTTTTGCCAAAAGGGCCCCTCCAGCCGAAGCATCAACCATACCTTGGGTTACTCCATTTAACCCATTGTAAAATGTTTCCATTTGGATACAATGTGGTAGGCCATGGTGGGGACACTTTCGCAAAAGCTCCTTAAACCTCTCCCAAGCCTCACTAAAAGTCTCATCTTCAAGTTGCCTAAACCCTACTATTTCACTCCTTAGTTTAGCATTTCTATTAGGTGGGAAATATTTACTCAAAAATTTTTCAGCTAACTCATCCCATGTCCTAATTGATCCTGGAGCAAAAGAATTTAATCACGCCTTTGCTCCATCCCTTAGAGAATACGGGAACAAAGTTAATCTAAGAGCATCTCTAGGCACTCCTTGAATTACAAAAGAATCACTAACTCCTAGAAAAGACTTAAGATGTAAATGAGGGTCTTCAGATGACAAACCATGGAATTGCCCCACGGTTTGCAACATCTGAAACATTACCGGTTTCATTTTAAAATTTGCCGCTTGAATTTGAGGACGTGCAATCCCTGGATTCAACTCATCAAACATCGGAAAAGCATACGCTCGAATGGCTCTGGTCCTATCGTTCGCTACCAAGATAGGATTCTCAGCCTGATTATTTTGCTGCTCATTTTGCTCCAGCGGTGGGTTTTGCTGCAGCAAACGATTGTGCTAGGGGTTCACTGGATCTTCAAGACCCTGCGGGAGACGCGGCACGTCAGCCATTGAATTCTGGTTTCTACGCTGCTCTCTCCTTCTTATCCTGAATGTTCTCTCGATTTCTGGATCAAGCTCGAACCGTACCCCAGGCGGATCGCTCATGCACCAAACTCACACCTGCAAAAACAAAAGAAACAATCAAAAAATTCTAGCACCAAACCACTAAAACACATACACAAAACAGATCAGATAAAAACTTATTCAGTTCCCCGGCAACGGCGCCAAAAACTTGTTGGGTTCCTAGAGTGAGTAAAAATATGGTATAAAAGGACTCTAGAACTCTGTGCAAGTATACACAGTTCGCAGCAAGTAATAAGTATTATCAATCCAAGGCCTGAATTAGCTTCCACTTTATCTATCTTGTGTAACTCTCTAATGGTTTCAAAGATGGTAAAAATGATTGGTTTTTTGTAAGAATAATGCTGAAGCAAAATAAATGCCAAAACAAAGAATAAACAAATAGGCAGACAGATTAGAAACAGGCGCTGGTCAGGATTTAGTAATTGTTTTAAAAGATGCTCTAGCAATATTATTGATCATGCAAACTCTCGCAGTATTATTAGCAAATTCCTCCCGGAACTCCGGATTTTTTGGAATGTGTTTCAACCCCAATGAAGTACGACCGATCAAGCACTAGGCAACTGGCTATCCCTAGCTCAGTCACTGGCGTTCACCAATACACAATGATCGTAGTGTGATTAATCGCCACACACTCTCTAAATCATCCCTGAAACTAGAGAGAGGTATTTATACCGGCTGGCCAGGCGGGCATAAAATAGAAATAAGAACAACAATTAACCAAGATGCAGTAATCAATTTATATTACTAAAGTTAAGCACGACAATCATATTGTTCCTAACCAACGCCTAAGCTACTTAGTTCATAATATGCATGGAAACGCACGCTACAATCTGAGTAGGCATGTCCATAATTACAAGATAATAAAAGAAAATACTAATATCCTCGATCAGCTTGCAATGATGGTCTTCTAGGTGGTCTCCAATCTCTCTCCTCTATTCGGCTCCCAAAGGTGGAAGGAACTTCCCAAGAGTGGAATGTTTTCTCCCAAGAGTGGAATGACTTTGACTTGGGCGGCTACTCCCTTTTATAGAAGGATAGGAGGCTTGACTTAGGTCAACCTGGACACGTGTAGGGCTCTCCTTGCTCCTTTATCACGAAAAAAACTCAACAGAATTCAGTTTGGCAATTTGGCTAACGAGTTGTGACGTGGCAATTTTGCTCCCAGCTTTGCTGCAGCATAGATTTTGCTCCCTCAAGTCGCCCAGCAACATATTCTGCACAAAATGATTTCCAAAGCTTCCATTCTTCCAAATGGGTTAAAACATGTAATATATATCTAAAACCAACCCTATTAAGCACAAAAGTCACACAAATCAATATAGAAATGAGGCCTAAATAACTACCTTTTGGGCAGTTATCAACAGGCATTGAAGGATTTTCCATCATATCCATGACATATAAATCAATAGGGAGGAAAAATCTACCTACTCTGATTAAAACATTCTCTATTATGCCAACTGGTCTAACTACAGACTGATCAGCCAATTGGAGCCTAACAGGAGTAGATTTAATCTCACCTATATCTAACTTTCTGCACAAGGATAATGGAATCATATTAATGCTAGCGCCTAAATCACACAACGCTCTAAAAGAATAAGTACCAAAGCTACAAGGAACAGAAAAACTCCCTGGATCTTCTACTTTTTCAGGTACCTTTTGCTCAACTCTGGCGCTGCATGTTGAGGCGAGATAGACTGTGTCAACCTTCTTTTCCTTTCTCTTCTTTGCCAGCCATTCCTTCATGAACCTGTTATACTGGTGCCTCTCTAACGTCTATGCAAAGGGAATATTAATGTTCAGATTCATAAAAGCATTCATAAATTTGTCAAACTGAACCTGATTATTCTTTTTTTTTCTTTTTCCTCTTCTTTTCTTTCAGGACCATCTTTGTGGGAGAAGGAATAGGAGGCTTAGGTTCAGGCTTTTCAGCTTCATTTGATGATGTGTCCTCCTCAGCTTCCCCAGTAGGCGTGTCATACTCCTCAGACTCAGGCTCCTCTTCAACCTCCTCCTGGTGCACAGTAATAGCCTTACAGTACTCCATCTGGGTTTTCTCCTGCTCAGCTGGGGCCTTACCTTTGTTCATGGTGTTTACAACACTTACCAACTGTCCCAACTGAGTCTCGATGTTTTTTATGGCTGCACTGTGGTCGTTCACTGTGGTGTTGATGGCAATGACTGCCTCCTCCAACTTGTTTGTCCTGTTACTAGACTCTGCAATGAAAGCTCCAACAAGATCTTCTAAAGGTTTTTTATTTTCTTGAGTTTGAGGGGAAAAACCAGGAGGATTAAGAACATTCTTATTATTTGCATAAGAAAAGTTTTCATGGTTCCTATTGTTAGGGTGGTAATGTGTAGGTGTAAAATTATTATTATATCCCCTAGAATTAAAATTTGATACGTACTTAACCTGTTCCGTGGTCTCCTCCTGAGACTGAGATGTTAAAGCAGCTGCTGATTCAATTGACTGTGCACTCCCTAACCTGAAAATTTCAGAAAAGCATTAGCGAGGGAAGACATCTGGGCCTGAAGTGCACTTACGTTATTGATTTCAAAAACTCCAGCAACAATCTTTTTCGGTGCAGACCGCTCATATGGCCATAGCTGTTGGTGGCCATGTCCTCCAGCAAAGTTCTAGCTTTCTCAACTGTTTTGGACAACAGAGTCCCACCTACAGCTACATCAACAATAGTCTTAGTACTTGGGTTTAAACCATTATAAAATAATGGAATCTGTGATAGCGCAATTTATTGTGCTATATTTTATATGATTTTATCGTTAGTCTCGAGTATTATTTTGGCATTTTTATCTCTATTTGGTTTTGTTTTGTAGGAATCAAGCATTTTAATGGAAATCGACGTTTTTTAACATTTCCGGTGATTTAGGAGCTAAAGAATAAGTTCGAGCCAAGGAAACAGCAAAGGAAGAAGAATTTTGGGCCTAGCGTTGAGACGCTAGCCCTTGGAGCGTCTCAACGCTAGCCAATAATCAGGAGAGGCGCGAGATCGAGGCAGCGTCAAGACGCTACCTCCACAGCGTCTCGACGCTGCAAACATTCCGGAAATAAATTAGGGCATATCGACACAGCGTCGCGACGCTATGTCCTTAGCGTCGCGACGCTGTCGCGCAAAATGGACAGTATATATATTTTGCGATGCCATCTGATTTGGGGAGCTCTTTTGGAGAGAGAAACACGATTTTTAGAGAGGGAAAACGCACAGAACAGGGCAGAAACAAAGGGAGCTTGATTTTGGGAGCTTGGATCGGGAGGCTCGTGACGGGAACGCACGGGAATCACGGCTAGCGGGTTTAATCTTTCCCCATTATTTCTCGTACTGATTTTAGCATGTATTGGACTGATTTCGCTTGTATTTTAGAGACCATGTGTAGCTAAATTTCGTTTCTTAGGGGCTTGATGTAGCCATTAGCTTGTATGGATTAATTTACGGTTTTTTTAGGACGTTTCGTAACGTGGTTTATTTATGCAATTGTATGCTTATTGCTTATAATCCCTTGATCACGGATTGTATGATTTTCGTTTCTGAACTAATTGCTCAGGAGAGGGTAGTTTAGATTAGACCATCAATTGCATAACTTAGGTAATTCTTTAATCGGGAGATTTGGGATTGCTTGAGAAACCGTTATAAGGATTGTTCTTATTGCTTATGCTTATTGTTGAGATTAGATAGGGATATCAATTTCTTAATTTGCATAAAGAATTAATTGTACTCGGGAGAGGCTTTTAAGTATCGATAATCCTTGGTTTATGAACTTGTTACGAATTTGTTCCTAATTATTCTTTAAATTAATTCATGCATCTAATAGGTGAAATCAATTCCCTAAGGCCTTTCTCCATTGAGTTTCCATATTTTATTGCTTTGATTAGTTTGTTATTGATTTGCATATTTCTCGATTATTTTCTCTAAATAAAATTGGGCGAATATACCTTTAATAATTAGGGGAACTAGAAAACCAATCCAGAGGACGACATTCGATTTTTAATCACTATATTATAACTTGGGCCCGTACACTTGCGGTAAGCAATTTGCTCCATCAAGTTTTTGGCGCCGTTGCCGGGGATTGGCAATTATTTAGTTCGCTTAATATTTTGGGGAATTTGCTTGGTCTTACTTTAGAGTGTATTTTATTGTGTTTTCTTATTTTTCTTTTTGTTTTGTTTCTTTTTGTTGTTTTTGTTTTACTCTTTGTTTTGTTTTTGTCTACTTTAGGTTGTGATTTTGTATGCGAAAAGACAAGGACGCTCTGCTAGTGCCATTTGATTTTGAAATCGAAAAGACTTGCAAAAAGAACAGGAAGGAGAAAAGGGAGAGACTTGCAGCAATGGCCAATCCAAATCCACAAGATGAGCAGAAGCCAATACGGGACTATTTCCAGCCTACTTTTCCTGATCAACAATCTGGAATAGTCTACGCGCCAATCAATGCGAATAATTTCGAGCTTAAAACTGGCCTCATCCAGATGGCTAGAGATAGTGCATTTAGAGGATTCCCTTCTGAGGACCCTAACTCTCATTTGAAATCTTTTCTTGATATTTGTGGAACGGTGAAGTTAAATGGTGTTTCTGAAGATGCCATACGCTTACGTTTGTTTCCCTTTTCTTTGCAGGACAAAGCTAGGGACTGGCTCCGATCACTTCCACCTGGGAGTATTACTACGTGGGACGCGTTGGTTCAGGCTTTTCTTGCCAAATATTTCCCACCTGCAAAGACAGTCAAGCTTAGGACTGAGATTGGGACATTCCAGCAGCTAGGCGATAAACAATTATTTGAGGCTTGGGAGGGCTATAAGGAGTTACTGAGGAAGTGCCCTCAGCATGGATACCCTGATTGGCTGCAGATCCAGTTGTTTTACAATGGTCTAAATCCAAACACTAAAACCATTGTTGATGCAGCTGCAGGTGGGACTCTGTTGTCCAAGACCGTAGAGAACGCACGTACATTACTAGAGGATATGGCCACAAACAGCTATCAGTGGCCAACTGAGCGGTCTGCACCTAAGAAGATCGCAGCTGGGATCTATGAGATTGACAATGTAAGTTATCTTCAAGCCCAGATGACCTCCCTTGCTAATGCCTTCTTGAAATTCTCAGGTACAGGGAGTGCCCAATCTATTGAGTCAGCTGCTCTTGCATCCCAGTCTCAAGAGGAGACCACTACAGAACAGGTTCATTATGTTGATAGAAATTCTAACTATAGGGGACACCATAATTTTGCACCCACACACTACCACCCTAATGTTAGAAATCATGAAAATTTCTCATATGCTAACACTAAGAATATCTTGAACCCTCCTGGATACTCATCTCAAAAGGCTGAAAATAAACCTTCTCTTGAGGATACAATTCGAGCTTTTATTGCAGAGTCCAGCAATAGAACTAACAAGTTGGAGGAAGCTGTGATAGCAATAAATACCACTGTGACAGGCCACAGTGCAGCAATTAATAACATTGAAACTCAGTTGGGTCAATTGGTGAATGCTGTAAACACTATGCAGAAAGGTAAAGCCACAGCTTAGCCAGAGAAAACCCAAATGGAGTATTGCAAGGCCATCACAGTGCATCAAATGGAGGAAGTTCAAGTAATTGAGGCGCAGGAGATTCATGAGCCTGAAGTCACTAAGGAAGAAGTTGAAGAGGGTTCACCCTCAAACGAAGCTGAAACGCTTACTTCTGACCCTCTTATACCTTCTCCTACTGTTCTGGTTCCAAAGCCTAAGAAAAAGAAGAAAAAGAATTACTCAACTCAATTTAAGAAGTTTCTTGATATTTTTATGAGTTTAAATATTCATCTACCGTTTGCAGAGGCTTTGGAGCAGATGCCCAGATATGTACAATTCATGAAGGAATGGCTTTCGAGGAAAAAGAAGGAAAAGAAAGTGGAAACTATATTCCTCACCTCTACATGCAGTGCCCGACTTCAAAAGAATGTACCTGACAAACTTGCTGATCCAGGGAGTTTTTCTTTTCCCTGCAACTTTGGTACTCATTCTTTTCGTGCTTTATGTGATTTAGGCTCTAGTATTAACATAATTCTTCTATCCTTATGTAAAAAGTTGAACATAGGAGAGATTAAACCTACTGCAGTGAAACTCCAGTTAGCTGACCAATCTGTAGTTAGTCCATACGGAGTAGTAGAGAATGTTTTAATCCAAGTAGGGAAATTTTTTCTGCCCGTTGACTTCTTTGTGATGGATGTAAAGGAAAATCCATTAATGCCTGTTATTTTACGGAGACCATTCCTCGCAACTGGGCGAGTTATTATTGACATCGAGCGTAGGGAGCTGACTGTGCGAGTTTTACATGAAAAAGAAATTTTCAAAGCAGTTGGAGTCTCTACAGATTGTTCTGAAGTTATGATGGTAGGTTACAGAAAAGGTGCAAGCAAGAGCACCGGTTGTGGAGCCTGTGACAATAGACCGCCTTGAAGCATACACGGTCAACACGTCGAGCTAACGACGTTAAACAAGCGCTTTTGGGAGGCAACCCAAGTGTTTTTCTTCTTTTTATTTTTATTTTGATTTCTTTAGATTTGATTCTTTTATTTTTATTTTTATTTTCTTCTCACTTTTTCTTTCTTTTTGCTGCAGGTGAAGCCTTATTTTTATTGAGGAAAAGAAAAGAAAAAAAAAAAAAAAAAGCGGTGAAAATGCGCGTTTTGGGCTAATAAGGTGATAGCGTCGCGACGCTGTCGCGATTCTGGAACTAAAATTTCCAGAATCGCGAATTTAGGCGTTTTTGGGTGTTTCTTCAAGCCCTAGCCGCCGTTTGCCTTCCTCTCATCTCCCAGCATATTTCCTCTTCGATTTCAAGCGATTTCTTCGAATCTCTTGCTCACACTCTTAGATTTGGTCTTCTTCTTGCCGATTTTTGCAGAAAAAGCTCGTGGGTTTGATGGTTGTTGTTGCGTTTTCAGTGTTGTTCGGCCGTGGGTCTCGTGTTCTTGGAGTTTCCGGCGGGGTTGCAACATTTTTAGTCGATTTAGCCGCGAGTTTGGGTGTATTCCCGGCGTTTCTAGCCCGATTTGGCCGAGAGGTTCGAAGGTTTCATATATTTCGGCCTATTTCCATCGTCTTCAACCTCTTTTGGCCGTGGGTGTGTCGATTTCACACTGTGGGTTGCAAATTCGGGATTTTCTGCATTGTTGGGGCGATTTCTTCAGCATTTTGGGCGTGGGTAGTGCATTGTTGGTATTGTTCTTTGAATTTTAGCCCCATTCTTGCTTTAGATTCATGATTCAGTTGATTTAGAAGTTCGAATACTTGATTGTGGGGCTATTGGAGATTCTATTTTGAGATTATTAGGTGTTTGACTGAATTTAGAGAACTCGTAGCTACTGATTTTTTATTATTTGAACCCGTATTCGCTGCTGTGTTGTTGGTTTTTGGTGTCTTGGAGCGTAGAATTAGTTGGGTTTTCTGTTGTACATCATTTTGTTGGTTGTAGTACGCTCTTGTGCATTATTTAGAGCTTGTGGACTCATTTGCTGCTGTATTAAGTTCTCTTGCTGCTGTTTGTACATTATATCTGAGGCGGACGGGCTATTTTTGTAGTTGGTGGCTGTGTTTTTGTTGGCTTAGGACTGTTTAGAGCTTACTTTCTCACCTAGATTTTTCGTATCCTTCCCTTTTAACACTATGAACAAAAGATCTAGGAGACATGCTGCCGCTTCCTCCTCCTCCTCCGCTCCTTTTGACCCTGCTAGGTTTATAAATAGAGAAGCAGAAGAAAGATTTGAAAAATATGTTGAGAATAGAAACTTTATTCCTGAGCGAGGCTTCAGCCCTGACCCTGAGGTGCAACCAAACTTAGTTCAGAACATCATTGCACGGGATTGGGGTCACTTTGTTCGTCACCCTGAGCCTGGGGTAGCATCAGTTGTGAGGGAGTTTTATGCAAACATGGAAGAGCCTTCTTCTTCATCATTTGTTCGAGGACACTGTGTCCCTTACGACTCCCACACCATCAATAGATTCTATAGGCTACCCGACGTTGAGAGGGACGAATACACTACATACCTTCTAGGCCATTTAGATGTCAATGAGGTCATCCAGACGGTATGTAGGCCAGGGGCCGAGTGGGCTATGACTGGAGCGGAGGTGGTGAGATTCAAGACCACCGACTTGTTCGTAGATTATAGGGCTTGGAACACTTTTCTCTGTGCCAAGCTGATGCCTGTGGCGCATCTCAGCGACGTGACAAAGAGTCGTGCCATCTTATTGTTCGCCATCGCCACAGGCCGCTCAGTGAATGTCGGCCAGGTCATACATCAATCCATGCGCCACATCTTCCGGCGTAGCACGACAGTGGGGCTCGGGCATCCATCATTGATCACATCTCTTTGCCGAGCCGCTCGTGTCGTTTGGGATGCCCAGGAGGAGTTGGTCCACCCCGGAGCGATTATAGACAAGAACTTCATCAGTCGATATCGAGGGCCTGGACCACCGGTTGCACAGCCAGCTCTCCCCATTCCTGCACCGCCAGAGCATCCTGAGCAGCCTGCTGAGCCCGAGCATCAGGAGCAGGAGGTTCCACCTCCCACATTCGAGGAGCAGCTGCAGCAGCTGCGCATGGAGTTCCAGAGTCACCGACTGGAGTTCCAGACTCATCGGCAGGAGTTCCAGAGTCAGCAGCGCGATTACCAGAGAGAGAGGCGCAGGGATCGTCGTCATTTCCTCTACACTACGAGCATGTATGCCCACTCCTATCAGTGTCAGGTGGCTTCTAGTACGGGTCAGCCTTTGCCGCCACCTCTACCACCGTACGAGTCGCCTGAGGACGAGGACGAGGACGAGTGATGGTCTGTCGCCTTCCCTCTGTACACGGTTGTTTCTTTCCCCCTCATTCCTACTTTTCATTGTATTTGTTCTCATATTTGTCTGTATCTCTTATTATTTTACATTGAGGACAATGTAATTCTTAAGTTTGGGGGTGGAAAGTATTTACTTTTGGTCTGTAATTATTTGTTATATCTCCTTTGACCATTTTTTTTGGATTATCAGGTGTATTATTGTGATTATTTTAAGGTTATCATTTTGGATCATTTTTTTTTCCATTGAGATCTGGGTTGATTGTGTTATCTGTCTGAGTTTTTTTTTCTTTGAGGGTGTTGTTTTGATTATGACAGCCGATGAGGATACCTAATTTCAGAAAGCAGGTAAGTTTTCTGTGCAATAATAATTAAAGACAGGATTCAAGATATGTTGATTTTATTTCATGAATCTTTTGCACCATTTGAGCACGTAGTCTCCTGTCTTAGTTTGGCGAGCTTAGAGTAGGATTATGTGATCTAGACCTTGTTGTCACCTCGAAAGGTTTAGGGACTGGTTTGATGGTTAATCTGCATGATAGTTAGTAATGTTACACTTAGGAGAAAATTATGCCATATCTTGTTCGTTAGTGAAAAAAAAAATGATGAATGATTGAATGAAAAGAAAAGAAAAAATGATGAGCTGAGTAAAGGAAAATTGAATTAAGGTCAAAAAGAGCTACCCCTGTTGTGATCAGTTAGGCCAACCAGAGAAAACTCAGGTTAAGGGTCCCTGCAATAGGAGTGTGAAAGCTAGTGACCACCATTGATGACGATCGTGAAAAAGCTCAAAGTTTGGGGGTGTGTACCCCATTTAGGCACCCTAGTGGCATATTACCATCTTGAGTGTGGCGAGGCTTGATGATTGGAACCTAGGACCAGAGTAGGGGGAAAACGAGCGAAGGGTTGCATAAAACTGTTCCGGGCTTAAAGAATTGAGATAGGGAGGACTAGTCACACACACACGTGAGAGACTTATTTTGATGAATGTGATTAATCATTAATGTTTCAGTGTGATTGATTTGTGATTTGAGATTCCTGAGGCAAGAGTCATTAACAATGCCCCTCAATTATTTTTATGACAGATTATTTTGATTCTTACTTTGCTCGGGACTAGCAAATGCTTAAGTTTGGGGGTATTTGATAGCGCAATTTATTGTGCTATATTTTATATGATTTTATCGTTCGTCTCGAGTATTATTTGGGCATTTTTATCTCTATTTGGTTTTGTTTTGTAGGAATCAAGCATTTCAATGGAAATCGACGTTTTTTAACATTTCCGGTGATTTAGGAGCTAAAGAATAAGTTCGAGCCAAGGAAACAGCAAAGGAAGAAGAATTTTGGGCCTAGCGTTGAGACGCTAGCCCTTGGAGCGTCTCAACGCTAGCCAATAATCAGGAGAGGCGCGAGATCGAGGCAGCGTCAAGACGCTACCTCCACAGCGTCTCGACGCTGCAAACATTCCGGAAATAAATTAGGGCATATCGACACAGCGTCGCGACGCTATGTCCTTAGCGTCGCGACGCTGTCGCGCAAAATGGACAGTATATATATTTTGCGATGCCATCTGATTTGGGGAGCTCTTTTGGAGAGAGAAACACGATTTTTAGAGAGGGAAAACGCACAGAACAGGGCAGAAACAAAGGGAGCTTGATTTTGGGAGCTTGGATCGGGAGGCTCGTGACGGGAACGCACGGGAATCACGGCTAGCGGGTTTAATCTTTCCCCCTTATTTCTCGTACTGATTTTAGCATGTATTGGACTGATTTCGCTTGTATTTTAGAGACCATGTGTAGCTAAATTTCGTTTCTTAGGGGCTTGATGTAGCCATTAGCTTGTATGGATTAATTTACGGTTTTTTTAGGACGTTTCGTAACGTGGTTTATTTATGCAATTGTATGCTTATTGCTTATAATCCCTTGATCACGGATTGTATGATTTTCGTTTCTGAACTAATTGCTCGGGAGAGGGTAGTTTAGATTAGACCATCAATTGCATAACTTAGGTAATTCTTTAATCGGGAGATTTGGGATTGCTTGAGAAACCGTTATAAGGATTGTTCTTATTGCTTATGCTTATTGTTGAGATTAGATAGGGATATCAATTTCTTAATTTGCATAAAGAATTAATTGTACTCGGGAGAGGCTTTTAAGTATCGATAATCCTTGGTTTATGAACTTGTTACGAATTTGTTCCTAATTATTCTTTAAATTAATTCATGCATCTAATAGGTGAAATCAATTCCCTAAGGCCTTTCTCCATTGAGTTTCCATATTTTATTGCTTTGATTAGTTTGTTATTGATTTGCATATTTCTCGATTATTTTCTCTAAATAAAATTGGGCGAATATACCTTTAATAATTAGGGGAACTAGAAAACCAATCCAGAGGACGACATTCGATTTTTAATCACTATATTATAACTTGGGCCCGTACACTTGCGGTAAGCAATTTGCGCATCAATCTGCAACCAATCAAGATATCCATGCTGGGGGCACTTCCTCAACAGCTCTTTGTAACGCTCCCATGCCTCGAATAACTGCTCGTCAAATTGTTGCTAGAACGTCCCAATCTCGGTCCTCAGTTTGACCGTCTTTGCAGGAGGGAAAAATTTCTTCAGAAATGCCTGGACCAAAGCATCCCAGGTGGTGATGCTTCTAGTGGGAATAGACTACAACCAATCTCGTGCTTTATCCTGCAAAGAAAAAGGAAACAAGCGTAAGCGGATGGCATCCTCATAAACTCCATTTATTTTTACCGTCCCACAAATGTCTAAAAAGGATTTTAGATGAGAGTTTGGGTCCTCGGTGGGCGATCCTCTATAAGCACAATCTCGAGCCATCTGAATGAGACCGGTCTTTAGCTCAAAGTTGTTGGCATTGATCGGGGCATAGACAATCCCCGATTGTTGCCCTTGAAACATGGGCTGAAAGTAGTCTTTAATAGGCTTAGGCTCCTCAGGTGGATTTGGGTCGGCCATTTGAATATTTTCTCTATTCTCCCTTCGAAGCCTATGAATTGTTCTCTCGATCTCGGGATCCAAAAGTACTAAAGTCAATTCCCTATCCCTTCGCATGCACAACCTAAACTACCCTAAAAAGGAAAGAAAACAATTAAGGAAAGAAACTAGAAAAGAAAACAACTAACCTAAATATGGAAAAAGAAAAAAAAAATCTAGAAAAGGAAAATACTAACTAATTAAGGAAAAACAAAGACAAATAATGGCAAATACACAAAAAGAAAAAAAAAAGAAAGAAAAATAACACAAACATGAGAAAAATACTAAACTAAGAAAAAAAAAACAAATAAGGAAAGAAAAACAAATAAGGAAAAAAAATGCAATCAACCTAGGAAAGTAAAAATACACCCTAAATTAAGATCGAACAATTTTTTCACAATATTAATCTAACTAAATGTGTCAATCCCCGGCAACGGCGCCAAAAACTTGATGTGGAATTTTCCTACCGCAAGCGCACGGGTCAAGTAATAATAAAGTGATTTTGCAATCGAGTGTTGTCCTCTGGATTGGATTTTTAAGTTAGATTAACTACCATGAATATTCTTGTTCAATTTTATTTAGGGACCAAAAAGTAGTGAATTTTAGAAACTAAGGTAATGCAAATTAAAGATGTGAAATTCAATTGAAAGAATACTTAGGGAATTGATTTCGTCAATTTAATCTAGGATTGATTTTAAGGAATGAATTATAACGCACAATAGTTTTATGAGTCTAAGAACCTTTAATCACAACTACCTCTCCCGAGTATAATTGATTCTCATGCAAATTAACTAACTTGATATCCCTATCTAAGTTCTTTAATATGCAAGGCATTTAGTTCTTTTTGACCAATTCCAAAGTTACTCTAAATTCCGTCACGATTTTAGAAATTCTACTTTAGTCATGCAATCTTAATTAAGTCTACGCTAAATCCCCTCTCCCGAGCAAGACTCAACACTTAGATCATTCAACTAATGGCCAATTAATTGAAAGCATTAAATTAAGAATGCAAACATAAAACAATTGCATAATTCAACCCATAAATCAATCCATAAACTAAAAAGACTACATCAGTCCCTAAGTAACAAGCTTAGCTACTCATACAAGGTGTTACAAGATAAACTAAGCATGAAAAAGCCATTAAAAACTAACTAAAGTAAGAGGGAAAGAAGATTAAACACTCGGTGGCCGAGACCGCACGTCCCCGTCACGATCTCCACGAACGAAGTCTTCAATCCCGCTCTCCACCACTTGCTTCAGCTTCCAAAGAGGGTTTTTCTCTCTGTTTTCGGCTCAAAATCTCCCAAAAAGAAGTCCCCCAAAAAGCCCTAATCGCAAAATATAAATAGGAAAAATTTTGGTCGTAGCGTCACGATACCGTGATTCTGGAAAATTCGCCGAGAGCGTCGCGACGCTATGAATTATTATTATTTTTTTTAAGAATTAAAACTCCAAATATAGAATGTCAATGTCGAAACGCCCAAAGAGCAGCGTCTCAACGCTGGTCTACGGATGGACCTATCTTCAATCTTCCAACTTTGATTCTTTTTTCATTCTTCAGCTTCTTTTCGCATCCCGAACATCCAATTGGCTCAAAACTATATTTCCTACAAATACAACACATAAATGCATAATTTTGGCCAATAAATTATAAAAGACTAGCTAATTAATTAGGGAAAACTAGCTAGCTATGCTCGCTATCAAGCAGCTGGTGCATGAAAACATGCCCTGGGTTCCATCTGGCGCACGTATAACGTGTCTGATCATAAGCTCAACACCGTCCTGAATTGAGAGAGCGCACGACAACGTGCCTGAAACTGGGCTCTAACAGTCAATTGATAGAACGCACGATAACGTGCCTGAAAACTGAGTTCTATCAACCCTGAGATGGGAAAGGAAACCACTCTAGCTAACGTAAGACTTAAGGATATCTTTAAGTCTACTTGAGACCCTAAACATGACTAAGGTCTCTATTCTAAGTTTATTAGCATTCATACATATGGAACTCTAGCACATCATGACCAAGGGATATTACTAAGCTTGACTTCATAATCATTATAATGCTACCGAAAATTCGACAGCATAACGAAGTAACCACAACTATCCCAAAAATTGTAGACACCTGAAAAACAGAAAAATCACACTTCTGAACTAGAGTAGTTCTAGTCCATTTACGTTTAATACAGAGTTCATATTTGGCATGCTCAAACATAATTTAGGATAACTTTAAAAATCAGCAGCCCAACCTAAAAACATCCAAAATCATTCAACAACAATAGAAATCAATCATTCTCAACCACATCACATCTAAACAATAATTCAGCATCTCCAATAAATCGCATAAACATGCAAGACCATCTAAAGGCAAGCTCATCATACAACAATCAATTATAACCTTTCCATGCCACATTCATGCTTTCAAGAGAGTAATCCAATCACGATTCCAAGTTCTAAGGCCAACCATTCATGCTTAGTTCATGCTAGCCTAATGACATCACGAATACATAGGTCCAAAGCATATAACTTAAACCAAAGGACTACTTACCTTAGCAAAAAAAAATCTTGATTAACTCCTAACCAATTTTCCCAGCTTCAAGCAACTACACAAAAAGGGGAAAAAATTCTCAAATCAATAGGAGTTTTATTTCAAGCATACACCTAGGAGCCAATTAAATTTAGGGATGCTTTAACACCCAAAAGCTCACCTAAAACAGAAACAAAGCTTGTTGTCCAGGCTCCCAATTCTACTCCAAAACGACAAGTAAACCTCCAAAAGTTAAGAGAACCTTGAAATCAAAGGGGAGAATCGATGGATAATCCTCTAACACATTTGAATCAACCAAAACATGACTTATCTCGCCTACCCACACTTGAAATCGTCGGAAAAACGCCACAAATGACCCGAAACCCCTGCTGTTCGCGCACCTATACAAAATAGCCACCGGAACCCACGAAAAAACTGCCTTTTGCAAGCCTGAAACTTGCTAGAAAACAAAGAGAAAGATCATGAGTGAGAGAGAGAACGAAAAGGAGAAAGAAATTGATTTTGAGGATGAAAAACTCAAGAGAAAACATACCAAACACTCCGAACTGCTGCCCTGGATCCCGCGGCCTGCACAACACCAAAACTCTCGTTGAATGAGCTGCTTGCTGGAGGAGATGTCGGAGACGAAGACGCTGCACTGGTCGGTGACGAGAGAACAAGATGAAGAAGAAAAATAAACCCAAGCTTGCATGAGGAGTGGCTGCGAAATCGTGGAAGAGGAAGGAGATGAGATGAAGGAGATCTTAGCTTGACTGATTGCATCTAAGGTTGTGTGCAACTTATATAAATAATAAAAAATTAGGGTTTTTGGCTTGGCACAACTTCTCTTTAATTACTAAACTACCACTCAGCCAAAGACCCAACCATATAAAACCTATCTCCCACCAATTTCATCAAATTAAAGCCAATTAAACTCAAAATGAGAGGAATTGAGTTTTACCTTAAATTGTCTCCGTTACAAATTATTAAATATAACTTTAATTGTGGCTTAATTATATTAAATGCAACCTCATTAAATGCACTATGAGAGTTAATGAAACTTATTTATAATATTTATATTAACATGTCGATATGATATTGTTGTTAATTAAAATTATGTTAATTAGTAGAAATTATTTTAATTATTAAATGAGACTTTTTGCTTAATTATACTATAATTGATCATTTTAAACCATCACATCTAAAATAAAAGGTAATCGGTTCTTCTAATTAAAAATAGAAGGTATAAATAAAATATTATTAATTTTATGTATTTAAAATAATATATTAATTTTACGTAATTGATTAATTAATTAATTATTATTGATTTTCGCCAACTAACCCCCATGCATTAGACCGCTAGCCCACAAGTCAAAATCTAACTAACCGAACAAATAACACGTTAGCCCGTGTGATTACCTATCGACTTAGTTGCATTATGTTTAAGGGTTCAAAATTTCTAAATTAAACCAAGAAAACAAATCCCCTAATTAATTTAGCAAATTTCTCTACGAATCCTAGGCCATATCCAGCAAGCTATGAAAAACCTGAAGGATTGGAATTCCGAATTCTATTAAGCGGAAGCGCAATTGGGACCGTTTGTATTTAATTTTGTTTAGCAAAAGTATCGATACATTGGCAAAAATCACAGAATTCATAATTCAACATAATCTAAGGCTAAGCAATCATTCATTAGATCCAATCTAAAGAATAAGAGAAGCATATCGTCGTTGACGTCTCTGAATTAAAGAACGCTTTCTTGAACGTTCATCAACCATGAACACCACCATAAAGCCTTCTCCGCTATGACTCTGAGTTTAAGAACCGGATAGTGGGATCCGTCTTCAATTTGGGAATGAATCAGAAGAGAAGAATTTACTTCTCTGTTCCTTTTGGTTGAGGGAGTATGAGAGAGTGAGAGAGTGCTTCAGAGATTTAAAATGGAGAATGAATCAGAGGCCAAAATACCCCTTTTGCGTGAAATTCAAGTGAGAGAACATAATAATTGATTAATTAATTAAAACAAATTTTAATTAATTAATAATATAATTAAATATCTAATATTACATGTGCATTAACTCATATTAAATTCACATCCCATCACTTAATATATAGTTTTAATTAAAATTAATTAAATTTCATTTAATTAAATTAATTAAACCACACAATTAATTAATTCTTTGATCAAATAAATATCACATATTTAATTAATCAAACATTTGAATCATATTCAAATGTGGATCTCTCTTATAACTTATAGTTTTAATAATAATCCAATTCACATTAAAATTAATCTATAGTTATTAATTTAATTAAATCACATTTAACTAAATTAAATTGAACAATTAATTAATTCAAAATTAATTAATTTTATAATTAACTAAATATCAACCATATTCATATTAAAATCATATTCTAATATATCTCTCATATATTATAGTTCAATTAAATCACATTTAATTCAACTAAATTGAATAATTAATTAATTCATAATTAATTAATTAATTTACTAATTAAATATCATATACTTAATTAGCCATATATTTGAAATCTTTCAAATATATTATTTTCTCATTTAATAAAGTTTAATCTTAAATTAAACTTTATATTATAATGCATCACTATACATTATATTAATTGCATCTCATACAATTAACTTGATTCCCATAACGAATTTGAACGTATTCAAATTCTTTTCAAGATAAATTGTTCCTAATTACTCTTTACGAACTAGCAGTGGGACCTAATGGACCTATAGATCAGAAGCTCCAATAATATGAGACTAACTGACTAA
This sequence comes from Luffa aegyptiaca, assembly GCA_017139565.1. NCBI lineage: Eukaryota > Viridiplantae > Streptophyta > Magnoliopsida > Cucurbitales > Cucurbitaceae > Luffa > Luffa aegyptiaca. The sequence goes on along the minus strand of CM029405.1, from coordinate 40,807,009 downwards.
ACTCATTAATCGAGTTAACCAATATTCATTAATTGTGGGTCACTCCACTAAAGACCCACAGCTGCACTATTCTCATTGTAGAATGTTTCTGTGTCCACGGATATTGACCAATACCGGTAAGTCAATCATTCACGAGTGTTCATAACTACGACTAAGTCAAATTACCGTCTTACCCCTGTGTTACATCTGTCTCCTTAAGTACCAGTGTTCCTCTAATGAACAACGTGTTTATGGTCCACCCAGTAAACAAAAAGTCCCTCTCAGACCCGTGGGAGCGCGAGATGCCTTTGTTCAAGACCCAGAGTCACCACTTAAGAGAACACTCATCTACTTCTCCTAGAAGTGGGAAGGAGTGAATTCCATATTGTGTTGTCATGTCCCCGTCCCTCCACTCGGTCTTGTCCCCAAGAAGGTAGGCATATTAAGTCGGCGTGCAGGCCACTCTCACCCATACTAATCAAAAGAGAATCACACATGAGAAGGAGTTCATGACACACTCAGGATTAAGACTGAGTTACCTAGGTCATCCTATTGAAATAGTAACCTAACTAGTTAACGGTGTTACATCTAGTGGTTTATTATTTTGTGGTCCGGTCTTATGCAAACTCATTGCATAGGATACCCCTGCTTGCATGTCTCCTACATGGACGCCTTGGATCAATACGTCTGTATCGAATACAAAGCAGCTCGTATCACATATTGTTACCAGGATAAGGAACCCAGCCTTATCCTTGTACTATAGACCTTTTAGGTCGTTACTTGAACACTGATCCCCGTATGTCCCCACATACTGGTTCAAGTTACATGTAAACAATCTTGGATTTTAGTTTATTGGATTTTGATCATATTGTGCAATTCTAATCTTAGATTAACAGTAACACTTTATTGTAAAAGATTTCAATAACATTTTATTGACGTAAATATATAATTCGTTAACATTCACTATATATGAGTTTTAGGACATAAAACCCAACAAACTCCCACTTGAACTAAAAATCTAGTTTAGTGGCATGTACAATAATCTATCCCTGCAGTGGGTGTATAAATACATGTAAAATACATAAAACGTTTTTACAATGTACAAATACAATAAACTAGGGCATCACTATACCCATTACATAATGATGGTATCACTATACCCATTACACTTCTCCCACTTGTCCTAGATTATATCTTTGTACATATCTCGTAGACGTACACCTTCTAGATGATCCTCATACACTTTATCCGATAGAGCCTTTGTGAATGAATCAACAATACTTCCATTAAATTTGATGTACTTGCTTGTCTTGCAATAGACAAGTTCATATATGGAACACTTTCCAAATCAGTGAAGAACTTCCCTAGCCATACAATCCCTATCACTGCTTCACAAGCAGCGACCTCTTCGGCCTACATGGTCGAGACTATAGTTATGCTTGAAGGATTGGAATTCATAATTCCGTTACAGCGAAACCAATTGGACCGATTCACAATTTAATTTCGTTTCACAAAATACTCATACATTGACAAAAAGAATTCATAATTCTACAAAATTAAGGTTAAGCAAACTCACCGTCGTCTGACGACTCTGAAATCAAAATTGAACACCACCATAAGATTACCCCGCTATATCTCTGAGATTGGAAACATGGTTGTGGGACCACGATCTTGAGTTTGGGAGTTTTCTACAGAGAGAACCATTCTCTGTACTTTTCTTTGAGAGAGAGATTTTTTAGAGAGAGGTTGCAAGTTCTAAAAAACAGGGAGATCAGAATGAGAGATGAACTACTGGCCCCCTCATTCGTTGGTTTGGCATTAAGCTAGAGAGTTGACAACCATCTGCCATGTGTCCTTAAATGTGAGGGTTTTTAATCTTTTGATTAATTTAAATTAAAATTTAATTAATCAAATATTAATTAATTAACCATATTAATTAATTAATAATGTAATTAAATATCTCATATTTAATTACTTATGCATTGAATCACATTGAATGCACATTCCTCACATAAGCTATAGTTTTAATTAAAATTAATTAAATTATATTTAATTAAATTAATTAAACTACAAAATTAATTAATCCACAATTAATTAATTCTTAGATTAACTAAATATCATATATTTACTTAATCAAACATTTGAATCATATTCAAATGTGCATCTCTCTTATAATCTATAGTTTTAATATGAATCAAATTCACATTAAAATTAATCTATAGATTTAATTTAATTAAATCACATTAACTAAATTAAATTGGAAAAATTAATTAATTCTAAATTAATTAGCTTAATTAATTAAATATATATCATATTTAATTAATTACATATTAGAATCATATTCTAATATATCTCTCATATATTACAGTTTAATTAAATCACATTTAATTTAAACTAAATTGAATAATTAATCAATTAACAATTAATTAATTAATTTACTAATTAAATATCATATGCTTAATTAGCCACATATTTGAACTCCTTCAAATATATTATTCTCTCAATAAAGTTTAATCTCATATTAAACTTTATATTATAATGTATCATCATACATTATATTAATTGTATCTCATACAATTAACTTGATTCCCAAAATTGAATTTGAACTATTCAAATTCTTTCCAGATAAATTGTTCCCAATTACTCTTTACGAGCTAGCAGGGGGACCTAATGGACCTACAGATCAAAAACTCCAATGATATGAGGTTAACTGACTAAACTCATTAATCGAGTTAACTAATATTCATTAACTGTGGGTCACTCTACTAAAGACTCACAGTTGCACTCTTCTCATTGTAGAATATTTATGTGTCCATGGATATTGACCAATAACGGTAAGTCAATCCTTCACGAGTGTTCGTAACTACAGCTGGGTCAAATTACAGTTTTACCCCTGAGTTACCTCAGGCTCCTTAAGTACCAGTGCTCCTCTAATGAACAACCTGTTTATGGTCCAACCAGTAAACAGAAAGTCCCTCTCGGGCCAATGAGAGGGCGGGATCCCTTTGCTCAAGACCCGGAGTCACCACTTAAGGGAACACTCATCTACTTCTCCTAGAAGTGGGAAGGAGTGAATTCCATCTTGTGTTGTCATGTCCCCAGCCCCCCACTCAGTCTTGTCCCCAAGAAGGTAGGCTTATTAAGTCGACGTGCAGGCCACTCTCACCCGTACTAATCAAAGGACAATCCCTCGTGAGAAGGAGTTCATGACACACTCGGGATTAAGACTGAACTACCTAGGTCATCCTATTGAAACAGTAACCTAACTAGTTGACGGTGTTACATCTAGTGGTTTACTATTTCGTGGTCCGGTCTTATGCAAACTCATTGCATAGGATACCCTCGCTCGCATGTCTCCTACATGGACGCCTTGGATCAATACGTCTGTATCGAATACAAAGCGGACCGTATCACATAGTGTTACCAGGATAAGGTACCCAACCTCATCCCTGTACTATAGACCTTTTAGGTTGTTACTTGAACACCGATCCCCGTATGTCCCCACATACTAGTTCAAGTTACATGTAAACAACCTTGGATCTTAGTTTATTGGATTTGGGTCATATTGTGCAATTTTAAACTTAATATAACAATAACACTTTATTGCATAAACCTCAATAACATTTTATTGACACAAGTATACAATTCGTTAACATTCACTATCTACGAGTTTTAGGACATAAAACCCAACAATGCTATATTGTAACACCCCGCGTTTCGGAATTGAATCATTTTGGGATTTGTTGAGCGTTCTTATTCTAATTTGAATAATTAGAATTTCAGCTTAGTCTTGGGTCGATAAATTAAACTTCTATAATTTAGGGAAAAAGAGATTTCTAATTAAATGTTTAATTTCCTAAGGTTTGGATGTTTAATAGCAAATATTTATCTTAAATTTCAAAAGACCCAATCAAAAATTAATTAGGATATTCTCTTTTCCCAAATCTTTCAGGAGTTACGTTTGAGATTTTAAATAAAATCCTAGATATGATCTAATTCCTATTTAAAATTGGTTTTCTTTTCTTAGGGTAAATTTAAAAGAAATGAAAAGGAAATAAAGAAAAGAAGTAAGGAAGCCCTAATCTCTCATTTTCTCCTCTCTTCCTTGCGTGCAGCCCCCTGCATTTTCCTTCACGCCACCAGCCATCTGAAGTCGTCTTCTTCTCACGCGCTCAGCAGACCCTTAAAACCCGTCCCTCGCGCCAACGCCGTCTCTCTTCGATTTCTCTTCGTCGGCAAGCTCTCTCTCCATCTCCCTTTTGTTTTCTTCATCTGCACGCGCAACAGGTGTTTGTGGTCGTAACAACAATTCTCGCGAAGGTAGAGTCTTGCAAGAGCGCGACTCCGATGGATTTCCAAGCATGAGTCTTGTGAGCCATCAGTTTCATATCTCTCTCGTTCTCCCTCCTTGCGCGCGAAGGCCAACGAGCTGCGGCTTCAACACCTTTCGATGTCTGCAGCAACCCGTGAGCGGTGAGACCTCGACACCAGCCTCGATCAATGGCGTCGACTTCTTTCGGGCAAACCTCAGGTGTGTTTTTGCCTTCGGGTGGTTGTAATTTGCTAGTCCAATGCAATTTCCCCTTCTTTTAACGGTTATGGTGAGGGTAATGCATGTGGAAAAATCTAAGTAGAGCAAGATTGTAACGCCTCAGGCCCAGGATTTAGAATCCGAATTTGCACCTGACGGCCTCGACATTCCCCTGCGACCTGGCCACGTCACCATACTTGCCTGATACTACTTCTAAGATTGAAGACTGTCCCCACAAACCAACACGGGGTCCTTTTAACATGCTTTGTCCTCACTCACATGCTTCCTAGGAAAATTCCCAGGAGGTCACCCAACATAGAACTTCTCCAAGCCAAGCACGCTTAACTTCAAAGTTCCTATGATTGAGCCACCGAAAAGGAAGTATCTATCAATTCTTTTAAGCTATCTTGACCATATTTTCATGTCCTCAGGATCCCTCTCATTCGGATGTGGCCTCGGTTCATTCATGTACCCCTCCTAACTCGGGTGTTACATGCCCACCAGCTTCCGCCTTGGTTCGTCCCCGAACCACATCCTACTGGGAGAGGTTCTGCTCTGATACCATCTGTAACGCCCCAGGCCCAGGATTCGGAATCCGGATATGCACCTGACGGCTCCGACATTCCTCTGCGACCTGGCCAATACTCGTCTGATACTACTTCTAAGATTGAAGACTGTCCCCACAAACCAACACGGGGTCCTTTTAGCATGTTTTGTCCTCACTCACATGCTTGATGTGGACTTTTCCTACCGCAAGCGCACGGGTCAAGTAATAATAAAGTGTTCGTAAAAACGAGTGTCGTCCTCTGGATTGGATTTTTAAGCAAATCAAGTATTGTGAATTATCTCGCTCAATTTTATTTAGGGATCAAAAAGTGATGAATGAATGGTATGAAATCTAAATCAAAGCAAGTAAAAAGGTGTGGAAATTCAATTGGGAAAAACACTTAGGGAATTGATTTCGCCGATTTAGTCTAGGATTGATTTTAAGGGTTAAGCTATTATGCACAATGAAATTATGAGCCTAAGACCCTTTTATCACAACTACCTCTCCCGAGTATAATTGATTCTCATGCAAATTAATCTACTTGATATCCCTATCTAAGTTGGTTAACATGCAAGGCAATGAGATCTTTTGACCAATTCTAAAGTTAATCTAATACCGTCACGAATTAGAAAGTAAACTTTAGTCATGCAATCTTGAGTAAGTCTATATTAAATCCCCTCTCCCGAGCAAGAATCAACACTTAAATCATCCAACTAATGGCCAATTAATTGAAAGCATTAAATCAAGATTACAAACATAATAACCATTGCACAACTTAAACCATAAATTCAATCCATAAACTTAATCAACTACATCAATCCCTAAGCTACAAGTTTAGCTACTCATAAATAGAATTACAAGCTCAACTAAACATGTAAAAACCATAAAGTCTAGCTAAAGAAAGGAAAAGGGAAGGAAAAACTCAATGTAGGCCGAGACCGAGCGTCCCCGTCACGATCCCCACGAACGATGGGTTGATTTCCCCCTTGCTCCCTTTGCTTCAGCCTTAATCCTATCTGTTTCTGCTCTGTTTACGGCTCCAAGAAGTCCCAAAATTGAATCCCCCAAAAACCTAGCCGAAAAGAATGATTTATACTGATTTTTCGTCGTAGCGTCGAGACGCTATCAAGACAGCGTCTCGACGCTGCCTCTAAACACGCGTATTCTGGAAAGAAAATTACGCAGCGTCGAGACGCTAAGGTCGCAACGTCGAGACGCTGTGACCTTTTTGCGCCTATTCTGATATGGAATGCCAGCGTCGAGACGCTCAAGGGATGGCGTCTCGACGCTGGTCAAATGTTGACCGAATGTTGACTTTTTTCTCTTTGATTCTTTTTCATTCCTTTGCATCTTTTCACGTCCCGAGCACCCGATTAACTTCAATATTGCGCTATAGCTCCAATCAACCATTTCCTACAAAATAAACAATAAAGTGCAATAAAATGGCCAATAATCATCAAAGACTAGCTAAATTCAATAAGTAAAGATAGCTAGCTATGCTCGCTATCAATGCTTCCTAGGAAAATTCCCAAGAGGTCACCCAACATAGAACTTCTCAAAGCCAAGCACGCTTAACTTCAAAGTTCCTATGATTGAGCCACCGAAAAGGAAGGTGCACCTTGTTGGTATAGGTAGTATCTATCAATTCTTTTAAGCTTATCTTGACCATACTTTCATGTCCTCGGGATCTCTCTCATTTGGATGTGGCCTCGGTTCATTCATATACCCCTCCTAACTCGGGTGTTACAAAGATAATGCATTGCATGTAGTCTGGTTTGCGCTAGTAATAGTGCTGCCGCAAGAGATAGTTCATGAATTCATTTAGGTTGTCTTAGGAATAATTCAGCCGTTTGCAAGTAAATAGAGAACTGCGCTAACGCATGAATTAAGTGAACAAAAACGTTCTTAATTCTACGCCAAACGCATGTGTAATACCGGAAGGGAATCACATATTTATTTCTCACTTAGGCATCAATATCAACTTATTTTGTGTATGCGCTACAAGAGAGGTCATCAATGCATGAGGTAGCTGCGGTAAACGCCTTGATATCCTCTACATCTCTGTTTTCACTCTTATTGCATATGTTCGTTTGTCTGCTTCTGTTTATCGCATGATCATCATTTTTCTTTTAAATATTCAACCTCTAGTGCCATGCATTTGAGTATAATTAGTGAAAGTGTTTAGTTTGCTTCATTCTCCTTCCCTGTGTTCTGACCCTGGAATGCTCCAAGCATTACTTGGTAATAATTCAACATAATTAGAAGTGAATACAGTTTAAACCAGGGTGGGGGATTGAACTTCTAACCTCTTGGTTGAAGTACAAGCTTTATGCCAGTTGAGTCATGCTCTTGTTGGCTAATAACTACTTTTGATTGTGTATGCATGTTTGTGTATTGAGTTTTTCCTAACTGTAAACACCGTATTTGGTCCGCCTTGATTTATTTTATTTATTATGCTTTTTATTATTATGAATATTTTTATTTTTGATATTTGTTATTGTTAGCAAAAAAAAAGTAAAAAAAAAACAAATTATTAAAAAAAAATCTTCCAACTATTATAAAAGAAGAATAACAAGACTAAAAGAGAAAATTGAGAGAGAGCAAAGTAGGGAGAAAAGAGAGCAAATTGATTCTCATTCAAATTGTATATTCAACCCTCCATACAACTCCCTATTTATACTAATAGAATAGGGATGGTTACAACCTTAAAAGACTTAAAATAGGAGGGAGGGAGAGTCTTATGCCTATTGTTAAGGAGATGGAGAGTCATGGGGGAGAACCCTAAAATGATGGGGTTGAATGGTTAAATATGAATATCTATTAATACATATACAGTGTATTTATACACCAACCACCTTCTTTTTTTAACATTTTTTTCTCCTTACTTTTCTCATCCCCCCCCCCCCCCCACTAACGTATCTTTCTCCCTCTCTCACCCTCATTCCCACGTTCTCCCCTCTTTTCTCTCTACTTACCGTACTACTTCGAGAGTGATGACACTTATAAATGAGACTTCCATCGAGGAAGCAAGGGAGAGCCTAAGCATGAAAGAATGAAGAGTTTGGAGATAAAAAGATAGAGAGATTGTAAAGGTTGAAATGGAAGGAAATTTGGGCCAAAATAGCATCTTGATTTTGAATCCCACTTTCTCTCTCTAACCCATTCTCTCCCCTCTTCTCCTTTCCTCCATGAAAAGTTCCTTCTTCCTCCAAAAACCCACTTTCTCTCTTCAAGCCATCATCCCAACCATGAACAAAAGCCTCCACCATTTTCTTCCTTCATCCTACATCCACCACCATTAACTTTAGTGAATGACGCTTGAATTGCCGACGACAAGAGTTGTAGCCCTAAATGGCCATCCCAAAATTTAGCACCCGACAACCCATACACCAATCTCCGACAATGACCAAGATCTGCAAGCTACTAATTTCTAACCGTGTGCGACCCTCTCAAACAGCCCGCAACTCTAACGTCGGCCAAATCCATCCTAATCTCCGACGACTCACAAGTGTTAAGCTCTGGTGAACTAACTGTTGAACCATGGTTAGAAATAAGAGGAACAATGGAGGGAAGAAGAAAAGAAAAGAAAAGAAGAAAGAGAAAGGATATTTCATGGAGGAATAAGGTGGGGAAGAAAAAGAGAAAATTGGTGGGCCCCTCCTTTATACTTTCGTTATTTTCTTTTCTTTTCTTTTTATTTATCAATAATTTCCTTATATATATATATATATATATATATATATATATATATATATCACTTTGATTTTAACTTTGATCAAGATCATTTCCCCAAATCAATTTCAATTAGGCTTTAATTTTAAAATTTTAATTCTAATTTGAATTTTAAATTTATTTATTTTAGAGTTTCAAATCTGATTTCTAATTGGATTTTAATTGGAAACTTTCAAACTAATTTCAATTGGCTTCAAATTGAATTTCTATTGCCAATTTCAATTGGGTTTTAATCTGAGAATTCAAACTTTAAATTAGATTTCTTTCCTATTAATTTCAATTGGGTTTTAACTTAAAATTTCTAATTTGAATTTGGATTTGTATTTCCCTAATTAATTTCCATTGGGTTATAATTAGAAATTTCAATTTGCGTTAGATTTGATTTTTTTTTAATTTCAATTTTCCAAATGAATTTCAAAATGACTTTAGTTTGGCATTCCGAATGAAATTTAGTTCTCCTCTCAAATGAGTTTCAAATTGAACTTAATTTAAAATTCTAATTTGAATTTCAATTTTTCTTTAATGATTTAATTTTGGGATATCCAAATGAACTTCAAAGTGTTTGAAATGCCCAAATGAATTTCAAAGTGACCAAAAACTAAGGCCCCGTTTGATAACCATTTGGTTTTTGGTTTTTGGTTTTTGAAAATTTGGCTTGTTTTCTTCCAATTTTCCTACCATGGTTTTCATATTTGCCAATGACACATTTGAGTTCCTAGCCAAATTCTAAAAACAAAAACAAGTTTTTGAAAACTATTTTTTTTAGTTTTCAAAATTTGCTTGGTTTTTAAAAACAAGGAAAGAAAAGTATTAGCAAAACATAGAAACTTGTAGATGGAAGTAAGATTTATAAGCTTAATTTTCAAAAACCAAAAACCAAAAACCAAATGGTTATCAAACGGGGCCTAAGATTTTCAATAAAATTTCAATTTGATTTTAACTCGAATTGTTACCCCGTTTGATAACCATTTGGTTTTTGGTTTTTGGTTTTTGGTTTTTGAAAATTAGACTTGTTTTCTTTAAATTTCTTCACCATGATTTTCATTTTTGTTAAAAACACACTTGAATTCCTAACCAAATTCTAAAAACAAAAACAAGTTTTGAAAACTACTTTTTTTAGTTTTAAAAAATTGGCTTGGTTTTTGAAAACATAGGAAGAAGGTAATTAAGTGAAAAGCCAAAGAAACTTAGAGTTGGAAGTGGTGTTTATAAGCTTAAAAACCAAAAACCAAAAACAAAAAACCAAATGGTTATCAAACGGGGCCTAAATGATTTCAAACTTTCCTTTAGTTGGTTTTAATTTTCAATTTGGAATTTTACAAAAAAAACTTTTAATTGGATTTGATTTGGGAAAATAAAATATATATATATATTTTTGAATGGTGTCACACCATCATAATTATTAATTCATATTTTATTTCTAAAATGTGAAATAATAGATATGTAACGACCCTACTTTTCATGCCTAGATCCTAGGGCCATTACTACGTGCATTTCATTATACTTTCAAATAGTGAATAAGAAGTAGCATTGGAGTAAAACACGCCTAGAAAATACGTGAAACTTTTCAACCTGGGATCCTAGTTAAAACAGAACAAAAAGAAATCTTTAGCTATTCAAGCAAAACTTAAAGCGGAATAAACCTTAAAACAATCGCTATACAAGTTCAAAAGGAAGAATTTCGAAAAAACATAAAATGCGGAAGACTATCCTAGGGAAATCCATGGCTCGCTCAGCAGCACTCCGTCACGCGTTCTGTACACCTTTACCTCTACCTGCAGTTAAATGTCAGGGAAAAGAATGAGTATTTAAGAAAATACTCAGTAAGTAGCAATACTGCTAGACACTTGCAACAACCGAGGTTTCAACATTTTATTCGAGCTAAGGGCCTAAGGGTTAGGTCATCTCATTCTCATTCATTTCATTTCATTTCATTTCATTTATCTGAAGTTCGGGCCTCGTGATCAATTAACTCACCTATATATAAGTTTGCCAACTCACTGGTAGTGCACGGGTGGGTGTTTTGGGAGGTCTTTACTCCTACTGATGGTAGAAGCCACCCAGTCAGTGGAGCTGAGTCTCATCCCTCAAGGCACTAATGGGCGCGTAGCGCTCTAAACTACCATTTCACTGGTGGGGCATTCATGGGTTTAAGTCAGAAATTAACTTCCACAGTTAGTAAATGGCACCTAGTCTGCGAAGCCAAGTCCCGCCCATTAAACCCCTCATTTCAGTCTATTACATCTCAGTCCTAGGTGTTTAATTGACACGGCCCTCAACCGAGGCATCTAGCCTATTCTTTTCCCTTTCTTAATCCTTTACCCTTTAGGTCCCCTTAACAGTTACTAATTTTAACTGCAACCTATTTAGTACAATCGATTTCTTTTCATAGATTACTGACAGGCTAACTGATATGTACCATCCCAACACAGTCTCATCTCAAGGACAAGGAATGGAGGCGACAACCAACACTCCTAAACAGAGAAACCACAAACTTTCTGTTGTCCACAAACAATGCCAGGCAACTTATAATATAAAACAGTCAAGCACTTTCACCTATCACGTAGCACAAGTACACAACAACCCAAATTCTTGAAGACAACCGCATTCATATCATCTCAATCTTAATCCAAAATATTTGTTACCAACTCATGCCAGGAGTAAATAGTCATTTCAATGCATAAACATTTCATTCCAATGCAGCAAGCTACTTACCATATTCAGCTACCATACAATGTATCTAAAACATGGAGTTTGAAACCAAATAGCTACTTAAATTCAGAGGGCAACTTAAGGATTAAATCAAACTCATGCTAGCATAAACCATTCTCAACTAAAATGGGTTTAAAGCATAGAATTTATTCCAAATGGCTACTTACCTTAGTGAAGACGATATTTGATTAACCTTCACGAAATTCCTTAACTCCAAGGTTCTTAAGCAAGCTACAACAAGGAAAGAAACTCTCAAATAAATAGGGACTCTAATCCAAGCATTCAACTAGGAACCCATTAAATTTGGGGGTAATTTAACACCCAAAACTCACCCAAAACAGAACCACAGCTTGCTGTCCAGCAGTCCAAAATCGCTCAATTTCGACAATTCGACCTCCAAACGCTACGGGCACCTTGAAATAAGATTAACGCTAATGGGTATTCCATTAAGGCATAAAAAAAACCCATAAATCTCAACTTACAAATTCCTTACTCACTAGCTGAAGGCGTTGCACATTCAAGACACGAGAATCTGTTTCCCTGAGACAGAGGCGACGACGATCGGTTCCGAGCGACAGAAACGATCAGATCTGAACAGTGGCAGCAAACAGATTCGTGCGGCGGCGGCACAGATCTGTTACAGAAGAGAAAGAATGAGATTGAGGGAGAAAGAGACGAGAAAGAGAGAGACGAGAAAGAGAGAGAGAGAAACTCACGGCGGCTAACGGCGCGGCGACGGTTCGCGGCGAGGCGGCGCGGATCGACGGTGTGCGGCGGTGGCGGCGCTTCGCGGCGGCGAGAGGAGGCTGAGGGGGAGAGAGGGCCGAGAGAGAGAGAAAGCTGCGAGGGAGAGAGAGAGCGTGAGAGGGAGAGAATAAATTCAGATTTCTTTTTTTTTTTTTTTTAATACGGTCAGCTTGACCGAATTTGGGGGGAAACGTGAAAGTTCCCCCCCCCCCCCCCCCTTTCCCTCCTTTTTGACCGGCTGAAAAGCCTTTTTTTTTTTTTTTTTTTTTTTTTAAACTGCTACAAGATATAAGACAAATAAAATCATGTAAGACCTATGACAAAACTGAGATAATATAATTTCTCAAATTTTTGAGGTGGTAAACTTTTCTTTAAATTAAAAGAAAATTCCAACATGATAAGTCAATTATTGGAAATAGCCCCACCCACCATATCTCATTCTTACTTTATTTTTAAAGTTAAGGTAAATAAAGTGAGACATTTTTTATTTAATTTTTTTCTTTTTTCTTTTTTCTTTTCCAAAATAAAGTACCATTTTATGATAAGATAAAAGGATAGTTTTAAAATAAAACATGGTAATCGTTTTTAAAACGGGTGTTGTAGGGGTGCTAATACCTACCATACACTCAATCGACTCTCGAGCCTAATTTCTAGTTTCTAAGACTAGTTTTTGTTTTTTTTATTTTTTTATTTTAGGCTAAATTATAAAAAAAAATACTCCTGAACTATGGGGTTTGTTTCAAAAATACCCCTGAAGTTTAAAAAGTTTCAAAAATACTCCTAAACTTTAAAAAATGTTTCAAAACATACCATTGTCGTTAATTTTTTAATGGAAACTGTTAAAATTTAAGTTTCATTAATACTCTTGAACTTTCAATAAAATTTCAAAAATACCCTTATTGAAAAACGCTTCTTCTTTATTCCTCCTCTCACCGTAAATTCTTCCACCATGAAAATTAATGCAAAACTTTGCTTATAAAGGTTATGTGCAACACAATACCAGATGAAAACAAACATTGAAATCGAGTTTTCTCTTTTAAAAAGTGTAACGAAGATAAGTGGAAGAAAACAACATATTTATATATATTATTTCCTTTTTGCTCTCTCTGTTTGTGTATGTTAGTGATAAGAAGAAGAAGTGTTTATAAGATTGTGGATTTGGCACAGTTTACAAGATTAATTAATCAAAAGTTTTATATATGATTTTGCTCTCTTATAAATATTTAGGAATTGTTAGAACTAGTATACAACAATAGTTTCATTTATTTTTCATAAAATGAATATAGACAAAGCTAATGGGTAGTGGTTGGTGAGGAAATAATATTGAAAAGGCTATCAACAAAATGAAGTCAAGCACATGTAGAATTTCAAGAACAAAACAAAGTCATCTTGAAGTTTCAACACGAAAATCTAGTCAAGCTCTTGGGATGATGTGTTGAAAGGAAAAAAAACTCCTAATCTATGAATATATTACAAGTAAGTAAAAGAAAAGAAGCATTTTCTGATAAGGGTAATTTTGAAATTTTTTTGAAAGTTCAAAGGTATTAATGAAATTGAAACTTTAACGGTTTCCATAAAAAAAATGAACGGCAATGATACTTTTGAAGCATTTTTTAAAGTCCAGGGACATTTTTGAAAATTTTTAAAGTTCAGTGGCATTTTTTAAACAAAACTCATAGCTCAAGAGTATTTTTTTTTATATAATTTAGCCTTTATTTTAAAATGGATGACCAAGATTCCAAAATTTTTCTCTCGAAAGAGTCCTCAAGGAAGGATGTCGGCCGCACGTCAACAATCATTGTGACACTAACAATTTTAATAAAGTGATGATAATGTTTATAGATAAACGACAGTCGTAAGAAAAAGATTTTCTTACCAAAATATTATTTTCACCAGATCGTCCCGTCAATTGGAGCATTATTTAAAGGAGGCAGGTGAGAGAAAAGACAAAGTTGCAAGCTTTAACCAACCAAAACCATTCATTCACTAATCTTTGTCGTTCAATTTCCATTCTCTAACTCTATCAAATAGTCTCTCTTCCTTTTGTTTTTTATTCAATTATGAAATGTGGACAAAAACATCACTCTAGAAAAACGTGCAACTTTGTCCAAGTCCAATTAATGGTTTATCTAATAGGTAGGCACTAGCTGTACAAATCAACAGTTCTTCACCTTCTTATCTAATAAACTCCATTGACAAACCTGTTAGTTACACATCCAAATCGACACCAAACTGAGCGTGTGGGTTTCCAGAACTTGGTCTATTCTCCATATCTTTCACTAAAAGGAAAAGAAAATGTCATCTCAAACACTTGTATCAGATTCCATGGCACCATGCAATGCCTCGTTCAATGATAGTGTTCCTCGTAGATCTGCAAACTTTCAACCAAGTTCTTGGGGAGATTATTTCCTTTACTACCATTCCAACCATCCGGTATGTATTTTGGATTAAGATACTATTTTGGTTCCTCTATTCATCTACTTTAACACTCATTCCATCTCGTTTACATACTTTCAAACATTCGTTTATAATTTAAATAAATTTTAAAATTTTTAAAATTAGTACTTACTGAGAGTAATCAATTTAGTCTGTGATTCCAAACTAATGCGAAAGACTAATTTTAAGATTTATTGATAGTACGAGTACTAAATTTATTTATTTGAAAATACCGAAGTTAAAAATAGAACAAGTTTGACCAAAATGATATTTCAAACAATATTTTATTTTCATATTTAAATTTTTGTTGTTTCAATTGAGGAGGCATTGTTTCATATTTCTTTTTTGGTTAAAATTTTATTTTGGTCTTTGAACTTTCATGTTTATTTTATTTTGGTTTCTAAATTTTCAAAATATTTATTTAGTCCCAAACTTGAAAAAGTAATCATTTTAATTCCTAAACTTTTATCACTTGAATTTTTTTAAAAATAACAATTTTGGTTCCTAAACTTTTATATTGTCTATTTGAGTCGGTAAACTTTGTTTGAAAACTAAAACATTTTGATACTTGTATATTATTTTTCACTCAAATTTTTCTTACCTAACACTTTTGTTATTACCTATGTGTTTATGTACATAATTTGTTAAAATCAAAATAGTGATAAGGACGAAATGATTATACTTTTTTAAGTTCCAATACTAGTTAAAATAGACATTTTGAAAGTTTAAGGACTAAAATGAAAGAAACCTAAAGATTTAATTGACCAAACTGAATATCTTAAAAGTTTAAGGACCAAAATGAAATAAATACCGAGAGTTTAGGATAAAAATGGAATTTAAACTTTCCCTTATTTTTCATATATAGAGAACAAAAATGTATGGTAGGTGAAGTCATAAATTTTTTGTTTGTCACTCTTTCCTTTTACTTATAAAAAATATGTGTGATAAATGATAAGTACCAATAGGTCTACTGTACAATAGGTCTTTCTTTCCCCTTTTTAAACTCCTATTGAGGTACATAATATTTTCGGATATGTTTTTTACTTCGACAAAATATTACTTTTGTTTGTGGGACATAAATATCATGTAGCTTAATTTTGTTCGTGGAGTTTAATAGGTCTCTAAACTTATAATTTTGTATCTAATAAATTCTTGACAAATTTAAAATTTTAAATATTAATCGACTTATTAGATATAAATTTGAATTTTTTGCCTAATGAAATCCAAAATTTCAATTTAGTGTCCGGTAGATCTGTGAATTTAAAAAAAAAAATTGAAATCTTAGAGTTTGATAATCATTTGGTTTCTAGTTTTTAAAAATTAAGCTTGTTTTCTTGCAATTTTCTTGTAATGATTTTTTTTATGAAGAAATCTTATAATTTTTTTTTTTTTTTTTTTTTTTGAAAAAAAATCTTATAATGGTTTTAGGGTGTGTTTGGTTTAACTTTTTAAGTGTTTAATTTTGAAAATAAATCATTTTGAAAAAATTTCTAGTGTTTGGCAACCACTAAAAATGACTTATTAGAAAATGAGATTGATAAATAAATCATTTTGAGAGAAACACTTGAAACCAACTTTTTGAAAAAGACTTTTTAAGTAAACAATAACTATGTATAAAAACATTTGTGAGGGAATGCAACCAAACATATGAGTGTTTAAATTCTAAACAATTTTTATACAAAATGTTTTTTAAAAAATGCATTCTTGAAAAACATTTAAATTAAAATGTATTCCAAACGGACCCTTATCTTTGTTAATGGCACATTATTTGATATGCTGGTCAAATTTCAAAAACAAAAACAAGTTTTTGAAAATTACTTTTTTTGAGTTTTCAAAATTTGACTTGGTTTTTGAAAACATTGAGAGAAGGTAGATAACAAAACCAAAAAATTTATAGGTAGAAATAGTGTTTTTAAGTTTAATTTTCAAAAACCTAATAGTTATGAAATGGGCCTTAAAAATTATGTAATTTTGAAAGTTCAGGAATCAAATAGATATAAATCTCAAAGTTTAAAGACTAAATTTGTAATTTCGTAGAATCAGGAAGATGAGGATATGGTCAGGGAACAACTTCGAAAACTGAAAGAAGAAGTGAGAAGCATGTTGGCAGCTGCTGAAAAATGTTCAGAAAAACTAAGTTTAATTGACTCAATTCAGCGCCTAGGTCTGTCTTACCACTTTGAAGATGAAATTAATGAAATTCTAGAGCCCATGCAAAAGCTTTGCAATGTTGACAATGACGACGATATTTACACTGTTGCTCTACGATTTCGATTGCTTAGACAACAAGGTTACTTCGTTTCTAGTGGTAAGTCTCTCAAACAGAAATTTCAAAGAATTAGGTTAGGTTTGATTTGCAATTTGGATTTTTTTTTTTTTTTGAGTACATCAACATTTGGGGGTGGGGATTCGAATCTCTAACCTCTTGGTCGAGGGTACATGTCAATTAACATTGAGCTAGACTCGCTTTGGTCAGTTTTTGGATTCAAGGAATCAAATGAACTTGACGAATATATCTTTCGTAAATTTGTTTATAAAAATTGTTTTCGAATTCGATTCAAATAGAAGAAATTCTTAAAAAAGAAAAAAAAAAACCGTATGCTTTCCACGTATCTAGATTTTAAATTTTAAAATGCAAAATTACATTAAAAAAAATAATAATTGATAAATACATTGTTTCATTTAATAAACTCATTTCATTTTTGTTGAAATTAAAATGTGTAGGACATAATCCATTATAAATTATATAATATTGTAAAATAATTATAAAATTTACATAGAATATGTTTCTAAACTAGCTGATTAATGATAGTTGAGATCCAACTTAATATTTAGTTGGTAACTACAACAATCAAACACATTTTTACCACTTTTTAAATTGGGATCAAGTTTGTTAATTTGCTATCAAATGCATATTCGAAAACACTGAAAACATGAACTACAACTTTGTTTTTTATTGAATCCCTTATTTTCATTTTTTTTTTCAAATCACCAACCAAACAAACCCTATAGTTTTGTTTTTTTTGACAATATGGGGGTGGGGGATTCGAATCACAGACTTTGTGGTCTTTAGTACCACTCTGTGCCAGTTGAGCTATGCTCTTGTTGGCAACAAACCCTATAGTTTGCTACAAGAAAATTGAGATTGTTTTATATATTTGGTAAAAGTTAAATTGTAATAGGTTTGGTTTCTAAATTTAGTTGTGTTTCACACATTTTTAAAGTTTAAAAAAGTGTCTAATAAGTTCCTAGACAAGCTTTCAATGCAAGCTTTCAATGTCACCTTAATCTTTAAAAAGTGTCTAATAAATTCCTAAATTTTCAATATTATATTCAGTAAATTTGTAAATTTGAAATTTTGTGTTTAATTGGTCTTTGATTTATATAAGACACAATTTAAAAAATTCAAGGACTTATTAGACACAAAATTGGAATTTAAAAAAAAATTGCTAGACACTTTTTAGAGTTCATGAACCTATTCGACACAACATCAAAAATTTAGAAGCTCATTAGATACTTTTAAAGTGAAGAGATTCATTATATATATATAAAATCCTCCAAGTTCAGATATCGAACTTGGAATTTAACCTTTGGTAAATTTCAAACAGAGATATTCAATAAATTTACAAATGCAAGGGGAGACTTCGAAGAATCAATTGTGAAGGATGAAGGCGGTATATTAAGTTTGTATGAGGCATCCCAGTTGAGAATGAAGGGAGAAAATATATTGGATGAAGCATTGGCTTTCACAACTATTCATCTTCAAGCAATGGCCATGGATTCCAAGTCTCCTTTCTCAGATGAAGCTAAATATGCATTGAAGTGGCCAATGTATAAAGCTTTGCCAAGGTTCATGGCTAGGCACTATATCTCTCTTTATGACAACAATCCATTGAAGAATAATGTTTTGCTCACTTTTGCAAAGTTGGACTTCAATTCTCTCCAAAAACTTTACCAGAAAGAAGTGCGTGAATTTTCAAGGTGAAGCTTTTTCATTAACGTTTCTACCATCTTTGAGTTTTTTTTAATCTCTTTTTTTTTTATAAAATATATCTTGTTCTATTTTAGACTTATATTTAGTTAAATGAGCCAAATATAATCTTAAACGTGTTTTATACAGGTGGTTAAAGAATCTGAAGTTGATGGAGCAATTGTGTTTTGCACGAGATAGGGTGGTGGAATGTTATGTCTGGGCATTGGGAATATACTATGAACCGAAATACTCTAGCGCTAGAAGAATATTAGTCAAAACTATTTCTTTTATATCTGTTCTCGATGATTTGTATGATGTCCATGCTACACTGGAGGAACTTCAACTATTCACCAATGCAATCGAAAGGTTTAGTACTTCAACTCTTCGATTCCTCTGATGTTTTAAACTAATATTCTGACTAATATTAAATTCTAGGTGGGATGTTAATTGCATTGAGAAGCTCCCAAATTACATGAAAGGTCTTTATGAAGCTATACTTGAAGTATATCGAGAGATTGAACAAGATATTTGCAAGAACAACAATATTACATTTGCATTTGATTATGCAAAAGAAGCGGTGAATTCTCTTGTAATGAGGTTTCATATATATTTTTCAAGAAAAATATCTAATTTTCTTTCGAGTTTTGTGTGTACAGATGAAAAGGCAATGCAGAGCTTATTTTGTGGAAGCCAAATGGTTCAATGAAGGGTATGTACCAACAATGGAAGAATACATGAAAGTTGCCATCACCTCTGCTGCTTACTACCTTTTTGCTTCAGTTTCATTCCTTGCTTTGGGAAATGTTGCTTCAAAAGAGGTTTTTCAATGGGCTCAAAGTGACCCCATGCTTCTTAAAGCAACTGGAGTAATTGGCAGGCTCCTGAATGACATAGCTTCCCACAAGGTACCCCAAGAAAAAAAATCAATTGAATTGAAAATTGATTCAATCTTTTGATAACGCCCTTGTTTTAATATTACTTTTCTTAGTCGTTGTATATCTTTTTTTTAGTTTGAACAAGAGAGAGGTCATGTGGCTTCGGCCGTTGAATGCTACATGAAACAATATGGAGTGTCGGAAGAAAAGGCCCTAAATGAACTAGAAAACCAAGTGGTAGAAGCATGGAAAGATGTAATAGAAGACTATACGAAGTCTGCCAAATTTCCAAATGTGATCCTTGACTGTGTATTGAATGTTGCTAGACTCTCAGACCTCTTCTATAAGGAGGGAGATGGTTACACATTCGCAGATGGAGAAACCAAACGCTTTATTACCTTAATACTTAAAGACCCTGTGCCAATTTGATCATCCCACTACACAATTGTTTGTGCTTTTTTTTCTTCATCACAACACCTTTTATCGAATAATTATAATTCTATGATACATATACGGTTGTTGAATTACAAGTGTATTTGAGAGTGTTTCTTAGCACAAACTGCTTTTAAGTACTTTTGATAGATGTACTTTTACAAAAAAATTATGTTTATTATAAATTCTTCGTTGCTTGGTTTTAATACTTGGTTAAATTCTATTATATATAGCTCCCTCAATGTTTCACACATTGGTTTAATTAGACGAGGGGTTGAATTATTTTACCCTCTCCGTTTTGCTATAGTACTCCCGTTTTGTTGTTATAGTCTTCTCACGTTCTTTTAGCCCCATTGCTATTGGCGACCGTTGCCATCGCCAACGACCACCTCCAGCGAAAACATTGAGGTGACCACCGCCAATGCCGACGACTAAATTTTCTTTCTTTCTTTTCTAGTATCTTTTTTCTTCTATTTCTTTCTTTATTTTCATTTTTTATTTTTTGTAAATGAAAATCAATAACCTATCTATATCTATATCTATATCTATATATCTATATATCTATCTATATACTATCTAAAAGAGGCTTAAAGGGAGAAACTTTTGATTTTCCCTTTTGTCCCTTTTTAATCTTCAAATTCCCCATTTGTCATTTTTATTTGATTATTAAATTATTAATTATATTAATTCGAGTTGAACATTTTTTTGGAGGTTGAGACGTTTCTGAAAATTTGATTTTTTTTATTTAATTATTAATTCTAATTGATTTTTGGTGGTTATGATTAAAAACAAGATAGCTTATTTTAGATTTTCGGTTAGAATTAAATCGAGTTCTTAAAATTAAATTTTGTGAAATCTAAACTTAGATCAATTTTTTTTTCAAAAATAGAAAATAATTGAGTTTAATTACGCTTAAATCAAATCAAGTTTTGAAATTAAATTTGAAAATCTAAAATCTAAATCAATCGTTTTAAAATTTCAAAACTTCTAATTTGAAAAGATTTATCATAACCACCGAGATTCACTTAAACACTATAAATAGTGGTCTAGGGGAAAAGACAAGTTGAAAATCATAGATTAGCTAAGAAAAGATATCAAATTTTAAGTTTAGAGTATAGAAAAGTTATTTTTTTTAATTGTTGGTCAAAGTCGTCCTTCTTTGACCAAAAAGAACTTATTCTCTCTCATCTACCTTACACACTCTCTCTTTCTCTCCCCAATATAGTTTTTTTTTTTCTCAGGAAATTTGTAATGACAAGAATTTAAGGGAAGGTTAAATTTCTCAAATCTCAAAGTTCTATTGAAATATTTCCTTATATTTGGTTTGGAAAGAGGATTTAAATGGAGCTTTGTTAAGGGGATTTAATTAGATTTCCTTGGGTTCTAAATTATTTGATTGGAATGGCATTCTTGTAATTTAGGAGACTTTGGAGCAAGCTAATGAAACCCTACCTTTTTCTTAAAGAAGCCGCACGGAGCCCAAGGTCATCATCCAAGCCATCACCTTCTTCCTCCTTATCCTTCTCTTCTCCCTCACGATTTCTAGCTTGAAGGTCTGGTGGGTTTCTTCTTCATCCTTCTCGGCACCAACTCTGGCGGTGAGCAGTTGGTTCCGTCGGTGTCCTTGAGCGGCGACGTGGTGCAGCTTCGGCGAGCGACTTCAGCACTGTTCGGTGAGATTTTCAACGTGGTTTTATGTTTTCCTTCCTTTGGTTTGTCTTCTCACCCGATCTCTCTCCCTTTTCCCTTTCTTATGCCGACGTCAGCACCTCTGCAGCAACCATCCGCAGGATAGCAGTTTTTCGGCGTCGATCCAGCAGTCCGTGCATGATTTCCAGTGAGCACAGGGCACTACAGCGACGATTTGGGGCGCGATTTCTGGCATATTTGAGTGAGATCAACTTTGTGTAAGTTGGATTGAAGGTTGTTTTGGTTGATTTTAGCTTTTGGTTGAATACCCATTCATTGTTTGTTTCGTTCATCAAGCTCTTCGTTCAAATTTCGGCGATTCAAGTAGTGAGTGTTCGAGTTCTTGCAATTTTTTGCAATTTAGTCTTGGGTAAGCGTTGTTCAACAAGTCTTGCATGGATTTTGAACCAATTTTGGCTCCTAGTGTTATGCCCATGAATAATTGGTCCTTGAATGTAGATACCCATTGGAATTGAAGGTTAAATCATCATTTTGTTTAAGGTTAGATTGTTGGGTAAGATCTTTTCCGTTGTAGTCTCATTGGCTAATTGGTGGTATGGAGAATTGATTTGTTAATTGCATCTAAGTTAGGAAGCTTTTCCTTTTTGTTGTAGCTTGCTTAAGCCTTCGAATTAAGGAATTGTCAAAGAATCTTCATGAATAATTAAGCCAAGGTAAGTGGCTTCACTACTGGAACGCTTAGGCTAGGTTGGGAAATTGTGTGTTGTTAGTATAGAGTTTTCATGTATGATTGTTATGTGATGCATGGTGCGGCAGTGGCCGAAGTGTGGATGTGAGAAAAGATGGTAGATAATGAATAAAGATAAATTCAGCCAACCTAGTGCAAGTATACACTATCGCACTTAGTAATAAAAACCTTAGAAGTATTCCAAGGGTATTGATCCCACGAGGACTAAATTGGAAATACAGATTTGAAGAAAAAATTGTTCAAAGATTGCTTGGAAAAAGTAACCAAAGAAATAATTGATGATGATTTTTGGAAAAATAAACAAAACAAATAAGGAAAGAAATAACAATGATAAATAAAACGATGTGTTCAATATAGTTTCTTCCCAAAGGCAAATAACTCTAATCATGGCTTATTCAACCTAAGTCTATTCAATGCATTAGGTCAAATTTAACTTCTATTTGGCCTTGGTCCCAAGAACCGTTAGAATGCTAAGCGAGTACCGTTATGCACATTTCTGTGACTCGACTCCGACATAGATAAAGCAAGCATGCAATCTATAACCCTATAGTTGTTATAGGGTGCCTTAGGCATCCTCGCCCTATAACACCGAATACACTCTTTCGAGCCTTTTCTCCAATATCACATTTATGAAAACCGATATTGTTCGTCCCTTTCGAGATCAAACTCACATAACATGCAAAGTCTAAGTGATCAATTTAAACTCAGCAAGATTCAGAATGGTAATCAATAAAGAATGAAATGCATTGAATAAAACTTAAGCAAACAAACACTTTCAAGCTATTGAATCATAAGGGAATTCACTATATTGAACCCCTCAACGGGATTTAGCTACGCATGATGGAATAAAGTGCAAATGAATAACTTTACATTGAAATAAAGAATAAAGAATACAAATAAATGAAAAGTAACAAGTGGTGGAAATAAGGTGCAATAGCTAAAACTAGGGTTTTTTTTCTTTTATCCAATCCTTCTAGAGTTCGCTCGAAACTCTACTCTCCTTTACAAATGGGAATAGGGTGAAAATCCCTACAAACACTAAGGTTTGATGTCTAACTAAGGTTAGAATTTAGTCATCTAAGAAGGACCTCGGGTATCCCTACTCATGGGCGTCTATTAGGGTTCTATCACCACCTTCTTCTTCCCAGTGAGTTCTGCTTGAATTTCTCTTCGAATCACGAGCTTATATAGTGTGGGGAGTGGTTGAGGAGCCACAAAATAGGTGTTTGGTAGGTAGCCTAGTCATTTTCAGGGTCAAAACGGCCGGTTAGGTGCGCAAAAATCTCCTTCAAAACGACCCGCGACAGACTCGAAACGGCCTCTGTCTGCCCAGAAATGCAGTTGCATTTCCTTTTTGCCTTCCCAGAAATGCGGTCGCATTTCTAGGTTTTTCCAGATTCCTTATGTTTTTCTGCACAACACCAAATTGAGTCAAATTCATATCAAAATAGATCTTTTTAAGCACTTTTAAGCATAATTTGACAAATGTGACTCTCAACTCCCTAATTCATCAACTTTAACATATTTTGAGCTCGGGAATAGTAAAATTTATCTAAACATTCAACTTTTGACAAAGAAATGAGCTAAATATAAGGGTAAAATATGTATATTTTTTACCCTTATCATACCCCCAAACTTAACTCATTGCTTGTCCTCAAGCAATAGCCAATCAAAATGTTAGAGATCAACTTTTTAATTGCCAATCAGAATGTGAGAGCTCAATAATAATTGCAAACCAAAATGTTATGGATCATATGTAATTGTCAATCATGGTACTAGCATCAATTTCTAAATGCAAATCAAAATGACATGGAATCAAGTAAACATGTTTCTCAAGATCGTTTTCTAAAAAGTTTGCCTCTCCGGAGAGGGTTCTACTCTAGTGCCAGTCACAACGTCTAAGTTTCCTAGGCATGAAGATTTCTATTGTTCTTTTTCAAAGCAAAACTCACCCTAATCCATTCTAACCAATATGTTTAAACTACCTAACTTCTACTCATTGAGCCTAGTGTAGTTCTTTTAGTTAAGAAAAACAAGACTTGAGGTTCCTTGAGCATACATGAGTTACTAGACCTTTTTCCTATCTCCCCCAAACTTATTTGACTGCTGGTGCTCTTTTTATTTTACATCTTTTTTCCTCCCAAGAGAATCCTTGTTGTCACCTTTATCTTCGTTCTAGCTTATCGACACTTTGTGGTGAAGATATCTAGCTATGAGCAGAGTTCACAAGCTTGGATTAGTACTCACTTCCCTAAGTAAACCTTCCATGCAGTGGCAAACCATGGGTGTCATGAATGCCCTTGGTTACTCAGTAAACTCTAGGAAGGAGGAGTAACTCTCGGTTTTTTTTTTGGGTGATATATATTGAGCATATTCTTCTTTTCCAGCAGTTCAAACTTACAAAAAGCATAAAGTAAAGTAAAACACCCCCCCAAACTTAAGATAAGCAATGTCCTCATTGACTTTGTTTTTGAGGCATGAGCTTTCATGAGGCTTTTTGTTTTTCAAAACATCAAGGCTAAACTCTCCTAGTGTGTTAGAAAGGTTAAACATGAGGAAGTTTAGACTTAAGAAAATTCTGTAAAGAAAAAGACTAATGGAGAGCTTATGACTAGAAAACAATTCGGTTGTGATGGTGACACTTTTGAGATAGAACTAAGCTCTAGTTATCATCATCAAGGGCTTAAAAGAAAACTCAAATGAAAACATGTTTTTCCAAAACATTTTTTCAAGCACAAATTTTCCATAAAGTTGATTTTTTCTTCAAAGAGTTCATAGATTTAGGCACAAAAAACAACAAGCAGATTTTTTAAGGAAAGCTCAAAAACCCAAATTTCTCTAAACTAATCTATCGACAAGCTAACCTAAAAGCAACTCTATGAACACAACTATCAACAAACAAATCATTTAAAGCAAATAAAAACAACAATCTAACAATTAAAAACAGAAACTAAGCATGCTAAAACTAAAAAAAAAATAGCAACTATCTAAACATAGAAAACAATAAAATATGCACAAAAAACAGCAGATAAAAGGGGATCAGAAAATTCCCCTATTCCTCGTCCGAGGAACTCTCTCTTTCATCTTCTTCTTCATCTTCATCTTCATCAGATTCTTTCTCTTCTTGTGGCAGCAGTGATTGAGGGAAGTCAGGAAAGACAGGAGCAATACTCGGGGCGAAAGAGAGGTAGAACTCTCTAATGGCTTCATCTCTCTCCTTAACATAAACCCAGTAAGCCTTCAGCTTGTCTTCAATTCTGTCTAGCTGACAGAAGGCGAATGCAAGGGCCTAAGATGATGGTGTGGGCCCTAAAACTGGAGTGTGCTAAGGAGGTGAAGCTGGTGTCAAGCTCGGTTGTGGAGTAGCTTGGGAGGTGGAAGCCTTGTCTTTTCTTTGGGCGTTATTCTGTTGAAGCTTCCCAATCAGAGGTAGATCGATGGTTGGCTTGAAGAAGTGACGTTCTTCATCCTTTCCAAGAACTATCTTTACCCTCTGACATAATTGGGTGATCAGTGACCCAAAGAAAAGCTTCCCTGCTTTCTTCCTTCCACACGAAAGGATCTCCTCCCTGATGATGCTCCCAATATTTATTTCTAACCCCTTTATGATACTGTAGAGGAGCATAACTCTCTCTACGAAAATAGTGTTGTCGTGGGTTGTTGGCATCAATCTGTTCTTGATAAAGTGAAGCCACTGCCGATTCTGGCTTGAGATCGCTTGGCACTAAGTCTTCATCTTTTTCTGGGACTCCTTCCATTAAACTCCTTTGTTGGCCACTAATTTCAGCACTTCTTTCATTTGTTTGGTCGAGGGGTTCTTAATGGCATCGTTCTCTCTTGGATGCAAGGGTGCCTTGATCCTGTACACCTTGTTGATGTCAACAGAAGAGAAGCTGACCATCTTACCTCTCACCATTGCCATGCTCAAGCTCTCATCCCTTAAACGAGTGTAGTCGAACTAGAGGCACCCGACCTCCTGAGGGTGTGCACAAAACTCTTGACATTTGTACTGGGTAATAACTTGGGTTACAAACTCTGGCAGTGTTCCAACTTTGTTGGAGATCCCATATCGTTCACGAAGTCTCTTTTTCTCATAATCTCCATCTTCTCCTGAAAATTGACATCCCTGAAGATTTCAGGAAACGGATTCTTTGGAGCTTTAGGTGATTTGATCTTTGGCTTGGTAGGTGAGACGGTTGGAGGAGCTGTAGGAGAGGCGTCCATGGACCTTGTCCTTGAAGGGAATAAAAGTCCCTACGCAGCGGAAGCGCATCGATTGGACCTTACGCCGTATATTAATTAACATTAAAATACCGTTACGAAAACTCAAACAAACTTTAAACACTCTTTAAAGTTACTGGAAAATCAGTTTAAACATGCTTAAAAATAAATCTAAATTTATTTTCATGCTTTTCTAAAGAAAAGGGGGAGAACCGTTACAAACCTCCGTTGTAGACTTGACCGTTCGTCGCCAACGATGCTCCAACGAACAAAACGCAATAGCCTCCTTTGTCTTGTGATCGCTGGAAAATTCTTCTTGAATGACACAATAACCACAGAGGTTACACTGGTATGACTCTAGGTCTAGGAGGCAAAAGACTCGTGGGAGTCTTTCTCTAAGAGGGAGGCTAGAGAGAATTCTAGGTCTTGTCTTGAGAGTCTAAGAGCAAGAGCAAAGTGTCAAGTGTCCTAGACCAATTAGGTCTAGTGTTCTATTTATAGAAGAGAGGCCATGAATAAAATATTCAATTAAATCAATCTTTTCCAAAATTGATTCAATCTTATTCCTTAATTAATCAATCATGATCAATCAATTCCACAATTGATTAATCTTTTCCACAAATGACTAATTACTTCCATAAGTGATTAGATCATTTCCATAAATGATTAATCACTTCCTTAAGTGATTAATTATTTCCATAATTGATTAATTCCCACCAATTAAATATCACATATTTAATTTCCGGCCTAGAATTAATTAATTTGCCCAAACACATTTTAGGCCTTAAATTAATTAATTCATTATTTGAACTCTTTCAAACTTCCATAAATTTATATTTGAATTTCTTCAAATATTAATTTCTCTCATAATAATATATCAATATATATTATATTTGTTTCCCTTAGTAAATTGAACATTTTCAATTTACATTTATTACTTAGTTGCCTCAAATTACTTTATGAGCTACCAGTGGGACCTAATGGACCTGCAGATCAGAAGCTCCAACGATGTGAGATTAATTGGTCAAACTCATTAACCACATTAATCAATATTCGTTAACTGTGTGTTCATTCCACTATAGACTCACAGTTGCACTCTTCTCACTGCAGACATATTTTCTGTGTCCACGGATATAGACCAATATCGACTAGTTAGTCCTTCACGAGTGTCCGTAACACCAGCTGGGTCAAATTACCGTTTTACCCCTGGGTTACCTCTATTTCCTTAAGTACCAATTCTCCTCTAATGAACAACCTGTTTGTGGTCCAACCATCAAACAGAAAACCCTCTCGTGCCATTGAGAGGGTAGGGCCCTTTGTTCAAGACTCGGAGTAACCACTTAAGGGAACACTCATCTGCTTTCCTAAAGTCGGGAAGGAGTGAATTCCATCTTGTACGATTATGTTCCCAGCTCCCCATTCGGTCTTGTCCCCAAAGTGGTAGGCTTATTGAGTCGGCGTATTGGCCACTCTCACCCATACAAATCAAAGGACAATCTCTCATGAGCAGGAGTCCATAATCAACTCAGGATTAAGACTAAGTTGTCTAGGTCGTCCTAGTGAAATAGAAAACTAACTAGTTAACGGTGTTATAACCAGTGGTTACTATTTCGCGGTCCGGTCTTATGCAAACTCATTGCATAGGATACCCCCACTCGCATGTCTCCTACACGAACGAGTTGGATCGCAGCGTTTGTATCAAATACAAAGTGGGCCGTATCCATAGTGTCACCAAGATAAGGCACCCAGTCTTATCCCTATACTATAGACCCTTTAGGCTGTTTCTTGAACAATGATCCCATATGTCGCTACATATAGTTCAAGACTCATATTACAGCCTTGGATGTCTAGTTTATTGGATTAGGGTTATTATTAGGCAAAGACAAATATAAAATAACTAATAACAATTAATAAAAAACATATCAATATTATTTCATTAATATTCGGTCAACGGTTACATTCACTATCTACGAGTTTTAGGGCATAAAACCCAACAAACTCCCACTTGAACTAAAACACTAGTTAGTGGGATGTAAATGCAATAATCTAAAGCTGGAAATGTCATGTATATAAATAATACAATGAACTAGGGCATCCTTATACCCATTATACATTTCTCCCACTTGCCCTAGATTAGATGGCATACATATCTCGTAGACCTAGACCCTCTAGATGACCCTCAAACACTTTAGCCGTGAGAGCCTTCGTAAATGGATCAGCGATGTTATGCTCCGAGGCGATCTTAGTGACGATCACATCTCCTCTTTGCACAATTTCCCGTATCAGGTGATACTTCCACTCGATGTGTTTACCCCGTTTGTGGCTTCGAGGTTCTTTTGAGTTGGCTACAGCCCCACTGTTGTCACAGTATAGTGTTATGGGCACGTTCATATTCGGAACCACTTCCAAATCAGTCAAGAATTTTCTAAGCCATACTGCCTCCTTAGCTGCTTCGCAAGCTGCTACATACTCAGCCTCCATGGTTGAGTCTGCTATGCATCCTTGTTTGATGCTTCTCCACACTACTGCTCCTCCATTGAGGGTGAATACTGACCCTGCTGTGGATTTCCTTGAATCCTTATCAGCTTGAAAGTCAGAGTCAGTGTATCCAGTAAGAATCAAATCCTTAGCTCCATACACAAGCATGTAGTCCCTCGTTCTCCGAAGATACTTGAGGATATTCTTAACCGCTCCCCAGTGGTCCAACCCTTGATTAGACTGATACCTACTGACTACTCCCACTGCATATCAGGCCTAGTGCAGAGCATAGCATACATTAAGCTGCCCACAGCTGAGGCGTAGGGAATGTGTCTCATGTTCTCAACTTCTTGAGGTGTCTTAGGAGATTGTTCCTTAGACAGGTGTACCCCATGTCTGAAGGGTAGTAGTCCCTTCTTGGAGTTTTGCATTGAATATCGAGACAACATCTTGTCAATATACGTTGCTTGAGACAAAGCTAGCGTTTTGTTCTTACGATCCCTAATGATTTGGATTCCCAGAACATATTGAGCCTCTCCCAGATCTTTCATTTGGAATTGGGCTTCTAGCCATTTCTTAATGTCAGTGAGGTATCCTACATCATTCCCAATGAGTAGGATATCATCTACATAAAGTATTAGAAAAGCTACTTTCCTTTTGTTGACTTTCTTGTATACGCAAGGCTCATCAACGTTTTGGTCAAAGCCAAAAGATTTGATTGCAGTATCAAATCTAATGTTCCATGATCTGGACGCTTGTTTCAATCCATAAATGGATCGATTGAGCTTACAAACCTTTTGTTCCTGACCTTGGGCTATGAACCCTTCGGGTTGAGACATGAAGATATTCTCTTCAAGATTACCATTCAGAAAGGCAGTCTTGACGTCCATTTGCCATATTTCATAGTCATAATATGTGGCTATGGATAAGAGAATTCTTATGGACTTTAACATGGCTACAGGAGAAAAGGTTTCCTCATAGTCAACCCCTTCCTTTTGGGTATAACCCTTTGCCACTAGTCTAGCTTTGAAGGTCTGTACCTTTCCAGCTGCATCTCTTTTTCTCTTATAGATCCATTTGCACCCTATGGGTTTTACCCCATTTGGTAGATCTGTAAGTTCCCATACAGAATTGGAGTGCATTGACTCTATTTCCAAGTTCATGGCTTTGACCCATTCATCCGTATCTTCGTCATTCATTGCCTGTCGATAGGACAATGGATCCTCAATGCCATCATTAGGTATGACAACCTGAGTTTCAGTTAAACCCAAGTAGCGGTCAGGTTGTAATACAACCCTCCCACTGCGTCGAGGCATTCCCAACGTTTGAGATGGACGGGATGGATCTGAAGAACTAGTTCCTTCATCAACCCTTGTTGAAGGTCCAACTTCATCAACAACTCTTGATGATTCTTCAGTAGCTTCTCCTAATATTATTTTGCTGCGTGGTTTATGATCTCTCATGTGGTTTTCCTCTAAGAAAGTGGCGTTTGTCGATACAATCACCTTATTTTCTTGTGGGTCGTAGAAATAACCACCTCTCGTTTCTTTAGGGTAACCAACAAATTGGCACAGTTTTGAACGAGGTTCCAGTTTCTTAGGATTTGTCACAAGCACGTGTGCTGGACAACCCCAGATGCGAAAGTGATGCAAACTAGGTTTACGCCCCTTCCATAATTCGAAAGGTGTTTCAGAAACACTTTTCGAGGGAACATTGTTCAAGATGTATACTGCAGTCTCCACTGCATACCCCCAAAACGAGCTAGGCAATTGAGCATAGCTCATCATTGATCGAACCATGTCTAACAAGGTTCTATTTCTCCTTTCTGACACACCATTCTGCTGAGGTGTACCAGGGGCTGAGAGTTGAGATTGGATTCCATGTTCTATCATATAATCCTGGAATCTTTGATCCATATACTCCCCTCCTCGATCAGATCGAAGTACTTTAATAGATTTACCTAATAGGTTTTCAACTTCAGCCTTAAACTCCTTAAACTTTTCAAGGGCTTCAGACTTATGTCCCATTAGGTACAAGTAACCATATCTTGAATAATCATCTATAAATGAGATGAAATATTCGTACCCTCCTCGAGCTTTTACATTCATTGGACCACATAGATCCGAATGTATTAACTCTAAGGGTTCTTTGGCTCTGTAACCTTTTCCAGTAAAAGGTCTCTTTGTCATTTTTCCCTCGAGACAAGATTCACAAGGTGGTAGTGAATCATCTTCTAACTTACTTAGAAGTCCATTCTTTACCAAACGACCGATCCTATCGATGTTTATATGACCAAGTCTAAGATGCCAAAGATGAGTATTATTACTTGTTGGAGAAATCTTTTGCCTTTTCCTTTGAGTTTCAGCAGTTTTAAATAATTCGTGATTTAAAAGTGCTTTGTTTTCGGTTGGTCTTAAAACATACAAGTTATTTTCCAATTTGGCTAAACAAATAAGTACACCATTTTTATAAATGAACGCTTCATTCATATCAAAAGTAACTGTATACGATTGTTCAATCAAACATGAAATAGAAATTAAGTTCCTCTTAATCTTGGGAACAATTAACAAACTTTCTAAAAGTAAGAATCTATTTCTAAAAAATAACTTCGCAGCTCCCACTGCTTTAGCTGAAATGACTTCTCCAGTTCCAACCCTGAGTGTCATTTCTCCATCGTTCAACTGCCGAAAGGAACTATTTTCCTGAAAAGAAGAGCAAACATGATTAGTTGCTCCTGAATCAAGTATCCAAGTAAACTCATCATGTTCTACCAGACATGTTTCTAAAACAAGTAAATCAAATTTACCTTCCTTTTCCTTCTTTTTCTCAGCAAGGTACTTTGGGCAGTTTCTCTTCCAATGTCCATCTACATTGCAGTGGAAACACTTGCCCTTATCTGCCATAGCTTTGGCTTTTCCCTTGCTTTTAGCAGCAGTACTGGGAGCTTTCCCCTTGTTTCCTTTCTTCTTCTGAGTTTTCTTTGAAGAAGTGGCTACAGATTTAGTTCCAGAGGATGAGCCCTTCTCGAACTTTCTTTTAGAGTGAACAACGTTTGCCTCTCCTTCTATCTGTCCCTTGTTCTTAAGAAGAGACTGATAGAGTTGTAGCTCATTCAGGAGGCTAGTCAGGTTGAATGTTATTTTATTCATCATTGCATTGCTTCGAAACTGCAGAAAACTCTTCGGAAGAGATTCTAAGATGAATGCAACCTGACTACGCTCATCTATGACCGCCCCGTTTGCTTCTGCCACGTTGAATTGGACCATCATATCCAGGACATGCTCCCGAACAGACGTGCCCTCTTTCATGCGACAACTATAAACGTATTTGAGAGCGTCATGGTGGAGTTGGTAGGACGGTTGTCCAAACATCTCCTGGAGAGAGTTCATAATCTCCCTCGCTGTTACCATGCCCTCATGCCTTTTAGCCAAAACTTCAGATAAGCTGGCTAGGATATAGACGCGAGTCTTATCATTGGCCTTTGTCCAGCGGTCATAAGCATCCTTAACTGCTTGGGATGCATTACGAGCAGGGGCTGGAGGACAATCCTCCGTTAAGACGAACCGCAGATCATCGACAACAAGAATCGTATTCAGGTTCGACTTCCACGTAGCATAATTTTCGCCGGTTAATTTCTCATTTTTAAGCAGAGAGACAATTGAGGAAGACATTGCTGAAATTTAAACAAACAATGACCGTATTAGTTATCTTTGCCTTAACCCATCATACAAGCAAACAATTGCACACAATCCAATCAATTTAGCAAAACAGACAATCACAGAACCCTAAAACTATTGATTTAGTTTTGCAACGATGTTTCAGAGGTTTAGAATATCAGCCACCGAAGGGTGATCAGGCATTCCTCCTTTGAAATGAGACACCTCTCAGCTAATTCTAATTCCAGAATAACTCATATTCCTATAGACATTAGCCACCGTTGTTCGGTCAAGGATTTGTTAACACTTTTAACTCATCCTCGTAAGTGTAACCCTCCCACTTTCAGATCTCAGAGGCACGCACCAACAGGCTACCGAAGGGAAAGACAACTGTTGGTGATTAGCCTAAGAGCTCCTATCCTATTCAGGAGTTCACGGTGTTCCGAATCCTATGATCAGGCCCTCCGAAGGGATGGTTGTGCCAGGACAACTTGCAGGCGGATTATAGTACTCTCACGGTGTGAACTATGGGCGGAGACCGAGGGATACGTTGACACGTGTCCCGCTCCCACTTACTTTAGACATTTTTCCCATTCACCCTGATATTGATTCACGCAAACACTTTCCGAAGGGAGGCCGCTCCTAAGGCGACTCGAAGCCGAGCATGAACCTCACGTTGTGAATATAGGGACGTAGGAGCAAAACTTGATTTAAATCTCGTTTTGTAATTTTTCTCCCACTGAAAATGTCATACGGTTAATATAGGGTTGTTTAACTTAGATAGTATTCGGCTAAGTCAATCTATCTAAGTCTGATCATATTTTAACAATTATGGAAAGGATTCAACTGCAATCTTTTGGGTGAATTAAACCTCTTTTAATAAACCCAACATTGCAAGTCAACATTACTATGGTTAATTCAACTCAATGTTCGGGTCAGTTCCCAGGTAGGAGGTGTTCCGTAAACCGTCAACTTAAATACCCCCAACCTTAGACAGAACTTTACCGAGAGAGTTCCCTTATAATCACAGCAATGTAGGGTCTTTACTCTAAAGATCTAGGTGCATTAAACACTTTTAATAAACCTAGTGACATTGCATGCTAACATTTAACTATGATTAATTCAACTCCGGTATTCCAGGTCAGTTCCCAGGTAGGAGGTGTTCCGTAAACCGTCAACTTAAATACCCCCAGCCTTAGACAGAACATTACCGGTGGAGTTCCCTTATAATCACAGCAATGATTTTCCTACTTAGTCAATTAAAACTATTTTTAATTCTAAGTAAGAAAAGATTCTAATCCTATTAGAAACTGATCTAGGTCTAATTAATTTTAAACAATTTAAAATTAATCCAATTTATCCTATGATCTTATGTTTGCATGCAAATCTTGATTATAGATTGACGGTTTCTAATCATTAATATTAAAGAACTATTTCAAATTTTAATGATTAATCCTATAATCAAGAATCTAGGGTTTAATTCATTTAACAATCTCATTCAATATTGATTTTCAATTATAAGCCAATCAAGAAAATCAATCAAGCATGCTTCATTCATCACATTAAACATAACTATTTATATTTAATTTAAGTAATGACATGCTTCATGCTTTCCAAATTTTTCATATAATCAATATACACTTATATTAAAAATATGAAAACAATTCCATGCATCTAAACATACATTATAACTATTTATAATATATATAAAAAAATGCATGAGCATGTTTATAACCTAAGGTGGGATTAAATATTCTATATGACATCCATAAAGCATATAAATAGCAATTGAACCGGTTAATTTTGGCCCCTAGGATAAAATAAAGCATTAAATTACAATAATTTTAGCTAAATTCTATCCTAAAATCCCTCTGCAGCTCCCAAAATTGGTCTAGACAGCACGAACCGCCCCGAACCACCTCGAACCGGCTTCCAAAAACACGAACCATGCCAAAAATTGGCTGAACCGAACCAAATAGGTCCCAGCCCAGCCGAACCGGTCTGAACCGGACCGCCCACAGCTTGAA
Source organism: Luffa aegyptiaca (assembly GCA_017139565.1). NCBI lineage: Eukaryota > Viridiplantae > Streptophyta > Magnoliopsida > Cucurbitales > Cucurbitaceae > Luffa > Luffa aegyptiaca. The sequence continues at coordinate 40,772,265 of CM029405.1, read as the reverse complement.
CCGCGCCTGTTGAAGCCCTAATGCGCGCCACCATCGTGACAGCGTCTCGACGCTGTGTTGATAGCGTCTCGACGCTGTGCGCTTTCCATATCTGGCGCCTGCGGTATCGAGACAGCGTCGAGACGCTGTTGAGGTAGCGTCTGGAGGCAGAATCTGGGCAAAACAGCAGTGTTTTCTTCGGTTTTGGCCTCGATTTCAACGGCGATTGCTTCGATTTTCATCTCATAAAAACCTATTCTAGACCCGGACTTACATAGGACTCGATTTTACATAAAATACCCGAAACACCGGGCCTTACATGATCAAAATCACATAAAAATAAAATCTATGGCCATAAAATTAACCTAAACAGTTCAACGCAAACCGAACATACATTATGCATAAATCCCACCTATTAGAGCCTATCGCAACTTTTAATATTAATTAATAGGGACAGCGATGGCTCTGATGCCGATTGAAGGGAATAAAAGTCCCTACGCAGCGGAAGATTGGACCTTACGCCGTATATTAATTAACATTAAAATACCGTTACGAAAACTCAAACAAACTTTAAACACTCTTTAAAGTTGCTGGAAAATCAGTTTAAACATGCTTAAAAATAAATCTAAATTTATTTTCATGCTTTTCTAAAGAAAAGGGGGAGAACCGTTACAAACCTCCGTTGTAGACTTGACCGTTCGTCGCCAACGATGCTCCAACGAACAAAACGCAACAGCCTCCTTTGTCTTGTGATCGCTGGAAAATTCTTCTTGAATGACACAATAACCACAGAGGTTACACCGGTATGACTCTAGGTCTAGGAGGCAAAAGACTCGTGGGAGTCTTTCTCTAAGAGGGAGGCTAGAGAGAATTCTAGGTCTTGTCTTGAGAGTCTAAGAGCAAGAGCAAAGTGTCAAGTGTCCTAGACCAATTAGGTCTAGTGTTCTATTTATAGAAGAGAGGCCATGAATAAAATATTCAATTAAATCAATCTTTTCCAAAATTGATTCAATCTTATTCCTTAATTAATCAATCATGATCAATCAATTCCACAATTGATTAATCTTTTCCACAAATGACTAATTACTTCCATAAGTGATTAGATCATTTCCATAAATGATTAATCACTTCCTTAAGTGATTAATTATTTCCATAATTGATTAATTCCCACCAATTAAATATCACATATTTAATTTCCGGCCTAGAATTAATTAATTTGCCCAAACACATTTTAGGCCTTAAATTAATTAATTCATTATTTGAACTCTTTCAAACTTCCATAAATTTATATTTGAATTTCTTCAAATATTAATTTCTCTCATAATAATATATCAATATATATTATATTTGTTTCCCTTAGTAAATTGAACATTTTCAATTTACATTTATTACTTAGTTGCCTCAAATTACTTTATGAGCTACCAGTGGGACCTAATGGACCTGCAGATCAGAAGCTCCAACGATGTGAGATTAATTGGTCAAACTCATTAACCACATTAATCAATATTCGTTAACTGTGTGTTCATTCCACTATAGACTCACAGTTGCACTCTTCTCACTGCAGACATATTTTCTGTGTCCACGGATATAGACCAATATCGACTAGTTAGTCCTTCACGAGTGTCCGTAACACCAGCTGGGTCAAATTACCGTTTTACCCCTGGGTTACCTCTATTTCCTTAAGTACCAATTCTCCTCTAATGAACAACCTGTTTGTGGTCCAACCATCAAACAGAAAACCCTCTCGTGCCATTGAGAGGGTAGGGCCCTTTGTTCAAGACTCGGAGTAACCACTTAAGGGAACACTCATCTGCTTCCCTAAAGTCGGGAAGGAGTGAATTCCATCTTGTACGATTATGTTCCCAGCTCCCCATTCGGTCTTGTCCCCAAAGTGGTAGGCTTATTGAGTCGGCGTATTGGCCACTCTCACCCATACAAATCAAAGGACAATCTCTCATGAGCAGGAGTCCATAATCAACTCAGGATTAAGACTAAGTTGTCTAGGTCGTCCTAGTGAAATAGAAAACCAACTAGTTAACGGTGTTATAACCAGTGGTTACTATTTCGCAGTCCGGTCTTATGCAAACTCATTGCATAGGATACCCCCACTCGCATGTCTCCTACACGAACGCGTTGGATCGCAGCGTTTGTATCAAATACAAAGTGGGCCGTATCCATAGTGTCACCAGGATAAGGCACCCAGTCTTATCCCTATACTATAGACCCTTTAGGCTGTTTCTTGAACAATGATCCCATATGTCGCTACATATAGTTCAAGACTCATATTACAGCCTTGGATGTCTAGTTTATTGGATTAGGGTTATTATTAGGCAAACACAAATATAAAATAACTAATAACAATTAATAAAAAACATATCAATATTATTTCATTAATATCCGGTCAATGGTTACATTCACTATCTACGAGTTTTAGGGCATAAAACCCAACAGTCCTAGGCCTCTTGGCAAATATGGGGTCATTTTTTTCTTCGTCCTCCTCTCGGCCCTCAATTCTCTTCTTCTCTTATTTCTCAATGCTGCAGAGATAGGAATTTGGTCGTCATCCAATTCCTTGATCTCAGAATCTAATTCAGTCTCTGAATCACTGGAGGTCTTGGCCTCTTCTTTTTCAATTTCCTCTTCATCTTTCTTCTCTCTCGAAGAGGTACTATCAGCGGCTGGTGGAGGTCCCCTAATGTCATACTCAAACAACGGGTCAAGGGCCTCATCAGCCTGATCTTCTTCATTGGCCTAAGCAAGAATTCTGTAAAAAATAATGCGGTCTGGACTTGTGGAGAGAAACCATCGTGAAAGAGAAAAGCGAGGAGAATCTGGTCGAGCAAACGACCTTAAACATTTGCACTGAATAAGTCTTATTGCTTTCTTTTATTTCTTTTTCTTAGTTCAGTTTGTTTTTCTTAGGGTGCTTTTGATTCTTGTTGGTTGTTTTGTTTCTTTTTTTAGGTTGGCGGTGGTGCGTGTGTGAACTGAATGGGTGGAAATAAGATGGATAATAATAAGAAAGAAATATTCAGCCAACGCTTAACTGCAAGTATACACTGTCGCACGTAGTAATAAAAAACCTCAGAAAGTATTCCAAGGGTTTCGATCCCACGAGGACTAAATTGGAAATTCAGATTTGATGAAGAAACTACTCAAATGATTGCTTTTGAAAAAAGTAACCAAAGAAAATAAGTTGATTGATTAAATAAAACAAGCAATAAACTAATAAAGAATAACAATAAGATAAAACGAGGTATTCAACATGGATTCATCCCTAGGGTAACAACCATACTTATGCAATATCTAACTTAAGAGTGTCTAATGCATTGGTGAGATTTAACTTCCTTTTGGCCCTTGTTTCCAAAAACCGTAAGAAGGCTAAGCGAGTACCGTTATGCCCATTACTGGGACTCGACTCCGACATAGATAATTCACGAATGCAATCTATAACCCTATAGTCGATATAGGGTGCCTTAGGTAGCTTGCCCTATACCGCCGAACAATCTCTTTCGAGTTTTTTCTCCTATATCACCTTTATGAGAACCGATATCGTTTGTCCCTTTCGAGATCAAACTCACATAGCATGCAAAGTCTAAGTGATCAAATTAAACTCAGCAAGATCAGAATGATATTCAATAAAAAATGACATGCATTAAACCCTACTTAAGCAAATAGAACACTTTCAAGCCATTAAACCCTAAGGGAGTTTCTTTTCTTTTTCAAAAAAAAAAAAAAAAAAAAAACCTAAGGGAATTCACCACATTGAACCCCTCAACGAGATTTAGCTACTTGATAACTCTTAGAAATAAGAGTTATTAGTCATGATTTTGGGGCTTAAAGGCTTAGTTTTGCTTTGAGAATTTATTATTTGAGCTGGAATTAGTTGAATTTAATGTTATTAAGTGAGAATGCTGATTAGAGGCTTTGAGCTTTATTTTTCAAGTTAATTTCGTATTTAAGCTGACTTGGAGCTCCAGTTTTTGCAGATTATGCTGTAGCATGACCTGGCAGAGGCAGATTGGTGGCTGGAGTTGTTTCAACGTGGAAAGCCTCATTAAATGAGGTGTCGTGCCCAGCTGGCGTCAAAGGCTATTCTCACCTTTTAGTGGGTATTCCATGTGGGCTTGGAGTGTCTAATCAGCCCTCATTTCCACGTTTTGAAGCTGGGTATTTAAAGAAAGAGGCCCTAATTTGGAAAGAAAGCTGGAGAAGGTGAGAGTTGCGGTTGGGGAGCTGATTTTCAGAGCAAAAACAAAGGAAAAGAAGAAGGGAGCTGTCGTGGAGTCCTTATTCAGCTTGGGAAAGCTGGATTTGAGCTTGGGAGCTTCTTCCTTAACCATTTCTTCTTCTCTTTTATCTTCCCATTGATATTAGTTGTGTAAGAGGATTAGGGAGCCTATATTGTAACGAGGGGTTGTTTGTAGTTGAACCGTGCTATTTTCATCTTAAAGTAAAGTGTTCTTCATTGTTTAAGCTGGAATTTCGATTGGCCATCCATTTTCTAGCATTGTTATTGGGTGTTTGGGAAAACATTTAGTAACCGATTACTTTACTTTACCTTAGTCTTTTATGATCATGAAAATGAGTGGGTATTTAGGGATAAATCACCACCTAAGGCACTAATATGATTGAGCTAAAAATAAGGGGTTAAATGGGAGTTTAATCGCCTTAATCTTTGGAGAATTGGAAAATTCCCGTGTTAAAATCTGGGTGAGATGAATTAGCACAGGTTTTGCTATAGCAATCTCTGGAAACAATACAGAGTATCCCTAATTCTCCTCTGCATCCAGCTGTTTTTCTTGCTTTATTTACTTCAAGTTCTCTTTAATTTCACTCATCTTTATTTACATTAGTGCATCTTAGTTATTAATTAATATTTGGTCTTTGGTTACATTGAATTTCATTGAAAATAGGCTTAGGAATAGTGATTTTCGTTGCATCAATCCCTGTGGAGAACGATATAAAAATACTTATCACTTGCTGCTGATCGTGTGCACTTGCACGTGTGTTTGTGAGTTTTTCTTGCATATTTAGAATCACTTTGCACAAGGCAACACTACTCATAATGGGATAAAAAGCAAATGAACACTTCTTCATTGAAATAATAATGTAAAGAATACAGAGTAATGAAAAGATTCAAGAGCTGAAAATAAAAGAGATAGTTAAATATTATGGGTTTTTTTTGTTTACACAATCTTTCTAGAGTTCGCTAAGACACTCCACTCTCTCACTTTTACAAGATGAGAATGGGTGAAACTCTCTACAAACCACAAGGTTTGATGTCTAACTCTCTCTCTCGAGTTAGAATTTGGTCATCTAAGAAGGACCTCGGGCATCCCTACTCATTGGCGTCGAGCTAGGGTTCTGTCACCACCCTTTTCTTCCAAGTGAGTTCTGCTTGAATTTGACTTCGAATCTCGAGCTTATATGGTGTAGAAATTGGTTGAGGAGCTGCGAAATAGGTGCTGGAAGGTTGCCCAATCAGTTTCGGGGTCAAAATAACTGGTTAGGTGCGAAGAAGATTCGTCAACAACGACCCGCGTGCGACTCGGAACGGCCTCTGTTTTTCCAGAAATGTAGTCGCATTTCATTTTTACCTTCCTAGAAATGTGGTCGCATTTCTGGGGAATTCCAGCTTCAACTCTGTTTTTCTGCACAACAGCAAACTAAGTCAAATTCTCTTAAAATCAAGTCTTTTTAAGCACAAATGAGTTAAATTCAACAAAAGTAATTCTCAACACCCTAACTTATCAAACTAAGCATATTTTGAGCTCGGGAACAGTAAATTGACCTAAACACTCAATGTTTGACCAAGAAATGAGCTAAATATAAGGGTAAAATAGGTATATTTTTTACCCTTATCAGGCGGTACTAAGGTGAGTTCTTATGCTATACATAATCGAGGCTCACCACCCATGAGCTTAAATTCAGGGAAGTTTCTTGTTTTTTCCCTATGCATTTGTCCTGTTTTGCTTGATTATTACATTGAGGACAATGTAACCTTTTAGGTTGGCGGTGGGGTATTCCGTTTTCTGTTGGGCCCTGAGCATCTGTGTGTCAGGCCAGCTTTTGTGCTTAAAGTATGTCTTGCTTGCTTGCTTGTTGTGTATATATTTGCTTTAGTGATAATGATTTCCTAGGATTGGCTCAAATTTTTTCAAAACTTTTTAGCTTTCGATGAGTTGTAATCGTGAGTGTGCCAAAAGGGAGCCTTTTTAAAAATTTTCTTGGATATATCATGCATAGGTTGAGTGTCTTTCTTGCTTTAGAGTAGGATTTGTATGCCTAGGAGCGAGTTATTTAGCTCATATTCCTGTTGTCACCCCAGTAGGTGTAAGTTTAGCGAGGAAGTCTAATGTTTTTGCAAAATAGTGTGTGGAGTCTTGCCTAGGAGATAAAAAGAAAATACGCCTGCCATAAAAGAAAAAGAGAGGTAAAATAAGTGAAGTGAGCTTTTGTGTGAATATTTTTGTGTTCATCTTTCCTTGTTTTATTTTCCTTTAAGAAAAAACGTTGCTTGCATCGATTATGAGTGTTTAGGGGTAAAAAGAGCTACCTGCAGTGTGATCAGTTAGGTCAACCAAGGGTTAAACTTGGGTTATGGGTCCCTACATTGTAGTGTGAAAGCTAGTGCCCTGCCCTAAAAAGAAATGCAAAAAAAAAAAAAAAAAAAAAGAGAAAAAGAAAAAGGAATTCCTTGTTTAGGAACCTAGGAAAAAAAGAAGCAACCTAGTTTGTTCTATTTAGACTTTTTAGCGAGACCTTAGTGCCAGTGTAGGGGAAGATGGGATGAGATTTTAATAAATCAATCCCGGGTTAGTAAGTCCTCTGTAAGTGGGATAGAACTCTCTTATGCAAGATTATCTTTGATAACTTTTGATTTGTCCCCCATTGGGTCTCATGTGAATGTCTCTAGATTGCTGACCCTAGCATCTCGACGCTGATGCGATTTCACGTGGAAGATATATTCGTAGCGTCTCGACGCTCGAAACACTCGACGCTACGACGATTAGTATAAATATAAAGGTTCGGTTTAGTCTGCCGTTAGGTCAGATTTTACAATTTCCTCTATACTTAAACCCTTTTTCATTGGATTCTTGGGATGTAGTTGGATTGTATTGATTTATCATTTGGTTGAGCTTGCTGGTACCTTTTCAGTTATGCATTTTTTTTTTTTTATGTTCATCCATGTTTTCCTACTTAAACCATTGTCTTTGAATGCTTTCTTAGGCAATCTATCAGTTATTTGAGATAACAAAAAAGTTTGAATCATTCATTTGCATTTTTCTATACGAACTTGCATAGCTCGCTTGACAGAACCTAGGATGCATGGAGAAATTGTTAGATTGATTTAGAAACACACTTTCTTGATTTAAATTTGCAATTCTGGACCCTTGGTCGTAATGCAACTAATTCGGTAAATAATTTTGCGGGCTAATGGGTTATTTATTTGGTTAGTTAGATTAGATTCGTGGGCTAGCGATCTAAAGCATGAGTGGTAACGGGGGTAATTTTATATTAATCAATTAATTAATCAAGTGGGCTAATGGGTTAATTAGTTGATTAGTACAGGTAAGGAGGATGCAGAATCCGAATTACCAAGAAGCATGTCGGGTTCATAGAAATATTGTAGGAGTATTTTAGAGCAAGCAAAGAAACCAATTAATCAATCAATCCAACGAACCCCTAGAATCCAATGAAAATTTTTTCATCGATTGTTTTTGTCTTTTAGTGTTTCAATCTATTTTGCCTGCATTTTAATTGACTCTCTTAATCTGTTTTGCTTCCCTTTCTTTTCTTTTGTTTACTGATAACTCTCCAAAAGGGAGTTATTTAGGCCTTATTTCTATAGTGTTTTGTGTGTCATTTGTGTTAAATATGGTTGCTTTTAGATGAATATTATATGTTTTAACCCATTTGGAAGAATGGATGCTTTGAAAGTTATTTTGTGCAGAATATAATGCGGAGCGACTTGAGGGAGCAAAATTTGTGATCTAGCAAAGCAGGGAGCAAAACTGCCACGTGAGCCGCACGTGATTCATTAAATAAGGTGGCGTTAGCTGAATTAATCTCGGATCTAGGAAGCTTGGAGAGCCCTCCACGTGTAAAGTTTGACCTAATTAGGCCTTGACTCCACTCTATAAAAGGAAGGAACCGTCTCAAGTCAAAGACATTCCAATTTGGAGAAAGGAAAGTCCTATTCCATTCGTGGAGGCTTACTTTCCATCTTTGGGAACCGAATAGAGAAGGAAAGATTGGAGACTTCAAGAAGACCATCAACTACTGATCTAATCAAGGGAATTAATCTTTTCTTGTAATTTCTTGTAGTTATGGATGCACATACTCAGATTGTAGCGTGTGTTATGATGAACCTTATGAACTAAATTTACTTAGGTGTTGGTTAGGAATTATGTAATTGTCGTGCTTCATACTCTATGCAATATATGTTGTAATTGTCGTGCCAGCCGGTATGAATATCACTTCTTAGTTTCAGGGATGATTTGAGAAGTGTGTGACATTTAATCACACTAGACCATTATGTGTTGGTGGACGCCAGTGACTGAATTAGGGATAACCAGTTGCCTAGTGTTTGATCGGTAGCACGTCATTGGAGTTGAAACACATTCCAAAAAGTCCAGAGTTCCGGGAGGATCCTACTGATAAGACTGCAAGAGAATTGCCTAATCAATAATATTGCTAGAGCATCTTTTAAAACAATTACTAAAACCCTGACCAACGTTTGTTTCCAATCTGTCTGCTTTATCCATTTACTCTTTGTTCTGTCATTTCTTTTGCTTCAACATTTTATAAAAATCAATAATTTTAACAAACCTCGAAACCATTAAAAAAGTTGCACAAGATAGATAAAGTGAGAACTATTCAAACCCCGTGGATACGATAAATTACTTATCACTTGCTGCGGCTTGTGTATACTTGCACAGTATTCTAGAGTTTATTTTACCATATTTTTACCCCACTCTAGAAGGCAGCATTTACTATTAAAATCTATTAAAAAATCCCCCTTGTTCTTTCGCGCAAAAGCCTATATTCTACTAAAACTCCCCTTCCCTGTGTTCGACCTCGACCACTACTACTGGAAGTAGTTTAGTGTCGTGGACTATAAATTTCATTTGATTCGGACCCTCGACAAGTCCCGTCAAGCAGGGAGAGAGGTCAGTGGAAGAGTACGAGCTTGAGTTCACTCGACTGTCCCGTTTTGCTTTGGATATGGTGGACAAAGAGGTGAAGAAGACCAAGAGGTTCATCATGGGTCTCAGGGATTACGTGCAGAGGGTCGTAGGCGACCTTGCCCTAGCAAACTATTCAACAACCCACATTTATGGGCATGCTCACTACAAATGCAACTCTAGCGGCTAAAGAACCAGAGTCCAGCTCAGGACAAAAGAGAAAGTTTGATCAGGCCAACTCCAGCTCCCAGCGATATCTGTGATCATCATGAAAGTCCATTTTATATGTGGGCAAGAGGGCCACAAGGCTGAGAGCTGCCCCAGGAAGAATGCTGAAGGCGAGGGGGCTGGTACGTCAAAGCAGACACGTCAGGGATGTTGGGTTTTATGCCCTAAAATTCGTAGATAGTAAATGTAAACTATTGACTATTATCAATAAAGCGTCATTGATTGTCATTCTATAAAGAATTATGGAATTATTAATTGTTTTGTCTTAAGTAACCCTAAATCCAATAAACTAACATCCTAGGCTGTTACATGAGTCTTGAACTGTATGTGGAGACGTACAGGGATCAATGTTCAAGATACAACCTAAAGGGTCTATAGTATAGGGATTAGGTTGGGTACCTTATCCTGGTAACACTATGGATACGACCCACTTTGTAGGGGACACACGAGTGGGGGTATCCTATGCAATGAGTTTGCATAAGATCAGACCGTGAAATAGTAAACCGCAAGATGTAACTCTGTTGATTAGTAAGGTTTCTATATCACTAGGATGACTGTTGGGTTCCTAGAGTGAGTAAAAATGCGATATAAAAATGCTCTAGAACACTGTGCAAGTATACACAGTCCGCAGAAAGTAATAAGTATTATCAATCCAAGGCCTGAACTAGCTTCCACTTTATCTATTTTGTATAACTTTTTAATGGTTTCAAAGATGGTAAAAATGATTGGTTTTTATAAGAATAATGTTGAATCAAAATAAATGACAGAACAAAGAATAAACAAATAGGCAGACAGATTAGAAACAGGCGCTGGTCAGGATTTAGTAATTGTTTTAAACGATGCTCTAGCAATATTATTGATCATGCAAACTCTCGTAGTATTATTAGCGGATTCCTCCCGGAATTCCGGATTTTTTGGAATGTGTTTCAACCCCAATGAAGTACGACCGATCAAGCACTAGGCAACTGGCTATCCCTAGCTCAGTCACTGGCGTTCCCCAATACACAATGATCATAGTGTGATTAATCACCACACACTCTCTAAATCATCCCTGAAACTAGAGAGAGGTATTCATACCGGCTGGCCAAGCGGGCATAAAATAGAAATGAACACAACAATTAATCAAGATGTATAGAATCAATATTTATTACTAAAGTTAAGCACGACAATCACATAGTTCCTAACCAACGCCTAAGCTACTTAGTTCATAATATGCATGGAAACGCACGCTACAATCTGAGTAGGCATGTCCATAATTACAAGATAATAAAAGGAAATGCTAATCTCCTCGATCAGCTTGCAATGATGGTCTTCTAGGTGGTCTCCAATCTCTCTCCTCTATTCGGCTCCCAAAGGTGGAAAGAACTTCCCAAGAATGGAATGTTTTCTCCCAAAGATGGAATGATTTTGACTTGGGCAGCTACTCCCTTTTATAGAAGGATAGGAGGCTTGACTTAGGTCAACCTGGACACGTGTAGGGCTCTCCTTGCTCCTTTGTCACGAGAAAAACTCAACAGAATTCAGTTTGGCAATTTGGCTAACGAGCTGTGACGTGGCAGTTTTGCTCCCAGCTTTGCTCCAGCACAGAGTTTGCTCCCTCAAGTCGCCCAGCAACAGATTCTGCACAAAATGATTTCCAAAGCTTCCATTCTTCCAAATGGGTTAAAACATATAATATACATCTAAAAGCAACCCTATTAAGCACAAAAGACACACAAATCAATATAGAAATGAGGCCTTAATGACTACCTTTTGGGAAGTTATCAATGACCTAGGTAACTTAGTCTCAATCTTGAGTGTATTATGAACTCCTGTTCGTGAGGGATTGTCCTTTGATTTGTATGGGTGAGAGTGGCCAGATCGCCGACTCAATAAGCCTACCATCTTGGGGACAAGACCGAATGGGTGGCTGGGAACATAATCACACAAGATGGAATTCACTCCTTCCCGACTTCAGGGTGAGTAGATGAGTGTTCCCTTAAGTGGTGTCTCCAGGTCTTGAACAAAGGGCCCTACCCTCTCATTGGCACGACAGGGGTTTCTGTTCATTGGTCGGACCATAAACAAGTTGTTCAGTAGAGGAGCACTGGTACTTAAGGACATAGAGGTAACCGAGGGGTAAAACAGTAATTTGATTGCATTGTGGATGTAATTTTGCGAATGAATGTTTACGGTAGTTTTGGACTTAGAATTTACTGCTTTGATATGATCAAATTGTGAGGGCTCTTGTGTTTTTGGGCAATTATTTGTAAATTCGAGTCTTATGTAAGTCTGGGTCTAGATTAAGCTCAAAATTCAATGAAGATCAAGATCAATTTTGGCCAAAATCACACGAACAATCGCGGATATGCCCAGAAATCGCTCTCAGACGCAACAACGTCGAGACGCTATGTCGATTCCCGGCCACATGTAGAAAACAAACAGCGCCTCGACACTGTGTCAAGTTTTTAGCAATGGCGGCCAAGGTTTCGACAACTCCGGTTCTGGGATAGCTTGGTTCAAGGTTTTAGAGGTCGGTTCGAGTTGGTTCGGGTCGTGTTTGTTCGGCTCTGAAGCGACAGAAAACTTGTTAGGATAAAATTATGCTAAATTAATGTAATTTATTGTTTTATTTTATCCTAGGGGCCAAAATATATGGTCATTTGCTATTTAAATGCTTTATGGATGTGATTTAGAATAAATCCCACCTTAGGTTAAGCATGTTCATGCATTTTAATATATATTATAATAGTTATAATGTATGGTATAATGCATGATGGATGAATTTCATGAGTAATTTAATACAATAGTTATGTTAAATATATGAATTTAAATAAGCATATAGCATGGCACTACATGGTTTAAATATAAAGTGTTATATTTAATCTAATGTCTTGTGAATGCTTGGAGGATTTTCATGTTTGGTTTAATGTAAATAAGTTATGTTAATTAAATATGTAAAATCAAAGATACATTGAGCATGAAATATCCATAGATTTAATATAAGTGTTATATTATTCATGTAATGCATAATGTACGGTTTTTTTTTTATTTAATTTGAATATGATTGTTAATTAAATAAAACCATAGAAAACATGATTATAGGTCTAATCATTAAAATTTCAAAATAGTTTTTAAAATTAATGATTAGAAACCATAAACCTATAATAAAGAATTGCATGCCAACATAGGATCATAGGAAAATGAATTAATTTTAAAATGTTTAAAATTAATTAGACCTAAGATCACATTAATTCTAATGAGATTAGGATTAAGTCTTACTTAGTTTTAAAATAGTTTTAATCTAACTAAATAGGACAAACATAACCTATGGTTATAAGGGAACTCTCCCGGTGAAGTCCTGTCTATGGTTGGAGGTACTTAAGATGTAACGGCAAGCCAAAAAAAAAAAAAAAAAAAAAAAAAAAGGGAATGGGCTTTAATTGCCCGGTCAAAGGGGGAGTGGGGGGAAACTTTCCCCCCAATTTTTCGGTCAAAGTGACCTTTTAAAAAAAAAAAAAAAAAAAACCTGAACACTCTCTCTCCCTCACGTTCATCTCCCTCTCTCGGCACTCTCTCTCCTCCACTCTCCCTCACGCTCATCTCCCTCTCTCGGCACTCTCTCTCCTCCACTCTCCCTCGCCGCCGCCTTCAGCCGTGAACCGCCACCGTCGCTCGCCGCTCGCCGTCGCAAGCCGCCGCCGCCGGTATCTCTCTCTTTCTCTCTCTCTCTCGATTTTTCTCTCTCTCTCCGATAACTCTCTCTCCCTCGCAGCTCTCTCTCTCTCACGGTCTCTCTCTTCTTTGCAGGTCCGCCGCACGCCGCCTGATTCGCACGTCGCCCGCAGCCTCCGCACGCCGCTGCCCTCTGTTGTAGACCCCCACGTGGCCGTCGCCGTTTACCTCACAATGTCGCCGCGGTGAGTTCTTTTGCAACCAAGCAGCCACTCGTCGCTGCTGTCTTCAGACCCAATCGCCGCCGCCACCGCATTAAGACATACAACCTCACGCATCCTGAAGGTTCAACGATTACAGCTGGTGGGTAAGGAATTGTAGTTCGAATGCATTGGTCCTTTGTGCCTTAAACGGGATACCAATTAATGTCGTGTGTTAATCTAAGGTATCCAAGGAAGTTGTTGGTCAAATCCTTAAAAGCAGAGCGAACTTGGAAACCGGACAGCAAGCAGTAGTTTCAGTTGGGTGAGCTTCGACCCTCTCAAGTATTGTGTGTTTGGAAATTAGTTGAGTTTGTTATGCCTCTGATGTGTGATTATATTTTACGTGTTAATAGATTACGTTTTCGCATAACGTGATTGGTCTCATCGAGTTGTTGGGTGATTTGCGGTCAAGCGTAGTATCTCAATGTAAGTAGCCGTTGGAATAAATTCTCTGCTTTAAACTCATTTAAATTGAGTATGGTTTACTATAGCATGAGTTGGATTTAAACCTTAAGTTGCCCCTCGGAATGTAAGTAGCTTTTGGATTTTAATCTGCAAGTTTAGTCCCTGTTGCTTGTTATGGGTTTTGATAAACGCCTAGCCTGAGCTTTTGAACTAGTTCTTTGAGGGATTAGCCTGCTAGCATGAGTTAAATTGTGAACCTTGGACTCGTTCTGGATTTCTATGCGTTTAATAGTTGATGCATTGTAAAACACGTTGCGACATGGAGGATGAGTTGTCTTTAGCATGTCTGATACTGTTTGGGTGGAATTGTATTTCTTGGTTGTTTTGGAAGCATGCTCAATTGTATGGTTTGGTTGTTCTGCGTATCTGAATGGTTGTGGATGCGGGGTCTATCTCGCTCTGGCTTTTAGCAAATTGTGGTGCCTTGCAGCTTGTGTGGTTGGATAATCAGAATCGTAGAAGTGTTTTTTTTTCCCCTTTTAGGTGAATAGGAAAATTTTGAGTCCCCCATATGCATGCCGTCATGCTGCCGAATTTGCGGTAGCATACGAGTGGTTTCAGGATTAGGAGTGTCAGTTGTCGCCTCCATTTCTTATTCTTGTGATATGACTGAGTTGGGAGGGTGCATATCAGTTAGCCTGACAGTAATCTAGGAAAGGAAATCGATTGTGTTAGATAGGTTGCGGTTAAAGATTAGTAAGTGTTAAGGGGTCCTAAAGGGAAAAGGATTAAGAAAGGGAAAGGAATAGGCTAGCGCCTTACAAGAGGGCCGTGTCAATTAAACACCTAGGACTGAGATGTAATAGACTGAAATGAGGGGCTTAATGGGTGGGTCTTGGCTTCGCAGTCTAGGTGCCATTTACTAACTGTGGAAGTTAATTCCTGACTTAAACCCATGAATGCCCCACCAGTGAAATGGTAGTTTAGAGCGCTACGCGCCCATTAGTGCCTTGAGGGATGAGACTTAGCCCCACTGACTGGGTGCCATCTACCATCAGTAAGAGTAGAGACCTCCCAAAACTCCCACTTGTGCACTATCAGTGAGTTGGCAAACTTATATATATATAGGTGTACTAATTGAACACGAGACCCGAACTGCAGATAAATGAAATGAAATGAAATGAATGAGAATGAGATGACCTAACCCTTAGGCCCTTAACTCGAATAAAATGTTAAAACCTTGATTGCTACTTACTGAGTATTTTCTTAAATACTCACTCTTTTCCCTTTCATATAACTGCAGGTAGAGGTAAAGGTATACTGAACGCGTGACGGAATGCTGCTGAGCCATGGGTTTTCTTTAGAATAGTCTTCCGCATTTTTTTTTATGTTTCGAAATTCTTCTTTTGAATTTGTACTGCGTTGTTTTAAGGTCATTTCCGCGTTAAGTTTTGTTTTGAATAACTAAAGGTTTCGTTTGTTCTGTTTTAACTGGGATCCCAGGCTGAAAAGTATCATCGTTTTTTTTTAGAACGTTTTGACTCTAAATGTGTTTTCATCTTCATTAGTCGTAAGTTAAAGGAAATGCATGTGGTAACGGCCTTAGGATATAGGCATGAAATGTCGGGTCGTTACATAAGATGATGGTTTACGGAACACCTCTTACCTGGGAACTAACCCGGAACTTGAGTTGAATTAACCATAGTTATGCTAGCATGCAATGTCTCTAGGTTAATTAAAAGATTTTAATGCACCTAGATCTTTAGAGTAAAGACTTTACATTACTATGGTTAGTTAGGTTAGATTTTCCGATTCTTTTGAGTTTTCTCTCGTTTTTCTCTCAATTTTCTTGTATTTCTCTGATAGCTATTTACTTTAGGATGTATTTCTTTGATGGAATTGTTGTTTTTGCTCTAAGTATGTTAGCTTAATCTCCTTATTAGTCGGATTATTGGATGTAGCTGCAATAGTTTGTTTAACTTGATGGAGTTTGCTGGTTTTTAATGAAATAATCTTTTGGATTTTTATGTTCATCTATGTTATCTTGTTTAAACCACCATTTATGAATGCTTTCATAGGTGATCTATTTGTTATTTGAGATAGCCACTAGGTTTGAATCATGTCCTTTGCATCTTTCTATATGAATTTGCAAAACTTGCTTGATAGGGCCTAAGAAACATAGAGAAATTAGTCAATTGAATTAGGACTTTAATTCTTGATTGAATAGATTAATTCTGAACCCTTAGACTTAATGCAATTAATTTAGCAGGCAATTTCGCAGGCTAACGGGTTGTCTAGCTAGTTAATTAGAATTAGATTCATGGGTTAGCGGTCTAATGCATGAGGGGTAGCAGGCATAATTTTATATTAATCGATTAGTTAATCATGCGGGCTAACGGGTTAGGTGATCGATTAGCACAGGTTAGGAGGATGCAGAATCCAATCAACCAAGAAGCAATCCGGGTTCATCTAAATCTGAATGTATTAACTTAGTAGAGCAAACTAAGAAATCAAGTAAGCAAACTATTCAGTGAGTCCAAGAATCCGACGATCCTGTCTTTTGATTGATTTTTCCCCTTTTTTGCTATTTCTTTTATTTGTTGCATGCTATTTGAATTTTGCTGATGTCCTGTGACTCCGTCGTTTCATTTATTTGTTGAAAGTAACGAGAATATATTTTCAAAACCCCCCTATTCGTTCGCGCAAAAGCCTATATCCTATTAGGACTCCCTTCCCTGCATTTGAACCCAGCCACTTTTACTGCAAGTAGTTTAGTGTCGTGGATTATAAATTTTATTTGATTCGGACCCTCGACAAGTCCCGTCAGTTTACTAGCATTTAATTTACTGAAAGAGAAGTTGACTACTGCTCCCATTATTTTTGTGCCTGATTGGAGTCAGCCTTTTGAAATCATGTGTGATGCTAGTCATTATGCTGTAGGAGCAGTGTTAGGTCAGAGACGTGATAAATTTTTCACGACCATTTATTAAGCAAGTAGGACACTTGATAATGCACAACAAAACTACACTACCACTGAAAAGGAAATGCTTACTGTAGTTTTTGCTTTTGATAAATTTAGGCCTTATCTGTTAGGGACTAAAGTCACTGTGCATACTGACCATGCAACTCTACGTTATGTGTTTGATAAAAAGGACGCTAAACCTCCCTTAATTAGACATATTCTTTTGTTGCAGGAGTTTGATTTTGATGTAAAAGATAGGCGAGGTTGTGAAAATGTAGTAGCTGACCATCTGTCTAGGATTGAATGGGACACTAGCTCCAAACCTTTTCCTATTGCTGAAGAGTTTTGATAAGTGCAAAAAATATACCTATTTTGCCCCTTATTCTTAGCTCATATCTTGTGAAACTTATATGTTTTAGATAAAAATCACTATTCCCGAGCTCTAAAATATGTTAAAGTTGATGAGTTAAGTCTTTGAGAGTCACGTGTGTCAAATTGTATGCATTTGTGCTAAATTGGACTTATTTTGTTAAGAATTTGTCTCAATTTTATGTGCTGCAGAAAAACAGAGGAAACAGGGCAATTCACTAGAAATGCGACCGCATCCCAAGGCTAAATGAAATGCGACCGCATTTCTGGGCAGAAACAGACAAATCCGAGTCCGTCGCGGGTCAGTTTGAACGAGCTTTCCACTCATCTAACCGATTGATTTGATTCCGAAACTGACTGGGCTACATGCAAGCACCATTTTCGTGACTCCTCAACCACTCCCCATGCTATAAAAGGCCATGATTCGAAGGCAAATTCAAGCATAACTCACTAGGAAGAAGAGGGTAGTGACAAAACCCTAGTAGACGCCCATGAGAAGGGATGCCTGAGGTCCTTGCTAGAAGATGAAACTCTAACCTTAGTTTGACATCAGACCTTTGTGTTTGTAGTGATTTCACCCTATTCCTATCTTGTAAGGGAGGGTAGAGTGTCGTGAGAAATCTAGAGGGATTGGATAAATTGATAAAAACCCTAGTTTTAGCTACTACACAATACTTTTCCAGCACATATTTCTTTTCATTATTTATGTACTTCTTATTCATTTATTCAATGGAAAGTTATTTGTTTGCATTATTATCCATCATGCGTAGCTAAATTCCATTGAGGGGTTCGAGATAGTGAATTCCCTTATGGATTAAATGGCTTGAAAGTTGTTTATTTACCTAAGTTCTATTTATTGCATGTCATCCTTTATTGATTACCATGCCAATCTTGTTGAGTTTAACTTGATCACTTAGACTTAGCATGCTATGTGAGTTTGGTACTAAAAGGGTCAAACAATCTCGATTCTCATAAAGGTGATTTAGGAGAAAAGGCTCGAAAGAGTGTATTCACTATTATAGGGGATGGTCGCTTATAACAACTATAGGGTTATAGGTTGCATGCATGAATAATCTATGTCGGAGTCGAGTCACAAAAATGTGCATAACGGTACTCGCTTAGTCTTATAACGGTTCTTGGGAGCAAGGCCAAATAGAAGTTAAACCTGACCCAATGCATATCTAGACTTAAGTTAAATAAGCCATTACTAGAGTTATTTGCCTTAAGGTTGAAACTTTACTGACCAACTCACTTTTATTGTTGTTGTTATTTCTTTTTACTGTGTTGCTTTATTATTTTTCAAAACCCCAACATCAATTACTTTCCTTGGTTACCTTTTTAAGCAATTCAAGAGCAGTTTCTTCTTCAAATCTATGTTCAAACTTAGTCTCTGTGGGATTGGTACTTTTGGAATACTTCAAGAGTTTTTTATTACTACATGCGATAGTGTAAACTTGCACTTAGCTAGACTGAATTCATCTTTAATTCTGATTTTCCATCTTATTCCTACATCCACCCTCAGTCGAACACGCATCAAGATTTTGGCGTCGTTGCTAGGCACTAAAAATTGAAACCAGTTTTTGTTTGTTAAAATTGCAATTTGATTGCCGCATTTCTATATCTTAAGAGAATCTAACTTCAGTTTGTAGTTCTTTTGCAGGTTGAGGTTTGTGCATGAGTGATAACTCTCCAAAAGGGATTTATTTAGGCCTTATTCTATGATGATTTATATGTCATTTGTGCCAAATAGGTGTGTTATTAGTTGAATAATATTATGTTTTTCATAACGGGCCTAAACCGTTATCGTAGGCCAAATTTTCGAAAATTTTTCGTTTTTTTAATAGCAACTTTTTAGTAATCCGTTATCTTTGAGTCAATCCGTCATTGTTGTAAAAATGTAAACCGACATCGTAGCTCAGAATTGTTGTAGTGTTAGAAGAATTAATGCTTTGGAAGTTCTTTTGTAGAGAAAATAATGCTTAGCGACTTGAGGGAGAAAATTCCATGATCCAGCAAAACATAGAGCAAAACTGGCCACGTGAGCCGCACGTGATTCATTAATGAGGTGGCGTTTTCAGAAGAAATCTCGGATCTAGGAAACATGGAGAGCCTTCCACGTGTAATCTTTGACCTAATTAGGGTTGACTCCACTCTATAAAAGGAAGTAGCCATCTCAAGTCAAATCATTCCGAGTTGGAGACTCACTTTCCATCTTTGGAAGCCGAATAGAGGAGGAACTATTGGAGACTCAAGAAGACCATCAACTACAGATTTCTTCAAGGGAATTTATTCATTCTTGTAAAAGTTTGTAGTTATGGATGCATGTGAACTGATTGTAGCGTGTGTTATTTTCCATTCCATGAACTAATTTACATTAGGTGTTGGTTAGGATTATGTAATTGTTGTTCTTAATAGTCTAGCAGTTGATATTGATTTTGAGCATCTTGATTACTTGTTGTGTTTATTCTTATTTTATGCCCGCGCCTGGCCAGCCGATGTGAATACCTTCTCTTAGTTTCAGGGATGATTTAAGAGATGTGTGGCACGTAATCACACTAGACCATTATGTGTTGGTGAATGCTAGTGACTGAGTTAGGGATAGTCAGTTGCCTAGTGCTCGATCGGTAGAGTGTCATTGGAGTTGAAACACATTCCAAAAGATTCAGAGTTCTGGGAGGATCCTGCTGATAAGACAATGAGAGTTTGCCTTATCAATATAATTACTAGAGCATCTCTTTAAAATTACAGAAGTCTTAACAAACGCCTGTTTCCAAGCTGTCTTCTTTATCTGTTTACATTTATGCTCTGTTATTTCTTTTGCTTCAGCATTATTTCAAAACCCAATCATTTTAACAATCTTGAAATCACTAAAAAGGTTACACAAAATAGATAAAGTGGAAGCTATTCAAAACCTCGTGGATATGATAAATTACTTATCACTTGCTGCAGACTATGTGCACTTGCATAGTATTCTAGAGATAATTATTACCATATTTTTCAACCACTTTAGAAGGCAACAATGAGCAAAGAGTATCAACTCTTCGAGCTACATCCGGAGATAGAAAGAACCTTTCGTCATCGTTGTAGAGAGAAAAGACAAAAGAAAAGGGAACAACAGGAGTTGAGCGCACGGGAACACCTTGAAAAAGCTGCTTATATTCAAGAACTTCCAATGGACCAGTGGTGCGGCAGAGGCTGAATGATGGATGTGATATAAGATGGTAAATAATAATAGAGATAAATTCAGCCAACCTTAATGCAAGTATACACTATCGCACGTAGTAATAAAAACCTTAGGAGTATTCCAAGGGTATCGATCCCACGAGGACTAAATTGGAAATTCAGATTTGAAGAAGAAACTGCTCAACTGATTGCTTAAAATAGGTAACCAAAGAAATGATTGTTGATTGATTTTTAGAAAAATAAATAATATGAGTAAATAAATAAAGAATAATAATAATAAATGAAACGAGGTATTCAATATGGATTCATCCCAAAGGCAATAACTTTGATCATGGATTATTCAACTTAAGCCTATCAATGCATTTGGTCAGATTTAACTTCTATTTGGCCTTGCTCCCAAGAACCGTTAGAAGGCTAAGCGAGTACTGTTATGCACATTTCTGTGACTCGACTCCGACATAGATAATTCACGAATGCAATCTATAACCCTATAGTTGATATAGGGTGCCTTAGGCAGCTTGCCCTATACCATCGAACAATCTCTTTCGAGCTTTTTCTCCTATATCACCTTTATGAGAACCGATATCGTCTGTCCCTTTCGAGATCAAACTCACATGGCATGCAAAGTCTAACTGATCCATTTAAACTCAGCAAGGTCAGAATGATATTCAATAAAGAATGACATGTTGTTGCCTTCTAGAGTGGGGTAAAAATATAGCGAAAATAAGCTTTAGAATACTGTGCAAGCAACAATCCGCAGCAAGTGATAAGTAATTTATCGTATCCACGGGGCTGAATAGCTCTCACTTTACCTATCTTGTGTAACTTTTTAATGGTTTCAAGGTTTGTTAAAATGATTGATTTTGATAAAATGCTGAAGCAAAAGAAAAGATAGAACAGAAAGTAAACAAATAAAGCAGACAGATTGGAAACAGGTGCTGGTCAGGATTTTAGTAATTGTTTTAAAAGATGCTCTAGCAATATTATTGATTAGGCAATTCTCTTACAGTCTTATTAGCAGGATCCTCCCGGAACTCTGGACTTTTTGGAATGTGTTTCAACTCCAATTGCGTTCTACCGATCAAGCACTAGGCAACTGGTTATCCCTAACTCAGTCACTGGCGTTCACCAACACATAATGGTCTAGTGTGATTAAATGCCACACACTTCTCAAATCATCCCTGAAACTAAGAAGTGATATTCATACCGGCTGGCCAGGCGGGCATAAAATGGAAATGAACACAACAAATAATCAATATGCTCAAATCAACATATATTGCATAGAGTATAAAGCACGACAATTACATAATTCCGACCTATTAGGGACTCTTAGCCAGTGTAGGGGGAAAACAAATGGAGAAAGCCATAAGACTAATCTAGATTAGTAAAAGAATCATTAGATAAGTCTTGAGCATGTTATTCGTTAATCTTAAGTTCAAACTCTTTTAAGATTTCTTCATAAGTATGCGATGCTTGCTTATTCCACTTGCATGTTTTCCATTTTTGCTTGAGAGTTCCAAAATCATGGAGGCATGAGTGATTCTATTTCATGCATCTTTTGAATTTATTTTGCTCGGGACTAGCAAAAGCTTAAGTTTGGGGGTGTGATAGCGGGTAGAAATGTCGCTATTTTAGTCCTAAATTGTTAGGCTTTTGAGTGCTTTTATTGTGTTTTTATTTAGAAAATCTAATGAAATTCATTATTTTGTCCTAAGGAGCAAATTGTGGAATTTTGGTGAAAAAAGGCCCAAAAATGAGCATATCAAGCCAATTTTCCAAGGATGGGTCAAAGGGGAAGCCCAAAAGTCAACAATCCAAGTGAAAATCAAGAAAAGAAAGAAGATGGTCCAAATTCAAGCCCAGCCCGCGCGGAGAAGTTCTGGAAGCGTCACAGCGTTGAGACGCTATGAGGACAGCGTCGAGACGCTGTCCCATTTCTTGCCGGGCAAGTCGAGTGACGTCACAGCGTCGCGACGCTGTCCCTATTCCGGGCCTATAAAAGGGACCCCTTGGTACCCCATTTGATCATCAATCATTCCATCCTTCCTTCCTTCCTTCCTTTCCTTTTCTCTCCTTGAGCATTCTCTTAAGGCTTTTTAGCCTTTTTGAGAGTCAAGAGTGGGAAATTTTGTGGGGAGCTTGTAGTGAGCACTCTAGGAGGCTCGGAGCGTGTTTCAGAGGGACTCCAAGCGCAAGCGACGAGGTTCTCGACGGTCACTTTCCTTACTCTTATTTTGCTCCAAATTATGCTTTTTATTGTTTACATTATGGATATTATGACCATGTATAGCTAAACCCATTTTGGGGTCTTGAAATGAAAATTCATAGTTAAATGTTATTATAATTGCCTATCTATTGTCCATTTAACTAATTATTTGTATGGATGTTCGTAATGCTGTATATGATCTGGCCAATTATATATTGATCCGATTCCTAATGGAAACTCGACGGAGAGAAATTAGGATAGATCATAATCCATGCAACTAGTTTAACTGCTTGTAGAGACAACGGGATTAGTTGGTTAAACTTAGATTTCGATAATGAATCAGAGCGTATTAATTAACGAATTTTAATGGCGCTAAGGACACTTAGGTTGTTAATATTGGTTAATTATAATTAGGGGAGACCGACAGGAGAACCTATGTGATTAACGGAGATTCTAGGATTATAATTAGTCGGGCAATGAGATAGGATAATTGTAGTAATTAATTATCTATAAATTGATTTTCAAGACTCCGCTTCTCACTTAAAACTCTTTCTCCATATTTTATTTCTTTGATTGATCAATTTAATTTCTTTAATTGCTTTAATTTTTAATCCATTTTAACATCAAGATTAGGTCCCTAAATAATATTTCACCCAAGTACTTTTAATGATCAAGAATTAATTGCTTTGCTTAAATATTGTTACACCTCCCTGTGGATTCGATACTCGGAATACTTCCGTTTTATTATTACTTGTTGCTCGTGCACTTTGCGGTCATCATTTCCCTATTACTAACTTCAGCTTGACCATTTGCTTGTGAGTGATAAGGGGTAGCTATCCTATGCTTAATTCCACACTTAGCTAACAGCTTAGTTAAAACATTATTCACAAAGTGTGTACCCTCATAACTCACTAAAGCTCTAGGTGTCCCAAATCACGCAAAAATGTGCGATTGGAGAAACCTTGATACTGCCTTGGCATCATTCTGATGGTATGCAATGGCCTCACTCACTTGGACACGTAATCAACTGTCAATAAGATAAAAACATTACCATTATAAGGGGAAATGGCCCCATAAAATCAATACCCCATACATCGAATAATTCTAATTCCAAAATGTAAGTAAGAGGCATTTCATCTCGAGGTCCTAAATTTCCTCTCCTTTGGCAAGCATCACATTGCTTGTAGAACCAATGGGCATCCTTAAATAAGGAAGGCCAGAAGAATCCACATTGCAAAATCCTCATAGTCGTCCTCTGACCGCTGAAATGACCTCTATACGACGAAGAGTGACATTGCTCCAGGATTTCTTTTGCTTCATCACCTGAAACACATCTTCGAATAATACCATCAGAGCATTGCTTATACATAAATGGCTCATCCCAATAGAAAAATTTTGCATCATGCTTAAACCTTTTCATCTGCCTCCAATTCATGTTAATAGGAGTAACTCCTTTTACCAAAAAGTTGGCTATATCAGCATACCAAGGGATATCCTTGACTACCTTTACATTAACAGCAAAGAGCTGCTCATTTGGAAAAGAATCTGAAATGACAGATTGCTCCAGCAAAGATGATGTTGGATCAAGACGAGATAAATGATCTGTAATAACATTCTCTGATCCCTTATTGTCCTTTATCTCCAAGTCGAATTCCTGTAATAATAAAACCCAACGAATCAATCTAGGCTTTGCATCTTTTTTAGACATTAAATACCTTATTGTTGCATGATCTGTGAAAACCGTGACTTTGGATCCAACCAAATATGGGCAAAATTTCTCAAAGGCAAACACAACCGCTAACAACTCCTTTTCAGTAGTTGTATAGTCGACTTGTGCCTCATTCAAAACCCTGCTTGCATAATAAATAGGATGGATAAATTTACCATGCTTTTGCCCCAGCATTGCACCTACTGCAACATCACATGCGTCACACATTACCTCAAATGGTAAACTCCAGTTAGGTGCACAAAGAATGGGCGCTGAAATTAAAGCAGCCTTTAAAGTTTCAAAAGCCTTCTACAATCTGCATTAAAGTCAAAAACATTATCAGCACACAACAAGTTACAAAGAGGTTTACTAATTTTTGAGAAATCCTTTATGAACCTTCTATAAAATCCAGCATGACCTAAAAAGCTTCGAATCCCTTTGACTGAACTCGATGGTTCTAATCTCTCAATAACCTCTATTTTTGCTCGATCAATTTCTAGACGTTTCTGTGAAATCTTATGACCTAACACTATGCCCTTCTTCACCATGAAGTGGCATTTCTCCCAATTAAGAACTAAATGGGTATCCTCACATCTCTTTAACAGCTTACCTAAATTATTCAAACAATGCTGAAAAGACCCTCCAAAAACTGAAAAATCGTCCATAAATACCTCAATAGTGGACTCAATCATATAAGAAAAATTGCTAACATACACCTCTTAAATGTTGCTGGAGCATTGCATAGGCCAAAAGGCATTCGCCTAAAGGCAAACGTCCCATAAGGGCAGGTGAAAGTGGTTTTTTCCTGATCCCCAGGAGCAATGGTAATTTGGTTATACCCAGAATAACCATCTAAGAAACAGTAGTAAGCCTGACCAGCCAACCTATCCAACATTTGGTCAATAAATAGTAGAGGGAAATGGTCCTTACGGGTGGCTTTGTTAAGCTTCCTATAATCCATGCAAACCCTCCAGCAAATTACTGTCCTGGTTGGGATCAACTCATTGTCTTTATTAGTCACTACCGTAACACCTCATTTCTTAGGAACACATTGGACAGGGCTTACCCAATTGCTATCTGCAATTGGATAGATAATCCCAGCATCTAACCATTTGATCACCTCCTTCTTAACAACCTCTTGCATTGCAGGGTTTAGCCTTCTCTGTTGCTCAATACTCCTAAAGGATCCCTCCTCTAGAGTGATTTTATGCATACAGAAAGATGGGCTAATTCCCTGAATGTCAGCCAATGTCCAACCTACTGGTTTGCGATATTGCTCACTACAAAAAATTTGGCTTTTAATGTCGGTCACTAACCGACATTAAAAACACCGACATTAAAAGTTTTAATGTCGATAGCTTTTAATGTCAGTCGCTTTTAATGTCGGGCATTGACCGACATTAAAAGCTCTGTCCGACATTAAAAGTACCCTTTCAATGTCGGTCATTGCCCGACATTAAAAGGGCCCTTTTAATCTCGGTCAACCACTCATTGTCCGACATTAAAAGTAATTTAATGTCGGTCAGTTTTTTATGTCAGTCATTGCCCGACATTAAAAGTTGTGATATTAAAAGTGTCTGACATTAAATGTGCGACATTAAAAGTGTCCGACATTAAAAGTGTTAGTAGTAAATAAAAAAAAATGTTGGTTGCACACGTGGCTGATAACTGCTCAAAAGGTAGTTATTTAGGCCTCATTTATATAGGGTTTTGTGTGTCCTTTGTGCTTATTAGGGTTGGTTGTGGATAGATATTACATGTTTTAACCCATTTGGAAGAATGGAAGCTTTGGAAATCATTTTGTGCAGAATCTGTTGTTGGGCGACTTGAGGGAGCGGATTTTATGCTGGAGCAAACCTGGAGGCAAAACTGCCACGTCACAACTCGTTATCCAATTTAGTAAACCGACTTCTGTTGAGTTATTTTCGGGATAAAGGAGCAAGGAGAGCCCTACACGTGTCCAAGTTGACCTAATTCAAGCCTCCTACCACCTCTATAAAAGGAGATAGCCGCCCAAGTCAAATTCATTCCAACTTCCCTTGGAAGCCGGTAGTATAGAGAGATTGGAGATTATCAAGAACACCATCATCCGCAAGCTGATTAAGGAGATTATTATTTTCTTTATTATCTTGTGATAATGGACATCCCTACTCAGATTGTAATTTGTGTTTCCATGCTTATTATGAACTAAGTAGCTTTAGGCGTTGGTTAAGGAATATGTAGTTGTCGTGCTTAAACTCTAATAATATTTATTGATTATTGCATCTTGGTTAATTGTTGTGCTTGTTTCTATTTTATGCCCGCTTGGCCAGCCGGTGTGAATACCTCTCTCTAGTTTCAGGGATGATTTAGAGAGTGTGTGGCAATTATCCACACTACGATCATTGTGTATTGGTGAACGCCAGTGACTGAGCTAGGGATAGCCAGTTGCCTAGTGCTTGATCGGTCGCACTTCATTGGGGTTGAAACACATTCCAAAAGATCTGGAGTTCCGGGAGGAATCCGCTAATAATACTGCGAGAGTTTGCATGATCAATAATATTGCTAGAGCATCTTTTAAAACAATTACAAAACTTAACCAGCACCTGTCTTTAATCTATCTGCCTATTTGTTTACTCGTTGTTCTGTCATTTATTTTGCTTCAGCATAATTCTTATAAAACCCAATCATTTTTATTACTTTGAAACCATTAAAAAGAATTATACAAAATAGATAAAGTGGAAGCTAATTCAGGCCTCGGATTGATAATACTTATTACTTGCTGCGGACTGTGTATACTTGCACAGGAATTCTAGAGTCTTTTTACACCATATTTTTACTCACTCTAGGAGCCCAACAGTGGCCAACCAACAATATTTCTCCATTTATCAACCTATGCACAAAATAAAGTCCCAAAAGTATTTTTACACAACTAACTCAACGAACATATACTTAATTAATAAAATATAATAGTGTATATAATACATAAAACTTTCCATCCATCCAATTTACAAAGAAAAAGTAAACTTGCTAAACAAAATAAGTACATAACTCTAAAATATTTCAACCTCAAAGCCGACGTCGAGGAGGCAACAATGACTTCGCCATAGAGGACACTGTCTTGGATGACGATGGCAATTTGATATTATTTGACGTCGCAGAGTTTCTTTCGCTGGGGACATGACCACTATGGTGAAGGTTATGAGTTGACGACGAAGAAGACGAAGTATTCCTCAATTGCCAAATCAGACACAACCTGAAGACTTTCACATCGACGAGTGGCTTGTGACGCTCGGCGACGACCATGAACATTAAAACACTAACAACACATTAAAGAGAATATTTATTCATTACATCCATTATGCAGAACATCTTCAACTTACTTATAGCCAAAAATAATATAAGTTTGACTAAACCAACAAACGCACACATAAATCAATGGCATTATCCCAACTGATATACATGTAGTAGTGGACACAAAAGACGAGGCAACAATAACAATGATGTAGCTACAAGAATGTGCAACATTTGCACACATAAATAGAACATGGATCAATTTCGCACAAAAGTCAAAGTGATTAAGCAACCTTCAGTCAAAAGGGAAAAAAAATAACCAAAGATATGAAGCAACCAACAAGCATCGAGGAGAAATAAATTTAATGAATAATTAGAAATGAGAAGTTAGAATTTCTCTGACTTAATCTTTTCTCAACACGGATGATAAAAGAGATAGATGTTCAGTAATGAGAACACATATGGTAGAAGGACAGGAAGAAAGAAAAATACCAGTTTCCTTGATAGGATTCTCAGCTATATCACAGGCAAAAAAGTTCCACCTATTCCATCTGAAAGGATACATAAATATTTCCTTGTTGACTTTACTCCAGAAGACTCTCATCAAGGATCCAAAATCCTATTTATCATCATGAGAAGGGACAAGAGTACTCACTTGAAAAGGATTTCAACAACTATAGATAACAATCATTTAAACACGTAATAAAAGGGGGAAAAAACATTTAAATACACCCTGAGATTCCAATTTGTAGACAAGGAAGATATAACTTTTTTGTTTTAACTAAATCTTTTAACATCTTCAATATCTTCACAAAGGTTTATGTGATGATAAAAGTTAGTTCTAAGCAAAGACTTCTAAAAGTTCGTCTAAAAGAACTAGGAATTATTCACTAGTCAGCCTTTACAAAGATGAACAGCTAACCATGATTATGTGGTTGACCATTGACATATACATGCTCCCATGACTTTTCTGCAATCTTCACTATTGTAGTAGTAACCTGCAAAATGAATTACACATATTGGAGAACATTTTTAAATTTATTAACTTTTAACACCGACTAATAAAAAAGAAAGATCACAAGGAGTGGTAAGAAATTAGGGGAAGGGTGGTAATTAATGAGTGGTAAGAAATTTGTTTGATGCAGCAAGCAATTCAGAGTGAGGTTCTCCACAAGGAATTTTACAGATTAGCAATAACGTCATTTTTATGTTGGTATATAATGTTTAAAATATGCATTCAAACTATAATAATAAAAAAAGAAAGCAAATTTAGTAGCTTTAATTTAACCATCCTCATCTGAACATGCAGTGATGCAAAGTTGACAAAAAGTTTTGACATAGATATTCCAGTTCAATATGTTTTCACAAAGTCCCTTAATCATGTATTGAAAAGACGAGCACTTGCAGTCATTCTGTTGTAACGTATGACTGTTCAAACAACACAACAACAATAGTAAACTTCCTTCCATATTTCAGATGCTTTTACATCCAGAATCCGAAAAGTCATATATTTATATACCATCATCATTTATACAGGTTTATGTTTATATATATAAAGTATTTATTTATAAGCATGTTCTATGCGTTCAATTGAGCAATGTTGAGCCATTTTCGCTGAAAAGGTTAAAGAAAAAGTATGACAACGAACCAACTTATAATTCATACTGTCTATAAGAGTTAAATAAATTACATGAACATCAAAGAATATTGAAGAAAAGAAGCATCAAACAAGACTACACTTCAGAGTCAAAGGGTAAACACATATTTATCCTCTAAAAATAAAGGTATATAGATAGACAGATGGAAGAGAGAGGTTGGAATAGCTAATAAAGCAATATGTTACATGGAAAATGTTTACAAAGGATCTCAAAGAGAACATCAAGCGAATACACATATTTATGCTCCAAATAAAGGCACAGAAAATCCTTGAGTGTAGTAACCAGGATATGCACTATCTTGTGAGATAAAATTAACCGATATAGCAAAGGACAGTAGGAATAACCTTAACCTTTCTATTGAATGCTAGCTTACGAAAATTGGTGTACCTTTTCCATATTTAGAAAAATATAAAAGCTTTCAGAAAACATAGAAAATATAGGTTAATTACAAAAATGCTTCGTTCTAAACACCCCATTAGAACTCAAATATGCTAAACTCCACATCAAGACTCTCTTACCATCTTAAGAACCTTCCAATAAGTCCTCCCAGTCCCAGCCAAGTACTCCAAAGAGTAAAAAAAAATGGGCTGTCCAAAGGATTATTCTTTTATCGTGAAAAGGAAAATGCAAAAGCCCTTTCTCCAACATCAACAAGTTTTAGGACACAAAATCTATTACAATAGAACTTCAAAAAAAGAATGAAAATTGAAGATTGTAGAAAACCTTACTTTGAATAACAAACCCTTCACTATTGATTTTCATATCCTCTGGTTTGAACTTTTTAAATGCTCACTATAGCCATAAAATAGTCACATATCTTCAGCTTTCTAAGTTAGAAAAAGAAAACAAACATCTCAACATTGGAATCCTCAACAAAAGTTTAAGAAACTCACATCAAAAGTAAAAAAAAAAAAAAAGATCGAATTTGAAAATTTCACATCCGAATGAATACAAGTACCCATATCTGAAAAATCGAAGCAATACGACTCAGATCTCAGATCTACGAAGAACCGATCAGATTCGAACAACTCCGACCATAAGCTTTGAATATATTCCTACGGCAACAACCCACGACCTCCATGACCTCAGATTTACTGCCCACGACCTTCGCTGGCTCAAATCTACTACCCACGACGACTCCCCACGGCGAGGCTAACCCATGGCGATGACCCATGACTAACGACGGCCACCCCACAAAAAACCCCGACCGACGACAACGTGAGATTGTGAGAGGACGAACTTGCACCGCCGGTGAGAGGAAGAACGTGCGTCATCGGTGAGGGTACAAACTTGCAGCGGAAAATGGGTTAGTAGGGGAGAGATAAATCAGGGAGTGAGTTGCGAATGTGAGGGGAAGAAAATCAAATCGATTAGAGGAACAAAGGCTTCGTCGTTAGTGAGAGAGCAAAGAAGGGAAATAAGGGTTTTTTTTTGCAGGGAGAGAGAAAATATAAAGTGGGGCTGATGGGGTTAAATTCGACTGACATTAAATCGCAACAAACAATGTTGGGCAATGCCCGACATTAAAAGGCCGAAATTTTATAAAACATTAAAAGGCCCACACTTTTTTTCGTCCGACATTAAAAGTCTCGTGTGTTTTTTTCTGTCCGACATTAAATGTATAATTTGTTGTAGTGGCTGCAGCAACTTTATTAAGGCCTCTTCATCCTCTGGCATTAAATCTGATGCAACAATAATGGGCAACGTCTCACCCTCCCCAAGATACACATACTTTAGATGATCCGACAAGGGCTTCAAATCTAAAGTGGGTGCCTCAATCAGGGATGACTTAATAGGAGGAACCTTCCTTTCATTCAAATCTAAAAACTCAAAAACATCCTCACACCTAGACACTTCTTTTTCACTTTTTCTTTCCAAAGAACAAACTTCTAAATCTTCTACACTAATCTCTCCATGATCTTCCAAATGCTTGTTTGTTAAACCCTCAATTGCTGTCTCAACAATTGTGTTCTCCAGAATCTTAATGAAAGAACAATCTTCCACTTCGTCTGGATACTTCATGGCTTTAAACACATTAAACTTCACTTCCACATTATAAACCCTCATTGTTAATTCCCCTTTTTGAACATCTATCAATGCTCTACCAGTAGCCAAAAAATGGACGACCAAGAATAATTGGGACATCTTTGTCTGCCTCATAATCTAAGATAATAAAATCGACAGGAAATATGAATTTATCTACTTTCACTAAGACATCCTCAATTTTACCCTCTGGATATGTGATAGACCTATCAGCTAATTGGAGTGTGACTGTGGTAGGCCTAGCTTCACCAATACCTAGCTTTCGATAGACCGAAAGAGGCATAAGGTTAATGTTTGCGCCTAAATCACAAAGTGCTCTACCTAACTTTTTTCCACCTATTGAGACAGGAATAGTAAATGATCCTGGATCCTTAGCTTTGATTGGTAGCCCATTCTTAAGAATAGCACTACATTCCTCAGTAAGAGATACAGTTTCAAACTCTCGTAACCTCTTCTTTTTAGTCAAAATATCCTTAAGAAACTTAGCATAATTAGGCATTTGCTCTATAGTTTCTACTAAAGAGATGTTTATATGCAATTGCTTAAGAATCTCTAAAAACTTCTTAAATTGACCATCTTGATTCTTAGGCCTTTGTCTTTGTGGAAAAGGTAGAGGTGGTACATAAGGTGGGGGTGGCACATAAGGTGGTTCCACATATGGAACAGAACCAGATGCTCCCGCATCAGTATTGTTGCCTCTAGCACCTTTACCAGACTCCAACTCTTTTTCAACAACAACATTTTTATCACTACTCTTCTCTACATCCTCGGTCTTACTAGGCTCTCTTCTCTCTTCGAGTGGCTTACCACTCCTTAGAGTCACTGTCTGTACCTGTTCCTTACCTTCCCTTCTAGGGTGCTCAGTATCTGCAGGAAGTTTCCCTTGTGGCCATGCCTACAGCTCATTAGCTAGCTGACCCATTTGCAATTCCAGGGCTCTCATTGAAGCTTGATTACTTTGAATAGTGGCATCTGTACGAGCCATATATTCTTTCATCATTGCCTTAAGAAAGCTCTCCGAACTTTGTTGTGGCAAAGCTGGCTTATTTTGCTGGGGCAATACCTGTGATTTAGAAAATCCTGACTGGTTCACCTTTTGTTGTGCTTGAGGGTCTTGTAAATTGTTTCCTTGCCCTCCCCATGCAAAGTTGGGGTGGTTGCGCCAACCTGGATTATAAAAGCTATAATAAGGGTTATTCCTCTGGTTACCTACAAAAAACACAAAAGCTGGATTGTTGGGGCAAAACTCGTAGTTGTGCTCTTCACCACAATAGACACATGATTCCTCTGTAACTTGGTTCACCACTGCAGCAGGCTCCATAGCTGGCGACTGCTGATGACTAACCACTGTCACATTTTTAAGAGCGTTAACTAACATTGCAATATCAGCCCTAATGGTAGGCACACCATCAACCTCTAACACACTCTTAACTTTTTTATTTGAGCCTCTAACATCCGACTACTGACAACTATTGGTTGATATCCTTTCTAAAATTTCATGGGCTTCATTAAAGGTGTTTGCCAAAAGGGCCCATCTAGCCGAAGCATCGACCATACCTTGGGTTGCTGCGTTTAACCCATTGTAAAATGTTTCCATTTGGATACAATGAGGTAAACCATGGTGGGGACACTTTCGCAAAAGCTCCTTAAACCTCTCCCAAGCCTCACTAAAACTTTCATCTTCAAGTTTCCTAAATCCCACTATCTCACTCCTCAATTTGGCATTCCTAGTTGGTGGAAAATACTTACTAAGAATTTAACCATTCCATGTCCTAATTGATCTTGGAGCAAAAAAATTTAACCATGCCTTTGCTCCGTCTCTAAGAGAATACGGGAACAAAGTTAATCTAAGGGCATCTCTAGACACTCCTTGAATTACAAATGAATCACTAACTCCTAGAAAAGACTTAAGATGTAAATGAGGGTCTTCAGATGACAAACCATGGAACTGACCCACGGTTTGCAACATCTG
Organism: Luffa aegyptiaca; assembly: GCA_017139565.1. NCBI lineage: Eukaryota > Viridiplantae > Streptophyta > Magnoliopsida > Cucurbitales > Cucurbitaceae > Luffa > Luffa aegyptiaca. Next base: position 40,739,171 of record CM029405.1, on the reverse strand, counting down.
AAACATTAACGGTTTCATTTCAAAATTTGCTGCCTCAATTTGAGGACGTGCAATTCCTGGATTTAACTCACCAAACAATGGAAAAGCATACGCTCGAATGGCTCTATCATTCACTACTAAGATAGAATTCTCAACCTGATTATTTTGCTGTCCATTTTGCTCCAGCGGTGGATTAGGCTGCAGCACCCGATTCTGCTGGGGATTAAGTGGATCTTCGGGAACTTTCGGGAGACACGACACATTATCCATTGGATTTTGATTTCTACGATGCTCTCCCCTTCTTCTCCTGAATGTCCTTTCAATTTCTGGATCAAGTTCGAACCTCACCCCAGGTGGATCGCTCATGCACCAAACTCACACCTGCAAAAAAAAAAAAAAAAAAAAAAAACAATCAAAAAGTTCTAGCACCAAACCACTAAAACACATACACAAAACAGATTAGATAAAAACTTATTTAGTTCCCCGGCAACGGCACCAAAAACTTATTGCCGTAAAAATATAGCAAAAATAAGCTCTAGAATACTGTGCAAGCATACACAATCTGCAACAAGTGATAAGTAATTTATCGTATCCACGGGGCTGAATAGCTCTCACTTTACCTATCTTGTGTAACTTTTTTAATGGTTTCAAGGTTTGTTAACATGATTGATTTTGATAAAATGCTGAAGCAAAAGAAAAGACAGAACAGAAAGTAAACAAATAAAGCAGACAGATTGGAAACAGACGCTGGCCAGGATTTTAGTAATTGTTTTAAAAGATGCTCTAGCAATATTATTGATTAGGCAATTCTCTTGCAGTCTTATTAGCAGGATCCTCCCGGAACTTTGGATTTTTTGGAATGTGTTTCAACTCCAATGACGTGCTACCGATCAAGCACTAGGCAACTGGTTATCCCTAACTCATTCACTGGCGTTCACCAATGCATAATGGTCTAGTGTATTAAATACCACACACTTCTCAAATCAACCCTGAAACTAAGAAGTGATATTCATACCGACTGGCCAGATGGGAATAAAATGGAAATGAACACAACAAATAATCAAGATGCTCAAATCAACATATATTGCATAGAGTATAAAGCACGACAATTACATAATTCCTAACCAACACCTAAGCAAATTTAGTTCATAAAGCTCATGATAACACACGGTACAATCTGAGTATGTGCATCCATAACTACAAGAAATTACAAGAAAAGGTTAATTCCCTTGAGTAGATCCATAGTTGATGGTCTTCTTGAAGTCTCCAATGTTTCCTCCTCTTTTCGGCTCCCAAAGATGGGAAATAAGACTCCACGAATGGAATAGGACTTTCCTTCTCCAAATTGGAATTGTGTTTGACTTGAGATGACTCTTCCCTTTTATAGAGTGGAGTCAAGCCCTAATTAGGTCAAATTGTACACGTGGAAGGCTATCCAACCTTCTTAGATCCGAAAATAATTCAACTAACTTCAGCTCATTAAAATGGATTACGAGTTGTTACGTGGCAGGTTTGCTCCTTACTTTGCTGGATCACAGATGTTGCTCCCTCAAGTCGCTCAGCAATATATTCTGCACAAAATAACTTCTAAAGCATCCATTCTTCCAAATGGGTTAAAATATATAATATTCATCTAAAAGCAATCCTATTTAGCACAAAAGACACACAAAACACCATAGAACTAAGGCCTAAATAACTCCCTTTTGGTGAGTTATCACTTGCATTGAATAATAATTAAGCAAATAAAACACTTTCTAGCTATTGAACCGTAAGGGAATTCACCATATTGAACTCCTCAATGGAATTTAGCTACTCATGGTGAGATAAAGTGCAAATGAATATATTTTCATTGAAAATAAGATGTAAGGAATACAGATAAATGAAAAGTAACACAAGCTGGAAATAATGACAGTAGCTAAATACTAGGGTTTTTTCTATTTTATCCAATCCTTCTAGAGTTCGCTCGACACTCCACTCTCTCGCTTTTACAAAGTGGAATGGGTGAAAATCCCTAGAAACCCTAAGGTTTGATGTCTAACAAAGGTTATAATTTAGTCATCTAAGAAAGACCTCGGGCATCCTTACTCGTAGGCGTCAACTAGGGTTCTGTCACCACCCTCTTCTTCCAAATGAGTTCTGCTTGAATTTGACTTCGAATCACGAGCTTATATAGTGTTGGAAGTGGTTGAGGAGCTGCGAAATAGGTGCTGGTAGGTAGCCCAGACGAATTCGGGGTCAAAACAGCCAGTTAGGTGCGCAATAGTCTCGTTCAAAACGACCCGCGATAGACTCGGAACTGCCTCTGTTTTTCCAGAAATGTGGTCGCATTTCTGGGCAAATTCCAGCTTCCTCTGCTTTTTCTGCACAGCAACGAACTTATTCAAATTCTCATCAAATTGAGTCTTTTTAACCACAAATGAGCATAATTTGACAAATGTGACTCTCAACTACCTAACTTATCAACTTCAACATATTTTGCGCTCGGGAACAGTAAAATTGATCTAAAACATTTAGTTTTGACGAGATAATGAGCTAAATACAAGGGTAAAATAAGTATATTTTTTACCCTTATCAACCATCGCGGAGTCAATCCTTCTGTTGACCAACAGAATCATGGAATGGACCAAAATGATGGGAGAATACCTCCAGCACAACCAGTTCCACCGGTGCCACAAAATGAAAATTCGATCTATATTGCAGAAGATCGTAATAGAGCAATAAGGGATTATGCCTTACTAGTTTTTCAGACTTTGAATCCAGGAATACTTGAGCCACCAATAGAAGCGCCACAGTTTGAGTTGAAACCTGTGATGTTTCAATGCTCAACACTACGGGCCAGTTTTCAGAACTTCCGAGTGAAGATCCGCATAAACATATCAAGTAATTTTTAAGAATTTTTAGTTCGTTTAAGGTGACAAGAGTTCCAGAAGACACATTGAAACTTAAACTTTTTCCTTTCTCATTGCAGGGAGATGCAGAGGTTTGGTTAGATTCATTTCCACCAAACTCCATCACATCCTAGAATGACTTGGCAGAGAAGTTCTTAGAGAAGTTTTTCCATCCAACAAGAATGATAATTATTGAGCAGAGATTATTTCCTTCAGACAATCTTACAATGAGCCTTTAGACGCAGCATGGGAGAGATTCTAGAGGCTAGTCCGAAAGTGTCCTCATCATGGGTTGTCTTCATGCATCATTCTTTAGCATTTTTACAGTGGGCTTGATCAAGCTTCAAAAGCCTTAGTCAATGCATCTACAAATGGATCCTTTCTGTAAAAGTCCGTGAACGAAGCGCATGCCATTCTAGATACAATAGCCACAAATAACCGACATTGGGGAGAGACCGAGACTACCATTTTGAAAAATCCAGTGAAAGCTGTGGATACGGAAGCAAACTCAACCATGCAAGCTCAGATTAATCTTATTCATAACATGATGAAGGGCTTGACTATGGGAAATCAAGCAAACATTGCTCCCACGAATGTTATCTCTTCTCCATGTTGTGATATTTGTAATGAAGAGCATATCACAGATAATAGTCCACTAAACCCTACTTCTGTTTTGTATGTAGGACAACAGAGAAACCAAAACCGTTGGAATCCGTATGCAGCTACGTACAACTTAGGCTGGAGACAACATCCGAATTTCTCTTGGAGAGGACAAGCTAGTACCAGTAATACCAGTGTCAGCCAATTTGAAAAAGCTTCAACGGGATTTAATTCCCAACCTACACAGCAGCAGCAGCAGAAAAATTGTCAACCAGTACAAGTTCAGAACACTAACCAAGAGTCAAATCTAGAGGCTCTAATAAAGGAATACATGGCAAGGAATGACGCCACTGTAAGGAACTTGGAAATCCAGATAGGACAAATAGCTGAAGAAATCAAGAAGAGACCCCAGGGAACATTGCTTAGCAAGACTAAAAATCCTCAGAGTGAAGGCAAGGAACAATGTAAAGCAGTTACCTTGAGGAGCGGATTGGACTATGACGGATCAAAATACCCTATTAATCAAGAAGTTAGAAGAATCCCAGATGAAGTGTTAGAAAAATTTACAGAAAAAGAGTCAGAAGTCAATACAGAAGTTATTAGGAGTAAAGAATTTAAAAAAAAGACCAAGGAGTCGGAAGCCTTGGAAGAAAAAATTGAAAGTTCGAGTAAAGATAAAGAGCATGAGAATGCGACTGCAAAGGAGACCGCAAAACCACAAAAATTCATCATTGATTCCTATTATAGGCCACCACCACCTTACCCTCAAAGATTCAAAGACGCATCACAAGATACACAGTTCAAGAAGTTCTTAGACATTTTAAAGCAACTTCACATCAACATCCCGTTGGTGGAAGCGCTTGAAAAAATGTTGAACTATGTGAAATTCCTGAAAGACATCTTATCTAAGAAGAGACAAATGGGAGAATACGAGACAGTTGCATTAACAGAGTGCTATAGTGCACTAGTTAAGAGGAAGGTTCCCCCTAAATTAAAAGATCTAGGAAGTTACACTATTCCCTGCTCCATAGAAGGAAAAAATGTCGGCAGAGAACTATGTGATCTTGGAGCCAATATCAACCTCATGTCGTATTAAGTTTTTAAACAGTTAGGAATTGGAGAAGCTAGACCAACTACTGTCACTTTGCAGCTAGCAGACCGATCATTGACACATCCTATCGACAAGATAGAAGATGTGCTAGTCAAAGTGGATAAGTTTGTCTTTCCAGCAGACTTTATTATACTATATTGCAAAGTAGACAAGGAAGTGCCAATCATCCTAGGTCGACCTTTCCTAACGACGAGTAGGTCCTTGATTGATGTACAGAAGGGAGAATTGACCATGAGGGTCAACGACCTTAGCAAGTCACATCTAACGTTATGAATGTGCTCAAATATCCAAGTGATTTTGAGGAGTGTTCGGTAGTTGACGAGATTGATGAACTTTCCTTATCTACTTTATAGGAATTACTACAAGGTGAAATGCTAGAAGAATTGCTTGAAGATGAGGAACAGGGGGAGGTAGGTGAGAAAGAGATTGAAGACATAGAGACAACTAAGGAGGAACCGGCCAAGATTGGCTCTACAGTAGCATTAGTAGAAGCATTGAGAAATTCCTTGGAGTTGAGCCAAGAAGAATTCAAGCCACTGCAGCCGTCCGTGATTGCACCTCCAGAAGTCAAACTTAAACCATTACCAGAGCATTTAAAATACAAGTACCTTGGAGAGAATAAAACCCTACCAGTTATTATTTCAGCCCACCTTACCGACAAGGATGAGTTATTGATAACTCTCTAAAAGGGAGTTATTTAGGCCTTATTTCTAAAGTGATTTGTGTGTCATTTGTGTTAAATAGGGTTGCTTTTAGATGGATATTATATGTTTTAACCCATTTAGAAGAATGGATGTTTTGGAAGTTATTTTGTGCAAAAAATAATGCTGAGCAACTTGAGGGAGCAAAATCTATGATCCAACAAAACAGGGAGCAAAACTGCCACGTGAGCCGCACGTGATTCATTAAATGAGGTGGCGTTAGCTGAATTAATCTCAGATCTAGAAAGCTTGGAGAGCCCTCCACGTGTAAAACTTGACCTAATTAGGGTTGACTCCACTCTATAAAAGGAAGTAGCCATCTCAAGTCCAAAACATTCCAATTTGGAGAAAGGAAAGTCTTATTCCATTCGTGGATGGTTACTTTCCATCTTTGGAAGCCAAATAGAGGAGGAAAGATTGGAGACCTCAAGAAGACCATCAACTACAGATCTAATCAAGGGAAGTAATCTTTTCTTGTATTTTCTTGTAGTTATGGATGCACACAGATTGTTGCGTGTGTTATTTTGTACTCCATGAACTAAATTTACTTAGGTGTTGATTACGATCCATGTAATTGTCGTACTTCATTCTCTATGCAATATATGTTGATTTGAGCATCTTGATTATTTGTTGTGCCTATTTCTATTTTGTGCCCACCTGGCCAGGCAGTATGAATATCACTTCTTAGTTTCAGGGATGATTTGAGAAGTGTGTGGCATTTAATCACACTAGACCATTATGTGTTGGTGGACGCCAGTGACTGAGTTAGGGATAACCAGTTGCCTAGTGCTTGATCAGTAGCACGTCATTGGAGTTGAAACACATTCCAAAAAATCCAGAGTTCCGGGAGCATCCTGCTGATAAGACTGCAAGAGAATTGGCTAATCAATATTATTGCTAGAGCAGCTTTTAAAACAATTACTGAAATCCTGACCAACGCATGTTTCCAATCTGTCTGCTTTATCCATTTACTTTCTGTTCTGTCATTTCTTTTGCTTCAGCATTTTATCAAAATCAATCATTTTAACAACCTTGAAACCATTAAAAAGTTACACAAGATAGGTAAAGTGGAAGCTATTTAAAACCTCGTGGATACGATAAATTACTTATCACTTGCTGCAGACTGTGTATACTTGCACAATATTCTAGAGCTTATTTTACCATATTTTTACCCCACTCTAGAAGGCAACAAGTTTTTGGCGCTGTTGTCGGAGACTTGGATAAGTTTTTATCTGGTCTGTTTTGTGTATGTGTTTTAGTGGTTTGGTGCTAGAACTTTTTGATTGTTTATTTTTGTTTTTGTAGGTGTGAGTTTGGTGCATGAGCGATCCGCCTGGGGTGAGATTCGAGCTTGATCCAGAAATTGAAAGGACATCCAGGAGAAGAAGGAAAGAGCAACGAAGAAATAAAAATCCAATGGATAACGTGTCCCGTCTCCCAGAAGTTCCAGAAGATCCAGCAAAATGGACAGCAAATTAATCCGGCTGAGATCCCTATCTTGGTAGCGAATGATAAGGCCAGATCCATTCGAGCGTTGATGCGCAATTTGCTAACCGCAAGTGTACGGGTCAAGTAATAATATAGTGTTTTCGTGTAAAACGAGTGTCGTCCTCTGGATTGGATTTCTAGCAAATTAAGTACCGTGGATACTTTTGTTCAATTTTATTTAGGGAGAAAAACTCAAAGATAAAGATAAAAGTAAAGAAAAAAAGCATAAAATAAAGGTGGAGACTCAAATGGAAAGACTCTTAGGGAATTGATTTCATTGTTGAGATTGAGGATAAATTAATGGGATGAATTTAGCATGCAATTATTCTACCAAGTCTAGGAACCTTTTATCACAACTATCTCTCCCGAGCATAATTGATTCTCATGCATGCAACCAACTTGATATCCCTATCTAAGTTCATTAACATGCAAGGCTTTGGGTTTAGTTCTTCAAGCAACTTCTAAAGTTATTCCAAATCCCGTCACAAACTTAGAATTTCTACTTTAGTCATGCAATTAAATAAAGTAAGTCTTAGGCCAAATCCCCTCTCCCGAGCAAGATTCAACACTTAAATCATTCAATTAGTGATCAAGTAATTGAAAGCATTAAACAAAATTGCATGCATAAAATAAAAACACATTCATACCTAAAATCAATCCAACAACCTAAAACAACTATATCAATCCCTAAGACAAACAACTGGCAATTCATAGTCTTTAAACCACAAACACTAATTGCAAGAAAAGCCATAAAAACTACAAGAATTAAGGGAAAGAGAAAGGAAAACTCGAATCCGCCGACACCGCACGTCCCTGTCACGATCTCCACGTCTTCTCGCTTGATTCCCGCTCCTTGGCCTTGCCTTTAGCTCCCACAAAAGGTCTCTAGTCGAAATTAGGGCTAAAATCTCACCAATTGGACTCCCCTTGGCCGTAGCATGAAAAGATGAATTTATAGAAAATCTGGCGACAGCGTCGCGACGCTGTTGCGATACCGCGTTTTGGAAAATTTGCCGATAGCGTCGCGACGCTATGATTTTTTTTTTTTTTTTTTTTAAGATTGGAAACTTCATTTGACTCCAATTGCTCAATTAAGCTTCAAACACATACTTCCTACAAATAAAACATAAAAATGCATAAATTTGGGCAAATAATTGTAAAAGACTAGCTTAATTAATCAGAGAAAAATAGCTAGCTATGCTCGCTATCAAATACCCCCAAACTTAAGCTTTTGCTAGTCCTCGAGCAAACTAAAAATCAAGCATACAGTGGAAGAATGGATGCAACAAACATGACTCAATCCTCAAGGCTCAAAAGTCAATAGTCAAGCAATCAAGAGACATGCACATAAGGACCTATGAGGGAGACAAATCAAAAGTTTTCCAAAATTAACTTGCACAAGCGAGATATAACTCAACGAGATCAGACTCTACTAGCCCGGGATTGATTTATTAAACTCTCAACTCATCTTCCCTCTACACTGGCACTAAGGTTTCACTAATGAGTTAATGGAACAAATTAGTTTGTTTTCCTCCATACTTAGGTGCTTATAATTAACAATTAAATTAAGCATGTATATGTGGCACTAGCTTTCACACACCTGTTGCAGGGACCCTTAACCTGAGTTTTCTCTGGTTGGCCTAACTGATCACAACAGGGGTAGCTCTTTTTGCCTAAATCTTTATTACTCATTGCAAACTGTGCACAAGCCATGGCATAATTTTTTTTCTCAACAGTAACAACAAGAATGATTTTTCTTTATGAACATGATAAGCATATATTCTTTTCTTTCCTCCTAAGCAAGATCAAACATGCTAATTTGCAAAAAATTAACTCTTTAGCTCTTCCCTACACCTATCGAGGTGACAACAAGCATATGAACCTAATAATTCGCTCCTAAGCATTCAAATCCAAATCTAGCCAAGACAAATACTCTACTCATGCAAGACATCTCCTAGAAAAAGTTTAAACAGTCTCCCTTTTTGGGCACTCATGCTTACAACTAATCGAAAGCTTGAAAATTGACAAGAAAGCCTATCCTAGGACATTCATAGTCATGCAAAAATAGCATACAGAAAACAACCATATGCTCAATTCAAAGAAAGCTCAAAACTATAGCCCGAACTCAGATGCTCAAGGGCTCCACAAACATGCTAATCCACCCCCAAACTTAAAACATGCATTGTCCTCAATGTATAAAGAAAATAAGGCATAAACAAGCATGAGAACAATAGAAGACTGAAAGGAGTGAACAATACTGCCCTGGAATGATGATGATGTTGGGTTTAATGTCCTATAAACTCGTAGTTTGTAAATCATTAAACATATTCTATTTCCAATAAAGACGTTATTGAGGTTATTCAGTAAAAGATGTTATTGAATATGTAAATTGCGAATGATTAACCTAAATCCAATAAACTAAGATCCTTGACTATAAAATGAATACTCGAACTATATGTAGGGACATATCGTAGGATCAAGTTCAAGTTTATAGTCAAAATAGTCTATAGTATAAGGATACGGTTGGGTGCCTTATCCTGGTGACACTATGGACGCGGCCCACTTTGTATTAAGTACAAACGATGAGATCCTAAATCGTTCATGTGGTGACATGCGAGTGGGGGCGTCCTATGCAATGAGTTTGCATAAGACTGGACCACGAAATAAGTCACTTTCTCTTTATAACGCCGTTTACTGAAGAAACTGACTATTTCTCATAGATGACCTAGGTAACTCGTTCTTAATCCTGAGCTATCTATGAACTCCTGTTTATGAGAGATTATCCTTTGATCTGCATGGGTGAGAGTGGCCAGCATCGCCGACTCGACAAGCCTACCATTTTGGGGATAAGATCGAATAGATAGCTGGGGACATAGTTTCGCAAGACGGAATTCACTCCTACCCATTTTAGGGATAGCAGAGAGGTTGTTCTCTTAAGTACTAACTCCAGGACTTGAACAAGGGGCCCCACCCTCTCGTTGGATCGAGAGGAACTTAGGTTTGATGGTTGGACCACAAACCGATTGTTCATTAGAGGATTAGTGGAACTTAAGGAACAAGAAGTACTATAGGGGTGTAACGGTTATTTGACCTAGCTATAGCTACGAACAACCTGTGAAGGAACGACTTACTGAACATGGTTAAATCAAGTGGACGGAAATATATCTATAGTGAGGGGAGTGCAACTATCGGGCTATAGTGGAGTGTCCCGATAGTTAACGAATGTTGGCTAGCTTAGATAATGAGATTAGTCGGTTAGCCTTGAATCGTTGGAGCCCATGATCTATAGGTCCATTAGGTCCCTCTACTAGCTCATATCGGATTAAAGCCTAGAACATATTGATAGGAATTTTTGAATCGTTCAAAAACGGGAAATAGGGTTTTTATCGTAAGAAGTGTTCGACACAATGATTTAATTATGAATTAAATTAGGAATTGAGAGATGAGGTATTTGAAAGTGTTTTAAATACCATATATATGTATTAGGAATCATATATAATTCATGACATTAGGTGATAAAGATTGATTGGATCAATCATATCAAAATTACTTGGAAATGTCCCAATTAATTGCCTAGAAATCAATTTCAATTTTGAATTGAAATTGAAATGAATTGCAAGCTGAAAATTTACAATTAGGATACAATTCATAATGGATTTAGTGGCATTTCCACTCTTGCATGATGATGCATAGTGGAAAACAACACAACCATGCACTAGATGCATGTGTTGTGAAGTAGACACCTAGAATCCACTTTGAGTTGCATCTTGGCCATGTGGCTAAGTGTCATGAAGCTTGTCTTTGCATGGGAGATGTCTATAAAAGGGGCTTGAATTAGATTCAAGGAGAGCAAGCTTTCATTTAGTGTTATGCTGCAAATTTTCTCCCTCAAATTCTCTCTCATTTCATCTCCTTCCAAAAGCTTGTACCATCAAGCATTCCCTTCTATCTTTCTTCTATAGACTCCCACAAGTCTTTCTAGGCCCAAGAGAATAGTAGGGAAGACTCTAGAGGTTGTCCAAGGAGCATAGGAGAGGCAAACACCACAAGGAGTTCCACATAAGTGAGCTACAAAGGTTGGTGTTCTCTCAACTCTATATTCTGTCTTTTATAGAACATGCATGCTTTAGGAGCAAAATTGAATGTCTTAAGTGCTTCCGATCTTCAATTGCTTCCGCATGTGTTATATGAACACCTTCAGATGACCTTCTCATAGAAACTTGCAAGCAAGGGAGAAACTGGAATCCAGACCTACAACACAAAAAACAAACAATAAATCAAAAACAAAAAGAAAAACACAACTAAACTTACTTGGGTTGCCTCCCATAAGCGCTTGTTTAACGTCATTAGCTCGACGTGTTGATCGTGCAACAAGGAGGCTTCTGTTCTGTGAATCTAACAGAGGTGTTCTTTCTTGCACCTTTCTTGTAGCCCATGACAAGCACTTCAGATTGTCCCTTAGAGTCTTCAACTGCTTTAAATATTTCTTTTTCATTCCGGACTCTAATAGTGAGCTCCCTGTGCTCAATATCAATAATCACTCGCCCAGTAGCGAGGAATGGTCTTCCTAATATGACAGGCATTGAAGGATTTTCTATCATGTCCATAACATATAAATCAATAGGGAGGAAAAATCTACCTACTCTGATTAAAACATTTTCTACAACGCCAACTGGTCTAACCACAGACTGATTAGCCAATTGGAGCTTTACAGGAGTAGATTTAATCTCACCTATATCTAACTTTTTACACAGGGACAAAGGAATAATATTAATGCTGGCACCTAAATCACATAATGCTCTGAAAGAATAAGTACCAAAACTGCAAGGAACAGAAAAACTCCTTGGATCTGCTACTTTTTCAGGTACCTTCTGTTGAACTCTAGTGCTGCATGTGGAAGCAAGATATACCGTGTCAACCTTCTTTTCCTTTCGCTTCTTTGCTAACCACTCCTTCATGAACCTGTTATACTGGGGCATCTCTAATGCCTCTACAAAAGGAATATTAATGTTCAGATTCATAAAAGCATTCATAAACTTGTCAAACTGAACCTGATTATTCTTCTTTTTCTTTTTCCTCTTCTTTTCTTTAAGGACCATCAAGGGAGGAGAAGGAATAGGAGGCTCAGGTTCAGGTTTTTCAGCTTCATCAGATGATGTGTCCTCCTCAGCTTCTCCAGTAGGAGTGTCATAATCCTCAGACTCAGGCTCCTCTTCAACTTCCTCCTGGTGCACAGTGATTGCCTTACAGTACTCCATCTGGGTTTTCTCTTGCTCAGCTGGGGCCTTACCTTTATTCATGGTGCTCACAACACTTACCAACTGTCCCAGCTGAGTCTCAATGTTCTTGATGGTTGTACTGTGGCCATTCACTGTGGTGTTGATGGCAATGACTGCTTCCTCTAATTTGGTTGTCCTGTTACTTGACTCTGCAATGAAAGCTCCAACAAGATCCTCTAACTTTTTATTTTCTTGAGTTTGAGGGGCAAAACCAGGGGGATTAAAAACATTCTTAGTATTGGCATAAGAGAAATTTTCATGGTTCCTATTGTTAGGGTGATAATGTGTAGGTGTAGAATTATTATTATATCCCCTAGCATTAAAATTTGATACGTACTGAACCTGCTCGATGGTCTCCTCCTGAGATCTAGATGCTAAAGCAGCAGCTGATTCAATTGACTGTGCACTCCCTGTACCTGAAAATTTTAGAAAGGCATTAGCAAGGGAGGTTATCTGGGCCTGGAGTGCACTTACCTTGTCAACCTCAAACACTCCAGCAGAAATCTTTTTAGGTGCAGACCGCTCAGATGGCCACTGATAGCTGTTGGTGGCCATATCCTCTAGAAGTATGCGAGCATTTTCCACGGTCTTGGACAACAGAGTCCCACCTGCAGCTGCATCAACAATCGTTTTTGTACTAGGAGTTAAACCATTATAAAACAATTGAACCTGAAGCCAGTCGGGGTAGCCATGCTGAGGGCACTTCCTCAGTAACTCTTTAAATCGCTCCCAAGCCTCGAACAACTGCTCATCATATTGTTGTTGGAACGTCCCAATCTCTGTCCTCAGCTTGACCGTCTTTGCAGGAGGGAAAATTTTCTTCAAAAAGGCCTGGACCAAAGCATCCCAGGTGGTGATGCTCCCAGGGGGAATAGACTGCAACCAATCTCGTGCTTTATCCTGCAAAGAAAAAGGAAATAAGCGTAAGCGAATGGCATCCTTAGAAACTCCATTTATTTTTACCGTCCCACAAATGTCTAAAAATGATTTTAGATGAGAGTTTGGATCCTCGGTGGGCGATCCTCTATATGCACAGTCTCGGGCCATCTGAATGAGACCGGTCTTCAGCTCAAAGTTGTTGGCATTGATCGGGGCATAGACAATCCCCGATTGTTGCCCCTGAAACACGGGCTGAAAGTAGTCTCTAATAGGCCTAGGCTCCTCAGGTGGATTTTGGTCAGCCATTTGAATAATTTCTCTATTTTCCCTTCGAAGCCTATGAATTGTTCTCTCAATCTCAGGATCTAAAGGTGCCAAAATTAAATCTTTATTCCTACGCATAAACAACCTACACTATCCTAAAAAGGAAAGAAAACAAATAAGGAAAGAAATAAAGAAAAGAAAACAACTAATCTAAATATGGAAAATATAATCTAGAAAAGGAAAATACTATCTAATATGGAATGCAAAAATAAATATGGCAAACACAAAAAAAAAGGAAACAAACAAATAAGGAAAAACTAATCTAAAAAAGAAAGACAAGAATCAAATAAGGAAAAGATTATACAACTAAAAAAAAAAAATCACTAAACTAGAAAAACAAATATGGAAAGAAAGAAAAATAAGGAAAACAAATGCAATTAACCTAGAAAAGTAAAAATACACCCTAAATTAAGATCGAACAATTTTTTCACAATATCAATCTAACTAAATGTGCCAATCCCCGGCAACGGTGCCAAAAACTTGATGCGCAATTTGCTAACCGCAAGTGTACGGGTCAAGTAATAATATAGTGTTTTCGTGTAAAACGAGTGTCGTCCTCTGGATTGGATTTCTAGCAAATTAAGTACCGTGGATACTTTTGTTCAATTTTATTTAGGGAGCAAAACTCAAAGATAAAGATAAAAGTAAAGACAAAAAGCATAAAATAAAGGTGGAGACTCAAATGGAAAGACTCTTAGGGAATTGATTTCATTGTTGAGATTGAGGATAAATTAATGGGATGAATTTAGCATGCAATTATTCTACCAAGTCTAGGAACCTTTTATCACAACTATCTCTCCCGAGCATAATTGATTCTCATGCATGCAACCAACTTGATATCCCTATCTAAGTTCATTAACATGCAAGGCTTTGGGTTTAGTTCTTCAAGCAACTTCTAAAGTTATTCCAAATCCCGTCACAAACTTAGAATTTCTACTTTAGTCATGCAATTAAATAAAGTAAGTCTTAGGCCAAATCCCCTCTCCCGAGCAAGATTCAACACTTAAATCATTCAATTAGTGATCAAGTAATTGAAAGCATTAAACAAAATTGCATGCATAAAATAAAAACACATTCATACCTAAAATCAATCCAACAACCTAAAACAACTATATCAATCCCTAAGACAAACAACTAGCAATTCATAGTCTTTAAACCACAAACACTAATTGCAAGAAAAGCCATAAAAACTACAAGAATTAAGGGAAAGAGAAAGGAAAACTCGAATCCGCCGACACCGCACGTCCCCGTCATGATCTCCTCGTCTTCTCGCTTGATTCCCGCTCCTTGGCCTTGTCTTTAGCTCCCACAAAAGGTCTCTAGTCGAAATTAGGGCTAAAATCTCACAAATTGGACTCCCCTTGGCCGTAGCATGAAAAGATGAATTTATAGAAAATCTGGCGACAGCGTCGAGACGCTATCGACAGCGTCGCGACGCTATCGCGATACCGCGTTTTGGAAAATTTGCCGATAGCGTCGCGACGCTATGATTTTTTTTTTTTTTTTTTTTTTTTTTTTTTTTTTTTTTTTTTTTTTTAAGATTGGAAACTTCATTTGACTCCAATTGCTCAATTAAGCTTCAAACACATACTTCCTACAAATAAAACATAAAAATGCATAAATTTGGGCAAATAATTGTAAAAGACTAACTTAATTAATCAGAGAAAAATAGCTAGCTATGCTCGCTATCAAGCATATGCTTTTCTGATGTTTGATGAGTTAAATCCAGGAATTGCACGTCTTGAATTGAGGCAAGAAATTTCAAAATTAAACCGGTAATGTTTCAGATGTTGCAAATTGTTGGTCAATTCCATGGTTTGTCATCTGAAGACCCCCATTTACATCTTAAGTCTTTTCTAGGAGTTAGGGATTCGTTTGTAATTCAGGGAGTGTCTAGAGATGCCTGTAAATTAAATTTGTTCCCGTATTCTCTTAGAGATGGAGCAAAGGCGGGGTTAAATTCTTTTGCTCCAGGATCAATTAGGACATGGAATGAGTTAGTGGAAAAATTTCTTAGTAAATATTTTCCACCAACTAGGAATGCCAAGTTGAGGAGTGAGATAGTGGAATTTAGGCAACTCGAAGATGAAACTTTTAGTGAGGCTTGGGAGAGGTTTAAGGAGCTTTTGTGAAAGTGTCCCCACCATGGTTTACCTCATTGTATCCAAATGGAAACATTTTACAATGGGCTAAACGTAGCAACCCAAAGTATGGTAGATGCTTTTGTGGGAGGGGCCCTTTTCGCAAAAACCTTTAATGAAGCCCATGAAATTTTAGAAAGAATATCAACCAATAGTTGTCAGTGGTCGGATGTTAGAGGCTCAAATAAAAAAGTTAAGAGTGTGCTAGAACTTGATGGTGTGTCTACCATAGGGCTGATATTGCAATGTTAAGTAACACTCTTAAGAATGTGACAGTGGTTAGTCATCGGCAGCTGCCAGCTGTGGAGCATGCTATAGTGGTGAACCAAGTTGCAGAGGAATCATGTGTTTATTGTGGTGAAGAGCACAACTACGAGTTTTGCCCCAGCAATCCAGCTTCTGTGTTTTTTGTAGGTAATCAAAGGAATAACCCTTATTCTAACTTTTATAATCCAGGTTGGCGCTACCACCCCAACTTTGCATGGTGAGGGCAAGGAAGCAATCCGTAAGCACAGCAAAAGGTGAACCAGTCAGGATTTGCTAAATCATAGGCATTGCCCCAGCAAAATAAGCAGGCTTTGCCCCAGCAAAATTTAGAGAGTTCTCTTGAGGCTATGATGAAAGAATATATGGCTCGTACAGATGTCACTATTCAAAGTAATCAAGCTTCAATGAGAGCCCTAGAATTGCAAATGGGTCAGCTGGCTAATGAGCTGAAGGCAAGACCTCAAGGGAAACTTCTTGCGGATACTAAGCACCCTATAATGGAAGGTAAGGAGCAGGTACAGGCAGTGACTTTAAGGAGTGGTAAGCCACTAGAAGAGAAAAGATAGCCTAATAAACCCAGGATATAGAGGAGAGTAGTGATAAAAATGTTGTTGTTGGGAAAGAGTTGGAGTCTGGTAAAAGTGATGGAGGCAGCAATAATAATGTTGGAGCATCTGGTTTTGTTCCAGATGTGGAACCACCTTATGTACCACCTCTACCTTTTCCACAAAGGCAGAAGCCTAAGAATCAGGATGGTCAATTTAAGAAATTTTTAGAAATTCTTAAGCAATTCCATATAAATATTCCTTTAGTAGAAGCTATAGAGCAAATGCCGAATTATGCTAAATTTCTAAAGGATATACTAACTAAAAAGAAGAGGTTAGGTGAGTTTGAAACTGTATCTCTTACTGAGGAATGTAGTGCTATTCTTAAGAATGGGCTACCAGCCAAGGCTAAGGATCCAGGATCATTCACTATTCCTGTTTCAATAGGTGGAAAAGGGTTGGGTAGAGCACTTTGTGATTTAGGCGCGAGCATTAACCTTATGTCTTTTTCAGTCTATCGAAAGCTAGGTATTGGTGAAGCTAGGCCTACAACAGTCACACTCCAGCTAGCTGATAGGTCTATCGCATCCAGACGGTAAAATTGAGGATGTCTTAGTGAAAGTAGATAAATTCATATTTCCTGTTGATTTTATTATCTTAGATTATGAGGCAGATAAAGATGTCCCAATTATTCTTGGTCGTCCATTTTTGGCTACTGGTAGAGCATTGATAGATTTTCAAACAGGGGAATTAACAATGAGGGTTTATGATGAGGAAATGAAATTTAATGTTTTTAAGGCCATGAAGTATCCAGATGAAGTGGAAGAGTGTTCTTTCATTAGGATTCTGGAGAACAATTGTTGAGACAACAATGGAGGATTTGAAAAATAAACATTTGGAAGATCATGGAGAGATTTGTGTAGAGGATTTAGAAGTTTGTTCTTTAGAAAGAAAAGTTGAAAAAGAAGTGTCTAGGTGTGAGGATGTTTTTGAGTCTTTGGATTTGGATGAAAGGAAGGCTCCTCCTATTAAGCCATCCCTGATTGAAGCACCCACTTTAGATTTGAAGCCCTTGTCAGATTATCTAAAGTATGTGTATCTTGGGGAGGGTGAGACGTTGCCCATTATTGTTGCATCAGATTTAAGGCCGGAGGATGAAGAGACCTTAATAAAGTTGCTGTAGCAATATCGCAAAGCAATAGGTTGGACATTGGCTGACATTCAGGGAATTAGCCCGTCTTTCTGTATGCATAAAATCACTCTAGAGGAGGGATCCTTTAGGAGTATTGAGCAACAGAAAAGGCTTAACCCTACAATGAAAGAGGTTGTTAAAAAAAGGTGATTAAATGGTTGGATGCTGGGATTATCTATCCAATTGCAGATAACAATTGGGTAAGCCCTATCCAATGTGTTCCTAAGAAAGGAGGTGTTACGGTAGTGACTAATAAAGACAATGAGTTGATCCCAACAAGGACAGTAACTGGCTGGAGGGTTTGCATGGATTATAGAAGGCTTAACAAAGCCACCCGTAAGGACCATTTCCCTCTACCATTTATTGACCAAATGTTGGATAGGTTGGCTGGTCAGGCTTACTATTGTTTCTTAGATGGTTATTCTGGGTATAACCAGATTACCATTGCTCCTGAGGATTAGGAAAAAACCACTTTCACCTATCCTTATGGGACGTTTTCCTTTAGGCGAATGCCTTTTGGCCTTTGCAATGCTCCTGCAACATTTCAGCGGTGTTTGCTAGCAATTTTTTCTGATATGATTGGGTCCACTATTGAGGTATTTATGGACGATTTTTCAGTTTTTTGAGGGTCTTTTCAGCATTGTTTGAATAATTTAGGTAAGGTGTTAAACAGATGTGAGGATATCCATCTAGTTCTTAATTGGGGGAAATGCCACTTCATGGTGAAGGAGGGAATAGTGTTAGGTCATAAGATTTCAAAGAAAGGTCTAGAAGTTGATTGAGCAAAAATAGAGGTTATTGAGAAGTTAGAACCACCGAATTCAGTTAAAGGGATTCAGAGCTTTTTAGGTCATGCTGGATTTTATAGAAGTTCATAAAGGATTTTTCGAAGATTAGTAAACCTCTTTGTAACTTATTGTGTGCTGATAGTGTTTTTGACTTTAATGCAGATTGTAGGAAGGCTTTTGACACTTTAAAGGCTGCTTTAATCTCAACTCCCATTCTTTGTGCACCTAACTGGAGTTTGCCATTCGAGGTGATGTGTGATGTGAGTGATGTTGCAGTAGGTGCAATGCTGGGGCAAAAGCAGGGCAAATTTATCCATCCTATTTATTATGCAAGTAGGGTTTTGAATGAAGCACAAATCAACTACACAACTACTAAAAAGGAGTTGTTAGCAATTTTGTTTGCCTTTGAGTAGTTCCTCCCATATTTGGTTGGGACCAAAGTCACGGTTTTCACAGATCATCCAGCAATAAGGTACTTAATGTCCAAGAAAGATGCAAAGCCTAGATTTATTCGTTGGGTTTTGTTGTTGCATGAATTCGACTTGGAGATAAAGGACAAGAAGGGATCAGAGAATGTTATTGCAGATCATTTGTCTTGTCTTGATCCAACATCATCTTTGCTAGAGCAATCTGTCATATCAGATTCATTTCCAGACGAGCAGCTTTTTGCTGTTGAGGTAAAGGTAGTAAAGAATACTCCTTGGTATGCTGATATAGCCAACTTTTTGGTGAAGGGAGTAACTCCTATTCATATGGATTGGAGGCAGGTGCAAAGGTTTAAGCATGATGCAGCATTCTTTTATTGGGATGAGCCATTTATATATAAGCAATGCTCTGATGGTATTATTCGAAGATGTGTTTCAGGTGATGAAGCAAAGGAAATCCTGAAGCAATGTCATTCTTCGCCGTATGGAGGTCATTTCAGCGGTCAGAGGACAGTTATGAGGATTTTGCAATGTGGATTCTTTTTGCCTTCCTTATTTAAGGATGTTCATTGGTTCTACAAGCAATGTGATGTTTGCCAAAGGAGAGGAAATTTAGGACCTAGAGGTGAAATGCCTCTTACTTATATTTTGGAATTAGAATTATTCGATGTATGGGGTATTGATTTTATGGGTCCATTTCCCCCTTCTAACGGTAATGTTTTTATCTTATTGGCAGTTGACTACGTGTCCAAGTGGGTGGAGGCCATTGCATGCCATTAGAATAATGCTAAGACGGTATCAAGGTTTCTCCAATCGCACATTTTTGCGCGGTTTGGGACACCTAGAGCTCTTGAGTGATGAGTGTACACACTTTGTGAATAACGTTTTAACTAAGCTTTTAGCTAAATATGGAATTAAATATAGGATAGCTACCCCCTATCACCCGCAAGAAAATGGTCAAGCTGAAGTTAGTAATGGGGAAATTAAATCTATTTTAGAGAAAGTAGTCCATCCATCTAGGAAAGATTCGTCTTTTCGGTTAGATGAGGCTCTTTGAGCTTATAAGACAACCTATAAGACTTTTCTAGGTATGTCTCCCTATAGGTTAGTGTATGGAAAGGTTTGCCATTTACCGTTAGAGCTTGAGCATAAGACGTTTTGGGCTTTAAAGAAATTGAATTTTGACTTATGTCGTGCAGGGGCAATAAGAATGCTGCGGCTTAATGAGTTAGAGGAGTTTCGTCAGTTTTCTTATGAAAATACGAAAATGTATAAAGAGAAGACCAAGCGGTGGCATGATAAGAAGATAAAACCTAAAGAATTTGTTAAGGGTTAGAGAGTTTTGCTTTACAACTCTAGATTGAAATTGTTTCCTGAAAAATTAAAAACTAAGGGCCTGTTTGGTAGGCAATCCGGATTCTGTTTTATGTTTTCAGATTCACTGAATTCAGTGAATATGCGTTTGGCAGATGTGTTTTTGAAAACTTTTTTCGGATTCTGTGATCAAAATAGTGGAAATTCTGAAAACAACTTTTTTATGTTTTCATTGTATCCAGATTTTGAATTTGAAAATTTTAAATGAAGAGTTAAATTAAAAAAGATCAAAACTTTAATAAATATAGTATTTTCATGTTATAAACTCAATTCATTTTTGTGAAATTAAAATTTGTATAATATAATGTATTATAAATTATATGATATTATAAAATAATAATTATACAAAATTTATAACATATAAAATTTTTATAAATTAATTAATAATAGTTTATATTCAACTTAATACTTTAGTTGATAACTACAAATAGTTTACGGTTTATAAATATATTATCAAACACATTTTGAACAATTTTTTAAATTGGAATCAAAATTTTGAATATGCTACCAAACACATATCTGAAAACATGAAATACAACTCTGTTTTCATTGAATCCCTTGTTTTCAAATTTATGTTTTCAGATCACCTACCAAATGGACCCTAAATGGTCTGGGTCATTTGTTGTGATTGAAGTTTTTCCTCATGGAGAAATTACTTTGTGAGATGAAAAAGATGGACGAGTGTATAAGGTTAATGGACAACGAGTGAAGCATTAATGGGGAGAGGAATTTCGTTCGAAATATCCTTCCCTAAAATTGGTTGATGAATAAGCGAGCGAGAGTTTTGCGGGAGCATTTTATATTGCAATATTTTTAGCTCCCAATGTTGTTGCGCTTTTATTTTATTTCGTGGATTTTATTTTATTCTGATTTGAATTATTTTAAATTGGATTTTATTGATTTCAATTTTATCTGATTAAATTTAATTCGTTGGAATTTTTTATTTTCGAAGATTTTATTTTATTTTGCCGATTTGATTTAATTTAATCGGATTAGTTTAATTTAGATTTAATTTCAGTTTATATTTTCGTTATTTGAATTTCTGTTTAGATTAGGTTTTTAATAATATATTTTCCTGATTTATTCGGCTAATAATAAAGATTTGATTTGATTTTGGCGGTTTGAATTTAAATTGAATTTTCCCGTGTAAAAAGATTCTTCTAGAAGGAAATCTTTGTTGCTCAGTTTGTTTTCGCAATCTTTTTGTTAGAGCAAACGTATAATCATAATATTACGGATTTGGTTAAGGAATTAAATATTTTACCATTTGGATTTTAAATTTTCTGTGGGCAGCTAAAACGCGTGGCCATCTGGTGCTTCCACGTGTCACGCAGGGAAGATCCAACGGTCTAGCCATTGGATAGCACATCACGCATTTACCAGGCGATTAATTTTTACCGTTTATGGAAATTCATTTTCCATGATTATATGCAAATTAAACAGTAATCTTATTTAATTGGGGCAGATCTTTTTGGTTAGGATCATTAGTGTTGGAGCCCTATTTAAGCAAACCCAGGTACGTTTCTTTTCACTTCATCTTCATCTTGCATTCATTCTCCACTTCCATTTTTCTTTCGTTTTCTTCCGTTGCTGTGAGTGGAAAAATATTGTAAGTCTGAAATGGCTAAAACAAGAGGAAGAAGGAAAAGAGATACTGAGGAAGAAGAGGTGCCAGTTACACCCGAGGCACCGAAGACAAGAACGAAGAGAATGAAAACACCAGAAGAAAGAGAGGCCAAAAGACGGAGAAGGCAACAAAGAGCTGAAGCAACAGAGGTAGTAAGGAAAGTGACAGAGGATATCACTGAAGAAGTGGCTGGGGAAGAGTAGCCAAAAGAACCTGAAGAAGCAGCTGGGGGAGAGCAGCCGAAGAAACCGGAAGAAGGAAAAAATCAGAGCAGGGTGATCAAACTGCTGAAACTCAGCAGGAAGTTCAGGAAAAGCGAGCAGAAGACGTGCCGGAACAAGGGAACGACCAAGGAGCCTACAAGCAGCAGGTTCAGGTGGAGATTGTGCCGGAACCTCCGCGTCGCCGCCGCCGCAAGAAAAAGGCAGGACGTGTCAGAGTGGTTAGGGTAGACACTTCATCGCCGTCAACAACAGAATCTGAGTAGGAGAATACAGAAAAAGAGAATCAAGAGAAAGAGGAAACTGAAAAGAAGGCTGAAGAAGAGGCCCTGACGAAGCAACAAGAAGACAGAGGCAAAGGAGTTGTTGAAGCAACGGTCGAAGCAGAGGAGGCTGAAGTTGAGGACCCAAGGATACTGTATGCACGCTTCATCAACGATCTTGCTCGAGCAAAATATCTAGAAAAGCTTAAGAGGGACTTCTTGTTTGAAAGGGGATTTGGTGATGACCTGCCACATTTCTTACGTGCTGGGATTACCAACCACGGATGGGATCAGTTCTGTTCAAAACTGGAGTCGGTAAACTCGAATATTGTCCCCGAATTCTACGCAAATATAGATGAAGAGGAAGGTTTTCAAGCCATGGTCCGAGGGGTTGCTGTAGACTGAAGCCCAGGGGCAATTAACTCTTTTTTTTTATCTCCAGGATTTTCCACACGCCGGCTACAATGAGATGGTGGTAGCACCATCTAATGACCAACTTAACGCGGTTGTGAGAGAAGTTGGAATTGAAGGGGCCCAGTGGAGGTTGTCAAAGACTGAGAAGCGCACATTTCAGGCAGCCTATTTGAAGATTGAAGCCAACACCTGGTTAGGCTTCATCAAATTGCGTCTTCTACTGACAACCCACGACTCTACAGTTTCCCGCGACAGAGTGCTCCTGGTTTTTACAATCCTAAGGTCCCTGAGTATTGATGTTGGTAAAGTTATTTCCAATGAAATCTTCAACTGTTAGTGCAAAAAGGTGGGCAAATTATTCTTCTCAAATACGATCACTATGTTGTGTAATAGGGCAGGGGTGCCTAAAACTCCAAACGATGTCATTCTGCTTGACAAGGGGATTATCGACATGCCCAACCTAGCGAGGCTTCAACGGACTCAAGAAGCTCGACAAGGGGGGGCTGGTGTGTGGCATCCATCAAATCCTAGAGTAACTTCAACTTTTGGCCAGTAGGTAGAAGTATGCTGAGAGGCAAGCTCAGACCTACTGGACCTATGCTAAGAGGAGGGATGCCACCCTAAGGAGGGCGTTGCAGTCAAATTTTTCGAAACCATATCAGGCCTTCCCAGTTTTCTCCAATGATTTTTTTAATCCTTGGATTCCACCCCTGCCAGTTGAACGAGAGGAAGAAGAAGAAGATGATCAGGGTCAGGAAGATTGAAGAAAGAAAGATGTTGGATGAGCATTATTTTTGCTCAGTTATTTTTGTTGCTCGCGTATTTCTGACCCTAGTTTCTTTTTGTTATGTCTGCTTCTCTGTTTTTTCTGCTTTTAATTTCTGTTTTTCTAGGCCTATTAAATTATTTTGCTTGATTGAAATCTTTTTGAAACTTGGACTAGTTAGCATAATTAGATCAAGGTGTTCTGATCTCCAGAAACCTTTTGCATGAGCATTTCTTCTAGCCTGGCCATCGCTGCGGCAAGAAGACTCTGAGGTAGTGTTGACTTATTTGATCCACCTTAAGCTTAATCTTAGTCCCACGCTTAGTTTAAAATTCAGATAGAAAAAATTAAGTTTGGGGGTATAATTATCATGTTAATTCATTGGGGACAATGAATAATTTAAGTTTGGGGGACTTTTAGCTACTCCGATTGTTTTGCTCGAGCATTCCTCTCCTTCATAATTATTTTTCTAGGTTGTTGAGTAACTAGGGACATTTGTGACACCCACAGTTTGTCTTTGCATCAAAAGATGACCTAGGGAATATTGAAAATAAAAATAAAAAAATTTGTTGAAAAGAAAAATTATGGAAAATTTTGCTGTGAAAATTCATAGAGCAAAAGTTTTGAAGGATGAATGATGATCTAGCAGTTTTTCTATCTCCCAGGGCTTAGGTGAGCTTCATCATAAAATGTCGTCATTCTGAGAAGCAATGGATAGAATAACTAAGGATTTTTTAGCTTAGCAATGAGTATTTAGCCTAGATTAAGCTTGAGGCAAGGGTATACTGCACCATAAAGTGGGTCATCTCATGCTTAAGAGCTTATGACTGAAGGGCTGCTTTAAGTCTGAAAAATGGAAAAATAAAACCCCTTAAAAATGTATTTAAATGTGTCTGATAATAGAGTTGGGCTGTGGTAAGTTCTTAGGATTAAGTTAAAGGTAGTGATTATTTGTTCATTGCTGAAAGAATCATTTTACTGTAGCAGTGCTTGGTTTTGCAGAATGCTCAGGTAAAGGTTGAAGCTAGTGTTGGAATATCTGTATTGATTAAGTTATGCTATGACTAATGTTTTGAATTCTGAAGGGAAGGTTAGTTAGTATTGTTTGGGATGCGCAATAGTTCAAGTTTGGGGGTATGATAACTCTCCAAAAGGGAGTTATTTAGACCTTATTTCTATAGTGATTTGTGTGTCATTTGTGTTAAATAGGGTTGCTTTTAGATGGATATTACATGTTTTAACCCATTTAGAAGAATGGATGCTTTGGAAGTTATTTTGTGCAGAATATAATGCTGAGCGACTGAGCCGCAGATTCATTAAATGAGGTGGCGTTAACTGAATTAATCTCGGATCTAGGAAGCTTGGGGAGCCCTCCATGTGTAAAATTTGATCTAATTAGGGTTGACTCCACTCTATAAAAGGAAGTAACCGTCTCAAGTCCAAAACATTCCAATTTGGAGAAAGGAAAGTCTCATTCCATTCGTGGAGGCTTACTTTCCATCTTTGGAAGTCGAATAGAGGAGGAAAGATTGGAGACCTCAAGAAGACCATCAACTACGGATCTAATCAAAGGAATTAATCTTTTCTTGTAATTTCTTGTAGTTATGGATGCACATACTCAGATTGTAGCGTGTATTATTTTGTACTCCATGAAATAAATTTACTTAGGTGTTGGTTAGGATCCATGTAATTGTCGTACTTCATTCTCTATGCAATATATGTTGATTTGAGCATCATGATTATTTGTTGTGCCTATTTCTATTTTGTGCCCGCCTGGCCAGCCGGTATGAATATCACTTCTTAGTTTCAGGGATGATTTGAGAAGTGTGTGGCATTTAATCACACTAGACCATTATGTGTTGGTGGACGCCAGTGACTAAGTTTGGGATAACCAGTTGCCTAGTGCTTGATCGGTAGCACGTCATTAGAGTTGAAACATATTCCAAAAAATCCAGAGTTCCGGGAGGATCCTGCTAATAAGACTGCAAGAGAATTGCCTAATCAATATTATTGCTAGAGCATCTTTTAAAACAATTACTGAAATCCTGACCAACGCCTGTTTCCAATTTGTCTGCTTTATCCATTTACTTTATGTTCTGTCATTTCTTTTGCTTCAGCATTTTATCAAAATCAATCATTTTAACAACCTTGAAACCATTAAAAAGTTACACAAGATGAGTAAAGTGGAAGCTATTCAAAACCTCGTGGATACGATAAATTACTTATCACATGTTGCAGACTGTGTATACTTGCACAGTATTCTAGAGCTTATTTTACCATATTTTTACCCCACTCTAGAAGGCAAAAGTTATCTTTACTGCAGTTCTTATCAAGCCACAAAAAGACAATAATATGGACAATTGCAGACATACAGGGAATCAGTCCTTCATTCTGTATGCACAGAATTAATTTAGAGGAAGGTGCCAAAAATTCTATTGAACGTCAGAGAAGGCTGAATTCTATAATGAAGGAAGTCGTCAGGAAGGAAATTCTCAAATGGTTGGATGCAGGAGTCATATATCCTATATCAGACAGCAACTGGGCCAGCCCGGTGCAATGCGTCCCTAAGAAGGGTGGAATGATTGTAGTCGAAAACAAGAAAAATGAGCTGATTCCAACAAGAATAGTTACAGGGTGGCGAGTCTGTATCGACTATCACTAACTCAAAAAAGTAACCAGGAAGGATCATTTCCCATTGTCGTTCATCGACCAGATGCCTGACAGATTGACGAGAAAGACTATTACTGCTTTCTTGATGGATGCTCAGGATACAACCTAATTACTATAGATCTAGAAGACCAAGAGAAGACAACATTTACATGTTCATATGGAATGTTCGCCTTCCAAAAGATTCCATTCGGACTCTGTAACGCTTTAGCCACCTTCCAAAGGTGGATGATGGCGATCTTTTCAGACATGGTGGAATGAACGTTGGAATTTTTTCTGGATGACTTCTCCGTCTTTGGAGAAACTTTTGCAAATTGCTTAAAGAATCTTGACCAAGTATTAAAGAGATGTGAAGAGATGAACCTAGTATTGAATTGGGAAAAGTGTCATTTTATGGTACGAGAGGGAATAATCATTGGACATTGGATCTCCAGAAATGGGTTGAAGTAGACAAGGCAAAAATAGAGCTTATATCTAAGTTTCCTCTTCCCAAAACAGTGTGAGATGTCATAAGTTTTCTAGGTCATGCAGGTTTTTATCGAAGATTTATTAAAGACTTTTCTAAAATCTCTAAACCTTTGTGCAGGTTGCTCAAAGTAGACAGACCTTTCAAGTTTGATGAAGAGTGTGAACAAGCTTTTGAAATTTTGAAGAATGCACTTAGGTCAGCACCAGTCATGATTGAGCCAGACTGGACTCAGCCGTTTGAACTAATGTGTGATTCCAGTTGTGTTAGGAAAAAAGAAGGGCAAGATTGTGCAACAAATCTACTATGCAAGCAAAACACTTAATGAAACACAATTGAACTACACCGTAACTGAAAAGGAACTACTTGCAGTAGTTTATGCGTTTGACAAGTTTAGATCCTACTTAGTAGGAACTAAAGTTGTGGTTCACACTGATCACTTGGCCCTTAAACACCTATTATCAAAGAAAGATGCCAAACCCTGTCTCATTCGCTGGATTTTACTTTTGCAGGAATTTGACATTGAGATCCAGGATAGGAAAGGGACAGAAAACCAAGTTGCAGATCACTTGTTGAGGCTTGGGGAAGACGCACATGTGGAAAAGAGGCTGGAAATTCAAGAGTCGTTTGCAGATGAACAGATATTGGTGGTAAGAGCTATCGAGATTCCAGGGTTTGCATACTATGTGAATTACCTAGTACGTAGACTGAAGCCTCTTGAAGCCATAGCTCAACAACTAAAGAAGTTTTTGAAAGATGTGAAGGAATATTATAGGGATGAACCTTATTTATACAAGCTTGGGCCTGATCAGATACTTAGAAGGATGCTAAACCTCCCTTAATTAGATGGATTCTTTTGTTGCAGGAGTTTGATTTTGATGTAAAAGATAGGCGAGGTTTTGAATGTAGGATTTGGAATTCCCTAATCCCGTTAAAGCGGAAGCGTAATTGAGACCGATTCGTAGTTAATTTTGCTTATCCAAAAAATATCATTACATTGGCAAAAATCATAGAACAAATTCTATAGAAACTTAAGGCTAAGCATACAAAATTTAGATCTAAATCTATAATAAAGAAAAGAGAAGCAAACCTTCATTGACGTCTCTAAAAATCAAGAATGATTCTTGATTGCTCTACAACAACGAAGAACGCTACCATTTGATCTTCCCCACTATAACTCTGAGATTAGGAACGTAGTTGTGGGACTACCTAATCTTGAATGGGAAAAACTCTAGAGAGAAAATTCTCCCTAGAATTCTTGAGTTGAGAGAATATGAGAGGGCCTTATGGTGGCCATATGTTGTAGTACCTAAACGCTAGGGTTAGTGTTCTATTTATAGGAGAAAATGCCATGAATAAAATATTCCTATAAAATCAATTATTTCCATAACTGATTTAATCTTTTCCATAATCAATCAATTCATAACCAATCAATTCCATAATTGATTAATCTTTTCCATAAATGATTGATCACTTCCATAAGTGATTAAATCATTTTCATAAATGATTAATTACTTCCATAAGTGATTAATCATTTCCATAATTAATTAATTCTTTAAATTAATTAATCACCAATTAAATATCATATATTTAATTTCAGACCTTCAATTAATTAATTCTATAATATGAATCAAATTCATATTAAAATTTGAACTCCTTCCAATTCTCTTATATCCTATAAATTTAATATGAATCAAATTCATATCAATATTTGAACTTCTTCAAATATTTATTTCTCTCATAATAATAAAGTTTAATTTCAAATTAGACTTTACATTTTAATGTATCATTATACATTATATTAATTTGTATCTCATACAATTAACTTAATTCCCAATATGAATTTGAACTATATTCAAATTCTCTCAAGATATAATTGTTCCTAATTACTCTTTACGAGCTAGCAGGGGGACCTAATGGACCTACAGATCAGAAGCTCCAATGATACAAGGTTAACCGATCAAACTCATTAATCAGGTTAACCAATATTCATTAACTGTGGGTCATTCCACTAAAGACCCACAACTGAACTTTTCTCACTGTAGAACATTTCTATGTCCACGGATATAGACCTATACCGGTAAGTCAATCCTTCACGAGTGTTCGTAATCACGGTTGGGTCAAATTACTGTTTTACCCCTATGTTACATCTGTCTCCTTAAGTATCAGCGCTCCTCTAATGAAGAACCTGTTTATGGTCCAACCATTATACAGAAAGTCCCTCTCGAGCCAGTGAGAGGGCGGGATCCCTTTGTTCAAGTCCCGGAGTCACCACTTAAGGGAACACTCATCTACTTCTCCTAGAAGTGGGAATGAGTGAATTCCATCTTGTGTTGTCATGTCCCCAGCCCCCCACTCGGTCTCGTCCCCAAGAAGGTAGGCTTATTGAGTCGGCGTGCAGGCCACTCTCACCCATACTAATCAAAGGACAATCCCTCGTGAGAAGGAGTACATGACACACTTAGGATTAAGACTGAGTTACCTAGGTCATCCTATCGAAACAGTAACCTAACTAGTTAACGGTGTTACATCTAGTGGTTTACTATTTTGTGGTCTGGTCTTATGCAAACTCATTGCATAGGATACCCCCGCTCGCATGTCTCCTACATGGACGCCTTGTATCAATACGTCTGTATCGAATACAAAGCGAGTCGTATCACATAGTGTTACCAGGATAAGGTACCCAACCTTATCCCTGTACTATAGACCTTTTAGGTTGTTACTTGAACACTGATCCCCGTATGTCCCACATACTAGTTCAAGTCACATGTAAACAACCTTTGATCTTAGTTTATTGGATTTGGGTCAAATTGTGCAAAATTTAACAATAACACTTTATTGTAGAAACTCAATAACGATTTATTGAAACAAGTATACAATTTTTTTACATTCACTATCTACGAGTTTTAGGGCATAAAACCCAACTGAGATGTGATCGTCACCAAGATCGGTGTTCAACTATAGGGTTATAGGTTGCATGCATGAATAATCTATGTCGGAGTCGAGTCACAGAAATGTGCATAATGATACTCACTTAGTCTTCTAACAGTTCTTGGGAGCAAGGCCAAACAGGAGTTAAACTTGACCTAATGCATATCTAAACTTAGGTTAAATAAGCCATTATTAGAGTTATTTGCCTTAGGGTTGAAACTTTACTAAACACCTCGCTTTTATTATTGTTGTTATTTTTTTTTTACTGTGTTGCTTTATAATTTTTCAAAACCCCAACATCAATTATTTTCCTTGGTTACCTTTTTAAGCAATTCAAGAGCAGTTTCTTCCTGAAATCTGTGCTCAAACTTAGTTTCTGTGGGATCGATACTTTTGGAATACTTCAAGATTTTTTTATTACTACATGCGATAGTGTATATTTGCACTTAGCGAGACTGAATTCATCTTTAATTCTGATTTTCCATCTTATTCCTACATCCACCTTCAGTCGAACACGCATCAAGTTCCTAGATGAAAAGCTTTATAAAGTAGAGTCTACTTTACCTTGGTTTGCTAATTATGTCAATTTTTTTGCAGGTGGTGTGCTCCCTCCAGATTGCAATTCCCATCAAAAGAGGAAGTTTCTTCATGATGTAAGATTCTACGTGTTGGATGACCCTATTTATTTAAAATTTGTTCAGATCAAATTATTCGCAGGTGTGTTCCTACTGAGGATTTAGTTAAAATTTTGCATGACTGTCACTCCTCACCTTATGGTGGTCACTTCGGTCCTACACGTACTTCTACTAAGTATTATAATTTGGTTTTCATTAGCCTACTATTTTTAAAGATTGTTATACCTTTGTTAAATCATGTGATCGGTGCCAGTGTACAGGTAATATTTCTAGACATCATGAATTACCTTTGACCCCTATTATTGAAATTAAATCGTTTGATGTTTGGGGGATAGATTTTATGGGACCTTTTCCTTCTTCGCATGGTTATTTATACACTTGTTAGCTGTTGATTACGTGTCTAAATGGTTAGAGGTTGTAGCTACTAAAACAAACGATGCTCATGTAGTCTTTACTTTTCTGCATACAAATATTTTCACACGATTTGGCACACCACAAGCGATTATTAGTGATGAGGACTCACATTTTTTCAATAAATTGTTTAATTCTTTGTTTGCTAAGTATGAGGTTAAACATAAAATTTCTTTAGCCTATCATCCACAGACTAATGGTCAAGGTGAAGTTTCTAACCGAGAAATTAAACATATTTTAGAAAAAAAAAACAGTTAACATTAATAGGAAGGATTGGGCCCTTAAATTGGATGTTGTTCTTTGGGCCTATCACACAACTTTTAAAACTCCAATTGGTATGTCACCATATTGATTAGTGTTTGGCAAGACTTGTCATTTACCTGTAGAGTTAAAGCACAAGGCATAATGGGCCATTAATAAATTCAATTTTGATTTGGCTAAGGCAAGGGAGCAACGATTACTTCAACTCAATGAGATGGAGGAATTTCGTTCTCAAGCATATGAGAATGCCAAGTTATACAAGGATGGCACGATCAACGAATTAAGAACATATCATTTAAGCCTGGGCAACAAGTTCTTTTATTTAATTAGGATAGCATGCATAAATGCTATCTATTTCCTATCGTTCTTAGCTAGTTTTGTGCTTGAATTGTGTGCTTTGATGCTATTTTATAGTTAAATTTCAGAAAACCGAGCAAAGGAAGAAAAACCGGAGTTTTGAGAGATTTTTGAATGAATTTGAAGGCTTTTGGAGCAATTTGAAAAAGATCATTGAAGATCCAAGCCCAAAAGTCCAAGAAAAGCAAAGTGGAAACCCAAATTGAAGTCAAATACGGGTCATTCTTGAAGACCAAGGCCTAGCGTCTCGACTCTAGCCTTGACCGTCTCGACGCTTGGCAGTTGCGAGGAAGGATCTGGAATCGCGACAACGTCGCGAAGCTATCCACGTAGCGTTGTGACGCTGTGCTTGCTGATCACCTATAAATAGACCATTTTGCATTTGGATTAAGGGAGCCAATTTGAGGATTTTCACCCTATTCTCGATTCAAGACCAAAATTGGGAGTTTTGGGAGAGTTTTGGGTGCTTTGTTGAAGATCTTGGGAGCTCGGGATCGATGGAGGTTTCCGCGTGTTGGGTTTCCAGAGTGAGTAAAAATAAGATATAAAAAGACTCTAGAACTCTGTGCAAGTATACACAGTCCGCAGCAAGTAATAAGTATTTATCGAATCCAAGGTCTGAATTAGCTTCCACTTTATCTATTTTGTTTATCTTTTTAATGGTTTCAAAGGTGGTTAAAATTATTGGTTTTTATAGAATGCTGAAGCAAAAGAAATGATAGAACAGAAAATAAACAAATAGGCAGACAGATTAGAAACAGACGCTGATCAGGATTTAGTAATTGTTTTAAAAGATGCTCTAGCAATATTATTGATCATGCAAAACTCTCGCAGTCTTATTAGCAGATTCCTCCCGGAACTCTGGATTTTTTAGAATATGTTTCAACTCCAATGAAGCTCTACCGATCAAGCACTAGGCAACTGGCTATCCCTAGCTCAGTCACTGGCGTACACCAATACACAATGATGTAGTGTGATTAACCGCCACACTCCCTAAATCATCCCTGAAACTAGAGAGAGGTATTCATACCGGCTGGCCAGGCGGGCATAAAATAGAAATGAACACAACAATTAATCAAGATGCATCAAATCAATATTTATTACTAGAGACTAAGCACAGCAATCACATGTTCCCTAACCAACGCCTAAAGCTACTTAGTTCATAAAATGCATAGAAACACACGTTACAATCTGAGTGAGCATATCCATAACTACAAAATAATGCAAGAAAATATTAATTCCCTTGATCAGCTTGCAATTGATGGTTTCCTTGATGGTCTCCAATCTCTCACCTCTATTCGGCTCCCAAGAGTGGAAGTGAGAATGATCTCTTCCCCAAAAGTGGAATGAATTTGACTTGGGCGGCTATCTCCTTTTATAGAGTTGAGGAAAGCTTGAATTAGGTTGACCTAGACACGTGGATGGCTCTCCTTGCTCCTTTATCCCGAGATTAGCTTAACAGAATTCAGTTTGTTAAATTGGCTAACGAGCTGTGACGTGGCAGTTTTTGCTCCCAGCTTTGCTCCAGCACAGATTTTGCTCCCTTAAGTCGCCCAGCAACATATTCTACACAAAATAATTTCCATAGCTTCCATTCTTCCAAATGGGTTAAAACATATAATATCCATCTAAAAGCAACCCTATTAAGCATAAAAGACACACAAATCAATATAGAAATAAGGTCTAAATAACTCCCTTTTGGAGAGTTATCACACCCCCAAACTTGAACTATTGCGCGTCCCGAGCAATACTAACCAACCTTCCCTTAAGAATTCAAAACGTTAGACAAAGCATAGCTTAATCAAAACAGATAATCCAACACTACCTTCAACCTTTACCTGAGCATTCTGCAAAACCAAGCTCTGCTGCAGCAAAATAATTCTTCCGGCATGGACAAATAATCACCACTTTTAACTCAATTCTAAGAACTTGCCACAGCTTAGCTCTATTATCAGACATATTAAAACATATTTTCAAGGGGTTTATATCTTTTTTTTTCGGACTTAAAGCAGCCCTACAGTCATAAGCTCTTAAGCATGGGATGACTCAATTTATGGTGCAGTATACCCTTGCCTCAAACTCATCACCAACTAGGCTAAATACTCTTTGTAAAGCTCAAAAATCCTTAGTTATTCTACCTCTTGCCCCTCAGAATGGCAACATTTTATGATGAAGCTCACCTAAGTTCTGGGAGACAGAAAACTGCTGGATCATCATTCATCCTTCAAAACTTTTGCTCCATGAATTTTCTTAGCAAAATTTTCAACAATCACTTTTTTCAGCAAATAATTTTTCATCATTTTTCACATTTCCTAGGTCACCTTTTGACGCGAAGGCAAACTGTGGGTATCACAAATGTCCCCGGTTACTCAATAACCTAACAAATTATTTAATGAAGGAGAGGAATGCTCGAGCAAAACTATTGGAGTAGCAAAAAGTCCCCCAAACTTGAATTATTCATTGTCCCCAATGAATCATTAATTTTGTGAAGTATACCCCCGAACTTAAATTTTTCTATCTGAATTTTCAACCTAAGCGTGGGACTAGAACTAAGCTTAAAGTGGATCAAATAAATCAACACTACCTCAGAATCTTCTTTGTCGCAGCTGTGACCAGGCTAGAAGCATTGCTCAAGCAAAAGGTTTATGGAGATCAGAATACCTTGATCTAATTAAGCTTAACCAATCCAAGCTTCAAAAATTCAAAAGAAATCAATTAAGTTAGAATTACTCAATGCCATAGAACAGAAACAACTATTGGAAATTTCATTGAAAAACAAAGAAAGAAATTACAAAAGCAGATATTTTTTTTTAAGGAGCAGAAAAATTCAAAAGAAGCAAACAAAATATCAACAGAAAAGGAGGTTAGAAAATGCGCGAGCAAACAAAAATTCCAGAACAAAAATTATGCTCGTGTAGGGCCACTTCATCCGTCAGTTCTCTTGGCCCTGCTCATTTTCATCATCCCCTTCTCCTCTTTCCATCGGTGGGGGACGGAATCCAGGGGTTCAATAAATCTTCAGGGAATGCTGGAAAGGTTGGATACGGCTTGGAAAAATTCTCCTGCAGCGCCTTCTTCAGACTGGCATCACGACTCCTAACATAGTTCCAGAAGGTTAAAGCTTGCCTCTCGGCAAACTCTTGCCTACTGGCCGACAGTGCCAGTTGTTCTAAAATCATGTTGATGCCATAGACAAGCCCACCCTGACGTGCCTCTTGCGTACGCTGAAGCCGTGCCAAGTTAGGCGTGTCGATGATTCCCTTGTCAAATAAAATAACATCTCCTTCATTCTCTGGAACCCCTGCTCGCTTGCAAAGCATGATAATGGTATTCGGGAAAAACAGCTTCCCCACCTTCTTCTTCCAACAACCAGATATCTCATTAACAATAATCTTCCCTACATCAATGCTGAGAGACCGCAAAATCGCGAAAGCCAGAAGAACCCGTTGCCTAGAGACCGTCGAGTCATGAGTCGTTGGAAGCATCCTCTGTCTGATAAACCCCATCCATGTGTTTGCTTCCCTCTTCAGATAAGCTGACTGAAACGTCCTTTTCTCTGTTTTTGAAAGCCTCCACTGCGCCCCTTCAATACCCACTTCCCGCACAGCATCGCTCAGCTGCTCATTAGATGGCGCCACAACCATCTCATTATACGCTGCGTGGGGGAAATTCTGAAGGTTATACAGTGCGTTAACAGCACTAGGACTCCAGTCGGCTTCGACTCCCGGAACAATCACTTGGAAACCATATTCCTTGTCAATATTTGCATAAAATTCGCGCACCACCTGTGCGTTTACAGACTCCGGCTTTGCACAAAACAACTCCCTGCCGTGGTCTGCAATGCCGGTCCTCAGAAAATGCGGAAGATCACCGCTAAATCCTCTCTCAAACAGGAAATCTCTTTTCAGCAGCTCATCATATTTTGCTCTGGCAAAATTGTTGACGAAGCGATCATACGGCAACTATGGCTCTTCTATCTCATCAGGTTCTTCCGATGCTTCAGCAACACTTTTGCCCTTTTCCGCCCTTCGCTTGAGCAACCGCTCTTCTTCAGCCTTTTTCTCTGCTTCCTCTCTTGCTTTATCCTCGGCTTCTTTCTTCTGCTGTTCCTCTCTTTCTGCATTTTCTCTCTCAGAGTCAGTGGTTGGAGGCGAGGGAGTATCAGTTCTGACTACCTTGACGCGGCCCGCTTTTCGCTTTACGCGGCGACGTTTGGGTACCTCCGACATGATCACCTCCACTTGAGCCTCCTGCACTGGCTCATTACCTCCTTCAGGTGCAACCTCTGCATGTTGTTCTTGCACCTCCTCAGCCTGCCTTTCTTGAATCTCCTCGGTATTCTCTTCTTGAACTCTTTCTGTATCTGCCACTCTCGGCTCAGTCTGCTCTAGATTTTGTTCCTCTGGTTCCTTCGGATCTTCTTCAACCACTGTCGCAGCAACGTCTTCCACAACCTTCTGTACAGCTTCTTGATCTTCAGCCCGCTTTTCTTGCCTTCTCCTTCTCTTGGCTTCTTTTTCCTCCGGCATCTTCTTCTTCTTCGCTTTTACTTTCTGTACTTCAGGGGTAACAGGTACCTCTTCTTCCTCATTATCCCTCTCTTTTCTTGCTCTTGTTTTCGCCATTGAAGACTCGAAGGAATTTTTACCGCACACAGAGAAAGAAGGCGAAATACGAACAGTAAAGGAATTAAACGCGAAGGTGAAGTGAAAAGAGACTTACTGAAGTCTGTGAATAAATAAGGCTTCAGCAAAATCGAATCTAAACCGAAAAGATTTGCCCCGTATTAAATGATATTACCATCTCCCTTTTTTAAACGCATGCAATCTGAAAATTCAAAACCATCAATGGTAAAATCGTGAATTCCAATCGCCCCTGGTAAATAATCATGCGCTGTCCAACGGCTAAACCCTTCGATCTTCTCTATGTGACACGTGGCTCCATCAGATGGCTCATGCAATTAACCTGCCCACAGAAAATTAAAAATCCCAACGGTAAAAGTAATTCACAACAAAACCCTTCATATTCGGACGAGAGATTTGCTTCGGCCATAAAGTTGCCGTAACAAACTTCTGAGCAAAACGAATCTTGGATACGGACGAATTCAAATTAAAATCAAATCAAATCCAAAAATTTGAATTAACCGCTTAAATCAAATCTTTATCTTTTATTTTTATTATTCAAAACCGAATAAATCAAGAGAAATTTTATTCTAATCTAATCTAAACAGAAATTTAAATAACCGAAAATAAAAACTTGAATAAAAAATCTAATCTAATCAGAAAATAAAACTAAACTAACTCTAATCTAAACTAATTAAATAAAATAACTAGCAAAAATAAAATAAAATCTACGGAATTAAAAATAACAACAAAGAAAAATAAATCTTGCAGAACTTAAATAAACCAAATCTAAAATAATTTAAACTAGATGCAACCAAATCATAACAAGAAAATAAAATAAAAACAACCATTTGGGAGCTTAAAATTTTGCTCTGTGAAATGCTCCCGCAAAAATCTTGCTCTTTCAATCATCAACCAACTTTAGGGAAAGATATTTCGTCTGGAACTCCTCTCTCCAATAATGTTTCACACACTGCCCATTCACTTTGAACACTCTCCCATCTTTTTCATCCTGCAAAGTAATTGCTCCATGGGGGAAAACTTCAATCACAATAAATGGCCCTGACCATTTAGATTTTAGTTTCCCATGAAACAATTTTAATCTAGAATTGTAAAGCAAAACTCTTGACCTTTGACAAACTCTTTAGGTTTAATTTTCCTGTCATGCCACAACTTAGTCTTTTCTTTATACATTTTCGAATTTTCATAAGAAAATTGGCGAAATTCCTCCAAGCTGTAGCATTCTTATTGCTCCTGCACGACTCAGATCAAAATTTAATTTCTTCAAAGCCCAAAACGTTTTATGCTCAAGCTCTAATGGTAAATGACAAGCTTTCCCATATACTAACCTATAGGGAGACATACCTAGAGGAGTCTTATAGGCTGTCCTATAAGCCCAAAGAGCCTCATCCAACCTAAAAGACCAATCCTTCCTAGATGGATGGACTACTTTCTCTAGAATTGATTTTATTTCCCTATTACTAATCTCAGCTTGACCATTTGCTTGTGGGTGATAAGGAGTAGCTATCCTATGCTTGATTCCATACTTAGCTAAAAGCTTAGCTAAGATATTATTAACAAAATGTGTACCATCATCACATACTAAAGCTCTAGGTGTCCCAAACTGCGCAAAGATGTGCGATTGAAGAAACCTTGCTACTGTCTTGGCATCATTCTGATGGCATGCAATGGCCTCCACCCACTTGGACACATAATCAACTGCCAATAAGATAAAAACATTACCATTAGAAGGGGGAAATGGCCCCATAAAATCAATACCCCATACATCGAATAATTCAACTTCCAAAATGTAAGTAGGAGGCATTTCATCTCTAGGCCCTAAGTTCCCTCTCCTTTGGCAGGCATCACATTGCTTGTAGAACCAATGGGCATCCTTAAACAAGGAAGGCCAAAAGAATCCACAATGCAAAATTCTCATAGCTGTCCTCTGTCCGCTGAAATGGCCTCCATACGGCGAAGAGTGACATTGCTCCAGGATTTCCTTTGCTTCATCACCTGAAACACACCTACGAATAATACCATCAGAGCATTGCTTATACATAAATGGCTCATCCCAATAAAAATATTTCGCATCATGCTTAAACTTCTTCATCTGCCTCCAATCCATATCAATAGGAGTGACTCCCTTCACCAAAAAGTTAGCAATATCAGCATACCAAGGGACATCCTTGACTACCTTTACCTCAACAGCAAAAAGCTGTTCATCTGGAAAAGAATCTAAAATGGAAGATTGCTTCAGCAAAGATGATGTTGGATCAAGACGAGACAAGTGATCTGCAATGACATTTTCTGATCCCTTTTTGTCCTTTATCTCCAAGTCGAATTCCTGCAATAATAAAACCCAACGAATTAGTCTAGGCTTTGCTTCTTTCTTAGACATTAAATACCTTATTGTTGCATGATCCATGAAAACCGTGACTTTGGATCCAACCAAATACGGCCGAAATTTCTCAAAGGCAAACACAACAACTAACAACTCCTTTTTAGTAGTTGTATAGTTGACTTGTGCCTCATTTAAAACCCTGCTTGCATAATATATAGGATGGATAAATTTTCCCTGCTTTTGCCCCAGCATAGCACCTACCGCAGCATCACTCGCATCACACATTACCTCAAATGGTAAATTCCAGTTAGGTGCACAAAGAATGGGTGCTGAGATTAAAGCAGCCTTTAAAGTCTCAAAAGCCTTCCTATTAGCCTCATAGTCTAAGATAATAAAATCAACAAGAAATATGAACTTATCTACCTTTACTAAGACATCCTCAATTTTACCCTCTGGATATGTGATAGACCTATCAGCTAATTGGAGTGTGACTGTGGTAGGTCTAGCTTCACCAATATCTAGCTTTCGATAGACCGAAAGAGGCATAAGGTTAATGCTTGCACCTAAATCACAGAGTGCTCTACCTAACTCTTTTCCACCTATTGACACAGGTATAGTAAATGATCCTGGATCCTTAGCCTTGGTTGGTAGCCCATTCTTAAGAATAGCACTACATTCCTCAGTAAGAGATACAGTTTCAAACTCACCTAACCTCTTCTTTTTAGTTAAAATATCCTTGAGAAATTTAGCATAATTAGGCATTTGCTCAATTGCTTCTACTAAAGGAATATTTATATGCAATTGCTTAAGAATCTCTAAAAACTTCTTAAATTGACCATCCTGATTCTTAGGTCTTTGCCTCTGTGGAAAAGGTAGAGGTGGTACATAAGGTGGGGGTGGCACATAAGGTGGTTCCACATCTGGAACAGATCCAGATGCTCCAGCATCATTATTGCTGCCTCCAGCACCCTGACCAGACTCCAACTCTTTCTCAACAACAACATTTTTATCACAATTATTATCTAAATTTTGGGGTTTACTAGGCTCTTTTCTTTCCTCTAGTGGCTTACCACTCCTAAGAGTCACTGCCTTTACCTGCTCCTTACCTTCCCTTTTTGGGTGTTCAGTATCTGAAGAAAGTTTCCCTTGAGGCCTTGCCTTCAGCTCATTAGCTAGCTGGCCCATTTGCAATTCCAGGGCTCTCATTGAAGCTTGATTACTTTGAATAGCGGCATCTGTACGGGCCATATATTCTTTCATCATTGCCTCAAGAGAACTCTCCGAACTTTGCTGGGGCAAAGCCTGCTTATTTTGCTGGGGCAATACCTGCGCTTTAGCAAATCCCGATTGGTTCACCTTTGGTTGTGCTTGCACATTGCTTCCTTGTCCTCCCCAAACAAAATTGGGGTGGTTGCGCCACCCTGGATTATAAAAGTTAGAATAAGGGTTGTTCCTCTGATTACCTACAAAAAACACAGAAGCTGGATTGCTGGGGCAAAACTCGTAGTTGTGATCTTCACCACAATAGACACATGTTTCCTCTGCAACTTGGTTCACCACTGCAGCAGGCTCCATAGCTGGCGGCTGCTGATGACTAACCACTGTCACATTCTTAAGAGCGTTAGCTAATATTGCAATATCAGCCCTAATGGTGGACACACCATCAACCTCTAATACACTCTTAACTTTTTTATTTGTGCCTCTAACATCTGACCACTGGCAACTATTAGTTGATATTCTTTCTAAAATTTCATGGGCTTCATTAAAAGTTTTTGCCAAAAGGGCCCCTCCAGCTGAAGCATCAACCATACCTTGGGTTGCTCCATTTAACCCATTGTAAAATGTTTCCATTTGGATACAATGTGGTAAACCATGGTGGGGACACTTTCGCAAAAGCTCCTTAAACCTCTCCCAAGCCTCACTAAAAGTCTCATCTTCAAGTTGCCTAAACCCTACTATTTCACTCCTTAGTTTAGCATTTCTATTTGGTGGAAAATATTTACTCAAAAATTTTTCCGCTAATTCATTCCATGTCCTAATTGATCCTGGAGCAAAAGAATTTAACCATGCCTTTGCTCCATCTCTAAGAGAATACGGGAACAAAGTTAATCTAAGGGCATCCCTAGGCACTCCTTGAATTACAAAAGAATCACTAACTCCTAGAAAAGACTTAAGAAGTAAATGAGGATCTTCATATGACAAACCATGGAACTGACCCACGGTTTGCAACATCTGAAACATTACCGGTTTCATTTCAAAATTTGCTGCCTCAATGTGAGGACGTGCAATCCCTGGATTTAACTCATCAAACATTGGAAAAGCATAAGCTCGAATGGCTCTGGCCCTATCGTTCGCTACCAAGATAGGATTCTCAACCTGATTATTTCGCTGTCTATTTTTCTCTAGCGGCTGGTTTTGCTGCAGCATACGATTCTACTGGGGGTTCGCTGGATCTTCAGGACCCTGCGGGAGACGCGGCACGTCAGCCATTGACTTCTGGTTTCTACGTTGCTCTCTCCTTCTTCTCCTAAATGTCCTCTCGATTTCTGGATCAAGCTCGAATCTTACCCCAGGCGGATCGCTCATGTTCCAAACTTAAACCTGCAAAACAAAAGAAACAATCAAAAAGTTCTAGCACCAAACCACTAAAACACATACACAAAACAGATCAGATAAAAACTTATTCAAGTCCCCGGCAACGGCGCCAAAAACTTGTTGCGTTTCCAGAGTGAGTAAAAATAAGATATAAAAAGACTCTAGAACTCTGTGCAAGTATACACAGTCCGCAACAAGTAATAAGTATTTATCGAATCGAAGGTCTGAATTAGCTTCCACTTTATCTATTTTGTTTATCTTTTTAATGGTTTCAAAGGTGGTTAAAATGATTGGTTTTTATAGAATGCTGAAGCAAAAGAAATGACAGAATAGAAAATAAACAAATAGGCAGACAGATTAGAAACAGGCGCTGGTCAGGATTTAGTAATTGTTTTAAAAGATGATCTAGCAATATTATTGATCATGCAAAACTCTCGCAGTCTTATTAGCAAATTCCTCTCGGAACTCCGGATTTTTTACAATATGTTTCAACTCCAATGAAGCTCTACCGATCAAGCACTAGGCAACTGGCTATCCCTAGCTCAGTCACTGGCGTTCACCAATACACAACGATCTAGTGTGATTAACCGCCACACACTCCCTAAATCATCCCTGAAACTAGAGAGAGGTATTCATACCGACTGGCCAGGCGGGCATAAAATAGAAATGAACACAACAATTAATCAAGATGCATCAAATCAATATTTATTACTAGAGATTAAGCACAACAATCACATGTTCCCTAACCAACGCCTAAAGCTACTTAGTTCATAAAATGCATGGAAACACACGTTACAATCTAAGTGAGCATATCCATGACTACAAAATAATGCAAGAAAATATTAATTCCCTTGATCAGCTTGCAATTGATGGTTTCCTTGATGGTCTCCAATCTCTCTCCTCTATTCGACTCCCAAGAGTGGAAGTGAGAATGATCTCTTCCCCAAAAGTGGAATGAATTTGACTTGGGCGGCTATCTCCTTTTATAGAGTTGAGGAAAGCTTGAATTAGGTTGACCTAGACACGTGGATGGCTCTCCTTGCTCCTTTATCCCGAGATTAGCTTAACAGAATTCAGTTTGTTAAATTGGCTAACGAGCTGTGACGTGGCAGTTTTTGCTCCCAACTTTGCTCCAGCACAGATTTTGCTCCCTTAAGTCGCCCAGCAACATATTCTGCACAAAATAATTTCCAAAGCTTCCATTCTTCCAAATGGGTTAAAACATATAATATCCATCTAAAAGCAACCCTATTAAGCAAAAAAGACACACAAATCAATATAGAAATAAGGTCTAAATAACTCCCTTTTAGAGAATTATCACCGACACTTTATGAGCAATTCTCTTCCCTTTTCCTTTACTTTTAGTTTGTAGAATAGTTGTGATTAGGAACTATTGGATTTTAGTGATTATGAGTAGTTAGTTCCTAAATTCTATGAGATTGATCTAGTTTGTTGAACCTTTGCTCAATTAATGAATTAATTTAGTTTGATTGTCATTATCATTCATCTTTGCATTTTATCCTTAATGCTTTTAATCACCTGATCACTGATTAAATGAAATGTTACTAAGTGGAAACTCGATGGAGAGAAGCTTAGACTAGAACTGAATGCATGACTGACGTTTATTTACCCGAGTGACACGGGATAAGATAAATAGCATTAGAGGTTGTATTGAAGGGTCGTAATGCCATGCTTAGTTAATAAAGAGGAAACCAAAAGGAGATTCTTTATTAAAAGGCATGAGATAGGAGGTAACCGACAAGAGAGTCCTTGAAATTAGGCTTCTAGACTTATGAGTTGAATGACTAATTATTCTGAGTTAACTAATTGATTAAGCAATTAAAGGTCCAATTAATGAAATCATTACTCTAGAATTATCCCTCCAAATTGTGTCTCCATTTATCTTTTGCTTTCTAGATTAGCTTTTTGTTATTCTTTATCAGCATTAGATTTTGTTCTCTAAATAAAGCAAAGCAAGAGTATTCTCGGTAATTAATTGAATAAATTCAATCCCTGTGGACACGATACTCTATACTCAAAATGACTATATTACTTGACGACCTGTGCACTTGCGGTGTTCGCATCAAATTCACGTTTGTGTTTGTTTCCAGGTAAATTAAAGTCTCGTTGGTTCTGTCTTTTTATCATCAAACAGGTGTTTCCACACAGAGCAGTTGAGTTGCATGCCACTGATGGAAGATCCTTTAAAGTGAATGGGCAGCGCCTAAAACTCTATTTTGGTTCGAAGGAGCGAAAAATTGATAACATCAAGCTTACCGAGCCAAATTAGTTCCAAATCGGCCCATCGAGCTAACGACGTTAAATAAAGCGCTTTTGGGAGGCAACCCAATTTTAGTTTATTTTTAATTTCTTAGTAATTCTATTTAGTTTTCTTTGTTTCTCACTCTTTCTTTTTCTTGCTTTGAAGGTCAAATTGAAAGAATGAGAGAAAGAAAAAAAAAAATCGCGTGTAGGCTACCAAACCCGAGAGACAGCGTCTCGATGCTGTCGCGATTCATGTTCAAATTTCGAGAATCGTAAATACAGGGAGTACTCTTTGTTTTGAGCCTTAATCCTCTCATCCTCGCAGCTCCCTTGCATTTTCTTCTATTTTTTTTATCATTCTACTTCCAATCTCTCACTAGATTCTTTTTCCTTATGCATCTTCGTGCCTTTTGATTAGATTTCCTCAAGATTGCAACCGAGTTCTTCACGTTGGGTCGCGGGTTTGTCTCCTTTCAGCGAGGTTGCTGTGATTTGACCATGGGTTACAGAGTTTTATATCCTCTCTCATTTTCGAACTTTAATCCTAAAGATTGTGTGATTTACATTTGGGTTTGGAGCTTGAGTTATGGATTTGCACCCAATTTTGAAGTTCTCCCATGTTTCTCTTTGTTCTGAGTTCTTATTTGGGTGTGTTTGGACTGATTTTTGAGCCCTTTAGGTCGTGTTAGCTAATATTTCTGAGGTTGTTAATATTGTAGTGCTTGTTGCTTGTTGGGTTCGAGTGATGCTTCTGTCTGTAGGCTATTTTTGGAACATCACCTGCCTTTGCTCACTTTGTCCTTTCTGTTTAGGCTATGTAGTTGAGATTATTTTTAGATTTGTCTTTGTTGGCTACTGGTTATTGCTTATTTTGTGGTATATGGGCTTAAGCTTGGTGTAGTGTTGTGTTCTGAAACTTTTGTTTGAGGCGCATGGGTTAATCCTTGGTGTTCTGTTTTGTGTTGCATTGTGGTTTAGAGGTGATCAATTTCAGTTTGGGGGTTGTTTGAATAATTTGTGTGTTCCCCTCACCTTGTGCTTAGAGTGTATTTCTTCCCCTCACACCATGAGCAAACGTTCTACAAAGTTCGCTGCTTTCTCCTCTTCTTGCACGCCCTGTGACCGCCATAGATTCATTAGTAGGGAGGCCGAACAAACCTTGGAGGCCTATGTAGTTCATTGTAATATTATCCCTGAGCGAGGTCTGAGCTGTGACCCTGCGTTACAACCCGATATAGTCCATAGTATTGCCAAGCAGGGTTGGGGGCGATTTGTTAGCCATCCTGAGGCAGGGGTTGTCTCGGTGGTTAGAGAATTCTACTCGAATATGGTGGAGGGTTCATCTTTCTCATGTTGGTTTTTATGCCCTAAAACTCGTGGATAGTAAATGTTGGGTTCCTAGAGTGAGTAAAAATATGGTATAAAAGGACTCTAGAACTCTGTGCAAGTATACACAGTCCGCAGCAAGTAATAAGTATTATCAATCCAAGGCCTGAACTAGCTTCCACTTTATCTATTTTGTATAACTCCTTAATGGTTTCAAAAGATGGTAAAAATGATTGGTTTTTATAAGAATAATGCTGAATCAAAATAAATGACAGAACAAAGAATAAACAAATAGGCAGACAGATTAGAAACAGGCGCTGGTCAGGATTTAGTAATTGTTTTAAACGATGCTCTAGCAATATTATTGATCATGCAAACTCTCGCAGTATTATTAGCGGATTCCTCCCGGAACTCTGGATTTTTTGGAATGTGTTTCAACCCCAATGAAGTACGACCGATCAAGCACTAGGCAACTGGCTATCCCTAGCTCAGTCACTGGCGTTCACCAATACACAATGATCATAGTGTGATTAATCGCCACACACTCTCTAAATCACCCCTGAAACTAGAGAGAGGTATTCATACCGGCTG
This sequence comes from Luffa aegyptiaca, assembly GCA_017139565.1. Classification (NCBI taxonomy): domain Eukaryota; kingdom Viridiplantae; phylum Streptophyta; class Magnoliopsida; order Cucurbitales; family Cucurbitaceae; genus Luffa; species Luffa aegyptiaca. The sequence goes on along the minus strand of CM029405.1, from coordinate 40,694,428 downwards.
GCCAAGCGGGCATAAAATAGAAATGAACACAACAATTAATCAAGATGCATAGAATCAATATTTATTACTAAAGTTAAGCACGACAATCACATAGTTCCTAACCAACGCCTAAGCTACTTAGTTCATAATATGCATGGAAACGCATGCTACAATCTGAGTAGGCATGTCCATAATTACAAGATAATAAAAGGAAATGCTAATCTCCTCGATCAGCTTGCAATGATGGTCTTCTAGGTGGTCTCTAATCTCTCTCCTCTATTCGGCTCCCAAAGGTGGAAGGAACTTCCCAAGAATGGAATGTTTTCTCCCAAAGATGGAATGATTTTGACTTGGGCGGCTACTCCCTTTTATAGAAGGATAGGAGGCTTGACTTAGGTCAACCTGGACACGTGTAGGGCTCTCCTTGCTCCTTTGTCACGAGAAAAACTCAACAGAATTCAGTTTGGCAATTTGGCTATAGCTGTGACGTGGCAGTTTTGCTCCCAGCTTTGCTCCAGCACAGAGTTTGCTCCCTCAAGTCGCCCAGCAACAGATTCTGCACAAAATGATTTCCAAAGCTTCCATTCTTCCAAATGGGTTAAAACATATAATATACATCTAAAAGCAACCCTATTAAGCACAAAAGACACACAAATCAATATAGAAATGAGGCCTAAATGACTACCTTTTGGGCAGTTATCAGTAAACTTAACATTTTACAGAAAATTAATAAAATGATAATTGATGCATTGTTCATTTAATTTTGTTAGTATCGTGTATGTCTTGCCTAAATAACCCTAATCCAATAAACTAAACATCCTAGGCTGTAAGTATTAGACTTGAACTAGTATGTGGGGACATATGGGGATCGCTGTTCAAGTTACAGCCTAAAGGGTAGGTTGGGTACCTTATCTTGGTGACACTATGGATACGACTCGCTTTGTATTTTGATACAAACGCAATGATCCAACGCATTCGTGTAGGGGACATGCGAGTGGGGGTATCCTATGCAATGAGTTTGCATAAGACCGGTCGGCGAAATCGTCGTACGTATGAAGAGGACAAGACCTAGAATAAGAGCCTTAGTCGTGATTTAGGGCCTCAAGTAGACTTAGCAGATCGTTAAGCCTTGTGTCAAGCTAGGGTCGTTTCCTTCCCCATCTTAGGATACTGATGGAACTTACTTTTCAGGCACGAGATCGTGCACTCTATCAGTGACTGGTAGAGCTTACTTTTTTTTGGCACGGGATCGTGCATTCCATCAGGACGGTGTCGAGCTAGGCACAAGATTGTGCGCCAGATGGCATTCGGGCATGCTTCATGCCCAGATTGCTCCACCGTACTTTGACTTCATGATTCAGGGGTGTTGTGTAGGGATAGGTGTAGTTCTGCTAGAGGTTGCCAACTAGTCCCTAGTTTACTCGCCTTACTTAACTGACCCACACAACACCATAGTTGGCACAGGTTGGGGGCAAGAAACCACCCTAGGGAGATCATTACCTAAACCCGAATGTGGCCCTGTGGGGTTAGAAACCCGAATTGATGTTTCCAGTTAGGTTCCTATGATGTAAAGACCCGGAAGCTAAGTTTCATGTTACCTGATTTTATGATTATCAGATTCAGCCCTTAAGTGGACTACTTACTGAGTATATTCTTATATACTCACCCATGCTACGTAACTTTCCTTTTCAGGTGGTACTTGAGGACGTTTGGTTCTTGGCGAGAGCTGTGACTTCGTTGGCTATGGGATCGCAGCTGCAGTGTATGTCTCCATTCCTTTGATTATTTCTAGTCTCTGATGTCTTAGGATCGAACTCTTGTTTTAGATGTGATGTTTTAAAACTATGAGTTTTTCAGAGTTTTGTTCAGATGTTCTATTTTAAGATTTATGAACTTAACTTTTGTTTTGGGCCCTTTTGGTAAATGAAAGTTATTTATTTCTTCTGCTATGTGTTTGTCTTTTAAAAAAAAAATTATTTGTCCATGACTTAGTAGCGACCTTCAGCATGTTTTAGCTTTCTTCTAGTCGTGTCGTTACAATTAATTAAATTACCACCTTGCCCTTTCAGTAATTATAAACCATCAAGATAATTACAATAACAAAGTGATAACGGTATTGCAAAAAAAAAAATATTTAATTTGAGATTTCCATTATGCCTTTTTAATTTAAATTATTTATTGCCCTTTTAATTTAAATTATTTATTGACAACAATTTTAATTTTAAATTAATTACAATCATAACTGTTGAGGATCCTACATTGAAAAGATAAGTGGAGAACTCACAATTTATAAGATGTATGGGTTACTCCACTTGCCAATTGGTTTTGAAATGGAACCCCATGTTATTCAATATGGTATCAGTGCCCATGAAACTCAAACGATTATTCAGTCCAAAAAAAAAGGGGGATCCCATCCAAGAATGGTGAACCCAAAAAGAGGCACCATCTTGAGGGGGCATGTCGAGGATCCCACATTGAAAAGATAAGTGGATAACTCACAATTTATAAGATGTATGAGTTACTCCACTCATTGCCAATTGGTTTGGAGTTAGAACCACATATTATCTAATAATAACTCCATAAGTAATTTGAAATAAGTAGAATGATAAATTGACGGTGTTACCGAAAGGAAAAAAAAAAAACTAACTTTAATTTATGAGGTTTTGATTTAAAAAATTGAATAGTTTTCCATTAATTGAGAATGGGGAGATCATTGAAATGATAAAAAAAAAATGGTAAGTTTACAAAAAAGTAATAGTTTTAATTATTTGTACTAAAAAAAATATATATGGTCAACTTTAACTATTTAAATTCTTCTCGAATTAAAAATATAAATACGATTCAAAGTCAATTGTTTCTTACTATATTGTTTTTTACTATATAGTTCATTGTGATTGAAGAGTTCATCCAATTGAAATGAATTTCCAATGATACCGATAGGGAAAGCAAGAAGAATAAATGATCGAGTTTTTTACCGTTATAGAACGCCAACTTCAATTTAGATGAGAAAAAACAAAACACCAAATCAAATATGGACTTGGTAACTTTATATATAAATATTTATTCTTTCCATTTTGAATTCTGAACTTATTGAAATTAGATTAAATTTCTTTTGGTTGCAAATTCATTCTTAAGTCATATCTTTTACTATGAGAGTAGTGATAATGACGACCAATAGTGGAGTGCGACAACCAAATAAAGAAAATTTAATAATAGAAAAAAAAACTTACAATAAGACAATAGAGAGAGAATGAAAATGTGACATGATAATATTGGAATTTGAGATAAAGTTGTACATAATTAGGGTGTTGAAAACATATTAGCTCTCGGTTATAAGATTTCCATTGAATGTTATATATTTACTTAGTAATAAAAATACTCTTGAACGTAGTTATATATATATTTTGCACGAACTAATTGCATTAACATTAATTACTAAATTGCTATTCAAACATTAAAATTGTTTTAATATATGTTTAATTTGTGTATAGCTAATATATATATATATATATATATATATATATATATATATATATGTTATGGGTAAAAAATCAACCAACGACTTCTCGGTTCCAAAGGTCTGAACCCGTTGGGCCTAGGCATGCTGAAAGCGACTCAAGGCCCGCAAAAGAAGGGTCGGGATCCACCCCGGCCCCCGCTTGATTTCCTCGGCCTTGGCCCGAGGAAGAGGTCGAGGCAAATGGTAGGCCTCGGCCCAATGCCGAGGCCAACCAGGGACATGGGCCCAAGTCCTATGACGGGGCCCGCTCTAACCAAACCCTCGAAGGAGGAGAAACTATAAAAGGGACCATGGTGACCATAGGCAAGGGATCAAAAAACCAAAATCGAAACTCACACAGGTATCTCAAGAAACCCTGAAACATTATGCTGTTTTCTAGTACATAACTAACTTAAGCATAGGAGTGTGTATGGTCTACACCACACCGATGTGCAGCGTTTGCTTGTCTTGTAGGTCACGTCTTCCCCGCTCTCATACAAATTCACTGTTGATCGTCACGTGGAGTGAAGGTAAATTTCCTAGCGAAATTTGATCATCAAAAGTTGGCGTCGTCTGTGGGGAAGGTGTTGACTCGCAAACGCTGTATCCTGTTAGCAAAGACATCAACGGTGGAATAGAACGTGAGAATGCAACAACCGCAGATGAGGTGAACCCCCATACTCAACTCCAAGCCCAGGAGGTCGAGATTGCGACACTAAGAGGAAGGATGAACGAGATGGGACAAAACCATCAGAAATCTTGAACTTGTTGAAATAAACTGAGCACTTGAGACACGCAGAAGATCAGCTAGATAGGGATCCCAAGAAGGGAAAAGAAGCAGCCGAGGAGGATGTGGGAGATTCGGAAAGCGTTACAAGCCGAATGTCGAATCCGAAAGAGGACTGGACTCACAGGAACCCAAGCCTAGTCAGAATAAAGTTCGAAAAGGTTCCCCGTCAAAGCAAATGCCATGTACGCATGTCAAAATTAGTGGCAGAGGAAAATTAGAAGCTCGAGCAGTATCCAAGGCCGAGCACGGCCGATGGGGACGTGAGCAGGAGCTGTCCAGGTGGCTGAAAGAGGAGGACAACCCTTATGACTCGCACAGAAGGGCAGATAATGAGGACATAGAATAATTGATAGGGTAGATGGACCCGCCCTTCACCGATGACATTATGGGAGCAGAAGTGCCGCAAGAATTTAAAAGACCCACCTTCCAGCAGTATGACGGGAAGAAGGATCCAGTCCAGCACCTAAACGCGAATCTTACATGGATGGATTTTCATGGGGCAAATGAAGCAACCAGGTGTCGAGCTTTTGCCTTTACCCTGACAGGGTTGGTGAGACAGTGGTTTAGCAAGATTCCCCGAAAGTCTATAGGATCAATTAAAGAGCTAGCGAGGGCTTTTGTTACACAGTTCATAGGGGTCCGGAACCGACGCAAGCCACAAATTAATTTACTGACAGTTAAGCAAGGACCTAGGGAAAGTTTGAGGGATTACATCGCAAGATTCAGTAACGAGGTCCTGCAGGTGGAAGGCTACGACTATGGGATTGCACTAACTGCTGTGATTTCAGGTTTACAGGACGAAACGTTGATCAACTCAATAGGCGAACGCTAGGCACGAACGTATGTGGAGTTCATGACTCGAGCACAGAGGTATATAAGCGTCGAAGAGCTGCTAAGATCGAAGCAAGAGTAGAGAGAGTCAGGGGATATCTATCCCCGACCAACACATAAAAGACAGAAACAGAAGACACCGGGCAGACGAGGGTGGTCGGAGTCTATATGAGCATTCCTCAAGCCGAGGCCGAGCAGAGGAAAAGGAGGCTTGATAGCGAGCATAGCTAGCTATTTTTCTCTGATTAATTAAGCTAGTCTTTTACAATTATTTGCCCAAATTTATGCATTTTTATGTTTTATTTGTAGGAAGTATGTGTTTGAAGCTTAATTCAGCAATTGGAGTCAAATGGAGTCTTCAATCTAAAAAAAAAAATAAATAAAAAAAAAATAATAATAATAATCATAGCGTCGCGACGCTATAGGCAAATTTTCCAAAAATGCGGTATCGCGACAGCGTCGCGACGCTGTCCATAGCGTCTCGACGCTGTCGCCAGATTTTCTTTTCATGCTACGGCCAAGGGGAGTCCAATTGGTTAGATTTTAGCCCTAATTTCGACTAGAGACCTTTGGTGGGAGCTAAAGCAAGGCCAAGGAGCGGGAATCAAGCGAGAAGACGTGGAGATCGTGACGGGGACGTGTCGGTTTCGACGGATTCGAGTTTTCCTTTCTCTTTCCCTTACCTCTTGTAGTTTTTATGGCTTTTCTTTCAATTAGTGTTTATGGTTTAAAGACTATGAATTGCTAGTTGTTTGTCTTAGGGATTGATGTAATTGTTTTAGGTTGTTGGATTGATTTGTGGTATGAATATGCATATATTTTACCCAAAAAAAAAAAAAAAAAAATCATAGCGTCGCGACGCTATAGGCAAATTTTCCAAAAATGCGGTATCGCGACGCTGTCCATAGCGTCTCGACGCTGTCGCCAGATTTTCTTTTCATGCTACGACCAAGGGGAGTCCAATTGGTTAGATTTTAGCCCTAATTTCGACTAGAGACCTTTGGTGGGAGCTAAAGCAAGGCCAAGAGCGGGAATCAAGCGAGAAGACGTGGAGATCGTGACGGGGACGTGTCGGTTTCGACGGATTCGAGTTTTCCTTTCTCTTTCCCTTACTTCTTGTAGTTTTTATGGCTTTTCTTTCAATTAGTGTTTATGGTTTAAAGACTATGAATTGCTAGTTGTTTGTCTTAGGGATTGATGTAATTGTTTTAGTTTTTGGATTGATTTTAGCTATGAATGTGTTTTTATTTTATGCATGCAATTTTGTTTAATGCTTTCAATTACTTGATCACTAATTGAATGATTTAAGTGTTGAATCTAACTCGGGAGGGAGGATTTGGCCTAAGACTTACTTTGTTTAATTGTATGACTAGAGTAGAAATTCTAAGTTCGTGACGGGATTTGGAATATCTTTAGAAGCGTAACAAGGACCGAACCGAATAATGCCTTGCATGTTAATGAACTTAGATAGGGATATCAAGTTAGTTTATATGCATGAGAATCAATTATACTCGGGAGAGGTAATCGTGATAAAAGTTTCCTTGGCTTGTAGAATAATTGCACGGTCAATTCATTCCTATTAATCAATCCTCAATCTTAATCAATGAAATCAATTCCCTAAGAGTCTTACCATTTGAGTCTCCACTTTTATTTTTATGCTTTTAGTCTTTACTTTTATCTTTATCATTGAGTTTTGCTCCCTAAATAAAATTGGACAAAAGTATTCACGATACTTAATTTGCTAGAAAACCAATCCAGAGGACGACACTCGTTTTACACGAAAACACTATATTATTACTTGACCCGTAAACTTGCGGTTAGCAAATTGCGCATCAAGTTTTTGGCGCCGTTGCCGGGAATTGGCATATTTAGCTAGATTAATATTGTGGAAAAATTGTTCGGTCTTAATTTAGGGTGTATTTTATTTTTATTTTATTTTTGTAGGTAGATTGCATTTTTTTTTTCCTTATTTGTTTTATTTCCATATTTGTTTTTCTCCTTTGGTTTTTGTTTCCATAGTTATAATTTTCCTATTTTAGTTCTTTCCTTATTTGTTTGATTTTTTCCTTAGTTGTTTTTTTTTCCCTTAATTGTCTTTTCCTTATTTGTTCTTTTTCCTTTTTGATTTTTTTTCCTTATTTGTTTGAGTCTTAGTCCTTTGTTCTTGTTGGGTTATTATTTAATTGGAAGCCTAATATTCATTGTTGCTTTAATTGATTTGAATGGCTTTTTATTCAACTCCATATTCCAATTTTTCATCTTCAAGTTTTACCCCTTTAAAAGAAAATTCTTCCTTAGAAAGCATAGTTCAAAATTATATTGCGGAGTCTAGAGCGAGGAGTCTAAAATTTGATGAAATTATAAAAGGACTTCAGACCCCAAAGGAAGTTAGTGAGGAGGGATCCACTTCCATAGGATGTCTAGTGAGTCATGTGGCCGATGATTCATTGGCACCTATTCAGGAGCGTATTTCTTTCAATCTTGTTGAGGATGAGCATTTAGGGGTGAGTTGCATGAACAGTGGGGAAGAATTGGAGAGTTGTAGCACCTTTCAAGAACACGTTTGTGAGGAAGAAAAAGAAAATGAGCTTGCAGTGACAGAGGAAGTTCAGGAGGTAGAGTTTGAGGTTGATCAACCTTCGTCTGTTTTATCTTCTTTATCCTTTGTTGAATATGATTGTTCTTTTTTCTATTCTCACGAGTCAATTTTAGAGTCAGAGTCTCTTTATTTTGATCTTTCTCCTTTGATGCTTATTTTAATCAAAAATTCCAAAAATAGTTCTGTTTCAGGGGCCCATGAGAAGCTAGTAAGCTTGCTAGCGATCGTGTGTTTTATTGATTCAAGGAAGAAGGGCCCGAAGAAATACGAGAATTTTTATGTGCCTTGACAGATTACACGAGCACGTCGAGCTAAAGACGATAAACAAGCGCTTATGGGAGGCAACCCAAGTTATTTATTTTTTTTTCTTTCTTTGTTTTTATGTTGTTGTTGTTTTTGTTTTGTAGGAGTTCCCGGGCTCTTGACTTTGCTAGCAATCATGAAAGGTCATCATTCCAGGGCAGTATCGTTCACCCCTTCCATTCTTTATTTGTTCTCATGCTTGACTATGCTTTATTGATTTATACATTGAGGACAATGCATGTTTTAAGTTTGGGGGTGAAATATCATGTTTGTGGAGCCCTTGAGCATCTGAGTTCGGGCTATAGTTTTGAGCTTTCTTTGAATTGAGCATATGGTTGTTTTCTGGATGCTATTTTTGCATGACTATGATTTCCTAGGATAGGCTTTCTTGTCAATTTTCAAGTTTTCGATGAGTTGTAAGCATGAGTGCCCAAAAAGGGAGACTTTTTAAACTTTTTCTAGGAGATGTCTTGCATGAGTAGAGTATTTGTCTTGGCTAGATTTGGATTTGAATGCTTAGGAGCGAATTATTAGGTTCATATGCTTGTTGTCACCTCGATAGGTGTAGGGAAGAGCTAAAGAGTTAATTTTTTGCAAATTAGCATGTTTGATCTTGCTTAGGAGGAAAGAAAAGAATATATGCTTATCATGCTCTTAAAGAAAAATCATTCTTGTTGTCACAATTTGAAAGAAAAAAAAAAAAAAAAAGTCATGGCATGTGCACAGTTTGCAATGAGTAATAAAGATTTAGGCAAAAAGAGCTACCCCTATTGTGACCAGTTAGGCCAACCAGAGAAAACTCAGGTTAAGGGTCCCTGCAATAGGTGTGTGAAAGCTATTGCCACATATAAATGCTTGATTAAATTTTCAATTATAAGCACCTAAGTATGGATGAAAACAAACTAATTTGTTCCATTGACTCGTTAGTGAATCCTTAGTGCCAGTGTAGAGGGAAGATGAGTTGAGAGTTTAATAATCCAATCCCGGGCTAGTAGAGTCTGATCTAGTTGAGTTAGATCTCGCTTGTGCAAGTTAATTTTGGAAAACTTTTGATTTGTCTCCCTCATTGGTCTTTATGTGCATGTCTCTTGATTGCTTGACTATTGACTTTTGAGCCTTGAGGATTGAGTCATGTTTGTTGCATCCATTCTTCCACTGTATGCTTGATTTTTAGTTTGCTCGAGGACTAGCAAAAGCTTAAGTTTGGGGGTATTTGATAGCGAGCATAGCTAGCTATTTTTCTCTGATTAATTAAGCTAGTCTTTTACAATTATTTGCCCAAATTTATGCATTTTTATGTTTTATTTGTAGTAAGTATGTGTTTGAAGCTTAATTCAGCAATTGGAGTCCAATGGAGTCTTCAATCTAAAAAAAAAAAAAAAAATCATAGCGTCGCGACGCTATAGCCAAATTTTCCAAGAATGCGGTATCGCGACAGCGTCGCGACGCTGTCCATAGCGTCTCGACGCTGTCGCCAGATTTTCTTTTCATGCTACGGCCAAGGGGAGTCCAATTGGTTAGATTTTAACCCTAATTTCGACTAGAGACCTTTGGTGGGAGCTAAAGCAAGGCCAAGGAGCGGAATCAAGCGAGAAGACGTGGAGATCGTGACGGGGACGTGTCGGTTTCGACGGATTCGAGTTTTCCTTTCTCTTTCCCTTACCTCTTGTAGTTTTTATGGCTTTTCTTTCAATTAGTGCTTATGGTTTAAAGACTATTAATTGCTAGTTGTTTGTCTTAGGGATTGATGTAATTGTTTTAGTTTTTGGATTGATTTTAGCTATGAATGTGTTTTTATTTTATGCATGCAATTTTGTTTAATGCTTTCAATTACTTGATCACTAATTGAATGATTTAAGTGTTGAATCTAACTCGGGAGGGAGGATTTGGCCTAAGACTTACTTTGTTTAATTGCATGACTAGAGTAGAAATTCTAAGTTTGTGACGGGATTTGGAATATCTTTAGAAGCGTAACAAGGACCGAACCGAATAATGCCTTGCATGTTAATGAACTTAGATAGGGATATCAAGTTAGTTTATATGCATGAGAATCAATTATACTCGGGAGAGGTAATCGTGATAAAAGTTTCCTTGGCTTGTAGAATAATTGCACGGTCAATTCATTCCTATTAATCAATCCTCAATCTTAATCAATGAAATCAATTCCCTAAGAGTCTTTCCATTTGAGTCTCCACTTTTATTTTTATGCTTTTAGTCTTTACTTTTATCTTTATCATTGAGTTTTGCTCCCTAAATAAAATTGGACAAAAGTATTCACGATACTTAATTTGCTAGAAAACCAATCCAGAGGACGACACTCGTTTTACACGAAAACACTATATTATTACTTGACCCGTAAACTTGCGGTTAGCAATTTGCACATCAAGGCTCGGAACTGAGGAGAACCGAAGGGAAAGTTTGAAAAATATACCTCCTTGTCCGCCCCTCTCGAATAGGTTCTGACAGCGGTACAAAATACAAATTTGTTGAAAGGACCAGAGAGATTGAGGACATATCCAGATGATAGCAAGCATAAATGTTGCTATTTTGTCCTTAGATTAATGAGCTTTTGTTGTGCTTTTATTGTGTTTTTATTATACAAATCTATTTAATTGTGTAATTTTGTCCCTAGGAGATTTTATGGATTTTTGGAGAAAATAAAGAGAAAAGAAGCCTAATTTCATGGAGTTAATCTTTAAAGATCAAGTTGGGTCAAAATGAAATAGCCCAAGATCCATCATGAAAAGCATTTGAGCCAAAAGAATGGAGGGAAGCACAAACATCTGCTCAAAAACACGCCTGGAAGGTTATGGACGAAGGACAGCGTCGAGACACTGTCCCCTAGCGTCTCGACACTGTACTGACTTGCGGCCCAAGAAGACTACGTCACAGCGTCGTGATGCTGCCCCATTTCCAGCCCTATAAATATCGCGCCTCACCTCCCATTTCCATCATCAATCATCACTCCAATCCATTCCTTTAGTCCTTCTAAGGCTCTTGGAGCCTCCCTTGAGGGTCGAGTTGTGAGGAAAGTGTGAAATATTGTATTGGGCATTTTTGGAGTGCTCGGGAGCTTGTAACGGAGAGGATCCAAGGCGCAAGCAAGGGGTTTCTCTACGGTTCATCTTCTAACTCCTTAATTGCTCTTTTATGCTTATTAGTATGTATTCTTGGGAAGTTTTGACACTCATGTATAGCTAAATCCCAATTGTGGGTCTTGAAATGAAAGATTATAGTTGATTCTTATCTTAATTGCCTATCTTTGTGTCCATATACTGATTATTTGTGTGGATGGTCGTAATGCTCTATAGAACCTGGCCAATTTTATAGTGAATAGATTCTTAATGGGAACTCGACGGAGATAAGTTAAGATAGATCGTAATCCACTCAACTAAGCTTAACTGCTCGTAGTGACAGTGAGAGTAGTTGGTTAGGCTTAGAGACCGAAAATGAATCAGGGCTAAATAATTAACCCGTTTAATAGCGCTAAGGACACTTAGGTTATTAATATGAGTTAATTATAATTAGGGGAAACCAAAAGGAGAACCTATGTAACAAATGGAGATTCTAGGTTTATAATTAGTCGGGCACGAGATAGGACAATTAGAATAATTAATTAGCTATAATCCGACTTTCAAGACCCTGTTTCACAATTGATTGTTTCTCCACCTTTTCCAATTTGATTGATCACTTTGATTGCTTTAATTTTTTACTGCATTTTATCATCATGTTTGGACCCCTAGATAATATTCAGTCTTAGTAATTTTAGTGTTCCGTTCATTATCTTGCCTAATCACTATCCTCCCTATGGAATTCGATATTCGGTATTACTTTACCGTTTTATATTACTTGGGCAACCGTACGCTTGCGGTAGAAACAACACCAGACATGAGGAATAAAAACAAATATTGCATGTTCCATGGGGACTGTTGGGTTTCCAGAGTGAGTAAAAATAAGATATAAAAAGACTCTAGAACTCTGTGCAAGTATACACAATCCGCAGCAAGTAATAAGTATTTATCGAATCCAAGGGTTGAACTAGCTTTCACTTATCTATTTTGTTTAGTTTTTCAATGGTTTCAAAAGTGGTTAAAATGATTGGTTTTTATAGAATGCTGAAGCAAAAGAAATGACAGAACAAAAAGTAAACAAATAGGCAGACAGATTAGAAACAGGCGCTGGTCAGAATGTAGTAATTGTTTTAAAAGATGCTCTAGCAATATTATTGATCATGCAAAACTCTCGCAGTATTATTAGCGGATTCCTCCTAGAACTCCGGATTTTTTAGAATGTGTTTCAACTCCAATGAAGCTCTACCGATCAAGCACTAGGCAACTAGCTATCCCTAGCTCAGTCACTGGCGTTCACCAATACACAATGATCTAGTGTGATTAACCGCCACACACTCCCTAAATCATCCCTGAAACTAGAGAGAGGTATTCATACCGGCTGGCCAGGCGGGCATAAAATAGAAATGAACACAACAATTAATCAAGATGCATCAAATCAATATTTATTACTAGAAATTAAGCACGACAATTACATGCTGCCTAACCAATGCCTAAAGCTACTTAGTTCATAAAATGCATGGAAACACATGTTACAATTTGAGTAAGCATATCCATATTCACAAAATAATACAAGAAAATGTTAATTCCCTTGATCAGGTTGCAAATGATGGTTTCCTTGATAGTCTCCAATCTCTCTCCTCTATTCGGCTCCCAAACGTGGAAATGAGAATGATCTCTTCCCCAAAAGCGGAATGAATTTGACTTGGGCGACTATCTCCTTTTATAGAGTGATAGGAGGCTTGAATTAGGTTGACCTAGACACGTGGATGGCTCTCCTTGCTCCATAAATCCGAGAATAACTTAACAGAATTCAGTTTGTTAAATTGGCTAACGAGCTGTGACGTGGCAGTTTTTGCTCCCAGCTTTGCTCCAGCACAGATTTTGCTCCCTTAAGTCGCCCAGCAACATATTCTGCACAAAATAATTTCCAAAGCTTTCATTCTTCCAAATGGGTTAGAACATGCAATTTTCATCTAAAAGTAACCCTATTAAGCATAAAAGACACACAAATTCCTATAGAATTAAGGCCTAAATAACTCCCTTTTGGAGAGTTATCAGGGACCACGACCATACAACCAGGAAATGCGTACAACTACGAGATTAGATAGAGACCCTAATCAGAGAAGGTTATCTGAAAGAGTTTGTTAGGAATGACAGAGGCAAAAGATCATCATGGTCAGAACAAGGCCGAGGTGGCGATGACCCCCTTCTAGAGATCTCAACCATCCTAGGAGGGCCTGTCGGAGGAGATTCCGATAGGAAACGCAAGACGGCAACCCGTGAGGCTCATCTAGAGCCGAGGTACCAAGGTATGTATTCACTCCAATTTGACAAAAAACTGTTTAACTTGGAGTTCACAAAAAAGGAGGCTGCATGAATTCATCATCCGCACAGTGATGCACTGGTGGTAACCCTAACTATCGCCAATGCAAGGGTTCACTGAATCCTAGTCGATGGAGGGAGCTCCGTCGATGTCCTCTCTACAGTAGCATTCGAGGCTAAGAAGTTAGGGAGGAATCATCTGAAACCGAGCCTTACACGATTGATTGGGTTCGAGGGAGAAAAGGTGAGTCCAGAGGGAAGTATCGAGTTATTGATAAGGGTAAAAAATATACCTATTTTACCCTTATATTTAGCTCATTTCCTTGTCAAAAGTTGCGTGTTTAGATCAAATTTACTATTCCCGAGCTCAAATTATGTTAAAGTTGATGAATTAGGGAGTTGAGAGTCACATTTGTCAAATTATGCTTATTTGTGCTTAAAAAGACTCAATTTGATAGGAATTTGACCCAATTTGGTGTTTGATAGCGGGCAGAAATGTCGCTATTTTAGTCCTAAATTATTAAGCTTTTGAGAGCTTTAATTGTGTTTTTATTGAGAAAATCTAATATAATTCATTATTTTGTCTCTAGGAGCATATTATGGATTTTTGGTGAAAAAAGACCCAAAAATGAGCATTCCAAGCCAAAATTCCAACCATGGGTCAAAGGGGAGCCCAAAAGTCAACCATCCAACAGAAGATCCAAAAGAAATGAAGTTGGCCCAAGTTTCAAGCCCAAAACCGCACCTGCATGATCTGGAATCCGCACAGCATCGAGACGCTGTCCCATTTCTTGGCGGGCAAGCTGATGACGTCACAGCGTCGCGACGCTGTGCCCTTAGCGTCGCGACGCTGTCCCTATTCCGGGCCTATATAAGGACCCCCTTGGTACCCCATTTTAGGATCAATCATTCCACCATCCTTTCTTTCCTTTCTTTCCTTTGCTCTCCTCGAGCATTCTCTCAAGTCTTTTTAGCCTTTTTGAGAGTTAAGAGTGGGGAAATTTTGGGGAGCTTATAGTGAGCACTCCAGGAGGCTCGGGGTGTGTTCGGAGGGACTCCAAGTGCTAGCGACGGGGTTCTCGACGGTCATTTCCTTTTCTCTTATTTTGCTTCAATTTATGCTTTCTATTGTATATTTTGTGGATATTATAGCCATGTATAGCTAAACCATATTTTGGGGTCTTGAAATGAAAATTAGTAGTTAAATGTTATTATAATTGCCTATCTCTTGCCCTTTTTACTAATTATGTGTATGGATGCTCGTAATGCTGTTTATAATCTGGCCAATTATATACTGATCCGATTCTTAATGGAAACTCGACAGAGAGAAATTAGGATAGATCATAATCCATGCAACTAGTTTAATTGCCCATAGTGACAATGGGATTAGTTGATTAAACTTAGATTCCAATAATGAATCAGAGCGTATTAATTAACGAATTTTAATGGCGCTAAGGACACTTAGGTTGTTAAAATGAGCTAGTTATAATTAGGGAAAACCGACAGGAGAACCTATGTGATTACGGAGATTCTAGGATTATAATTAGTTGTGCAATGAGATAGGATAATTGTAATAATTAATTAGCTATTAATTGATTTTCAAGACCCTGCTTCTCACTCAAAACTCTTTCTCCATATTTCTTTATTTCTTTATTGATCATTTTAAATCTTTAATTGTTTTAATTTTTAATTCACTTTAGCTTCATGATTTGGTCCCTAAATATTATTTCGCCCAAGTACTTTTAGTGATCAAGAATTTTTTGCTTTGCTTAATTATCGTTTCACCTCCCTGTGGATTCGATACTCGGAATATTTCCGTTTTATTATTACTTGCGGCCTTGCACTTTGCGGTCCATCAAGTTTTTGGCGCTGTTGCCGGGGAGGTTTGATTTTTAAGCGAAATAATTTTTTTTTTACATTAAAAAGAACGGGCTAAATATTAATTTAGGTTGTGAATATTTTTTTTCTTCTATTCTTTTTGTGAATATTTTTATTTTTTGTTTTTTACTCTTAATTAATCTGGGGGTTAGTGCATGCGAAGAGATAAGGTGGTTAATTTGTTTCCGCTAGATCTTGAAATTGACAGGACAATTAGAGCCCTTCGTAGAGAGAAAAGATTAACGGAAGCAATGGCCCACCAACAAGACGAAGCTCCCAAAGCAATCAGAGATTTTCTGCAGCCAGTTCTCCCAACCGAGAATTCCGGCATTGTTTACGCCCCGATTCAAGCGAATAACTTCGAATTAAAGACGGGACTGATCCAGATAGCGCGAGATAATTCTTTTAAGGGACATCCTTCGGAGGATCCACATTCGCATCTTCGATCATTCCTGGAGATATGCGGGACAGTAAAGATGAATGGAGTTCTGGCTGACACGATTAGATTAAGGTTATTTCCATTTTCTCTTCAAGATAAGGCAAAAGATTGGCTCGAGTCAGTCGAGACGGGTAGTATCAGCACATGGGACAAGCTTGCCCAGGCATTCCTGACAAAATTTTTCCCGCCTACAAAGACCACGAAGCTCCGTACAGAGATCGGAACCTTCAGACAGTTGGATGAGGAGCAACTTTACGAGGCATGGGAGAGATATAAAGAGATGCTTAGGAGATGCCCGCAACATGGCTATCCAGATTGGCTCCAAGTACAATTATTTTACAATGGGCTGAATCCTTCTACCAAGACAGTTCTTGATACATCAGCGGGTGGGAGTTTTCTATCCAAGACAGTGACTGAAGCCAAGGATCTTTTGGAGGAGATGGCAGCAACTAGTTACCAATGGCCGACGGAAAGGGGGATAATTTCAAAAAAGGCTGGCATATATGAGATCGATGAATCAAGCTCTCTGAAAGCGCAGATGGCATCATTGACGAATGCACTAAACAAGCTTACTTCATCTGAGGTGGTCAAGTCTATCTCCACCTTGGCAGAAGGATACTCAAAGAAGGAAAATCAAGATGTCGAAGAAGTTCAGTATGTGGGAAATAGAGCATTCACGCAAGGAGTACCGAACTTCTACCATCCAAGTCTGCGCAATCATGAGAACTTTTCATATTCAAACACCAAGAATGTATTGCAACCACCGCCAGGATTTGCTTCATCAAGTGTTCCAGAAAAGAAAAGCAACCTGGAGGAGATGGTGGCCATGTTTATCAAGGAACATAAGGTTTTAAATGTGAATCTCCAGACAGCGGTAAATAACCACGACATGGCTCTCAAGAATATAGAAGTGCAGATAGGACAGATCGCTTCAGCAGTGAATGCCCTTCAGAAAGGGAAGTTTCCAAGTGACACTGAAACCAATCCTAGAGAGCAGTGCAAGATGGTGACACTGAGAAGTGGTAGACAACCAGAAGACAGTTCAGAGAGGAAACTGAAGAAAGAAGAAAAATTGAGCAAGGATGAAGATGGAAGGGCTGAGGCACAAAAAGCCTCCACAGAAAGGTCCGAAAATCCTCCTAGCTCTTGTGATTTAAATATTGAATGCACTAACTCTTTTGCAGGATCAAAGAAAGATGAAAAGCAGAAAGAAAAGCTAAACCAGGAAGAAGTAGTCCGGTGCAACCACTAGGATAGAGGGTCGCACATCAGCCCACCCAAGAGGAGGGGCGAATGTCCTACCTTTGATTACAGGGAGTTACCTTTTCCTCAGAGATTTAAAAATGTTAAATTAGATGATCAGTTTAAAAAATTCCGAGAAATGTTTAGGTTCTGTGAACATTCCTTTAGTAGATGTTTTGTATAATATGCCTAATTATGGAATTTGCCCAGAAATGCTACCGCATTTCTGGGAAGGCCAAAATCAAATGCGACCGCATTTCTGGAAAAACAGAGGCCGTTTTGAGTCCGTCGCGGGTCGTTTTGAACGAGATTTTTGCTCACCTAATCGGCTGTTTTGACCCCGAAAATGACAGGGCTACCTACCAGCACCTATTTTGTGGCTCCTCAACTACTTCCAACACTATATAAGACCTTGATTCGAAGTCAAATCCAAGCAGAACTCACTGGGAAGAAGAAGGTGGTGACAAAACCCCAGTAGACGCCCATGAGTAGGGATGCTCGAGGTCCTTCTTAGAATACTGAATTCTAACCTTAGTTAGACATCAAACCTTAGGGTTTGTAGGGATTTTCACCCATTCCCACTTGTAAAAGTGAGAGAGTGGAGTGTCGAGTGAACTCTAGAAGGATTGGATAAAAGAATAAACCCTAGTATTTAGCTACTGCCATTATTTCCAGCCCTTGTCACTTTTCATTCATTTGTATTCTTTACATTTTATTTTCAATTGGAAGTTGTTCATTTGCACTTTATCCCACCATGCTTAGCTAAATTCCGTTGAGGGGTTCAATATGGTGAATTCCCTTATGGTTCAATAGCTTGAAAGTGTTTATTTGCATAAGTTTCTATTCAATGCATGTCATTCTTTATTGATTATCATTCTGATCTTGCTGAGTTTAAATTGATCACTTAGACTTTGCATGCCATGTGAGTTTGATTTCGAAAGGGACAGACGATATCGGTTCTCATAAAGGTGATATAGGAGAAAAAGCTCGAAAGAGATTGTTCGGTGGTATAGGGCAAGCTGTCTAAGGCACCCTATATCAACTATAGGGTTATAGATTGCATTCGTGAATTATCTATGTCGGAGTCGAGTCACAGAAATGTGAATAACGGTACTCGCTTAGCCTTCTAACGGTTTTTGGGAGCAAGGTCAAATAGAAGTTAAATCTGACCCAATGCATTGAATAGGCTTAAGTTGAGTAATCTATGATTAAGGTTATTTGCCTTTGGGATGAAACTATATTCAATACCTAATTTTATTTATATCATTGTTTTTTCTTTATTTATTTGTTTTATTTATCTTCCAAAAATCAATCATCAATTATTTCTTTGGTTACCTATTTTAAGCAATCATTTGAGCAGTTTCTTATTCAAATCTGAATTTCCAATGTAGTCCTCGTGGGATCGATACCCTTGGAATATTTCTATGGTTTTTTTATTACTACGTGCGATAGTGTATACTTGCACTAAGGTTGGCTGAATTTATCATTATTATTATTTATCATCTTATCTCACATCCATCATTCAGCCTCTGCCGCACCAAGTTTTTGGTGTCGTTGCTGGGGACCAAAAGTGAAACCAGTTTTGTTTATTTGAGATTGCGATTCGATTGCGATCGGATTTCTGTCTCAAAGGGAATTTGACTTTAATTTGCAATTGTTTTTCTCTTGCAGATTGAGGTTAGTGCATGAACAAGGGGTGTCCACTCCTTGATATTGATCCTGAGATAGAAAGAACCTTTCGTCGTTGCAGGAAAGAGCAAAGACGAAAGAGAAGGGAACAACAAGAGTTGAGGGCACAGGAACCTCTAGAAGAAGCTTCTTACATACAAGAGTTTCCGATGGAACCACCTGTAGTCGATCCTCAAGTTGACCCATAGAGTCGTGGAAGGGAGCAAAATGGTGGGAGAATTCCACCAGTTCCACCGATGCCACAACAAGAAAATCAAATTTATATTGCTGAAGACCGCAATAGAGCAATAAGGGACTATGCTTTACCTGTTTTTCAGACTTTAAATCCAGGAATTTTGGAGTCACCGATAGATGCCCCACAGTTTGAACTCAAACCAGTGATGTTTCAAATGTTGAATACCATGGGCCAGTTCTCTGGACTTCCAAATGAAGATCCACACAAACACATCAAGCTATTTTTGATAGGGGTGTAAAAAATTCGGGTCGGGTCGACTGTACGGACAAACCGACCAGACCCGACACATGTCGGTTGTACGGACAAACCGACCCGACTTGACTCGAACGGTTCGGATCGGGTCGGGTCATAATCGGTTTGTTCTCTATAATCGGGGAGGAATTAAATTAAGGGCTTGAGTTGTAGAGGAAGTAATGGCCGGCGATAGAGTGAGGTCGAGAGTTAGGGTTTGAGTTGCAGAAGAAGTGGCGAGAATCGGGGAGGAAAGTGACGAGAAGGCCTTCGGAGACTAACCGCTTGGCGAGAATCGGGGAGCATTGGACTCATGTGGCCGTGCTTTGGGAAAGGGAAGACCGTTCGTCGTTCGCCCGAGACTAACGTGATTCTGTTTCGTCCTTCCTCCACCGTTCGCCATCGTCTTCTCCATCTCCGACGAGCGATTGACGATTCACGAGCGGCGATTGGTTTCTGTGTGTCTTCCAGCTTCGTGGTGGAAGAGAGAATGAGAGAGAGAGAGGGAGAAAAATGATGGGTTTCGGTGAAGAAGAAGACTCGGCGCCGAAAATGATGGGTTTCGGTGAGGAAACAGGAGGCGGGCCATCATCTTCTCTTGTCTTTGATGAACACAAATGATGGGTTTCGGTGAAAAAGAAGCTCGAGATCGAAGATCGAACAACAAGTTGCTCTTCAACCAAGTAATGTTGTTGGGTTTCGGTGGAGGAGGCGGGCCGAAGAAACAGGAAGTCACGCGAGCCGCGAGGTTGAAAACCCTAAATTTTCTATTTAAGTAAAAAAGTGAGAACCAAACCTAACCGAACTGAGTCGGTTCGGTTCAGCTTTTCGGTTCGGTTCGGTTTTTTTCACCCTTAATTTTTTAGAGTTTGCAATTCTTTTAAAGTTACAGAAGTGCCTGAAGATACTTTGAAGCTAAAGCTTTTTCCATTTTCTTTGCAAGGAGATGCTGAAGCTTGGTTGGACTCATTCCCTCCAAACTCTATCACTTCTTGGAACGATTTGGCGGAGAAATTTTTAGAGAAGTTTTTTCCTTCTAATAAAAATGTCAAATATAGAGCTGAACTTATTGCATTTAGACAATCTTACAATGAACCTCTGGATGCAGCTTGGGAAAGATTTCAAAGGCCTGTTCGGAAGTGTCCACACCACGGATTGCCTACTTGCATCATCTTAGAGCATTTTTATAGCGGATTAGATCAAGCTTCGAAGGCACTAGTCAATGCATCTACAAACGGATCTTTCTTAAAGAAGTCTGCAAATGAGGCACATGTTATCTTGGACACCATAACCACAAACAATAGACAATGGGGAGAACCTGAACCAACAACAATCTTAAAGAATCCAGCTAAAGCAGTAGAGATAGAGGCTAATTCTACCGTGCAAGCCCAAATCAAGGCTTTCGACAGCATGATGATGGGCATGACTATGAGCAATCAAGCCAACATAACCCCTGCTAATGCTATTTCTTCTCCCTGCTGTGAAATTTGTGGTGAGGAACACATTGCCGACAACTGTCCACTAAATCCCACGTCTGTCTTTTATGTAGGTCAACAAGGGAACCAGAACCAGAACAGATGGAATCCATACTCGGCTACATACAACCCAGGTTGGAGACAGCATCCAAACTTCTCTTGGGGAGGACAAGTCAGCTCAAGTAATTCCAATACAAATCAGTTTGGGAACCCTTCTACACAACAACAGCCGCAAAAGAACTTCCAACCAGTCCAAGTACAGAGTTAAGAGTCAAATCTTGAGACTCTTATGAAGGAGTACATGGCAAGAAATGATGCAGCTGTGAGAAATTTGGAAGTACAGATCGGACAGATTGCTCAAGAAATTAAGAATAGACCACAAGGGACATTGCCCAGCAAGACTGAGATCCCTCAAAGGGAAGGAAAAGAGCAATGCAAGGCAGTCACCTTGAGAAGTGGGCTAGAGTATGATGGCCCAATGTACCCCGTGAATCAAGAAGTAAAGATCCTAGAAGAAGCTCAAGAAAAGTTTTCAGGAAAGAAATCAGAAGTTACCACAGAAGTTATATGGAATAAAGTAAATGAAGAAAAGACCAAGGAGCATGAATCATTGGAAGAAAAAAATTCAAATTCAGAGAAAAAATAGGGGAATGCGACCGCAGATGTGACTGCAAAACCAAAAAAGTTTGTTATAGATCCAGAATATAGACCACCACCTCCATACCCTCAAAGATTTAAATATGCTTCACAGGATGCACAGTTTAAAATTTTTTTAGATGTTTTAAAGCATCTACATGTCAACATTCCGTTGGTAGAAGCGCTTGAACAGATGCCTACTTACGTGAAGTTCCTGAAGGACATTCTATCCAAGAAAAGAAGATTGGGAGAATATGAAACAGTTGCACTTACTGAATGTTCTAGTGCATTGGTCAAGAATGAAATCCCTCCCAAACTCAAAGATCCAGGAAGTTTCACCATTCCATGCTCCATTGGAGGAAGGAATGTAGGCAGAGCTTTATGCGATCTATGAGAGAGTATAAACCTGATGCCGTACTCAGTTTTTCAACAGTTGGGGATAGAAGAAGCAAGACCAACAACTCCAACTTTACAGTTAGCTGACAGATCACTAACACAACCTATTGGCAAAATTGAAGATGTGTTAGTCAAGGTTGACAAATTTGTATTCCTAGTAGATTTCATCATTATGGATTGTGAAGCTGATAAAGAAGTGCCAATCATTTTAGGACGACCATTCTTAGCAACTGGCAGGACCTTAATTGATGTTCAAAAAGGAGAATTGACCATGAGGGTCAATGACCAGCAAGTCAATTTCAATGTGATGAATGCAATGAAATATCCAGGAGATCTTGAAGAGTGCTCTAAGATTGATGAAATTGATGAACTCTCTCGAACCACTCTTCAGGAAATGATGAAGGAAGAAACATTGGAGGATATACTTGGAAATGAAGAACAAAAGAAAAAGGTGGGAAAAAGATTGAAGCAGAAGAAATCAATCAACAACCCGTGAAAAGACAAAGAATCAAACCTTATTGAGGGAAGGGCTTTGAAGATGAAGAAGCCCATGTTTCTGTGATTGACCTGGTATGAATTGTATTCCTAAAATTATTTTTGTACATTATGTGGATCTATAATAAATCAAAATAAAAAAAAATAAAAAGAGATAGGACTTCAAAATATCCGGACAAGAGTAAAAACTCTATTTAGGAAAATCCTGTCTAGGAAAAGGTACTTAAGTTGACCGTAGGGAACACCTTTTCCTGGGGATTTACCTGTGAGTTTGAAAAGTCCAAATTATTTTGTATCCATCTATTTTAAAGAAAAAAAGGAAAAAAATAAATCATGATTAAGCATGTGAACTTTCTAACATGTTTGTGATTGTTTCAGCAAATAAAAGAAAGGAAGAAAAGCAAATGAAAATGAAAAAGTTAGAAAAAAATAAAGAAGGCAGAGTACTGGGAAAATGCGATCACATTTCTCCCCAGTGCATTTGGAAATGCGACCGCATTTTCCAAAAGTCAGAGGGCAGTGACGTCATTTAAAATGACCATCACGTGACCTAATTTAGAAAACTATAAATAGCTAACTTTAGTCTTTCCCTCTTCACCAACAACTTAGACTTTCGGTATTCAAGTCAAACACCAAACTCTCCATATTCACTCTCTTGAAACCGAAACCCACAAGCAAGAACAATGAAGAACACGCCAAAATCATCATCATCTCGCAAGATTACTCAATCTCAAAGTAATCTACCTGCCCAAGAAGCTGAAGAAAACGTTCGACGCTAAGAAGAGCAACCCGACGCCCCCATGCACGACACAAGAAGGATGAGACCTTCGGGTTTCTCGCCGGCGATCGTGAACCAAGGAGCCAACGTCCAAACTCCTTCTTCCTCGACAATGTCGGCCACATTGAGGGAGGATCCGAGTTCATCTTAACCAAGAAGGCCCACGCACGCCGAATCCCTCCATAAAACCCAAAAACCCGCGGGCCAACCATTAAGGAAACGCTCAAGGGAATGGTTTAAGATGATTCGAGAAATGGGAACCCAAAGACGTGTGGCTCTTGAAGAAGAAGCAAGAAGGCGTGATGAAGAAGAAGTCGCCCAAGCTGAGAAGAGCTCTCAGCAAGAAGGGAATCCAACGGGTAAAATTTCTGAACCTTCTACTAACCCTTCTTCATCTTGCAGGGACAAACCATTTGATACGTACAGTGCAAGAAATAAGAGTCCCAAGAAGGTTGAACCCGAACAGCCGTTTGTCATTAAGCCCCTTAAAGTAGCAAGAATGCCTCCGGATGTATCCAAGGACATGATCCGCCAAGCCGTGGCACAAACCCTCCTGATTGTTGAAGGTTATAGGGCTGAGCAAGATGCTTTGAGGGAAATCCAGGCTGAAAAAGAGATGGAAAACCAGCATATGAGGGAGGAAGATGAATTTGCAAAGAAAATGGACCGTGAAGAAGAAAGAAAGAAGGAAGAGGAAAGGCAAGAGGCCGAGAGGGCCTTAAAAGCTGGAAAAGAAAGAAAGCAAGATGAAGACCTCAGGAGAGCAGCTACTGAATTGCAACTCCTTGAGGAAGAAAAAAAAAGAAGAGAAAATTTGAAAGAAGATGAGAAAAGAAGGAAAGAGGCTGAAGACTTCCTTGCAGCCTTTGAGCCACTCCACAAGGCTCAAAATGAGGCTGAGTTGACGCAAGGAAGAGAAGAAAAGGCCCTTGAGGGGCCAAATGAAGAAAGTCCAGAAAAAGATGAAGAAAAAGATGATGGGAATGAAGGTCAGAATGCGACTGCATTTGGGCCGCATTCTGAAGTGAAGGGATAATAGCCCCACGCAGCGGAAAGTATTACCGAACCTACTCAGAGTCTTAGATTCTAATTGAAATACCAATACAATTTGCAAAATATTACAGCAATAAATCTCTATTTAAAGGGTTGTACATAGGCTATAAACATGCTAAAAAATCAACTAGATTGATCCTAGTGACCAAGGATTTCATAGAAAACTTACTTTTGTAGAAAGCCTTGATCAATTCGCCTTTTCTTGCCAATAAGATTGAAAACGCAGCAACCCTCTTGTGCGAACACCACCAATCGGCTACACCAGTATATCTCTAAGACTTCTTGAAGCAGGAGACTTGTGAGAGTCTTTTGGGAGAGATCTCTGAGAGAAGGAGAGACAATGGGATGCCTTTCACCCCACCCCAGGGGTCCTATATATAGGTAAAGGCCAAGACCTTTTCCTAATAGGAAAAGGTCTAGGAATAAGTTCAAATCTATTATCTGAACAATATCTAATTTTAATAATTAATTAATTCCATAATTAATTAATTACCCAATTAAATATCACATATTTAATCTTAGAGATTTTATTAAAATTAAAATTAATATGAATCCAATTCATATTAAATTTATTTGAACTCTTTCAAATATTTTCTTTCCTAATAGAAAAAGGTCACTAATTTTAATAAATAATTAATTAATTCCATGATTAATTAATTACCCAATTAAATATCATATATTTAATCTTAGGGATTTTATTAAAATTAATATGAATCCAATTCATATTAAATTTATTTGAACTCTTTCAAATATTTTCTCTCAAGAATTAATTTTTGAAATTAATTCAAAAATTATATTATAAAGTTTCATAAATTTTATATTATAATGCATCAATATACATTATACGATTCCCCAAATAAATTGAACACTTTCAATTTACAATTTATATTTGTTTGCTTCAAGTCTTTTTACGAGCTACCAGTGGGACCTAATGGACCTACAGATTAGAAGCTCCAACGATACGAGACTAATCGGCTTAAACTCATTAACCAAGTTAGTCTCCATTCGTTAACTGTGGGTCATTCCACTAAAGACCCTCAGCTGCACTCTTCTCACTGCAGAATATTTCTGTGTCCACGGATATCGACCAATACTACAAGTCAGTCCTTCACGTGTGTTCGTATCCCAGCTGGGTCAAATTACCGTTTTACCCCTGGTTTACATCTTTGTTCTTAAGTCCCCAGTGCTCCTCTAATGAACAACCTGTTTGAGGTCCAACCAACAAACAGAAGTCCCTCTCGTGCCATAGAGAGGGTTGGGCCCATTGTTCAAGTCCCGGAGACACCACTTAAGGGAACACACCTCTACTTACCCTAGAGTCGGGAAGGAGTGAATTCCATCTTGTGTGATTATGTTCCCAGCTCCCCACTCAGTATTGTCCCCAAAATGGTAGGCTTATTGAGTCGGCGTGCTGGCCACTCTCACCCATACAAATCAAAGGACAACTCCTCGTGAACAGGAGTCCATAATCCACTCAGGATTGAGACTGAGTTGTCTAGGTCATCCTAGTGAAATAGAAACCAAGCCAACTAACGGTGTTACAGTTAGTGATTAACTATTTCGCGGTCCGGTCTTATGCAAACTCATTGCATAGGATACCCCCACTCACATGTCAACTACATGAACGCGTTGGATCATAGCGTTTGTATCATAATACAAAGTGGGCCGTATCCATAGTGTCACCAGGATAAGGCACCCAGCCTTATCCTTGTACTATAGACCTTTTAGGTTGTTACTTGAATATCGATCCCCGTATGTCCCCACATACTAGTTCAAGTTACATACAAACAACCTTGGATCTTAGTTTATTGGATTTGGGTCAAGTAGTGCAATATTTAACAATAACATTTTATTGCAGAAACTAAATAACTCTTTATTAAACACAAGTATAAAATTTGATTACATTCACTATCTATGAGTTTTAGGGCAAAAAACCTAACAAACTCCCACTTGAACTAAAACTCTAGTTTAGTGGGATGTACAACAATCTATTCAGCAGTGGGTGTATAAATACATGTACAAAACATATACAATGTACAAATACAATAAACTAGGGCATCACAATACCCATTACATAATGGTATCACTATACCCATTACATTTCTCCCACTTGCCCTAGATTTCACCTTTGCACATAACTCGTAGACCTAGACCTTCTAGATGACCCTCATACCCTTTAGCCGAGAGAGCCTTCGTGAATATTTCAATTTAATTCAATGTGCTTGCTTGTCTTGGGCTGCAAAGTTCTTATGAATTTGCCACAGCACCACTGTATCACTATAAAGTCTGATGGGCAAGTTCACATTTGGAATACATTCCAAATCAGTCAAGAACTTTCTAAGTCTTACAGTCTCTATCGCTGCTTCACAAGTAGCTATATTTTCGGCGTATATGGTCAAAACTGTAACTATGCCACACTATAGCTCCATTGTAAAGGTTGACCATGGATACTGATTGATATGTGCTGACTATCCCTACAGCATAACAGATGTTAGGCCTCGTGAAAAGCATTACATACATTAAGCTGCCCACAGCGGAGGCGTAGGGAATCTGTCTCATATCCTCAATCTCTTGAGGTGTCTTAGGACACTATTCCTTAGACAAGTGAACCCCATGCCTGAAAGGCAATAAGCCCTTCTTGGAGTTCTGCATCGAATATCGAGACAACATTTTGTCAATATACGTTGCTTGAGACAGGGCTAGCGTTTTGTTCTTCCGATCCCGGATTATTTGGATTCCAAGAACATATTAGGCCTCTCCTAAATCTTTCATTTGGAATTGGGCCGCTAGCCATTCTTTTACGTCAGACATATATCCTTATCAGTCTTAAAATCCATGTCAGTGTATCCCGTAAGGATCAAATCCTTAGTCCCATACACGAGCATATAGTTCCTCTTTCTCCTCATATACTTGAGGATATTCTTAACGGTTTTCCTGTGATCAAATCTTGGATTAGATTGGTACTTACTGACAATCCCTATTGCATAGGGCATTCGTCTCATGTCCTCAACTTTTTGAGGTGTCTCAGGAAACAGTTTCTTAGACAAAATGAATTCCACGCCTGAAAGGTAGTGAACCCTTCTTTGAATTCTGCATCTTATATCTAACTAACATCTCGTAGATATAAGACACTTGAGACAAGGCTAGCTTTTTGTTCTTACGGTTCCTAACGATTTGGATCCGAAGAACAAACTTAGCTTCTCCCAAATTTTCATTTGGAAATGAGCTGCTAGCTTATTTTACTAGTCAGTAAGATAACCTACATCATTCCCAATGACTAGGATATCAATCACATAGAACATTAATAAAGCTACTGAACTATTGACGATCTTCTTGTAAAGACAAGATTCATCAATGTTCTTGATCAAAGCCAAAAGATTTGATCACAGTATCAAATCTTATATTCCAAGATCGAATTGCTTAGGTCAATCCATGAATGGATCACTTAAGCTTGCAAACCCCTTTTGCTTCTGATCTTGCTAAATGAACCATTCTGCTTGAGACATGTAGATACTTTTCTCAAGATTACCATTCAAAAGGGTAGTCTTGACATCCATTCTAAATGGACAAGAGTTCTAACAGACTTCAACATGACGACAGGAGATAAGAATTTCTTACAGTCCCCTGTCTCTGGGTATAACCCTTTTGCCATAAGTCTAACCATAAGATTATGTCTCATTTCTTCTTGTAGATTCATTTGATAGATCTACAAGATTCTAGATGGAATTGAAATCACATATTTCAATTCCGGGTCCATCACTTTAATCCAATTGGTTCTTATTAACATCATTCATCGCCTTGCTCTAAGACAATGAATTCTCTAAATCATCATCAGGTATGACGATCTGGACTTCAATTAAGCCCATGTAACGGTCAGATTGCAGAACAATCCTCCCACTATATTGAGGCACTCTCAACTTTTGAGATAGATGTAACTAACCAGTTGTATTGGCCTTATCAACAACTCTTGTTAAAGGTCCAACATCATCAACAACCCTTGTTGATATTTTTGTAGCTTCATCAGTTAATTTACTTAAAACGTTCTTACTTTGTGGCTTATTATTTCTTATGCGATATTCTTCTGAGAATGTGGCATTTGTCAGTACAAATTCTTTATTCTCTTGCGGATTGAAGAAGTATCCACATCTTTCGTTTTCATGGGGTAGCCTACGAATAGGTATACTGTTGAACAATGTTCCAATTTCTTTTTGGGTTAGTCACAAGCACGTGTGTTGAACTCCAAAAATAACGTAAACTACTTTTACGTCTTATCCACAATCCAAAAGATGTTTCCGAAACACTTTTGATGGAACGTTGTTCGAAATATGTGCTGCAGTCAACACTGCATGACCCCAAAACGAGTCAGGCAAATGAGCATAGCTCATAATGAATCGAACCGTATCCAATAGGGTTCTATTTCTCCTATCTAATACACCGTTTCCTTAAGGTGCTTTAGGGGTAGTTGAGATGTAATTCCATGTTCAATCAAATAGTCTTGGAATCTCAAGTCTCATCTACTCTACACCTCGATCAGATTGAAGTGTTTTTATCATCTCACCTAACAAGTTTCCAACTTCAGTCTCAAACCACTTTGAATTTCTCAAGAGCTTTAAACTTAAGTTGCATTAGGTTGAGATACACATACCTTGAATAATTATCTATAATATAGATGAATTATTCATGCCGTCCCACTGCTTTAACATATTAGACCACAAGGATCCAAATGTACAAGCTCTAAGGGCTCTTTGGCTCTTTTAGCTCTTTTCCAGTAAAAGATCTATCATATTGCCCATAAGGCATGACTTAATTGGTATTAGAGAGTGTTCTTCTAACTAACTTAGAAGTATACTCTAGGCTAAGCTCCCAATCATATTGAGATCAAAACCAACCTAATACCTTAAGAACCAAAGAAAGGTATTTCCTTTAGGAGAAATCTTTTGCCTTTCTTTTCTTTGAGTAGTAGCAGCCTCAGGCAATGCAGTGTTCTGCCTTACTCTTGATTAGTCTTAAAAACATTTATGTTATTTTTCAGTTCAGCTGAACAAAAGTTAACTCCCTTTCTTGAAATGAACTGCGTTAGCAGGGAAAGGTAAAGAGTAGCATTGTTCTAGCCAATATGATACAGAAATCAAATTTCTTTTGATCTTAGGAATTATATACACATTATCTAATAATATGTATTTGCTCCCACTGGGAAAAATAACTTAACGTTCCCTATTGCTACAGCCAAGACAACCTCTCTAATTCAAAATTTTGAGAGTTATCTCAATAGCACGAAGCTGTTGCCAGGAATTCATTCCTTTCAATAAGAAGAACAAACGTGATTTGTGACTATGAATCAAGTATTCGGGTAGAATCACCATTCTTCACAAATTACGCTTCCAAGACTAGTAAATTGAATTTACTGTCTTTGGACAAGTCTTCTTTGGCTGAGCAAGGCTCAATGTCGCATTCATTAATAACACTTCTTAATGAATTAAACATTTAGGGCATGAGAACATTTCTCTGTTAAGACTAATCTTAAAATATTCGCCACAAATTAATCGTTTAAGTTTGTTGTATAATCACCATTATAGGCATAAGACTATGCACATATTTAATCATTGAATTGCTGAAATAACAAATTTCTTGATTATTTATCGCACTAACCCATTACAAGAGCAATACAAACAATTGCATACAATCCAATCAGTTTAGCAAAAAACGAGCAATCATAGAACCCTAAGACTATTGATTTAGTTTTGCAACGATGTTTCAGAGGTTTAGAGCAACAGCCACCGAAGGGTGATCAACTACTCCTCCTTTGAAATGAGACACTTCTCAGCTAATTCTAATTCCGGAATAACTCATATTCCTATAGGCATTAGCCACCGTTATTTGGTCAAGGATTTGTTAACACACTTAACTCATCCTCGTAAGTGTAACCCTCCCACTTTCAGATCCCAGAGGCACGCACCAACAGGCTACCGAAGGGAAAGACAACTGTTGGTAATTAGCCTAAGTGACCCTATCCTTTTCAGGAGTTCACGGTGTTACGAATCTTATGATCAGGCCCTCCGAAGGGATGGTTGCTCCAGGACAACACGCAGGCGGATCATAAGACTCTCACGGTGTGACCTATGGGTGGAGACCGAAGGTTACGTTGACACGTGTCCCGCTCCCACTTACTATGGGCACTTTCCCCATTCACCTTGTTATTGACTCATGCAAACACTTTCCGAAGGGAGGTCGCGCTAAAACGACACGAAGCCGAGCATGGATCTCACGTTGTAAATATAGGGACGTAGGAGTAAAAAATTTACCTCCCACTAAAGTGACCTACCGTACATTTTAGGGTTTATTAACCTAGATGAATTCGGCTAATTCAATTTATCTAAGTCTAATCCTATTATAACTATTATAATGAGAATTGTAATGTTCTAGGTGAATTAAACTCTTTTAACAAACCTAGCAACACTGTATGCTAACATGACTATGGTTATTTCAACTCAAGTTCTGGGTTTGTTCCCAGGTAGCAGGTGTTCCGTAAACCGTCAGCTTAAATACCTCCAGCCTTAGATAGAACGTAACCGGGAGAGTTCCCTTTTAACCATAGTATTGTAAAGTCTTTACTCTAAAGATCTAGGTGTATTAAACTCTTTTAATAAACCTAGTGACATTGCATGCTAACATTTAACCATGATTAATTCAACTCTGGTATTCCGGGTCAGTTCCCAGGTAGGAGGTGTTCCGTAAACCGTCAACTTAAGTACCCCCAACCTTAGACAGAACTTTACCGGTAGAGTTCCCTTATAATCATAGTAATGTTTGTCCTACTTAGTAGGTAAAAACTATTTAAAAAAAAACTAAGCAAGACTTAATTCTAATCCTATTAGAATTAACGAGATCTTAGGTCTACTTAATTTTAAACATTTTAAAATTAATTCATTTACCTATGATCCTATGTTTGCATGCAAACTTTATTATAGGTTGACGGTTTCTAATCATCAATTTTAAACTATTCAAAATTTTAATGATTAGCCTTATAATCATGCATACTATAGTTTTAAAATAATTAACAATCATATTCAAGTTAATATAATAAAACTATATATATTGTCTTGCATTGCATGAAATTAATATAACAATTATATTAAACTATGGATGTTTCATGCCCAATGCAACTTTGATTTCCATTATTAATAAATTAACAATTAAATTATTGCCAAAAATGGTAAATCAAAGTAGCATGCTGCAAACAATTTTATTAAATATAACTATTTATAATTAACTAGGTAATTGTATGCATCATGCTTATCATTTTTCATGATTTTAATATAACTCAACTGTATATTAAAAACTCATGAAAATAAACCATGCATTTCAATCCATACATTATAACTAATTATAATATATATAAAATGCATGAGCATGCTTTATAACCTAAGGTGGGATTTTAAATCTAAATGACATCCATAAAGCATTTAAATAGCGTATAAACCGATTAATTTGCCCCTAGGATAAAATAAAGCACATAAATTACAATAATTTAAGCTATTTTATCCTAAAAACATCCTTCTGTAGCTTCAGAACCGGACTAGACCGCACGAACCGACTCGAATTGCTTCGAACCGGACCCCAAAATGCCAAAACATGCTTGAACCGTGCAAATAATTCATAAACCGGGTCAAATCTCCTTGAACCAGTCAAGAACGGGTCAAACATATCACGAACCGGTCAAAAACTGAAGAACCGCGGAAAAATAAAAATAATTCGGCCAAATTGAACAAGGCTAGGCTCGAACCACAAACCTCTGGTTTTATAGAAGGCTACTCAAACCAACATAGCAGCTGCGTGCTTTTGTGACATTTATCGGTTTTATATATATATATATATATATATACTTTTTTTTTAAAAAAAAACATCCGTTCCGCGCAATTCCCACTTTTTCGCGAAATCGCAATAGAGTCGCGACGCTTGATGGACAGCGTCGCGACGCTGTTGCGTCTGGAGGCAAAAATATGAAATTCCAGCGACTATTCTTCGTGTTTGGCTTCGATTTTGGACGTGATTTTCAACGATCTTCGTCATGAAACACCCTAATCTAGACCCGGACTTACAGAGCATAATAGATTTACAAAATACGCCCAAAAACGCAGGGGCCCTTACATTGAACCATTCAAGAAAGCGTAAATCTATGGCCAAATTAATCGAAACCATTTATACGCAAACCATAACATTCATAATGCATAAATCCCACCAAGAACAAATTGCAAATTTCAATCTAAAATCAAGAACAACTGAGTTGGCTCTGATACCAATTGAAGGGATAATAGCCCCACGCAGCGGAAAGTATTACCGAACCTACTCAGAGTCTTAGATTCTAATTGAAATACCAATACAATTTGCAAAATATTACAGCAATAAATCTCTATTTAAAGGGCTGTACATAGGCTATAAACATGCTAAAAAATCAACTAGATTGATCCTAGTGACCAAGGATTTCATAGAAAACTTACTTTTGTAGAAAGCCTTGATCAATTCGCCTTTTCTTGCCAATAAGATTGAAAACGCAGCAACCCTCTTGTGCGAACACCACCAATCGGCTACACCAGTATATCTCTAAGACTTCTTGAAGCAGGAGACTTGTGGGAGTCTTTTGGGAGAGATCTCTGAGAGAAGGAGAGACAATGGGATGCCTTTCACCCCACCCCAGGGGTCCTATATATAAGTAAAGGCCAAGACCTTTTCCTAATAGGAAAAGGTCTAGGAATAAGTTCAAATCTATTATCTGAACAATATCTAATTTTAATAATTAATTAATTCCATAATTAATTAATTACCCAATTAAATATAACATATTTAATCTTAGAGATTTTATTAAAATTAAAATTAATATGAATCCAATTCATATTAAATTTATTTGAACTCTTTCAAATATTTTCTTTCCTAATAGAAAAAGGTCACTAATTTTAATAAATAATTAATTAATTCCATGATTAATTAATTACCCAATTAAATATCATATATTTAATCTTAGGGATTTTATTAAAATTAATATGAATCCAATTCATATTAAATTTATTTGAACTCTTTCAAATATTTTCTCTCAAGAATTAATTTTTGAAATTAATTCAAAAATTATATTATAAAGTTTCATAAACTTTATATTATAATGCATCAATATACATTATACGATTCCCCAAATAAATTGAACACTTTCAATTTACAATTTATATTTGTTTGCTTCAAGTCTTTTTACGAGCTACCAGTGGGACCTAATGGACCTACAGATCAGAAGCTCCAACGATACGAGACTAATCGGCTTAAACTCATTAACCAAGTTAGTCTCCATTCGTTAACTGTGGGTCATTCCACTAAAGACCCTCAGCTGCACTCTTCTCACTGCAGAATATTTCTGTGTCCACGGATATCGACCAATACTACAAGTCAGTCCTTCACGCGTGTTCGTATCCCAGCTGGGTCAAATTACCGTTTTACCCCTGGTTTACATCTTTGTTCTTAAGTCCCCAGTGCTCCTCTAATGAACAACCTGTTTGAGGTCCAACCAACAAACAGAAGTCCCTCTCGTGCCATAGAGAGGGTTGGGCCCATTGTTCAAGTCCCGGAGACACCACTTAAGGGAACACACCTCTACTTACCCTAGAGTCGGGAAGGAGTGAATTCCATCTTGTGTGATTATGTTCCCAGCTCCCCACTCAGTATTGTCCCCAAAATGGTAGGCTTATTGAGTCGGCGTGCTGGCCACTCTCACCCATACAAATAAAAGGACAACTCCTCGTGAACAGGAGTCCATAATCCACTCAGGATTGAGACTGAGTTGTCTAGGTCATCCTAGTGAAATAGAAACCAAGCCAACTAACGGTGTTACAGTTAGTGATTAACTATTTCGCGGTCCGGTCTTATGCAAACTCATTGCATAGGATACCCCCACTCACATGTCAACTACATGAACGCGTTGGATCATAGCGTTTGTATCATAATACAAAGTGGGCCGTATCCATAGTGTCACCAGGATAAGGCACCCAGCCTTATCCTTGTACTATAGACCTTTTAGGTTGTTACTTGAATATCGATCCCCGTATGTCCCCACATACTAGTTCAAGTTACATACAAACAACCTTGGATCTTAGTTTATTGGATTTGGGTCAAATAGTGCAATATTTAACAATAACATTTTATTGCAGAAACTAAATAACACTTTATTAAACACAAGTATAAAATTTGTTTACATTCACTATCTATGAGTTTTAGGGCATAAAACCCAACATGAAGAAGGCCAGAGAACGGCCACAAAAGCATAGCTAGTTGATGAGGTTTTTGAACCTCTATTTAAATATGATCCACCAGCAGCTGATAGCACCTCGTCGGGAGAGAAGAGGGATGAAGAAGAGATTGAGAATAAGGAGGTCAAGACCTCCAATAATTCAGAAACAGAATTCGACTCAGAGATCAAGGAATTGGATGACGACCAAGTTCCTATCTCTACAGCATTGAGGAAGAAGAGAAGAATAGAGATTAGAGCTGAACAGAAAACCAAAGACAAGAATGATCCAATTTTTGCTAATAGGCCGAGGACAAGGTACATGAACACCTCTCCTGCAGCTCCTCCAACCGTCTCACCCGCCAAGCCAAAAGCCAAAACACCGAAGGCTCCATCTCCTAATAATCCATTCCCCGAAGTCTTCAGAGATGTAAGTTTTCAGGAAAGGGTGGAGATTATGAGAAAAAGAGATTTCCTCAATGAGAAGGGATTCTCTAACAGAGCTGAAACACTGCCAGAGTTCGTAACCAGACTTATCTCACAGTATAAGTGGCAGGAGTTCTGTGCTCACCCTCAGGAGCCTGTAGTGCCTTTAGTTCGAGAATTTTACGCCAGACTGAGGGAGGAAAGTATGAGTATGGCAGTGGTGAGAGGTAAAATGGTTAGCTTCTCTTCTGTTGACATCAACCGGGTGTACAGAATCAAGGCACCCTTGCATCCAAGAGGGAACGATGCCATAAAGAACCCCTTGGCCAAACAAATGAAAGAAGTGCTGAAATTGGTGGCCAACAAGGGAGTTCAGTGGAAAGAGTCCCAAACGAAGGTGAAGACATTAGTGCCAAACGATCTCAAGCTAGAATCGGCAGTGTGGCTTCACTTTCTTAAGAACAGGTTGATGCCAACAACCCATGATAGCACCATTTCGGTAGAGAGAGTTATGCTCCTCTACAGTATTATGAAGGGTTTGGAGATCAACATCGGAAGCATTATCAAGGAAGAAATCCTTGCATGTGGAAGGAAGAAAGCGGGGAAGCTTTTCTTCGAGTCATTGATCACCCAACTTTGTCAGAAGGTAAAGATAGTTCCTGGTAAGGATGAGGAGCGTCACTTCTTCAGGCCTACCATCGATCTGTCCTTGATCGGGAAGCTTCAACAAAATAGCATCCAAAGAAAAGACAAAGCTTTCACATCTTAAGCCACTCCACAATCAGGGATGAATCCAGCTTCTCCACCTCAACACACTCCTTTTTCAGGGCCCTCGCCGTCATCTGAAGCCCTAGCTATTGCCTACCAACAACTGGATCAAATCAGGGACAACCTGAGGACTTATTGGGCATATGCCAAGGAGAGAGACGAAGCCATTAGAGAGTTTTACCTCTCTATTGCCCCAAGTATTGCTCCTGTCTTTCCTGATTTCCCACAATCGCTGTTGCCTCAAGATGATAAGGATTCTGGTGATGAAGAAGATGATGAAAATGAAAATGAAGATGAAGAGAAAGAGAGTTCCTCGGATGAGGACTAGGGGAGTTTTTTGATCCCCTTTTTACATGGTGTTTTTTGTGAATAATACTGTTTTTTTTTTTTGTGTTCAGTGTTGGCTGTTTTTTAGTTTTAGCATGTTTTAATTCTATTTTTAATTGTTTAGTTGCTGTTTTTATTACTTTAATTGTTTAGTTTATTGATAGTTATGTTCATAGGATAATTTTTAGATAGCTTGCTGATAAATTAGTTTTAATAAACTTGGGTTTTTGAAACTTGTTTAAAAATTTGTTTGCTGTTTTTGTGCTAAATCCATGATCTCTTTGAAGAAAAATCAACTTTAATGGAAAAATATTGCTTGAAAAAATGTTTTGGAAAAACATGTTTTCATTTGAGTTTTCTTTTAAGCCCTTGATGATGATAACTAGAGCTTTGTTCTATCTCAAAAGTGTCACTGTCACAATTGAATTGTTTTCTAGTCATAGGCTTTCTATTAGTCTTTTTCTTTACATAATTTTCTTAAGTCTAAACTTCCTCGTGTTTAACCTTTCTAACACACTAGGAGAGTTTAGCCTTAAAGTTTTGAAAAACAAAAAGCCTTATGCAAAGCCTGGCCTAAAAAACAAAGCCAATGAGGACATTGTCTAATCTTAAGTTTGGGGGGTGCTTTACTTTGTAAATATTTAAGCTTTATGCTATGCTTTTTGTAAATTTGTAATGTTGAAAAGAATATGTGCTGAGTATATATCATACCAAAAAAAAAAGAGAAAAAGAAAAATCGAGAGTTACTCCTGCTTCCTAGAGTTTACTGAGTATCCAGGGGCATTCATGACACCATGGTTTGCCACTGCATGAAAGGTTTACTTAGGGAAGTGAGTATTACTCCAAGCTTGTGAACTTTGCTCGTAGCTAGATATCTTCACCACAAATTGTCGATAAGCTAGAACGAAGGTAAAGATGACAGCAAGGATACTCTTGGGAGAAAAAGGTTGAATAAAAAGAGCACCAACAGTCAAATAAGTTTGGGGGGAGAAAGAAAAAGGTCTAGTAAATCATGTATGCTCAAGGAACCTCAAGTCTTGTTTTTCTTAACAAAAAGGACTACACTAGGCTCAATGAGTAGAAGTTAGGTAGTTTAAACATATTGGTTAGGATGGGCTAGGGAGAGTTTTGCTTTGAAAAAGAACAATAGAAATCTTCATGCCTAGGAAACTTAGACGTTGTGACTGGCACTAGAGTAGGACCCTCTCCTGAAACTCAAACTTTTTAGAAAACAATCTTGAATAGCATGTTTACCTGATTCCATGTCACTTGATTTGCAATTAAAAGTTGATGCTACCACCATGATTGACAATTACATATGATCCATAACATTTTGGTTTGCAACTATTATTGAGCTCTCATATTCTGATTGGAAATTAAAACGTTGATCTCTAACATTTTGATTGGCTATTGCTTGAGGAAAAGCAATGAGTTAAGTTTGGGGGTGTGATAACGGTAAAAATATACCTATTTTACCCTTATATTTAGCTCATTTCCTTGTCAAAAGTTGCATGTTTAGATCAAATTTACTATTCCCGAGCTCAAAATATGTTAAAGTTGATGAATTAGGGAGTTGAGAGTCACATTTGTCAAATTATGCTTATTTGTGCTTAAAAAGACTCAATTTGATAGGAATTTGACCCAATTTGGTGTTGTACAGGAAAACAGAGGAAGTTGGAATTTGCCCGCATTTCTGAGAAGGCCAAAATCAAATGCGATCGCATTTCTGGAAAAACAGAGGTCGTTCCGAGTCCGTCGCGGGTCGTTTTGAACGAGACTTTTGTGCACCTAACCAGCCGTTTTGACCCCGAAAATGACTGGGCTACCTACCAGCACCTATTTCGTGGCTCCTCAACTACTTCCAACACTATATAAGACCTTGATTCGAAGTCAAATCCAAGCAGAACTCACTGGGAAGAAGAGGGTGGTGACAAAACCCTAGTAGATGTTGAGAAAATCAAAAGTTTTCATTATTAAACTTTATTTGTGGCATTTAGTGTGACTTTTGGTTTTTGTGACTTTTGGCTTTTCGTTTCTTGTAACCAATAGTGACTTTTGAGTTTTGGGAGTTAGGTGAGTTATGAGCATTTTATCACATTTAAAGTTTTGAACCATTGGTATTCTATGGTTACTTTTGTAAGCCTATATAAAGGCATGCTTAGTTGAATGAAAAATCATCTCCATTCATATTTGTCCTCCATGTTTTTCTAACAAAGTGGTATCAGAGCGAGTAGCAAAAAAATTGAGAAAAATGGCCAACGGTGGGATGGGTTCGCTTCAACAACCGATGCTTTCCAAGCTCAACTATGACAATTGGAGCATCAGGATAAAAGCGTTACTAGGAGCACAAGATGTGTGGGAGATCGTGGAGAACGGTTTCCAAGAGGCGGAAGCTGGAGCCGATCAAGCGCAAAGAGATGCGTTAAAGGAGACAAGAAAAAAGGACAAGAAGGCCCTCTATATCTTGTACCAATCGATGGACAAAGACACGTTTGAGACCATCGCCAATGCCGAGACGTCAAAGGCGGCATGGGACAAGCTCCAATCGACTCATAGAGGAGTCGATCGTGTGAAAAAGGTACGGTTGCAAACTTTATGTGGTGAGATTGAATCTTTACAAATGAAGGAGACAGAGGTGATACCGGAATATCACACAAGAGTAATGACCGTCGTCAACCAATTGAGACGGAACGGTGAAGAAATCGCCGATGTTCGTGTCATGGAAAAGGTTCTACTGAGCCGAAATACAAAGTTCGAGATTATTGCCACGACAATCGAGGAGACACAGGATCTCGAGATTATGACGATTGAACAATTTATAGGCTCATTGCAAGCCTATCAGGAGAAAAAGAAAAGGAGGATGGAGCAAACAGAGACCATTGAACAACTTCTCCAACTCAAACTCAATGAGGAGAATAGTCGTGGACGTGGAAGAGGTCGCGGTGGTCGAGGCCGTGGTGGAAGAGGTGAAACCAACACCGATGTTTCTCAAAATTCGTGCGATTCCTCAAGAGGAAGAGGAGGCCGAGGTCGTGGAAGACGTGGTGGAAGATCTGGGAGAGATAAATCTCAGGTAAAATGTTATAATTGTAATAAGTATGGACATTATGCAAATGAGTGTTACTCATCTCAATCAGAATCAAGTGATCGGAAGCATCAGGATCAGTCAACCGCCAGCACATCCAAAGCCCATCAAGGGCAATCCAATTATGCAGAGGAGAATGGAACCTTATTTATGGTTTCAAAGGGAGAAGAAGAGAGTCAACATAGTATGTGGTATCTGGACACCGGAGCCTCAAACCACATGTGTGGAAAATGTGAGATGTTTGTGGAGTTGAACGAGATGGAGAAAGGTAATATTGCATTTGGAGACAATTCTTTGGCTGCTATCAAAGGAATAAGTAAAATTCTCATTCGGTTAAAAAATGGAGAAAATCAATATATTACAAATGTTTATTACATTCCCAATATAAAAAATAATATATTGAGTGTAGGACAATTGTTAGAGAAAGGTTTTGAAGTTCAAATGAAAAATAATTGTTTGTATTTGAGGGATAATAATGAGAGACTTATTGCTAAAGTTTCCATGACAAAAAAAACCGAATGTTTCCTTTGAATATATGTAATGATGTTCCAAAATGCTTGAAGACGTGTTATGAGGATCTCTCCTGGTTATGGCATCTACCGTTCGGACACCTCAATTTTGGAAGTCTAGAAGACTTGTCTAAGAAGAAGATGGTGCGGGGTTTACTGCACATTCACAAGCCGAACCAATTGTGTGAAGGATGCCTACTTGGCAAACATCATTGAAGTAGTTTTTCGAAGGAGTCTATGACAAGAGCCAAGAAGCCTCTAGAACTCATCCTTGCTGATGTGTGTGGAATGATCAAACCGGAGTCTCATGGTAAAAGTAAATACTTCCTTCTGTTTATTGATGATTTTTCTAGAAAAACATGGGTGTACTTTTTTAAGGAAAAATCGGAAGTATTTGAAATCTTCAAGAGATTTAAGGCACGTGTGGAGAATGAAAGCAATCTTACAATCAAGGCCATGAGAACCGATCGAGGTGGTGAATTCACATCAAATGAGTTCAAACAGTTTTGTGATGAAAAAGGCATCTAACGTCCGTTAACAGTGCCAAGGACACCACAACAAAATGGCGTGGTGGAGAGGAAGAATCGGACAATCTTGAACATGGAAAGAAGCATGCTAAAGACAAAGAAGATGCCAAGGGAATTTTGGGCCGAGGCCGTAGCTTGTGTGGTCTATTTGACAAATCGAGCACCAACCAAAAGTGTGCTTGACAAGACGCCTCAAGAAGCTTGGAATGGAAGAAAGCCCGGAATTGGTCACTTCAAGGTATTTGGGAGTATTGCATATGCTCATGTGTCGAAAGAAAAAAGGA
This sequence comes from Luffa aegyptiaca, assembly GCA_017139565.1. Taxonomy (NCBI): domain Eukaryota; kingdom Viridiplantae; phylum Streptophyta; class Magnoliopsida; order Cucurbitales; family Cucurbitaceae; genus Luffa; species Luffa aegyptiaca. Next base: position 40,654,297 of record CM029405.1, on the reverse strand, counting down.
CCAAGCTCGATGATCAAAGCGAGAAACTCATCTTCATTGACTATGATGCAAGTTCAAAGGGTTATCGCCTTTACAATCCTTTGAATGGGAAGGTAATTATTAGTCGTGATGTTGTTTTTGATGAACAAGCATCTTGGGATTGGAATATACAGGAGGAGGAGTATGATTTCCTTCCATATTTTGAAGAAGACGATGAAAATGCGCCAACCAGAGATGAAATGAGTGAAGTTTTGCCCAGTCCAGTGCCATCCCATTCGACCGATCGATCATCATCTGAAGGTTCATCCAGCGATTCTGAGAATGAAATTGGTCCAAGAGGAACCCGAAGTCTACAGGAACTTAATGAGGTAAATGAAAATCAAAATGACATAATTCTCTATTGTCGTTTTGGTGATTGTGAGCCTATTAGTTTCCAAGAAGCCATTGCAAGCAAGAAATGGAAGGATGCAATGGATGAAGAAATTCGAGCGATAGAGAAAAATGACACATGGGAGTTGACCAAGCTTCCAAAAGGGCACAAACCGATCGGAGTGAAGTGGGTATACAAGACAAAGAAAAAGGCCAATGGCGATGTTGAAAGGCACAAGGCGAGACTAGTGGTGAAAGGGTATAGTCAACGAAATGGCATCGACTATGATTTGGTATTTGCCCCCGTTGTTCGCCTTGAAACTATTCGTTTGATTATTGCTTTGGCAGCTCATAATCATTGGAAAATACATCAAATGGATGTCAAATCGGCATTCTTGAACGGAATTCTTGAGGAAGAAGTCTATGTGGAGCAACCATTGGGTTATGAAGTCAAAGGTGAAGAAAACAAAGTGCTTCGATTGAAGAAGGCTCTTTACGGTTTGAAGCAAGCACCGAGAGCATGGAATTCGAAAATTGACAAGTATTTTCAAGAGAAGAAGTATATGAAGTGTCCTTATGAGCATGCCCTTTACATCAAAATGCAAGGTGAAAGCATACTAATCATTTGTTTATATGTTGATGATTTAGTATTTACCGGAAACAATCCTAGCATCTTTGATGAGTTCAAAAGAGAGATGGCAGAGGAGTTTGAAATGACGGACATTGGTCTCATGAGTTACTATCTTGGGATCGAGGTCAAACAAAGTGAAGATGGGATTTTTATATCCCAAGAGGGCTATGCTAAAGAAATGCTCAAAAAGTTCAACACGGATGATGCTAATCCAGTTGGAACACCGATGAAATGTGGAGTCAAAATCACCAAGCAAGGTGGAGGAGAGAAGGTAGATTCTACATATTTCAAAAGCTTGGTTGGAAGTTTGAGATACTTGACATGCACAAGACCGGATATTCTTTATTCAGTTGGAATTACTAGTCGATTTATGGAGGAGCCGACAACTACACATTGCAAAATGGCAAAAAGGATACTTCGCTACATCAAAGGGACGATTGGGTATGGTCTTTCCTATGTCTCTTCTAGCAATTTTGATATTGTTGGATATTGTGATAGTGATTGGAGTAGTGACTTGGATGATCGAAAGAGTACTACGGGGTTTGTGTTTTTTATTGGTGAAACGACGTTCACATGGATGTCAAAAAAGCAACCCATAGTCACATTATCAACATGCGAGGCAGAGTACGTCGCGGCAACTTCATGTGTATGTCATGCAATTTGGCTAAGAAACTTAGTGAAGGAGTTGAAGTTTCAAATGAAAGGTCCAATGGAGATTTTTGTTGACAACAAATCGGCCATTGCCTTAGCCAAAAATCCTGTATTTCATGGGAGGAGCAAGCACATTGATACCCGATTTCACTACATTCGGGATTGCATTGCGAATAAAGAGGTGGAACTCAACTATATCAAGTCACAACACCAAGCGGCAGACATTTTCACAAAGCCCCTCAAGTTGGAGACTTTTATCAAAATGAGGAGTTTACGTGGTGTAACAAATCAAGTTTAAGGGGGGGTGTTGAGAAAATCAAAAGTTTTCATTATTAAACTTTATTTGTGGCATTTAGTGTGACTTTTGGTTATTGTGACTTTTGGCTTCTGGTTTCTTGTAACCAATAGTGACTTTGAGTTTTGGGAGTTAGGTGAGTTATGAGCATTTTATCACATTTAAAGTTTTGAACCATTGGTATTCTATGGTTACTTTTCTAAGCCTATAAAAAGGCATGCTTAGTTGAATGAAAAATCATCTCCATTCATATTTGTCTTCCACGTTTTTCTAACAGTAAACGCCCATGAGTAGGGATGTCCGAGGTCCTTCTTAGAAGATTGAATTCTTACATTAGTTAGACATCAAACCTTAGGGTTTATAGGGATTTTCACCCATTCCCATTTGTAAAAGCGAGAGAGTGGAGTGTCAAGCGAACTCTAGAAGGATTGGATAAAAGAAAAAACCCTAGTATTTAGCTATTGCCATTATTTCCAGCACTTGTCACTTTTCATTTATTTGTATTCTTTCAATGGAAAGTTGTTCATTTGCACTTTATCCCACCATGCTTAGCTAAATTCCGTTGAGGGGTTCAATATGGTGAATTCCCTTATGGTTCAATAGCTTGAAAGTGTTTATTTGCTTAAGTTTCTATTCAATGCATGTCATTCTTTATTGATTATCATTTTGATCTTGCTGAGTTTAAATTGATCATTTAGACTTTGCATGCCATGTGAGTTTGATCTCGAAAGGGACAGACGATATCGGTGGTATAGGGCAAGCTGCCTAAGGCCCCCTATATCAACTATAAGGTTATAGATGGCATTCGTGAATTATCTATGTCGAAGTAGAGTCACATAAATGTGCATAACGGTACTCACTTAGCCTTCTAACGGTTCTTGGGAGCAAGGCCAAATAGAAGTTAAATCTGGCCCAATGCATTGAATAGGCTTAAGTTGAATAATCTATGATTAAGGTTATTTGTCTTTGGGATGAAACTATATTGAATACCACGTTTTATTTATCATTGTTATTTCTTTATTTATTTGTTTTATTTATCTTCCAAAAATCAAAATCAATTATTTCTTTGGTTACCTATTTTAAGCAATCATTTGAGCAGTTTCTCATTCAAATCTGAATTTCAAATTTAGTCCTCGTGGGATCGATACCCTTGGAATACTTCTAAGGTTTTTTTATTACTACGTACGATAGTGTATACTTGCACTAAGGTTGGCTGAATTTATCATTATTATTATTTATCATCTTATCTCACATCCATCATTCAGCCTCTACCGCACCAGTTATCAGTAACCTTTGGAGAAGGGCAGCAGTCAGTTACAAAGATGGTCAATTTCCTGGTGGTAGATTGCATCTCGGCGTATAACGCCATATTGGGAAGACCAGCCTTGCATGAACTCAGAGCAGTTGCCTCAACCTATCACCAAGTCTTAAAATTCCCAACAGAAAAGGGCGTAGAAGTGGTGAATGGCGAGCAAAAGATGTTCAGGGAATGTTACTTCACAGCACTCAAGGACACTGAAAGGAAGGCCTGAACAGCTCCCTACTCGTGCAATGGCCGAGGCCGAGCATTCAACAGCACGGAGAATCCAGAGGCCCCTCTCTATGGAGCACTAAGCTACCTTCTAAGCTTTTGCCATTTATTCAATTTTTTAAGTCAACATTTGAATTTCTATTTTATAACAATTTTTTAGAAAGAATGTACTAATTTTTCCTGGTTGAAATAAATTTTATCTTATTTCGTTGCAAAAGGCACACACATGGACTAATTCTTGAAGGGGTTGACATATTTTCTCAACCTCTCCAAGTCCTCGACGGAGTGTACGCACGGTTGGGATGAGACTAATTCTTGCAGGGGTTGACATATTTTCTCAACCTCTCCAAGTCCTCGACGGAGTGTACGCACGGTCGGGATGAGACTAATTCTTGCAGGGGTTGACATATCTTCTCAACCTCTCCAAGTCCTCGACGGAGTGTACGCACGGTCGGGAGGTGACTAATTCTTGCAGGGGTTGACATATCTTCTCAACCTCTCCAAGTCCCTAACGGAGTGTACGCACGGTCGGGATGTGACTAATTCTAGCAGGGGTGGACATATTTTTCCAACCTCTCCAAGTCCTCGACGGAGTGTACGCACGGTCGAGACGCTATTAATCCTCGCTGAGTTTAAGCCACTTATGTGTCGAACTCTCTAAGATCTCGACGAAGTGTACGCACAGTCGAGATGAAGTCTGTCCTTGTACAGGTCGATCTATCCTTTCAACCTCCTCGAGATCTCGATGGAGTGTACGCACGGTCGAGATGAAGTCTGTCGTCGCAGAGAGCCGACCACAAAACGGGAGCACACCGCACATGTTAGCATATCGGCGAGCAGGCAGTATGGAGGAGAGGCACCTCGGCCTCATGCCAAGTCCGAGGCCGACCATACAAAGCAAGGTACTTGAATGTTATTTTACTCAAACATGCATGTTCTCTTACGATAAATGCACCATTTGAGTGGGGGACTATGCAGAATACAGTATGGCAGTGATTACATCTATGCCCTATGATTGCTGCTCAACTTTGCATATTGATTTTGTTTAGGCCATCGTGTTTATTTTTTTCAACGTGGCTCTTGCATAATAGTGGATTACTTGAATCTCATGATTATAGCTTTCACCACTATGCCTTGTTTGTTATCTGGATTGCGTGGTAATATTCAAGAAGTTGGTGGAAAATGTAAACGCACTTTTCATTCATTAGGAATGGAAACATAGATACATGAAAGCAATACATAATGAGAAGCGAAAATTAAGCAAAGCTGGAAAGCAATAGAGGTTGTTCAATTATTATCATCTTCAGAAGGGATATCTATATCCTCCCTCCCACTAGAGGAACCATCGGACACTGGATAGGCATTGGGATCGTCTCGCATGCTGGAGATCTCCCTACGAACGACAGAAGGATCAAAGGATGCATCGTGTTTCTAACGCGTTTCAATGCCCATTTTGCCCCATCAGTCCAAATCTCGTTTTGCATATTGATATACTCGTCCGTCCTTTTATACGCCTCGGCAAGATATCAAGCATCGGCCAGAATGAGCTTTCGCCTCAGCCAATTGGACCTTAGTCCTGTTGAGTTCGGTTTTATTGAGGTCTAAATCAACCTTGACCTCTTCTAATAGTCTGTTGGCATGGTCGAGGCTCTCTTGGGCTTGGACGAGTTCACGACGGGGCACGCTGCTTTTCTGAAGATCGTTGATCTTATTGGCTAAACTGATAGAGGAGACAGTAACCCTAGAAAAAGGATGTCAAAAAGAAAAAAAAAAAGGAAATAAGATTAGCGACAACTCTAAGAGAAAAAAGAAATGGAAATCGTTTCTGCACATCTATATACCAACCTCACGAAGTTGTCGTTGGGCAATTAGGATGCCCCGAGTAAGGTCATCATAACCCATCTCACTTCAGGCCGATGGGACTGTAATCCCTGCCAGCAGAGAAGGTCTTGGGTGAGCATGTCGGCTTCACTTCCAGTCCCTGAATAACCCTCTGGAAGAGTGAAGGCCGAAACCCCACTCTTCCTCTCCCCGGAAGAGGAAGGAATGGGAGGACGACGGTTTCGAGTAGACCTCCAAAGGCCAGCCGTGGAGGACCGTGGAGCAACGAAGGGGGCGTTAGACTCATCGTCTTCAGTGACAATGGTAACATCGAATTGGGACGTTTCCACCTCGCTGGAAGTTTTCTTTGCTTTCCGGCGTTCACCAAAAGTCAAACGATGTGCCATAGCTGCAGTAAAAAGAAAAAAGAAGGCTTTAGAGGCCAAAGGTATTAAAATCTCCAAACCGGGCATATGAAGAGAAGGGAAGAGGTTTACCTGATCTGGGGCGGGCAAGACTTAACGACAACAAGACTTCCTGCTTGACAAGATCGGGACCGTAACGATGACAAAGATGAATGTGTTGAATAATCTCAGAAAATTCACGAGCCTCGGCGGAGTGCCACACCCTTCTAGGAACTACACGAAAGACAAATGCAAAAAGTGAGTTAGAAGAATCTGTGAAAACCCTTAATATACCACTCTACTTACCGTATTCCCAAAAAATGTTGACACCCCGAAATGACTATTCTCTGGGCCACACTCTAGCCAATTTCCACTAACAAAAAACCACCCTTTTCTCCAGTTTTTTACGGAAGTAGGACCATGAACTATGACTCCTTTTTTAGAACTAATGTAATAAAATAATTGTTCCAAGTTAGGACTATGATTAATAGAGTGCAAAGAAAAGAAAACGTCAGAAGCCAATAGAATATCGTGGTTGCACCACGCCCATAAGGTAATGCAACATATAAGGTGGCTCCACCCATTAGGCACAATTTGGGCAGGAGCCAAACCAGTAAGAACAAGAAAATGCTGAATAATAAAAGGAAGAGGAAGGCGAACGACAAACTTGAACATAGCCACGTAAAAAGCAACTTCACCCTCGGGGCGATGAGCAAAACTCTCGTTGGGACTGAGACCCTCAAATGCACATCCTCCGGGATATCATACTCGTACCGCAAACGCTCAAGTTGAGTCGCAGTCACCGAGGATGATAAAACCGAAGGATGAGGGGAAGGCCCATAGTCACCTTCCTCCGAAAAAGAAGAGTCATCACAGAAACTGGAGCTGTAAGACGCTTCTTCAAAGTAAAACTCATCAGGAGAGGTGATGGAATCGTCACTAGCCATAACAAGAGTTCAAACGTAAATAAAAGAAAAACTACCTTAGAGTGAAAGTGAAGAGATAGAGGAGTAGCAAGGTAATATGGAGGAGAATGAAGAAAGATGGGGGTTATTTATAGAGAAGAAATGGAGGGAAATCGGGAGAATTCAAAATTATAAAAAAAAAAAAAAAGAAAAGAGGGAGATGGGACGGGGCATGCAAGGCCTGCCAAAACAGTAGCACCAGGCACACTGTCATGCCAGGTCGTGCACCTGGCATGGCAGGCCGAGGCTGCACGCCTCGGCCCCCTCCCCATTTTTGTCTTCTTCTACTTTATCCATTTGTGCCAAACAAATCTCATCTATCCGGTTACGAAATCAATTCATGTAACGCCCGTAATTTAAGAAAATTTCAAATTTCATTAGTTTTGGAGTTAATTTGGGTTGGAGAGAAATTTAAAAGAATGAAAAATTTGGTGAAATTTTAAAATTTAGTCTGGGATGGCATTTTTGTAATTATGTATTCTTTTAAGCTAAGCCACTTAACCCTAAATTTTCTCCCACTTATATCAACCGCACACAGCCCAAAAAGAGCCATCTAAGCCATCACTTCTTCCCTCATTCTCCATTCACGATTTTGAGCCCTTCTTTCCCTATCTTCTTGAGTTTTTCTTCTTCTTCTTCATTGCCCCTTACCAAGTCGCGACCACAGTCTTCTTCAGCGCCGGCGAGCGTCTCCAGCAAGCGTAGCAGCGGCGGCGGTTTCGAGCAGCTCCGTCGTCGGCCAGCGCCTTCCTCAGGTCGTCATCGCCGACGTCTTCTTCCTCAAGCAGTTCAGCCGCGTGGTCGTCGTGATTCCGGCAGTAGTAGGCGGTTTCGGCTGTAGTGGGGGCATGGGTCTCGGCAGAAGGGCTATTTTCGACGAGTTTTAGGACGTTTTTCGGCGAGCAACGGTCCGATCTATGCGAACAGCTGTGATTTTTGGGCGTTTGAGACGTTTTTTCCAGCTTGTTCAACCTTGGGTAAGTTGGTTTGAGTGTTTAATTGACTGGTTTTAACATTTAATTGATTACCCATTGAAGTTTAGCCTTTGAATCAAGGTTTTCCAAGTTGTTGGAGTCGAACTAACGGAATTGGACTTACTTTGTTACCCGACCAGCAGCTGTAGGTGACGTTTTAAGCCGGATTTTGAGTGATTCCGACATTGGGTAAGTTAGATTAAAGGTTGTCTTGCTTGATTTTAGTTTTTAGTTTAATACTCATCCATTGATTAGTTCATTCGACAAGTTCTCCGCTTAAATTCCGGAAAAAATCTTGAATGGGTAATTGCGATTCAAGTTTATTTGGTTGGATTTTAAGGTTTAATTGAACCCATTAATTTTGGTTATTGTTTTCAAGGTACCCATAGCGATAGAAGGTTGGATTTTGGTATTAGAGTGAGATTGGAACTCTCGACTCGCAAGCTAAAGGTTTATTTGGCTTGCCAAAGTCTTTGAATCAAGAAGTTTTGAAAATGATTAATTTGGGGTTAATTAAGCCAAGGTAAGTGGCTTTACTGTTGAAATTTTTAAATTGGGTGCACGTGTTTGATTTTCCAAAATTCCTGTGCTTTATAAATTGTTTGATTATGTTTCCGTTTATGAAAATTATTGAAAGCATGAAATTTATTATTATTGTTTGCAATCGTTAATGGTTGTAATATTGAGTTGTTGGTCTCTCAAAATTCCATTAAAGGAATCAGTTTAAATTATTTATGAGATTTATAAGTGTACATGAAATTGATGTACATTCAGAGATTTATAAGTATACATGAAATTGATGTACATTCAAAGATTTATAAGTGTACATGAAATTGATGTACACAGGACTTAGGGACATGAAATTTATGTACCTAAGTTGAGGTTTGTGAAATTGATGACCTCGAGGTTTCATGAAATTGACGGCCTCTGTAGGAGACACATGAAATTGATGTGTCTAGGATATGCATGAAATTGATGTATATTCTCTTTCATTAGTAAGTTTAAAATAAAGTTTAGAGTCACAAAAAAAATAGATATTTGTTGTTGATTTTTAAAATGTTTTTAAAGCGTGACCCAACCTCAATAGTAGGGTCACTTACTGAGTATTTAAAATACTCATTCTTTTCAAAAATATTTTTTTTAGGGAAAGGCAAGGGGAGATGAAAGGCGATTGATGAAAATCCGATAGACAGCCATGAGAGGACTTAAATTTCATATTTTTCTTCCGCTTTAAGAACTTTGTTGTACTTTATTGATTTATAAATTTGTTTGAGAAATTTTCTAGAGGCCATGTACATTTATATTTTAGAAATTATTTAAAACTTTTAAAATTTAGGGATCCCGAATAAAGCTTTGTTTTAAAATTTTTACTTAAATTAGTGTTTTATATTTTTAAATGTTTTTATTTAAAAAGGCCTCCAAAGCATGTATTGTCGTAATGGTCCCGAAAATATTATTTGAGAAGTCGGGTCGTTACAGTTCAAGACCAACCATATAGTCACCTTTTTAAATTGAAACCAATGAAGAATGAATGCTTGTCCTTCTATAGATCATTCAATATTGGTGAACTTTTAAGTAGTAAGTCTACTCTCTAATGGAAACCAAGGCAAGCTCATGGACTCCACTAGAGAGTGGGGGCTTAATGTTATGGATAAAAATCAACCAACGACAGCTCGGTTCCAAAGGTCTGAATCTGTTGGGCCCAGGCATGCTGAAAGCGACCCAAGGCCTGCAAAAGAAAGGTCGGGATCCACCCCAGCCCCCGCTTGATTTCCTCGACCTCGGCCCGAGGAAGAGGCTGAGGCAAATGGTCGGCCTCGGCATCCAGGGCAATGGGCCCAAGTCCCGTGACGGGGCCCGCTCTAACCAAACCCTAGAAGGAGGAGAAACTATAAAAGGGACCATGATGGCCCTAGGCAAGGGATCAAAAAACCAAAATCGTAACACACACAGGTATCTCCAGAAACACCGAAACATTCTGCTGTTTTCTAGTCCAGAACTAACTTAAGCATCGAAGTGTGTGTTGTCTACACCACACCGGTGTGCAGCGTTTACTTGTCTTGCAGGTCACGTCTTCTCCACTCTCATACAAATTCATTGTTGATCGTCATGTGGAGTGAAGGTAAATTTCCTAGCGAAATTTGATCATCAACAATATATATATTGATGGTTCGATGCAATTCAACGTAGAACTTTCTTTAAATGATTTTGTTCGATTTAAGTAAACTATCATGACTAACTAACCAAACATACTCAATTGCTTCGATTCAATTGAGAAGTTCTTTTTTTAGTTTTATATATTAGAATTGAGATTGCCAACACGAGTCTAGCTCAACTGGCATGAAGTTGTACTAATGACCAAGAAGTCTGTGGTTCAAATCTCCCACTTCGTATCCATCCAAATCAATTTAAATTTCTCTTATTTCAAGAGGTTTGTGGTTCAAACCTCCCACCTCACATGTTTTAAAAAAAAAAAAAAGTTATCATCTAAAATACTTTACTTCATATTTACACTTTATTTAAAATAAATAGTGCACTTGATAAACAATGATGCATAATTATATAAATATTATATTTTGGTCAAAAGGTTCAACCATCAAACTTTTTCTCTTTTTTTTCCCCTAAATTATTAAAAATACCTCTAAACTTTGGGTTGGTTTTTAAAATACTATTCAACTTTTAAAAGTTTCAAAAATACTCTTGATCTTTTAAAAAAATGTTAAAAAATACCCTTACCATTAAGTTATGGATTAAAAACGCCAAAGTATCAGTTTCACTGATACCTTTGACCTTTTAAAAAATTTCAAAAATACCCTTACTAGAAAACACTTCTTTTTTTTTTTTCCTTCCTTTCTCTGCAAATTCTTCCTCCATGATGGTTAATGCAAAACTTTACTTATAAAAGCTATGGTGCAACACAACACCATATGAAAACAGAGAGTTTGAAATTGAGTTTTCTCTTTTTAAAAGTGTATAGAAGATAAGATGGAGAAAAAAACATAATTTTGTTTCCTTTTGCTCTCTTTATTTGTGTATGTTAGTGACAAGTAGAAGAAGTGTTAGAAGACTAAGTTTGGTTCAGTTTACAGGATTAACTAATGAAATGTATATATGATTTTGTTTTTATTAATATTTAAGAAGTGTTAGAACCACTATATATATGACAATATTTTCATTTATTTTTCTTCAAATGATTATAGGAAAAACTAATGGATAGTGGCTGGTGAGGAAATAACATTGAAAATGCATGCTATCAACAAAATCAAGTCAAGGACGTGAAGAATTCAAGAATGAAGCAAAAGTCATCTTGAAGCTTCAACACAAGTATCTAGTCAAGCTCTTGGGATGTTGTGTTGGAAGAGAAGAAAAATTCATGGTCTATAAATACATATGACAAATAAGTAAAGTTTCTCATTGATTTTCATGGAGGAAGAATTTGCAGAAGAAGGAAGAAAAAAGAAGAAATGTTTTTCAGGAAGGGTATTTTTGAAAATTTTTAAACGGGCAAGGGTATTAATCAAACTGAAACTTTAACGTATTCCATCTAAAACTTAACAATAATGATACTTTTGAACATTTTTAAAAGTTCAAGGGTATTTTTAAAACTTTTTAAAATTCAGGGATATTTTTTAAACAAACCTCGTAGTTTTTGAGTATTTTTTACAATTTAATCTTCTTTTTTTTTTTTGTAGTGTCTGGTTATTGTTTAAATTCATTGACGAATAATTAAAATATTCAAAATTATTTTTTATACATATTCCATTGACAAATTACAACAGATAATAGACATAAAATTAGAGTGGACATCAAAATACAAGTTTAAAGTCAAGTTAAAATAAGATGGCATTTACAATAGTGATGCCAACAAGAGCATAGCTCAACTAGCATAAACTTGTACTAATGATCAAGAAGTCTGTGGTTCGAATCCCCCACCTTCTGATGGAGTCCTAGTCGTTGACAATTATTAATATGAAAATTATGTTGATTAACTCATACAAGATTATTGGGGAAAGTAATGTATTTTTATCTCTAAATCTATCATGTTGTATCAATTTGTATTCTAAACTTTCATTTCATCAAATTACACTCCAAACTTAGATAAGTGTTGAAATCTTAATCTTCAACTTTAAAAATAGTTGCAATTGTAATTCTTTGATTAATTTCATTTGAAAAATTGTGAAAAATGTATATCATATGAATATTCAATAAATTCTAAAACATATATATGATTCAAAATTGATAAGATTTATAAAAAAAAATGACATTAGAGCTTTTTTTTTTTTTTTTTTTGTTGAAATTGTGAATTTGATAAGATTATTCATGGTTAAATTTATGCATTGATCAAATAGAGAGTTTATAGAGATTTTACATTGCTTTTTGTTATTTATTTTTATTTATTTTTATTTTTTTTTGAGAAACGTTGCTTTTTGTTAAAATTAGTAGATGAATTAGTGGAAATTTAATAGAGGGTAAAAATTGCAATACTTGTCTAATTTTAGCACTCAATTTAATGAAATTGAAAATTTATGGTGAAAATTGGAGTGGTAGAAGCCAACAAAAGAGTAGTGATAGTGACGATTTAATAGGTCAAGTCTATTAGGGGCTCCCTGACGATCCTAAACTTCCAAAAGTGACTACTACTTAACTATACTACATTTTGAAGGTTCCTTGACTTTTGAAACTATTAGTCAAGCGCTAACGGCCTTTATTTGTATATAAAGGTAAGACTCTTCTGCTACCAATGAAACTGAAAGAAAGACAAAAACGACCCTAGTGCGTTTTGTATAGATCGAGACTTGTTGTAGGAATTTTGACACATTCCATACTATGAAGAATTTAAGGAAATCGTTCCATAACACTTCTTCTATTTCTCAATGATATCCGATGATCAAGATAATCCTGCAAAACTCTTTCATTTCATACAAGTTTCTTTTTTTTATTCTTACTAAGAAAATAGCATTTCCTATTGATTTGTCCCCTAGACTGAACTTGGTGTATCTTTACCCAAGATATCACACATAGCTTTGATTGGGAAACGGTCTACGGTGGATTTTTCACCTTTTTGTTTCATGTTTGTGTCGTAATTCTACTTGACTCTCTTTATTGAGATAATGGAAGCTTTTCTTAACCCGTTTAAGTGTAAAAATTGATTTTTTTTTTCCAAATTTTATAAAGAAATCAATCAATTACCTCAAACAAATACTCAAAAACAGACCACACAAGATTTGCAAACTCAACAACCAGGGAAAATATCGCTAGACCTAGTTAGTCACAGAATTAAGCATATAAAAAAAGCACACAAATTCAACCAGAGAGGTTCAAATCTAACTAAAAAAAGCTTTCCTTTTTCCTTTTCTCACTTCTTCTTCTTTTTCTTTTCTTTTTTTTTAGTTCAACATCTTAGGACTTTTTTTATTAATATTATAATTTTTTAAACTTATTAGAGAAATAAATTTACATAAAACTTATTAGAGTAATAAATTTACATAAAACTTATTAGAGTAATAAATTTACATAAAACTTATTATTTCAATATTGTTGTTTTTTTTCCAACTGGATAGGTCGTCTCTTGAAAAAAAAATTAATCGAAAAAATTAAGGAAATTAGGAAACAAGAGAGAGAAGAACTAAATTTCAATTGATAAGAAAAAAAAATTAAATGAAGATAAAAAAGAGAGAGGCAAAGGTGAAAAAAAAGAGAAGAAACCACATACACGCTGAGGAGGACTTGAACCCACGCCCTCTTAATTGCTAGATGCGCCCCTTGCCATTGTGCTAAATCCAATAGTATGAATTAATTGTGTGCAGGTTGGACATGCTTTGCCGTTGTTTTTTTTTTTAAAGGTTGTCTCTTCAAAAAAACAACAATATTGAAATAATAAGTTTCTATGTAAATTTATTACTGTAATATATAAGTTTAAAAAATTATAATATTAATAAAAAAAAAGTCCCAACATCTTAGGGGTAAGAAATTAAAATCTCTTCAAAAAGGTATATTATTTTAACCAATATTGTTACGTTCAGATTCGCAACTAAAAAAAACATTTAATACCATCAAAATAAATAGAACCAAGAAAATTAAATCTTATCCAACATGTTGTTCTTATTCATAACAAACCACGAATCTTAAAAAATAATAATAATTTAATTAAGTGCATCAATCTCATTGGGATTCAATCCATCCATAAAATTAAAAGTTTGTTAAAATTAACCTACTCAACCAACATCACATTTATTGTTCCTGGTACTTATATTAAGATTTCAATTAACTTTAATATAGTGGCACAACTTCCTCTTCCTCCTCTCTTTTCTTTTCTCCCTCTATCTCTCTTTCTCCAAGGTTATCTTCCTTTTCCCCTTTTCTCTCTAACAAATATCCCTTCTCTATAAGAACATCCCACCTCTCCTTCTATATATCTTCATTTTTTCTTCCTAAAAAAAATGTCACCTTTTCTTTCTTTGTAAAGAGATGAAAAAAAAAAAAAAAAAAACTCTTTATTTGTGTTCTTTGTATCTATCTCTTCTACCCTTTTCTCTTCTTTCTTCTACATTAAGAAAAGCCCATCAATTTTGGTTTTCTACAGGGTGAGGTTTTTTTTTTTTTTTTTTTGGTCAGAGAAAAGAAAAGGTGTGAGGATGATTTGGTGTAACGACCCGACTCCTTACAAGAGTTTTTTCGGGACCGTTATGACATGCATGCTTTGGAAGCCTTTTTAAATAAAAACATTTTATAACATAAACACCAATTTAAATGAAAACCTCAAAGTAAAACTTTTATTCGAGATCCCTGATTTTAAAGGTTTAAAATATTCTTAAATAATTTCCAAACTATAAACATACATGGCCTCTAAAAATTTCTCAAACAAGTTTACAAATCAAAATAAAGTAAAACAAAGTTCTTAAAGCGGAAGAAAATATGAAGTTCACGAGTCATAGTCCTGCCATGGCTGCCTAACGGTTCTCATCAATCGCCTTACACCTGCCCTTGCCTTTACCTGAAAGAAAACATTTTAGAAAAGAATGAGTATTTAAAATACTCAGTAAGTGACCCTACTGTTGAGGTTGGACGCTTATGTACATTTCTAAAATCAACAACAAACATAATTTGGTGGCTCTAGATTTTATCTTAAACTTATTAATTATGGGATATACATCAATTTCATGCATATCCTAGACACATCAATTTCATGTGTCGCCTATGGAGGGACGTCAATTTCACGAACCTCGACTCAGGTACATCAATTTCATGTTCCTAAGGCCTGTGTAGGCATCTCTTAAAGTACATCAATTTCATGTACACTTTCTAAATTTTAGAAGCTTAAAGGCCCTATAAATTCATGCATCATATAAAAATCTCAAGAGACCACCACTTTTAAAAGAATTCAAATCTCAAAATTTGCAAACATTCATAACAAATTTCATACTTAAATAATCCATACTTTAACTATTTTTCTTAAACATATACATATTCAAACAATTCATAAAACACATGAATTTTGGAAAAGAGTCAAACGTGCACTCCCAATTAAAAAGTTCAACAATAAAGCCACTTACCTGACTTATGAGTTAAAATAACCAAACCACTTAATCCTCTTCCAATAGACTCTTTATCCGACCTACAACAATAATTCTCTAAAAATAAATACTCCACTTGGCAAGTTAAATTTTAGGCTTAATGGCTATATCCAAGTGAAACCAAGAAATTTTCCCAAACAATTCCATCCCTAAAACTTCAAAGACTTCACTTACATAATAGAGAAATTCTAGACTAGCTCTTACCTACAAAATCCCGTTGAAACGACTCAAAAGCTTGTTGGACAGAACTTCAAATGAGCGAAAATCTGCAATTATGAACTCAAAATTGGATGGGCAACGCTGAAACAAGTCCAATAAGGAATGGGTAATTGCCAAGAACTAAATTAAATGCTAACGAGGTCTAAATCAGTAAGTAACTTACCCAAAACAACCACCTAGCACGGCTGGTTGGATAACAAAGTCAGTCCAATTTCGATAGTTCGACTCCAATAACTTGGAAGACCTTAAATCAAAGGCTAAACTTCAATGGGTATTTGCTTAGAGAGTGAAATTGACCAAAACAACATTTAATCCAACTTACCCAAGGTGAGATTTAACTAGAAACGTTGGAAAATTGCTGGAATTGAACACCACACCGCTGCACACGGCCGAATCGCCGAAAAACGTGGTCACAGGTGTTGTCCGACGCAAATAACACTGAAATAGAGAGGGAAATCACGAGGGGAGAGATAACGAAGTCATAGAGAGAGAGATCGGGGCTTGATAAGAATGAAAAAGAAACATACCCACACCCAAACTCGCTTGTAGGATTGGAATTCCCAATTCCGTTACAGCGGAAGCAATTGGATCGTTCGCAATTTAATTTCGTTTAACAAAATACCGAATACATTGGCAAAATTCAGAATTCATAATTCTACAATCTAAGGTTAAGCAAACTTACCGTCGTCGTCGACTCAGAACGATCAAGAACGCCTTCTTGATTTGCAAGGACTAAAAGTGAAATCACCAACGATGTTTTAGACACCACCACAAGATTACCCTACTATCCTCTGAGTTTGGGAACTCAGTTGTGGGACTGAATTCTTGAGAGGGAATGTTTCTACAGAGAAAAATGTTTTCTCTGTATTATTCAAGTTGAGAGAAAAGTTGGAGAGCGTGAGAGAAAGATGCTGTTCAGAATATGCAGAATGAGAGCTTCCTATTAGACCCCTTCTGCATGAGTTACTAAAAGTGAGAGAAAAAATAATATAATAATTAATTAAACATATTAATTAATTAATTAACAATTTAATTAATTGATAATATAATTAAATATCTAATATTTAATTACATGTGCAATAAACCATATTAAATGCACATCCCTCACTTAATATATAGTTTTAATTAAGTTTAATTAAATCGCATTTAATTAAATTAATTAAACTAAACAATTAATTAATTCATAATTAATTAATTCTTTGACCAATTAAATATCACATATTTAATAATCATACATTTGAATCATATTCAAATATGCATCTCGCTTATAACCTATAGTTTTAATACGAATCACATTCACATTAAAATTAATCTATAGTTTTAATTTAATTAAATCACATTTAACTAAATTAAATTGAACAATTAATTAATTCAAAATTAACTAATTTTATAATTAATTAAAGTTCAACCATTTAATTAATTACATATTAGAATCATATTCTAATATTTCTCTCATATATTATAGTTTAATTAAATCACATTTAATTAGACTAATTGAATAATTAATTAAATTCACAATCAATTAATTTATTCACTAATTAAATATCACATATTTAATTAGTTATATATTTGAACTCTTTCAAATATATAATTCTCTCAATTTAATAAAATTTAATCACAAATTAAACTTTATATTATAATGTATCACCATACATTATATTAATTGTATCTTATACAATTAACTTGATTCCCATATTGAATTTGAACTATTCAAATTCCTTCAAGATAAATTGTTCCCAATTACTCTTTACGAGCTAGCAGGGGGACCTAATGGACCTACAGATCAGAAGCTCCAATGATATGAGGTTAACAGACTAAACTCATTAATCGAGTTAACCAATATTCATTAACTGTGGGTCACTCCACTAAAGACCCACAGTTGCACTCTTCTCACTGTAGAATATTTCTGTGTCCACGAATATTGACCAATAACAGTAAGTCAATCCTTCACGAGTGTTCGTAACTTCAGCTGGGTCAAATTACCGTTTTACCCCTGAGTTACCTTTGGCTCCTTAAGTACCAGTGCTCCTCTAATGAACAACTTGTTTATGATCCAGCCATTAAACAGAAAGTCCCTCTCGAGCCAGTGAGAGGGTGGGATCCCTTTGTTCAAGACCTGGAGTCACCATTTAAGGGAACACTCATCTACTTCTTCTAGAAGCGGGAAGGAGTGAATTCCATCTTGTGTTGTCATGTCCCAAACCCCCCACTCAGTCTTGTCCCCAAGAAGGTAGGCTTATTGAGTCGGCGTGCAGGCCACTCTCACCCGTACTAATCAAAGGACAATCCCTCGTGAGAAGAAGTTCATGACACACTCAGGATTAAGATTGAGTTACCTAGGTCATCCTATTGAAACAGTAACCTAACTAGTTAACGGTATTACATCTAGTGGTTTACTATTTCGTGGTCCGGTCTTATGCAAATTCATTGCATAGGATACCCCCGCTCGCATGTCTCCTACATGGACGCCTTGGATCAATACGTCTGTATCGAATACAAAGCGGGCCGTATCTCATAGTGTTACCAGGATAAGGTACCCAACCTTATCCCTGTACTATAGACCTTTTAGGTTGTTACTTGAACACTGATCCCCGTATGTCCCCACATACTAGTTCAAGTTACATATCAACAACCTTGGATCTTAGTTTATTGGATTTGGGTTATATTGTGCAATTTTAGACTTAAAATGACAATAACACTTTATTTCATAAACCTCAATAACACTTTATTGATACAAGTGTATAATTCGTTAATCATTCACTATCTACGAGTTTTAGGACATAAAACCCAACAGCTAAAACAGCCACTGCTCTGACTGATAAACACCGCGAGATCTCACCTGAACCGCGTCGACTCCACTGCTGCAACCTCACTGCCGCGAACTGCGCTGGTCGTCGGCGACACCATGAGCGGCGACCACGAACCAAGGCGACGATTGCTTGAAGAAAAACGATAAGAATGGGGTGGAGATGTAACGCCCCCAAATTTGGCCTAACTTAAGGAAACGTTACTAAAATTTATTCTTGTGCCAACCTAATGCCCCGAAAATTTCGGCAGCATAACGACGTAACTATAAGCTATCCAGAAATTTTTAAGCACCTGTTAAACAATATATATACACTTCTATAAGTGAGATCAACCAAACAAAAAACATCACCCCGTAACAGCTTAACACTTTCAAACTTCATGATACACAAGAACGAAAAAAAGTCTTGTAACAACAACTACGTAGCAAAAATACTAAAGTCACAACTCTTACAAAGGAAACATTCAATCTTATTTCACAAGCTAGAGATAACGAAGCTCAACTACATTAATTCTAAAGACAATATGAACTTCGAACATATCTAATAATTTTCAACATTTCGCTCCAAATAAAACATCTCCATTTAACACAAACTCCGCTAAACTACAAACTAACAACATGACATATTGGAGTAATGACGTCGAGACCACATATTAACTTAACCACTAGAAGAAAGGCAACCAAATTAACAGTTCTCTAATGGTCCTTCTTCCATCTCTCCTCTGCATAACCAAGCTCGAATATACTTTCAGCACCTGCAAAACCTGGTGGTGGGTCAGTACAAAACCACGGTACTGAGTAAGTGGCTCACACCTGAAGAGCCATCAAACATCATACATATACAAGACAATTACCATGCTTTTCAACTACAATATCATGTCTCACATACAAGACGAACAATCAACACATAAAAACACACTCAACTAATGCAATTGTGCAACCACCATGCACCTAACACATGAATTCTGCATCATGCCCTGCATACTCAATCTCCTCTCAAGCTAACGAGCTCGCTCAACACTCATAGCCCTCACAAAGCTCTCTAAGACTGACTCCTTCGAGTCACGCCGACCCCTAACCATATTACCCAGGGCCTCGATGTTTCTTACGGCACTCTGCGTTCGACCCTTGACCATATTACCCAAGGCCTCGAACTGTGCATCGCCCCTTGGCCATATTACCCAAGGCACCTGATGACTTCACGATCAAACTGTACATCGCCCATTGGCCATATTACCCAAGGCCCCCGATGACTTTCATAACGTATAAACTCATCACATCGCCCCTTGGCCATATTACCCAAGGCACCCGATGTTCCTCTTAATCCATTGGTGACATACCACCCCTCGAACATTTTTACCCGAGGCACCTGGTATTCACCTAACTTTCCTTTTTAATCACACAAGGCCCTCTGACCTCACAATCTCACTAGAATGCATGAATCCTACTCATCATGCTTCTAGACCATGTTTTATGCCAATGTCATGCTCACAGCTCAAAATGCACATTCTAAACATGTTTTCTAAACCATGCATTAAGTCATAAAACACATAAAGTGAGCAACACATTCTCTACATTATGCTCATGCTTTACAGTCAATCACAACAGAACAACATCTCAGCATAATTCAACATGACAGATCAACACATCAGTTCAACATGTTCAAAACTTTGTCAATAACATAACAACAAGCATATATATACCAAACATACTAAACTAAACAAACAAAGCACACAACATGCTAGCACACCAACAAACAGACCCAACAGGTAGAATTCCACTTACAATCGATCTAAAGTGCTCCTTAGCAGTTCTAACATTTCCTGAAATAAGGAAGATAAGGCTTAGAAGTTAGAACTCAGTTCGACGAACTTAAAATAAGTTGAGAAAGGACTAGGAAGAACCTTCTTACCTCAAAACCAACCTTAAACTTGATTCGAACACTCCAAAACTCGTTTGAATCTAGTTATAAAGGAATTCCACGGTTAGGAACATACTTTGAAGCGTCCAAAAATCAAACTGAACCCACAAGAAAGAGTACCCATTGCTTAGAGACTAATTTACAACACATACATGAGTCCAAAAAAAACATAACACTTGTTGCCCCTTACCGAAAAATGATCGAAATTGACCATTAACCTTACCCGGACTCTCCAATATCGCCCCGAACCTAAAACACACAATACTCAAAGCTCAGGGACTAGTTTAAGGCATGTAACAAGTACGAAAGTACTTATAGCTTGTTGTTACTTACTGAAAACACACCGAACAACCTCGAATCCTTGTTGTTTCGTGGTCATAAGAGCCTAAAATCGCATAAACAAGGTCGTTAAAGGGTGGGTAAATCCAAATCGAGAATGATTATCGATGGGTGGATGTCAGACTTACCGAAAAGAGGAAGAATCGAAATTGTAATCGGTTGGAAATCCAAACCACGTGCAGAGAGGGTTGGAAAAACGTGAGACCAATGTGAATCCTTGTCGAACTTGCATGGGTCAAGTTGCTAGCTACACAAAAAAATGAGTGAACAGCTGAATCAAGAAGAAGCTTCAAAAAGGAAAAAACTCACCAAAGAACAACCACGAGGGGTGCGGGTTTGCTCGCCACTGGCCGGAATCACGCCAAAGAAGCACGAGTTGCAGTGTCGCACGGTTTGGAATGAGAGAGTAGAGAACTCGAGGGTGATAGGTAGAAGGAGAGCTCGTCGGAATCACACTGGAGATCCTGCACCGGAGTTTGTTCGTGAGGGTGGCGTCGCACGGCTGAGTCGAGAGGGAATGGGCGGTGGCTGCACAAAGACGAGCTCGTGACTGCACGAAGGAAGAAGAAGAAAATCGAGATGGGTAAAGGTGGAATACGGCGCAAACGTGAAGAGGAAGAATGAGAATGGTTTTTTTTTCTCTTAATAAGGCTAAATCTCTCACTATCAACCCTTTTAAGAATCTAACCAAAGCCCTAATTTTCTTTCCAAGAATGAGAAAATCATTGGGTAATTGAATTTCCATATTTATGGGATTTGAATTTAAGAATTTGATTTCTAAACCAAAACTTCACCACTGAAATAATTTAATTCCCTTCAACCCAATAATTATTCCAAACTATCCTGAAAGGGCTTAATTTCGAAACGCGGGATACCTCGGGCTGCACGCGGCTTGGTTTGGTCTTATAAGATTAGATTAGGGTTTAATTTGGCTTCAAAGACATCTTATTTACAATTTTGCCATCCCAACATATTAAGTTAAAATTCCACTAATCTCTACTCATTCAAATCCCTCTTTTCACACTAATTACATGAAATCAAACCCAATTAACTCAAAATTAGAGAGATTGAGATTTACCTTAATTCCCAACGTTACATTTGGGGTAGGGAGAGAAAAGAGATGGTGAGTTTTTGTTGGAATAAAATTAGGAAGTGAAGGCGCAAGGATGTTTAGACAAAAAAGAGGAAAATTAACATAATGGTTATCACCATATTTATCAATGGGGTACTGATCGATTCTCAGAGAGATGATTAATTTGATACAGAAATATTGTTGATATGCATTAATCCAGGTATAAATTAAACATAATGAAGTAGTACCTAAAGTATTCTAGGGTCGAATCCACAGGGAAGGAAAGCTAAGAGATTTTAATAAACTTTACCAATAAACACTCGGACGCAGGGCATTTTTTAATTAAAATTTGGACGGTGATGACTGCGATGAAATGAAAGTATTCTGTAAAAGAAACTATGCGATGATGACAAGGCTATCAAGGCTTTTGTTGCAGCAACCACATGCGTCAATAAGCTATTTTGCAGCACATGCTTTGCTTAAATGTCCATTAATGCTTAAGTGAGAAATAAACATGTGATTCCCTTCTGGTACTACTCATGCATTTGGCATAGAACTAACAACGTTCTGTTCTATTAGTTCATGCGTTGGTACTGTTCTCTATCAACTTGCAAGTGACTGCGTTAGTCCTAAAACAGTCTAAGCACATTCATGAAATATCTTATTGCGGCAGTATTAGTTTCAACCCAACCAAGACTACATGCAATGTGCTAACTTGCTCTACTTAGATAATTCCACATGCATTACCTGTCAAGGATTTATCATGCTGCTACCACATTCGACTGGCCAGGCAGGAGTTAGTAATGAAAATATTATCGCATCTGAGCAGAAAGCATTAATTTGTCATTCATTCAAAATGTACGCATACAGAATAATCCTATCACCGCATGGGTGCCTAAGCTAAGCCTTGATAAAAGTGAATTAGCTCACGCTAAGAAAGAAAAACATAGTGCAATACATCCTAAGGCAATAAAGTCGCTGCGCTAGGAGAATCTTCTTCTTTTCCCGGTTTCTCCTTTTTTTTCTCTTTTGTTTTCTCCGATCCTCCCGCTCTCCCCTTTTCTCTTAGCAGCTGGCCGCTTTTTATAGGCTGAAGACGCTGACTTCTCCAAGAAATTGGCTTGCGTGCCCCAGTCTTCTTTTGTCAGCTTGCACATCAGTCATACGTTAGGGCGATCATCTTTCCAGTTATCATCGTACGAAATATGCTCTGGGATCTGCGCCTACACTGGAGAAAACTTGGGGCAAGGACAACTACAAATTCATGCGTTAGTGGTAAAAGCACATAACTTCCTATCGCATCTAAAAATACTTCTTTACAAGATTAGCTACCGCAATTCCCTTACTATTATGCGCTAGACCAACCCAACTTGGATCTTTTCAGCCTTATTTAGTTTAGATTTAAAGGAGAAATAACTTGCTTTTTTGCAAGTTATCAGGTACAATAATATTTGTTACTTTAAGCTTAAGTCAATATGGTTTTACTTTTGTTTTCAATGAAAGATTCGTCGCTTTATCTTGTATGTATACTCAATATCATGTCCACTTGTAATTAATATTGAATCATATTTGTTATAGGTAATTCTGGACTACTTCAAAAATCGAGGAACTGATAGAGCCAACGCAGCATCAACCTGAAATGCAATCAAGAGCCAGATCACCGAAAAAATAGAGGTCCAAGGCGATTGGGCTGAAGCCCAATCCCTAGCCTTTGTTGAGGTTGAGGCTGACCCCAGGCACAAGCCCAAGACTTACCCAATCACACTTATTCTAGGTCCTTGGAGTTCAGGTAGGGCCCGATTCGACCGAATCTGATCCTGAATCATCCCCGAATGTAGGAGAAACCCTAAAAACAAAAGAAGGTATATAAACCCTTCTTCAACCTTGAAGAAGGGATCTGAAACTCTATTCTTTGGACTCTCTCCTCTCTTACTCTTGCTCTCTCTTTGCCTCTCATCTTTCTCCTTGCTCACTTAAGCATCAGAGGCGATGTGGCAAGCACCACACCGGTGTGCAAGTTTCTTTTGTCTTACAGGCCACGTTTGCCCCCTCTCAAACAAATTTACAGTTGGTGTCACGTGAAGGTTAGGTGAGTTCTCCCTGCCTGAATTTTGGCATCAACAGTTGGCACCTTCTATGGGAAAAAAACTTGCTAGTGAAATATGCACATTTGTTACCTAATGAGTAAGAAGATGGAGAAAGAAATTCGGAAGACAGACGTAGAACATTCAGAAAGCAACCACCACCAATGGAAGTCGCATGATGGGAGCCACGCTCATCCTCGGACCTGATCTCCTCGGCCTCTATCCCGAGAGAGGAAGACCGATGCCAAAATTATCGCTCTTGAGGATCAAATGAGTAGAATGGATCGAAAATTGTCTAGGATACTGTGTATCTTAAATAAACATGGTCCAAGAACCAAAGTCCAAGAGGAGAAACCCGTTAGGGATCCGAGGAAGGGGAAGGAACCAATGAGGCACAATATAGAGTCAGAAACAAGATCAAAGGAAAAGAAAACTGACATTGTGACCAGTAGGGTCAGGGAGCTGAAGTCTGCAAGACGCACACAGTTCTGAGGAGTCCAGAACCAAGCATGTATAAGGGACACGACCACACTGTTTTGATGTCAAGTATCAGCCACACAACAGGAAGAGATCTGAGGAACCTAATCGAGGAAAAACGCAGATGACTAAGGTTGTTGAGGCCGAAGTCAGGGCAGCTGAGGTCGAGGCTAGAGCCGCCAAGGCCAAGTTCTTGAAAGATAACCCCCTTGGAAGACTAAGCTTCTAAACACAATAAAGGAGATCAAAAATGTCAAGGGGGACCTACAGAAATCGAAGGATTTTGAAGGACAATACTTAGAAGCCCTGATCGACTAAGTTGATCCATCCTTCACTAATAAAATAATGAAAGTTGAAGTGCCCCAAAAGTTCAAGATACCCACATTCAAGCAGTATGATCACAGCACCTAGACACCTACAGGTCATGGATGGACTTCCACGAAGTTTCAGATGCAATCAGGTGTCATGCCTTTTCTTTCACTTTAACAGGGTCAGTGAAGCAATGGTTTCAGAGACTGCAAAGGAGACTCATTAGTTTCTTCAAAGAACTAGTCCGTGTATTCGTTACACAATTCGTGGACGTCAGAAAACAAGACGAGCTTCACATTAATCTCCTGACTATCAAGCAACGACGAGGTGAGAGTTTTCGTGATTACATAACCCGTTTTAATGAAGAAGCACTCTAGGCTGAAGGATACAGCGATGAAGCAGTCATGGTAGCCATAATCGCCGGACTAGAAGAGTCATCCCCATACCTATGATGAGTTTGTCTCCAGAGCATAGAAGTATAAGAGTGCAGAGGAGTTGCTCAAATCAAAGAAGTCAGAACGAGAACACAATGAAAGTGTTAATATCTAAAAAGCGGAAGCAATTTTGGATCTTAGACACTTAATTGGTTCAATTTGATCATTATTTGCATGTTGTTCATAAGAAGAAAAACAGAGTAAGTTTACCAACCTTGCTTCTATGGAGAAATTGGTTGGATTTCTTTGTTGTTTTTCTTCACCAATCGATCACGAACCACCACTGGATCTTCCTTGCTATCCTCAAGCCTTTGGAACGGATTGTGGGATCCTCAAGTGATGTAATTTGAGTGAGAAAACTTGAAGAACAAGCATATGAAGATGGGTTTTGTGAGTATTCAATTTGGCAGCATTTCCTTAAGATACAAGCTTAATTCTTCAGCAATCTTCTTCCCCTTTCATAGAGGAATTATAGCCGAAGAGTTTCATTAGGAATTTACACCAATTCAATCCCATTTGAGTGGGAATTTTGGTGGCCAAAAGTAGGGGAGTGCATGGGTTTAGTCACCATGCACTCCACTTCCAAAAATTCAATAATTTTGAATTTAGTTTAATTTCCATAATTATCTTAATAATCAGATAATTATCTAATTTTAATTAATCTGAAAAATCAAAAATGAATTTTCAATTTTTTGAAATTAATTCAAAATTAATTTAAAACTATTATTAATTAAATAATTAATTATTAATTTAATATCTAATATTAAATTAATATTTTGCCACTATTCCCGAACATTTCTGAAATGTTATTTTTCTCATTATGAATCCCTATTCATGTTTTCAATATTTAAATCGTATTTAAATATTAATTTACTCACATACTCAGTTTTCACAAAAACCCGACGTACCGACAACACCTTTCACATCTTCTCATTTTTCTCAACATGAACTTAAAGTAATTCATATTTTATCCATCATATTGTTCCAAAGGTTAGTCTCGAGCTAGCAAGGGGACCTAATGGACCTACAGATCATGGGCTCCAACGGTACGAGGTAAAACTAGTCAAACTTTTTTAACCTAGTTAACCAACATCTGTTAACTACCAGGACACTCCACTTTAGCCTAGTAGTTGAACTCCCCTCACTGTAGATATATTTGTGTCTACTCGATGTAACTGATAAGGGTCAAAAAATATACCTATTTTACCCTTATTCTTAGTTCATTTCTTGGTCAAATATTGAGTGTTTAGGTCAATTTTACTATTTCCAAGCTCAAAATATGTTAATTTGATAAGTTAGGGTGTTGAGAGTCACTTTTGTTGAATTATGCTTAATTATGCCTAAAAAGACTTGATTTGAAGCAAATTTGACTTAGTTTGCTGTTGTGCAGAAAAACAGAGTTGAAGCTGGAATTCCCCAGAAATGCGATCGCATTTCTGGGAAGGCAAAATGGAAATGCGACCGCATTTCAGGAAAAATAGAGGCCGTTTCGAGTCACACGCGAGTCGTTGTTGACGAGTCTTCTTCGCACCTAACTGGTTGTTTTGACCCCGAAACTGACTGGGCAACCTTCCAGAACCTATTTCGCAGCTCCTCAACCAATTTCTACACTATATAAGCTCGGGATTCGAAGTCAAATTCAAGCAGAACTCACTTGGAAGAAAAGGGTGGTGACAGAACCCTGGCTCGACTCCAATGAGTAGGGATGCCCGAGGTCCTTCTTAGATGACAAATTCTAACCCGAGAGAGAGTTAGACATCAAACCTTGTGGTTTGTAGAGAGTGTCACCCATTCCCATCTTGTAAAAGTGAGAGAGTGGAGTGTCTTAGCGAACTCTAGAAGGATTGTGTAAACAAAAAACCCATAATATTTAGCTATCTCTTTTAATTCCAGCTCTTGAATCTTTTTCATTACTTTGTATTCTTTTCATCATTGTTTCAATGAAAATGTGTTCATTTTCTTTTTATCCCATCATGAGTAGCTAAATCCCACTGAGGGGTTCAATGTGGTGAATTCCCTTAGGGTTTAATGGCTTGAAAGTGTTCTATTTGCTTAAGTAGGGTTTAATGCATGTGATTCTTTATTGAATATCATTCTGATCTTGCTAAGTTTAATTTGATCACTTAGACTTTGCATGCTATGTGAGTTTGATCTCGAAAGGGACAAACGATATCGATTCTCATAAAGGTGATATAGGAGAAAAAGCTCGAAAGAGATTGTTCGGCGATATAGGGCAAGCTGCCTAAGGCACCCTATATTGACTATAGGGTTATAGGTTGCATTCGTGAATTATCTATGTCGGAGTCGAGTCCCAGAAATGGGCATAACGGTACTTGCTTAGCCTTCTTACGGTTTTTGGAAACAAGGGCCAAAAGGAAGTTAAATCTGACCCAATGCATTAAACACTCTTAAGTTAGATATTGCATAAGTATGGTTGTTACCCTAGGGATGAATCCATGTTGAATACCTCGTTTTATCTTATTGTTATTCTTTATTATTCTATTGCTAGTTTTATTTATCTTTTCGAAAAACCCAATCAATCAACTTATTATTTTCTTTGGTTACCTTTTTCAAAAGCAATCATTTTAGCAGTTTCTTCATCAAATCTGAATTTCCAATTTAGTCCTCGTGGGATCGATACCCTTGGAATACTTTCTAAGGTTTTTTATTACTACGTGCGACAGTGTATACTTGCACTTAAGTGTTGGCTGAATTATTCTTTATTATTTCACTTATCATCTTATCTCACATCCATCTATTCAGCTAGCCACGCACCAGTAACCATGATTAGTAAGTCAATCCTTCACAGGTCGTTTGTTACTATAGATAGGTCAAAACCTCGTTTTACCCCTACAACACATCTTAGTTCCTTAAGTCCACTGTTCCTCTAATGAACAATTTTGTTCATGGTCCAACCATTAAACAAGATCCCTCTCGAGCCAATGAGAGGGTGGGGCCCCTTGTTCAAGTCTTGGATTCAGCACTTAAGGGAACAACCTCTCTACTATCCCTAAATAGGGTAGGAGTGAATTCCATATTGCATTACTATTGATGGTTGGTCGGAATGGTTGACAATTGAATATAAATCTGTCGTGGATTTTAATCAATCCAAGTATAAATTAACAAAATCAAGTAATACCTGGTGAGTCCAGGGTCGAATCCACAGGGAAGGTTATGTGCAAAGTTTTAATAATATTTACTGATCTAAACTCAAAACGTGTGATATTATATAAAAGGATAAAGAATAGAGTTGGTAAGTTTTTAAAAAGAAAACTTACAGAAAGCTAAACATGCGACAAGAGTGAAAGGAAAAGTATTAAGAAGAATGGTATCAACGTTGTTGCGGTTGCAACCTCATGCGTTTATAAGAACCTTGTAGCACGTACTTTGGTTAATTGATTCATTAATGCCTAAGTGAGAAAAAATCATAAGTTTCCCTTCTGGTACTCCTTCTGCGTTTGACATAAAACTATCAATTGGTTATTTGGCTAGTTCATGTGTGGGGCTTAGTTCTCTAATACTTACAAGGGATTGCGTTAGTCTTAACGAAATCAAAGCTCATGCATGCACTATCTTTTAGCGGTAATATTTTCATGCTACCAAGACTACATGTCATGCGCTAACTTGTTCTACTTAGAGATGTCTGCATGCATTACCTGTCAGGGAATTAGCATACTGCTACCGCATCCGGCTGGCCAAGCGGGAGTTAGTAATGAAAAGAGTATTGCAACTAAGTAGAAGACAATTAATGTTTCATTTAAACCAAAATATGCGCTTACAAAATATACTTATCACCGCATGAGATGCTTGCGCTAAGCCTTGAAGAAGAAAATTAGCTCATGCGAGCAAAACAATACATCACGCAATAATACATTGCCAACGCCAGTCTACTCTAAATCACAGTTCTCTGTGATTTCTCTTTCTCCTTGATCTTCGTCCTCTACTCTCGTCCCTCTATTCTTCTCAATATGAGTTCTATGTCTTGGAGCAGGTGGATTCTATTTATAGGCGAGGGAGGCTAACTTCTCCAAGTAATTGGCCACTTGCTTCAATCATCATCGGCCAACTTGTAACTTTTCAGCCCTTTTTCAGCCCACTTGCGTTAGTTTTATCAGTTGTGTCAGCGTTTGTCTTTTCATCCATCTTGTCTATCTCTTGATTGTCTTGGAATGTGTACCTGCGCTGAGAAGAAACTTTGGAAAACAACTGAATTAGTTGCGTTAGTGCCCTATATTTTATAATTTCTCACCGCATACATGAATATAGCTCGCCGCATAAAATTATCACATTTTCCTTTCTTATTGCGCTGAAGCAACACATCTTTGTTTCTTTTGGCCTTGTTTTAGCCTAAGTTTAAAGGACAAATAACTTGCTTTTTGCAAGTTATCAACTATGTCCTCAGCCATCCATCTAGTGTTATCCCCAAAATGGGAGGTTTATTGAACGAAATTTTATGACCACTCTCACCTATGCAGATCAAAGGATAACCCTAAACAAATAGGAGTTCATAGTAAGCTCAAGATTAAGATCGAATTACCTAAGTCATCGCATGAAATAATCAGTCTTAACAGTAAACGGCGTTATAAAGTAAGAGTGACTTATTTCTCGGTCCAGTCTTGTGTAAACATCTTTTACACAAGATGTCCCTACTCGCATGTCTTTACATGAACGATCCAGGATCACATCGTTTGCCTTATTCGCAAAGTAGGCCGCATCCATAGTGTTACCAGAAGAAGGTACCCACTCTTATTCATATACTATAGACCATTTAGGTTATATACTCGAACTTGATCCCTGTCCATATTCACTATATAGTTCAAGTATCTCATGTTATAAACTTGAGTTCTAGGACATAAATCCCAACACACAAGAGGGTCTTCTTCATTTGACCGAGATAGGAAGAAAGACAAGACACAACAGGCAGACGAGGGTGGCTAAGGTCGAGCCGACCATAGCCATGACCGAGGTCGACCAAACCGTGGAGACTACACAAGTAAGTTTGAAAAATACACTCATACCTTACTCCCCAAGATCAGATCTTGATGAAGATTCAAAATACGAACCTCCTTAACGTACCTAGAAAGTTGAAGTCAAATCCTGACAGAAGAGACAAAAACCAATATTGTCTCTGTAGGGATAAAACCCCTTTGCGTAGCGGAATTAAATCAGACCATTTACTCAGTTTTTAATTAGGATTAAAATACTGTACGTTGGCAAAATTACAACATACATAAATTAATCAATCTACTGTAATTTAAGGCTACAACATGCTTTAAATAAATTAAAATCTAAGATCTAATCCTAGATTCAAGATAAACAAAGAAGTAGAAATCCCAAATCTTCGTTGTTGACTCTGGAGGGCTTCACCAACACCTTTGGGAGGAAGATCTTCTCTGCAATCTGGCTTCTTGAAATTCAAAGCGACACCACCACGAAATCCAGTCGGTATTCTCAATAGGCTATAGGATGAGGTTTCTTGTGGGAGCAAGAAGAAAACTCTAGGGAGAATGGAGATTCTACTACAAAATCTCATAACACCAGAGAGCTAGAGAGAGATGGAGCGTGAGAGTCAGTAAGTTACACCGAATGAGCGTAACCTTCTCCTTAATCCCCTCCTCTAGACGTGTATTAGGCAGTTATGGGAATACCACGATTTATCAGTTAACTGATAAATCTAATTAATAATAATAATTAATAAAAAAAACTATTAATGATTATTTTATTAAATAATTAAATCAACAATTGATTTAATTTATATATATGAAATACATATATATAAATATTCTCATATAACCTATAGTTTTAATGCAATTTAATTAAATCAAATTTAATTAAATTAAATTAAAAAAATGATTAATTAATACTATAATTAAATATCATATATTTAATTATATCTCTCTCACATAATCTATAGTATTAATGTGCATCCAATGTGGATTAATTTTAACCTATAGTTTTAATATGAATCCAATTCATATTTAAAACTTAATATTCAAACCCCTTCGAATATTCAATTCTCCCTTAGATATTTACCTCAATGCCCTAAATGAGCTACCGGTGGGACCTAATGGACCTACAGATCAGAAGCTCCAACGATATGAGATTAAGTGGCTAAACTCATTAACCAAGTTAATCAATATTTGTTAACTTTGGTTCACTCCACTATAGAACCACAGTTGCACTCTTCTCACTGCAGATATATTTCTGTGTCCACGAATATCGACCAATAACAGCAAGTCAGTCCTTCACTTGTGTTCGTAACCCCAGCTAGGTCAAATTATCGTTTTACCCCTGGGTTACATCTACTTCCTTAAGTCCCCAGTGCTCCTCTAATGAACAACCTGTTTGAGGTCCAACCTACAAACAGAAGTCCCTCTCGTGCCATAGAGAGGGCAGGGCCTATTGTTCAAGACCCGGAGACACCACTTAAAGGAACACACTTCTACTTACCCTAAAGTCAGGAAGGAGTGAATTCCATCTTGTGTGATTATGTTCCCAGCTCCCACTTGGTCTTGTCCCCAAAATGGTAGGCTTATTGAGTCGGCGTGCAAGCCACTCTCACCCATACAAATCAAAGGACAATTGATAAGGGTAAAAAATATACCTATTTTACCCTTTTATTTAGCTCATTTTCTTGTCAAAAGTTGCATGTTTAGATCAATTTTACTATTGTCGAGCTCAAAATATGTTAAAGTTGATGAATTAGGGAGTTGAGAGTCACATTTGTCAAAATATGCTTAATTGTGCTTAAAACGACTCAATTTGATATGAATTTGACCCAATTTGGTGTTGTGCAGGAAAACAGAGGGAAGCTGAAAATTACCCAGAAATGCGACCCATTTCTGGGAAGGCAAATTTCAAATGAGACCGCATTTCTGGAAAAACAGAGGCCGTTCCGAGTCCGTCGCAGGTCGTTTTGAACGAGACTTTTGCGCACCTAACTAGCCGTTTTGACCCCGAAAATGACTAGACAACCTACCAGCACCTATTTTGTGGCTCCTCAACTACTCCTCACACTATATAAGGCCTTGATTCGAAGTCAAATGCAAGCATAACTCACTGGGAAGAAGATGGTGGTGACAGAACCCTAGTAGACTCCCATGAGTAGGGATGCCCGAGGTCCTTCTTAGATGACTGAATTCTAACCTTAGTTAGATATCAAACCTTAGTGTTTGTAGGGATTTTCACCCTATTCCCATTTGTAAAGGAGAGTAGAGTGTCGAGCGAACTCTAGAAGGATTGGATAAAAGAAAAAACCCTAGTATTTAGCTACTACTCATTATTTCCAACACTTGTCACTTTTCATTCATTTGTATTCTTTATATTTTACTTCAATGGAAAGTTGTTCATTTGCACTTTATCCCACCATGCTTAGCTAAATTTCGTTGAGGGGTTCAATATAGTGAATTCCCTTATGGTTCAATAGCTTGAAAGTTTTTATTTTCTTAAGTTTTATTCAATGCATGTCATCCTTTATTGTTTATCATTATGATCTTGCCGAGTTTAAATTGTTCACTTAGACTTTGCATGCCATGTGAGTTTGATCTCGAAAGGGACGAACGATATCGGCACTTGTTGCCACACCGCAATACCGCAAGTGCACGGGCCGCAAGTAATATAAAACGGAAATATTTCGAGTATCGAATCCACATGGAGGTGAAGCGAAAATTAAGCAAAGCAATAAATTCTTGATCACTAAAAATACTTGGAGGAAATAATATTTAGGGACCAAAACATGAAATAAAAGGAATTTGAAATTTTAAGCAATTAAAGATTAAAAATTTGATCAATCAAGAGAAAATAAAATGTGGAGAAAGAGTTTTTAGTGAGAAGCGGGGTCTTGAAAATCAATTAATAGCTAAATAATTATTACAATTAACCTATCTCATTGCCCAACTAATTATACTCCTAGAATCTCTGTTAATCACATAGGATCTCCTGTCGATTTCCCCTAATTCTAATTAATCCATTTTAGCAACCTAAGTGTCCTTAGCGCCATTAAAACTCGTTAATTATTACGCTCTGATTCATTTTAGGAATCTAAGTTTAATCAACTAATCCCGTTGTCACGACGGGCAATTAAACTAGTTGCATGGATTATGATCTATCCTAATTTCTCTCCGTCGAGTTTCCATTAAGAATCGGATCAATATACAATTGGTCAGATTGCATACAGCATTACGAACATCCATACAAATAATCAGTCCAAGAGGGCAAGAGAAAGACAATCATAATAACATTTAACTATATATTTTCATTTCAAGACCCCAAATTGGGGTTTAGCTACACATGGCTAAAATATTCACAAGATATACAATGGAAAGCATATAGTTGAGCAAAATAAAAGGAAAGGAAATGACCGTCGAAGACCCCGTCGCTAGCGCTTGGAGTCCCTCCGAGCACACCTTGAGCCTCTTAGAGTGCTCCCCAAAGCTCCCCAAAATTTTCCCACTAAGAACTCTCAAAAAGACTAAAAAGCCTTGAGAGAAGGCTTAAAAAGAACCAAGGAAGAAATGAATGAATGAAGGAATGAATGATTGATGCATAAAATGGGCACCAAGGGGCGCCTTATATAGGCCCGGAAATAGGACAGCGTCGCGACGCTTCGACGTCACCCAACTTGCTGGCCAAGAAATGGGACAGCGTCTCGACGCTGTGCGGTTTCCAGAACAGGCTGGCGCGGATTTGGGCTTGGTCTTGGGCCTTTCTTCATTTCTTTTTGGATCAACTTGCATGGTTGACTTCTTGGGCTCCCCTTTTGACCCATGCATGGAAATTTGGGCTTGGATAGCTCATTTTAGGGCCTTTTTCCACCAAAAATCCATAATTTGCTCCTAAAGACCAAATAACAAAATATATTAAATTTCTTCGATAAAAACACAATTAAAGCGCCTAAAAGCTTAATAATTTAGGACTAAAATAGCGACATTTCTGTCTGCTATCAGTTCTCATAAAGGTGATATAGGAGAAAAGGCTCGAAAGAGTGTATTCGGTGTTATAGGGCGAGGTTGCCTAAGGCACCCTATAACAACTATAGGGTTATAGATTGCATGCTTGCTTTATCTATGTCGGAGTCGAGTCACAAAAATGTGCATAACGGTACTCGCTTAGCCTTCTAACGGTTCTTGGGAGCAAGGCCAAATAGAAGTTAAATCTGATCCAATGCATTAAGTAGGCATAAGTTGAATAATCTATGATTAAAGTTATTTTCCTTTGGGATGAATCTATATTGAACACCCCGTTTTATTTATCATTGTTATTTCTTTACTTATTTGTTTGGTTTAATTTCCAAAAATCAATCATCAGTTATTTCTTTGGTTACCTATTTTAAGCAATCTTTGTACAGTTTCTTCTTCAAATCTGTGTTTCCAATTTAGTCCTCGTGGGATCGATACCCTTGAAATACTTCTAAGGTTTTTATTACTACGTGTGACAGTGTATACTTGCACTAAGGTTGGCTGAATTATTCGGTTTTTTTTTTAATTTTATCCAATACTAGGGCTTGAAAGCCAAGGCCGAGCCAACCATACTTCATGCCAGGGCCGAGGATAGCATTCTTAAGAACACATTGAGTCTGAGCTTAGGGAGTTTTAGTCCTTTTACTTATTGCACTTTTATCATGTAATTAGAGCATTGTTTTCTCAATTTACTTTTGATAAGTAGGAGTAGACGCTCTCTCTTTTGTTTTACCATTCAAAGTTGAATGTAAGCATTTTATTAATGTCAAGTCCTAGTTCTTCACTTTCAAAGCTCAGAACGTGTTTCAAAGAATGTATCAAGACTTTGTGTGAGCCAAAGCTTTTGAGCTCAGTGCAAGTCTGAGCCTCCGAGCTTAGTGCCCACGCCTACATGCGAGCTTAAGCCTTCAAGCTTAGTGCCCACGCCTACAAGTGAACCTAAGCCTTCAAGCTTAGAGCCCACGCCTACATGGAAGCCTAAGATTTCATGCTTAGAGCCCACACCTACATGCGAGTCTAAGCTTTCAAGCTCACGACCCATGCCACTACATGCGGACATGAGACATTGAGCACACGACCCACGCTAAGATCAAGTTTGAGCCGAGCCCACCTGGCCGAGGCTGTGACCCTAAACCTTAAAGGTATTCTTCTCTTTACTCAACTATATTTTATGTTTCACTAAAATTTTAGTTGAGCAAAGGAGCTACACAGGGGATATGCACTCCCTATTAAACAAAAAACAAGTAACAAGGGATATGCACTCCCTATTAAACAAAAAGCAAACTAGGTTAACATGTTTTGATCTAAAATTACATGTTCTAACCTCTTCCCTCACTATTCTTCCATGAGGATAAAGATTGAATGTAGGGAGCTGATGTTTGAGCTAACAAGGGCTTGAGGTCGAGGTCGACCCTAGCCTTTTCCCTCATTCTTCTTTTGCAGAAACAGAAATTTGAATAGGATGCGTTTGGTGGGTAATCTAAAAACAGAAATTTGAAAACAAGGGATTCAATGAAAACATAGTTGTATTTCATGTTTTCAGATATATGTTTGGTAGCAGATTCAGAAATTGAATCCGAATTTAAATAATGGTTCAAAATGTATGTTTGATAATATATTTATAAACCATAAATTATTTGTAGTTATCAATTAAATACTAAGTTGAATATAAAATATTATTAGTTAATTTATAAACATGTTATTTGTTATAAATTTATTATTATTATTATTTTACAATATCATATAATTTATGATATATTATATTATACAAATTTTAATTTCACAAAAATAAATTGAGTTTATAATACGAAATACTATATTTATTAAAGTTTTTATTTTTTTTAATTTAATTCTGCATTTAAAATTTTCAAATTCAAAATCTGGATACAAGGAAAACATCAAAAAGTTGTTTTCAGAATTTCTTCTATTTGGATCATAGAATCCAAAAACAGTTTTAGAAAACACATCTGTCAAACGCATATTCACTGAATTCAGTGAATCTGAAAACATAAAACATAAACTATATTGCCTACCAAACAAGCCCTAATGTTTTGATGCAGGAACTCATAATTTTCAATGACATGAAAGGTGGTCGAGGCTGACCCTATGGTCTTACCACGTTAGTCACATAGGGGTCGTTTGGTTTGAGGTTTTATAGATGTTTAGGAATAAGATTGCTAAGAATCAAAGATAGTTGTGTTTGGTTGTGCATGTGAATGTCATCAAGATTCTATGAGAACCAATTATGTTTGAATTTATTATTTAGAATTAACCATGTAAACTTTATGTAATTTTAATAAATTAATCAATAAAATAATCAAAATTAATTCAAAGATATTAATAAAAATTAATGAATTAATAATCATGAAATAATTTTAATTGAATAAACTATGTTAATTTAACTAATTAAAATGATTTAATTAACTTTTTTAATAAATATCCTTAATTACAGTAATTTAATATATTTGTATCCATAAAAATTAATTAGATGAATATTTTAATAATAATATGATTATTTATTTATGTATTATAAAGAAATCCAAAAAAATAATTAATTGATTATAAATAATCAATAAGTAATTAATTATAGTTATTGAAAAATTAATTTTGATACAAAATTCATTTAAATACTTTTAATTCAATAATTAAATATATTTTCAATAATGTTAACTAATTAATTACAATTTTAGTAAATATGTAATTGCATCTATTTAATAAACTCGGACTAAGTATTTTTTTAAAAAAAAACTTGAAACTCTTGACAAATTATTATTTATTTAATCTAATTAAATAATTTATTATAATATTTTTAAATTTATATCAATTAGTTAATTAATTAACTATATCCAAAATAAAATTGCATGTAAAATTAAAAAGAAGAAGAGATGGGCAAAGAGAAAACTCATACTTTTGTAAGGGCATAGAAAGCCCTTGCATATGGGCATAAATGATGTTTGGGTGTGCTTTATTCTAAGGGCCCACCATAGAAACCTTGAAACAAACAAGGGTATCAGCAACTCTTGTCCATTCTCATCTCCAAAACCCTGCACCAAACGACCAATGACTAAGGGAAAAAAACATTTAAGGCTTTAAAACAAAGGAACGATTCAACAATGTTCAAACATGAAGAAATGGGAAGAGGAGGTTTAGAAAAAAGACACGAGAGGTTTGGGTAAACCTCAACCTCGACCTCGGTAGGTGGTCGAGATCGAGGCCAAGTTCCGCCTCAACCCGTGGTCGAGGCTAGGCCAAGGTCGAGGTCGTCCAACTATTCCTACAATCCCTCATTTTTCTCATTTTCATCTTACCTCCCTATTTAGGGAGTCTTTGTTTTGTCCAGTTTTTGTCCTCTCTTGCAGGATAACGAGAAATCCACTCGAGGCAATGATTGTACTCTAAATCGAGTTTAAAAGGCTTAACCTATAGCGATAAGCCGCACCTGAATCCCAATTCAAGAACGAGGGTTTAATGTTATAGGTAATCTCAATTTGAGGAACTGACAGAGCCAATGCAACATCAACCTGAAACGAAACCAAGAGCCAAACCACCGAGGAAACAGAGACCTTGAGGCGATTGGGCCAAAGCCCAATCCCTAGCCTCGGCCAACCCCGAGCACAAGCCAAGGGTTGACTAGATCCCACTTATTCTTGATCCCAAGAGTTCAGGCGGAGGCCGGTTCGACCGAATCTGATCTTAAATCGTCCTCGAAGGCTAGAGAAACCCTAAAAACAAGGGAAAGTATATAAACACTTCTTCAACTTTGAAGAAGGGATCCGAAACTCTATTATCTAGATTCTCTCCTCTCATACTCTTGTTGTCTCTTTACCTCTCATCTTTCTCCTTGCTAACTTAAGCATCAGAGGCGGTGTGACAAACACTACACTAGTGTGCAGGTTTCTTTTGTCTTGCAAACCACGTCTTCCCCCTCTTAAACAAATTTTCCGTTAGTGTCACATGAAGATCATGTGAGTTCTCCCTGCCTGGATTTTGGCATCAACAATATTTGTATTTCCAGCATTTATTCTAATTTCCTTTAATAATATAGATGAGATGGCTACTGAATTCCATGATAATTGTTCATGCTAATCTTTTTTATTGGAGATCACCCCCTTCAACAATATTTCTATGCAAGCAATGTTACATCTTGGATAGAATTTTATCAAATATAATAGCTTGTTTAGATTCTCTAATTTGTTGTAACCTATTTGTTTGTTGTAACCTTTTCTTGTTATTTTCTGTTTTCTATTATTAGCATTTTTTCATGTATTTAAGAGGGCTCCTTCCCTTTGATTCAATGAGAAGTGTAGATCATATTTCCTCTCAACTCTTGTTATGGTATCAGAGCAAGATTGTCTCTAATTTTTTTTCCTTCACACCCTTATTCAACCATTATCGCTCGAAGTTCTTGAAGTTTCTTTTCCATGGCAAACAAGAACACTGTTGGCGATGATTCCCTGGATATTGATGCGCAACTGAATCCATTCCTTCTCCATCATTCTTTCACTTCGACGACAACACTTGTTAATCAACCTCTTATCGGTGCTGATAACTACGTTTCGTGGAGCAGAGCAATGATGATGGCTCTCTCAGGGAAAAATAAAGAAGGTTTTATCGATGGATCCATTGAGAAACCGACTTCTTCAAAACTGGCAAAGGCTTGGAAGTGCAACAATGACATCATAGCTACTTGGATTATAAATTCTGTTTCCAAGGAGATTGTCGCAAGTATCGTCTACTCTGGTTGTGTCAAAGATGTTTGGGACGAATTGGCAGATCGATTTAAGGAAAGCAATAGACCGAAAATTTATCAATTACGCAAAGAGTTGATAACTACTACTCCAGGTACGCTTTCTGTCGAAGCCTATTTCACAAAATTGAAGACGATATGGCAAAATCTCAATGATTTTCGTCCTCACATTGAATGCACTTGTGATAAACTTAAGTTTTTTCTTGAACATCTGGAATCAGAGTATATTATGATATTTTTGATGGGATTAAATGATCGGTATGCTCCTATTAGAACTCAAATTTTACTGATGAATCTGATCCCATCCATTAGCAAGGTTTTTTCTTTAGTTATTCAAGAGGAATGACAAAGAAATGCAGGAATCAGTAATAATCAGTCTGATCCAGTTGCTCTACTTGCTGCGAGTACTTCTAAGAAAGATTTTTCTGCTGATTCCTCAAATCAATCTCGAAAGAGGGATAATTCTCGTGACAACCGGCGCCCTATTTGCTCGCATTGTGGTATTCGTGGACATACTGTTGATAAATGTTACAAGATCCACGACTATCCACCTGGTTATAGATCACGAAATCAAAGTTCAAATCAGAGTTCTAGCTCGACGGGTTATAGTTCCAACTATTCTCCTAAATCTGTTGACATTAACTCTGTTGTTCAAGCCTCGCAGCCTACTTCAACTGGAACAAATTTTTTCTCGAGTCTAAATGCAAATCAGTGCTCTTAACTAATGGAGCTTTTGTCTGCTCAACTTCAAGCGGCCAAATCTAAAACTATTACAGTAGCTACTTCTACTGTTCATGCCACAGGTACTTGTGATCTTAATTCACCGATTGATTCAAATACATGGATTCTTGACTCAGGCGCATCTAGACACATATCTCATTGCCAACATTTATTTCATAACTGACGCTCAGTTAATAATGTGTCTGTCATATTGCCTACTTCTTATCAAGTCCATGTTAATCGCATAGGTGATATACAGATTTCTCCGGATTTGGTGTTATATGATGTTCAATATGTTCCGCAGTTCACTTACAATCTTATTCCAGTTAGCTGCCTATTGATGTCTAAAGATATCGAGCTAAAATTCTATGGTGACTACTGTATAATACAGGACAGACTCCTATCGAAGATGACAAGGCTAACTGTCAAAATGGTTTATATTTGCTGTCTTCGTGCGATGTCATTTCTGCTTGTTCTATTTCAGCTACCACTTGGCACCATTGTTTGGGTCGTTTATCTCCCAAACGGTTGCTTCTAATGAAAGACAGGCTTCCTTTTTCTGACTCTCACTCTGAAACTTGTCATATATGTCCATTAGCCAAGCAAAGAAGGTTGTCTTTTCCTTTTAATAATAATGTAGCTGCTGAAGTTTTTGATTTAGTCCATTGTGACGTTTGGGGTCCTTTTAAGACTCCCACTTATAATGGACATATATATTTTTTGACCATTGTTGATGATTGTTCTCGGTATACTTGGGTTTTCCTTTTGCGTGCAAAGTCTGAAGCTATTACTATTATTCCTCATTTTTTCAAGCTTGTTGAAACTCAATTTTCGAAAGTTATTAAGGTGTTTCGGTCTGACAATGCTCCTGAGCTTCGTTTTGAGGATTTTTTTGCTTCTACTGGTACTTTGCATAAGTTTTCTTGTGTGGAACGGCCTCAACAAAATTCAGTTGTTGAACGAAAACATCAGCATCTTTTAAATGTTGCTAGGGCCTTACTCTTTCAGACTCGAGTCCCTCTTCGATTTTGGGGTGACTGTGTTTTAACTGCTACATTTCTCATTAACAGGATACCTATGCCTTTATTATCAAATGCCACTCCTTTGTCTATTTTGCATAAAAATGATGTTGATTACTCTTATTTACGGACTTTTGGTTGCCTGTGTTATGCATCAACACTTTCTGCTCAACGTTCTAAATTTGGACCACAAGCCACTGACAATGCTCCTGAGCTTCGTTTTGAGGATTTTTTTTGCTTCTACTGGTACTTTGCATAAGTTTTCTTGTGTGGAACGGCCTCAACAAAATTCAGTTGTTGAACGAAAACATCAGCATCTTTTAAATGTTGTTAGGGCCTTACTCTTTCAGTCTCGAGTCCCTCTTTGATTTTGGGGTGATTGTGTTTTAACTGCTACATTTCTCATTAACAGGATACCTATGCCTTTATTATCGAATGCCACTCCTTTTTCTATTTTGCATAAAAAGGATGTTGATTACTCTTATTTACGGACTTTTGGTTGCCTGTGTTATGCATCAACACTTTCTGCTCAACGTTCTAAATTTGGACCACGAGCCACTTCTTGTGTTTTTCTTGGGTATCCTGCCGGTATAAAAGGTTACAAATTATATGATGTTGCAAAAAGACAAGTGTTTGTCTCTCGGGATGTTATTTTCATGGAAGATCATTTCCCATTCCACACTATTCCTGATGTACCTAATGTGGATGATCTATTTTCAGATATTGCTTTACCTTGCCCCGTTTTAGGTTTTATTCCTACTTTTAATGAAGCTACTATGATAGAAACTCCAGATGACAATTCTCCTGAAGCAGTTAATGTCGAGGCCCCCACAGATATTGTTCAAACTTCTCTGGTTCCTTCGACTGAAGTTCCTGGGGTTTCTGTTCATGATGGAATTCCAGCTAACACAGAATCTGCTGCTACTTCTGTTGATACTGATTCTGTTCATGATGGGGTTCCTGAGGTTTCTTTGCCTGCTCCATCTGTTCAGCCGCTCAGACGTTCTTCTCGGTCTCATCATCCACTTGGGTTTCTACAGGATTACCATTGCAACCTAATTCAACATCGAGCATTTTGTCCTACTGATAAGTTTCCATATTCTCTTCAACAATACTTATCATACGACAAATTTGCTCCTTCTCACAGGTTTTTTATTTGTAACATCTCCACCTCATTTGAACCATCTTATTTCCATCAAGCCATTAAGTTTCCACATTGGAAGACAGCTATGGATGAAGAAATAGCCGCTATGGAACACACCAAGACTTGGAGTGTCGTTCCTTTGCCTCCCGGCCACCAACCTGTTGGTTGCAAGTGGGTATATCGCGTCAAACATAAAGCTGATGGTTCTGTGGATCGTTACAAAGCTCGTCTTGTGGCCAAAGGATATAGTCAACAAGAAGGTATAGACTATTTTGATACTTTTTCCCCTGTTGCGAAAATAGTTACTGTCAAATTACTATTATCTTTTGATGCTTCTTTTCAATGGAGTCTTGCTCAAATGGACGTTAACAATGCTTTCTTGAATGGCAATTTGTTTGAAGAAGTTTATATGTCTCTGCCCTTGGGTTATTATGATAAAACATCTTCCTCTAGTCCTCCGTTGGTATGCAAATTACACAAGTCCATATATGTCCTCAAACAAGCTTCAAGACAGTGGTTTTTAAAATTTTCTCAAGTACTAACTTCTCATGGATTTATTCAGTCTAAGGCTGATTACTCTTTGTTCACCAAGGGAAAGAATTCTACTTTTGTGGCTCTCTTGGTATATGTTGATGACATTTTAATCACCGGTCCGTCACCTCGTGAAATTGACGAGGTAAAAACTCTCCTCCGTTCTAAATTTTTACTTAAAGATTTGGGGACTGCTAAATATTTCCTTGGTTTAGAACTCTCTCGTTCTTCCCAAGGAATATACATTTCTCAACGGAAGTATTGTCTTCAAATTTTAGAAAACTGTGGATTACTTGGGGCTAAACCGGTTGCTCATCCTATGATTCCTAGCCTTCGTCTTTCAGCTAGTTCAGGTGTTTTACTTGATTCTACTGCTGCCACTGATTATAGACGTTTAATTGGCCGGCTGTTATATCTTCAGACTTCACGCCCCGACATTTGTTTCTCTGTGCATAAACTTAGTCAATTTCTTTCAAAACCATGTACTGAACACTTAAAAGCTGCTCACCATTTGCTCCGTTATTTGAAAGGCACTGTTGGCCAGGGTATTCTCCTTAAGGCAACAAATAATTTTCAGTTGAAGGCGTTTGTTGATTCTGACTGGGGTTCTTGTCCTGACTCTTGGAAATCTGTCACCGGGTTTTGTATATTTCTTGGTGAGTCTATTGTTTCTTGGAAGACAAAGAAACAAGCGACGGTTTCTCGTTCTTTAGCTGAGGCAGAATATAGAGCTCTTTCTACTGTCTCCAGTGAATTAACTTGGTTGTCCCATTTATTGCTCGATTTACAGGTTACTTCTCCGCTGCCAGCTTTGGTGTATTGTGATAATCAAGCTGCAATATCAATTGCTTCAAATCTGACCTTTCACGAGTGTACTAAACACATCGAAATCGATTGTCATTTTGTTCGTGATCGGATTGAACGTGGTCTTCTCAAACTACTGCCTATTCGGACAACTTCACAATTGGTTGACATGTTTACTAAGCCATTACCTGCCTCTGTTCTTCAAGAATTTATGCTCAAGATGGGTGTTTTTAATCTTCACAGTCCATCTTGAGGGGGGAGTATCAAATATAGTAACTTGTTTAGATTCTCTAATTTGTTGTAACCTATTTGTTTGTTGTAACCTTTTCTTGTTATTTTCTGTTTTCTATTATTAGCATTTTTTCATGTATTTAAGCGGGCTCCTTCACTTTGATCCAATGAGAAGTGTAAATCATATTTCCTCTCAACTCTTGTTAAATTTTACAACAAACCACGCATTTAACTAATAAGGTAAGTAAGGCTTGCCGCTCTTTCATAATTTCATGTGATCATCTCTTCTAAACAAACACTAGTTTTTGTTCATCGCCAAAAGCGCATATAGCTTTGATACTATTTGTTAGGACAAACAAACCCTTTGATATTCTTACAATTGTATAGTATTCATCCACTTTATACTTAAAACATATGAAACGCCAATAAACAACGTTATCTTTATTTATAAATCCATAAATATCTTCTTTCACTTCTTAATTAGTGTGTAACTACATTCACATTAGTCCCCAAATTATTAATGAAAATCCCAAATCAAAAGAGAGAGAGTGAGAGAGAGAGGCTAGTCGGCCACAATATTACATGTGTTTGAATACGTATATTGTCTTTTGGAATTAGGGAAAGAGAAAGAGAGAGAGAGAAAGAAAAGAAATTGTGAGGATGAAAATGAATGGTAGGCGATGTCGGCCATGGGTTGGTTGGTCAAATCTTAACTTTTTGGAGCTTCAAAAAGTCCTAAAAAGATATTGCGGCTGCTTGTTTTGTTT
The DNA here is from genome assembly GCA_017139565.1 of Luffa aegyptiaca. NCBI lineage: Eukaryota > Viridiplantae > Streptophyta > Magnoliopsida > Cucurbitales > Cucurbitaceae > Luffa > Luffa aegyptiaca. The sequence goes on along the minus strand of CM029405.1, from coordinate 40,610,522 downwards.
TGGCTCAATCAAAATCTGACACCAACCCCACAATAAAAACCACCAACATCACTTTCCATTTCATTTCTTTTTCAATGCAATTTTGAAACACTCTCTCTTCCTTTCATTTCCATGACGGCCGACCCCTTTGCACAATTCTCTTCTCTTTTTTATTTTTTATTTTCCAATTACAAGTTTAATACCTAGACTTTTAAAGTTGTGTCAATTTGGTCTCTGAACTTTAAAAAGTGTTAAATAGGTCCTCAAACTTTCAATTTTAAAAAGTATCTGGTAAGTCCTTACACTCTCACTTTTATGTCCAATAGTTCTCTCATCTTTCAATTTCTTTTTTCTAATAAACGCTTGACTTATTCAACATTTTTTTAAAAATTCACAAGCATACAAAATTACAAGTTTAGGGTTCCAGTAGACATAAAATTATGTTCAATGTTATATCTAATTGATCGGTTAATTTTTAAAAATCTTGAATATGTCAGAGATTTATTGGACATAAAATTGAAAGTTCAGAGATTTATTAGACACTTTTTAAAGTTCAAGGACCGAATTGGCTCGATCCTAAACGTTTAGGGACTAAACTTGTAATTTAACTTTTTTTTCCCTCTCTCGAAACTTTCGCCCCTCTTGCTTGATGGAGAAATCTCTTCACAATTTTTCTTCCTTGGACCCCAACAGCTGTTTTTTTTTTTTTTTTTTTATTTTAATCTCTCTTTTTTTCCTCCATTGGAAAGGGAATCTCGAACCTACCATGGTCCTAGTTCTTCCTTGCTGATGACAATTTGACTCGTCAATCTCTAACGACTCGTTTTCTTTCATTTTTCAAGAGTTAGAAATATTGGTTAAGATTGTATGAACTGAGATTGAGATTAGGAGGTTGAGTCTATATTTCAATGTGAGTTACGTTTATTCATCTTGGATATTCTATGAGGTAAAAACCCTAGCTTTTGGAATTCACTTTTTGTATTATTTATTAATTAACTTTCAAAAATTATGAACCGGGCCAAAAAAAAAAATATAGGATATATAAATGCAAACTCCAATCTGTAACTTGGAATATTTCGCTTACGAATAAGATCATTTATGTAATTAGTGATTAAGACGTGGAGTCTAAATTTAATATGTGAGATTGTTTATCTTAAACTATGAATTAATAATTTTATGGATTATATAAACAATTATATACGGTTGAAATTGCGACCAAAGTTCCACATTGGCTAGACAAGGGGATGATCATATCCATTGGTATGATCAGGTCTTTTGGAGTGAACCAAAAGCAAAATCATGAGGGTTTATGTCCAAAGTGAATAATATCATATCATTGTGGAGATACGTGGGTGTCTGATTGTCCCTTATAAGTGGTATCAAAGTCATGCCCTTAACTTTGTAATGTCAGAAAAATCCTTGAGTGCCGAACAAATAAGTTGTGAGTCTTAATAGTCATGGTGAAGGTTTGTGGTTGAGCTCTGAGCAGGCGGTATACTCCGATAAAGAGGAGTTGTCTTAGATAAGAACAAAAAAAAATCTCGGTAAAGCAAAGAGAGTTGGATGGATACATGACTATTTGAGGGGAGACTTGGTGATACTTTGTTCGAAGGGAGAATCATTGGGAGTGCGACCAAAGTCCCACATTGGCTAGACAAGAGGATGTATGGGTGCATATTATGCTAATTTTGTTGTATTCTGTTTAGTCTTGGCTTAGCTTCAGTTATTCTGATTATTCTCCTCATGTATAAATACATGGTTTATTATTATCAATAATATGAGGAGATTCATTTTCTAATTTTAGAAATCTTCATGGTATCAGAGCAGGTGTGATTCTCTCCACGCATCAAGGGCTAAATCGATCTACTGAAATTCAGCAAATTTCGAGTGATTCTGCCCTAATTTCTAATCCGAGTTCGAATTCAAATTCCTCGGTTTCTCTCCTCAATAACATCTGCAATCTGGTCTCTGTTCGTCATGATTCGACAAATACAAATTATGTCCTCTGGTGGTTTCAGATTTCTCCTCTTCTGAAGTCACACAAACTTTTCAAATATGTTGATGGTACAATCAAGGCTCCTGAAACAATTATTCGTGTTGAAGGCCAGCCTCCGCGCATTAATCATGAACATGAGATCTAATATGAACGCGATCCAGCACTGATCACTTTGATCAATGCTACGCTGACGCAAACTGTCCTATCCTATGTGATCGGTTGTCAAATTTCCAAAGAGGTATGGGTCAAATTGGAGAAGCATTTTCATCTTCAACTCGAACTAATATTGTTGGGCTGAAGACCAGATTACAGAGTGTCTCTATGAAATCTGGTGAAACAATTGATGCATATGTTCGCCGAGTTAAAGAAATTGTCAACAAATTAGCTGTTGTTTTTGTTCTTATCGATGTTGAGGATTTAATAATCTACACTGTCAATGACCTTTCGTTCGCTTACAATGTCTTCAAAACATCTCTTCGGACCAGATCTCAGAGTCTTACATTTGATGAGTTGCATATTTTGATGAAAACTGAACAAACAACACTTGAATCTCATATTAAAGTTGATGAAATAGAAATTGCTTCTCATCTTGCAATGGCTGCAAATCTTGAATCTCAGGGTAGAGGTAATTGGAAAAATCAAGGTAGAGGTCGTGGTCGATTTGATGGAAATAGAAACAACGGAAGAGGTCAAGGTAATTCTAATCAATTTTCGAATTCTTGTAACTTCCGCCCCTTCAAATTTGCTTGGTCAGTTTTCTTCATCTTTTGATGGTAGTCGTTTATCAAGCAAAGTTACGTGTCAGGTCTGTCAAAAGTATGGCCATAATGCCTTAGATTGCTATAATCGTATGAATTACTCATATCAGGGCAGACATTCGTCGGTCAGATTTGCTATCATGGCTGCTTCAGCCTCATCAATTGGTCCTACTTCTTATAATTCTCCAACTGATTCTCGTGTTTGGTTATTTGACACAGGATGTAACGCACACTTGACAAATGATCTTGCGAATTTGAGCGTTTCCTCGACTTACAATGGTGAAAAGAATGTCACGGTTGGCAATGGCCAGTCTCTATCTATATCTCATTATGGCTCAGGAAAACTTTCTCTTCCTCATACTTCCTTTACCTTATCCAATCTTTATCGTGTTCCAAACATTAGTATCAATCTTTTATCTGTTCATCAATTCTGTATTGATAACAATTGTTGTTTCATCTTTGATTCTTCATCGTCCTTCAATATTCAAGAAAAAATCCACGAGCAAAGTTTTATTTCACGGACCTAGCGTTAATGGCCTTTATCCTTTCTTCACGGGCAAAATCCTATATCTTGGGTTTCCAAGAAACAGTCTACGGTTTCTCATATCTCTACAGAAGCAGAGTATCGAGCTCTTGCAGCTGCTACTGCTGAGCTTTGTTGGATCCGTCGGCTTTTAAAGGATATGTATGTTTTTATATCTAAAGTGTTGGGAAAACCCCCCCAATTCTACCGCAGGAATAAGCAAAAATATAATAGAGAAATTAAAATAAAGCAACAAAATAAGAAACACAATAATTTACGTGGAAACTCCAAAGCGGAGAAAAAACCACAGCTCACAGAAAGAAATCCACTATGTGAAAATTGTTACAATCACAAAGAATTCTCTCCCCGACCCCAATTACAAGAACACACTCTCTCAAAGCTTTATACCACTCACATTACTAGAGTATACAAGCTTAAAGTGATTTTGAAATGGGATACTTTGAAACCAAAGCCATAGGCTCCTTTTATAGTACTTGGAGCCCATCACTTTCTTGAATCTTTCTGATGTGGGACAAACTCCCTTCTAATATTTTGCCAAAACCCAACATAAAGCTCCTCTTCTCTTTTGTGATAATCAGTCTTCTTTATAGATAGCCCGGAATCCAATGTTTCATGGACGAACGAAGCATATTGAGATCAATTTCCATTTTGTTCGTGAAAAGGTTTCATCAAACAATCTTCAGCTTCGGTTTGTATCCACCCATCAGCAGCATGTTGACTTGCTTACCAAATCCCTCACTGTTGATCGTCTTTGGATTTCTGTGTTGCAAACTTATGCCTTCTGTGGCATTCGTTTGAGGGGGGATATGAGTGTACATTATGTTAATTCTGTTGTATTCTGTTTAGTCTTGGCTTAGCTTCAGTTATTCTGTTTATTCTCCTCATGTATAAATACCTAGTTTATTATTACTAATAATATGAGGAGATTCATTTTCTAATTTTAGAAATCTTCAGGATGATCATGGGTATGTAAGGGATCAAAACAAGTATCTCCATTGATACGAGGCGGCTTCCTAAATGAGTTCAATGTTTGGATTTTTACTCTTCCGTTTGAATTAAAAATAAATCAATTTAGTTATTTTTTTTTTTAAAAAAATCATCAAGCAGCATAAATATGTCAACATGTCATATGAAAGATTAATTGGCCTTTAGGTGAGAGAGGAAAGATTTGAATCTCAAATCTTAATGGAAAGAGTAAATTATACTCGTGTTGGCAAATGATTAATAGACTTTTTTTTTAGTTCAAGGGAGAATTTGAACCTCTAAACTTTTGGTTGATGGTACATAACCATCAATTATACTGAGGTTGAAAATATTGATTAATTAACTTAGAAATAAGTTAAATTGTATGAACATAGAAATTAATTAATTATCCTCTCTCTATATATTTCATCCATGGTTCTACATACTTATGTCAACATGTCATATAACTATTAAATAATTTATGGTAAGGTCAAATGTTGTAGGGCCAAAAGTAGTCAAAGGACCACAACTAATTAATGTGAAATGTCCTTCATAGAATTTTTCGTACCATGCTAATTATATTACGAACCGTCTGCGGTCTCCACATATTAAACTATATTACAAACTTCCCTTTATTTATTTATTTATTTGTTTATTTATTTCTATTTTTTTAGAAGCCCCCTTTCTTTTATTAAGTCTAGTTATTTTTTTTTTAGATAAATATTAAGTTTAGTTATTAATATGATAACGTGATCAACATTTAATTTGTTGAGAGTGTGCACATGTTGTAAAGAGACATTTGGAGGAGTCATTTATAATTATTGATAAGGGCTAGAGCACATACGTGCGCACTAAATACAGCCAGCTTTGTTATAGGGGGACAATGATGAGCTTGCCAAAGTAGAAGGGAAAGCGAAATTCTTGTGGATGTCTATAGTTAGCTCTCTCTTTATTTGCTACTCTCCCACACATTCACAAGCAAAAAACAATTTTGAATTTGTGATTAAAGTCATTCATCATTCAACTAAAAAAACACACACTCAAAACCATGTGGTTTAAATGTTCAAATCTAATTAGAATACTATCATAAAATTTGATATAGATCACGCTTAACGTTAATATTGATCTATAATTATTTTAGACTAGAGAGTATCACATTTTCGATGTGGGATCCTCCACATGCCCTCTCAAGATGGTGTCTCTTTGGGTTCATCATTCTTGTATCGGATTCCAATTTTTCTTCTTTGAATCGAATACTCGTTTGGATTTTATGGACTCTGATACCATATCAGATAACATGGGGTTTCATCTCAAAACCAATTGACAATGAATGAAGTAACTCATCTATCTTATAAATTGTGAGGTCTCCACTTATATTTTCAATGTGGGATTCTCAACAGAGATTAAGAAAAATTGTGGTCTATATTAAGCCAAAGAAACTCCTACACATATCTCCACAATGGTATGATATTATCCACTTTGGGCATAAGCCCTCATGGTTTTGCTTTTGGTTCACTCCAAAAGGCCTCGTACCAGTGGAGATAGTTGTCCTCCCTTATTAACCCATGATCATCTCCTTATCTAGCCAATGTGGGACTTTGATCGCACTTCCAACATTTATAAGTTTAAAAACCAAACACCAAAAACAAAAAACCAAATGGTTATCAAACGGACCCTTAAAGTTAAAATTCATTCAATCAAATACAAGAACAAAATGCCCAGATTGCATTCATAAAGTGAGTATTGGATGAGATCTCTAATTTGTCTTATTGATCTGTTCGTGTATTTTAAGATACACACAAATCTTGTATGGTTTTTGGTTTGCTTTTTGTTTGATTTAAAATGTATGATTCTGACATCTTATGTTACATATTATTTTTTAAAATAAAAACATTACTTTTACGCGTTTTTGGCCCCAAAATAGAAAAACCACAATCTGTTGTCCCCTTTATTCAACACTCAGTAGAGGCAGAGAAACAGCAGATTTTTTCTAAGCTCAGGTGCCTTCAAATTCAAACTTTGCTTCAAAAAGGTTGCATCTTTTTCTTTTAAAATGTATTATGAAAGTTTTTCAATGGGTCATCTCGTCAGAAACTTTACTCCATCAAAAGGTGAGCTTGATACAACGGTTTTAGAATATATGGTGAAAAGAGTCTTTGAGTACTCATTAAAAATGTTATAAGATGGATTTAATATGATAATGAGGTTTAGAATTTATGAAAAAAAAAACACTTTTTAATTCACAAGATGTTTTGTTGTTATATAAAAATAGTAATAATTTTGAAAATTCTTAATGAACAGTTATGAGCTTGTTGGATGACTTTTATTAATAAACACTTAAAAAAAGTTATATCTCTTCAGGTTATTAATACTTTTCAAAGTTTTACCATTAGTTTGCACAATTATTAGAAGTGATTTAAAAAAATCTAAAAATATGTAAAAACATTAATTATAAAAATAATTTAATTAGTACTTCTTTTCAAAGTGTTCCATCATCTTAAATTTATTCTTGACTTTAATTTCCAGGTTCTTTCCCAGATAAATTAGTGGTGGCCTTCCCCACTTAATGCTTTTTTCTCAAATTCATCATTATTCAACAAATTCATTCCAACCTCTCACTTTCTTATTAATACATTTTTTTTTTTTATTGAGAGAAATAAAAGGATCTTAAAAAACAAAGGCATAACTTAAGACTCGACTTTTGAAAAAGATTATCGTTTTAGTAGCTAAATGATCTACAAAGTCAAAGCTCTTTGACAACTATGATACCGTTAGCATCGCTTTAAATTGACAAGCTTTTATGTTATCCGCGGTTGTTATATGTTTTCACACATCCTTAATAAAACTATCCTCTTTAAAAAAAAAAGAAGATAAAGGGAAAAAAAAAAAAAGTTGAGATGTAGAAGAATGAGGATCACACAAACACACACTGAATTCTAATAATAGTAAACAGCAAAAAGCACACTGACACATCAACTAACCAAATTATTACCGACAAGAGCAGTCATAGATATGCTTACATACGAAATCTATTTTAAAACATAAAAACTTGTCGACCAATCATAATCCTCAATTCCATAATCTCTCTCTTATCTCATCCAAAAGAGAGAGAGAAAAAAACCAGACATATCCAACTCGAAATCTCTCTAATCCAATAATCTCCACCAAAACCGTGTCCATCGAAAACTAGATTCTTACACACACAAACTTCAGCTAAACCTCAGCTGATTCGAGTTCACTCTCTCTGCTGTTCCAAAGTGCTTCTTCAAATTTAGCTTATCTCAAAATACGACAGGCGACGACACTAAATGAAGCAAAAACACGTTTAATATTCTAACTCTCATCATGTCTTGTCGTTTGATGAGCTGAATCTTGAACTCTAGTGGGGTTTTTTTCTTTTTTTTTTTTTTTTTTTTTTTTGTGGGGTTTTGTTGAGGTAATTTTGTGAAAGGTTTTTTGTTTTTTCCATGATGTGATTTAATATGTTCTAATTCATGGAAATTCTCTAATGGGTTAATCAACTTTTCTCTTTTTCCTACTGGTAGCTCCATAGATTTTCATCTCCACCGGAGTTCCACGAGTAGTAGTCCTGTCGTGACGGCGACGAGCTCATTCGCGGCGGCGACAACAGCATTCCCTCCGCCATGTCGACCAGAAGATTCGGCATTCCAAAAAGCGCCTCTTCATCGACAAACTCGTCCGATGGTGGAGACTGGTGATGGCTAAGGTAATTTCTTTCTCCTTGGTGATCAACCCTTTTAGAAGCTGCGGCAGCAGCGGCAGCGACACGGATATCGGCCGGAGACATGGAAGCCGGAACCGGGTAGGACCCAACTGAGTCAGGGAAGTTGAGAACAGCATTGCAACCCTTGAGGGCGAGAGCGGCGACATCATAGGCAGCGGCGGCCATCTCGGGCGTCGGGTACGTCCCGAGCCATATTCGGGTAGTTTTGCGTGGCTCCCGAATCTCCGACACCCATTTGCCGCTCCGGCAGCGGATTCCCTTGTAGTGATCATGTTTCTTGGAGGAGCTGGATGCCATGAGTGAAGCAGCTGGTAGGCCTAGAATTAGAAGAAAGAGATAAAGAAAGGGATAATAGATCGTTAATCAAAATTATAGAAAGCAGCGTAGAGAAAGGAGTGTAGGAGTAGGAGTAGTGAAGTGGGCAGTGTAGATACTGTTGGGTGATTGGCCTATACTTGTAGGTATATTTGGGTCAGCCTCCTACTTTTACATATAGATTATGAAAAGAGAGAGAGAGAAATTGGAAATTTGGGAGAAAAGTAGGGTAGAGAGAGGAGAGAGAGAGTAGATTTAAGGGTAGAGAGAGAGAGAGAAGTTGGTCAAGATGGGAATTAAGGGAAAAAGAGACAAGTGAGAGAATTTATATAAGAGTGATAATAAATATTAAAAAGAAAAAGTGAAAGCGTGGGGAGTTCGTGGGGGGAAACAAAGAAGAAAGATGGAAACAGTTGGATTTAATGAAAAGGCATTAGGGTTTTGCCTCATCCTCATAACATCACACACACGGTTGAGCCAACGCAAACCCCCAATTAAACCCATCACACTCATAACTTAGTTTACAAATATCATAAATAACTTACCAATGGATTAGCTGTATCGATTTTGCCAACCAAACGCACATGCTTTTCATTTCTCAAATTCAATTATTAATTCTTTATTTCATTTTTTTATTTAAAAAAATCAACTCAAATAATATTACCCCTTCTTATTATTATTATTGTGTTTATGCTTTTTTAAGTTTCATTATTATTCTTCTGGCCAACCAATCACAAAACCTAGTACAAAAGAAAAAAAAAAAAAAAAAACAACAATTACAAGGTGGGCTATCCTATTATTTGTGTAGGATAGAAAAAGAGAGAGAGGACGGATGGTACAATGTTTGGTGGAACAAAGCTTTTTTGTTTCAATGTACAAAATAAATTAGGATAATGGTAGCATTAATTTGATTCTTGTTTTTCAAATGCTCAAGGTGCAATTTTTTTAGTAAAAAAAATGATCTACATGTAAGTATTTTATTTTTTTTTAAATGATAGCTAATAAAAAAATTAACATGGAGAATTTGGAACCATTTAGAAGCTTTGAGTTTAAATGGTCATATTTTGAAACTTATGAATCTAAGGGAAATTAAACCTCCAATGGAGTGAAAATGTAAGTAAAATTATTGAGAGTGTGTTTGGTTTAACTTTTCAAGTGTTTAATTTTGAAAAATAAATCATTAAATTTTTTTTTTTAATGTTTGGAAACCACTAAAAATGACTTATTAGAAAATGAGATTGATAAATAAACCATTTCGAGAGAAACACTTGAAGTCAACTTTTTTAAAAAGAGTTTTTAGTATACAATAACTTGTGTATAAAAACATTTATGAGGAAATGCAACCAAATATATGGGTGTTTAAATTCTAAGCATTTTTTATGCAAAATGTTTTTTAAAACATGCATTCTTGGAAAACATTTAAATTAAAATATATTCCAAACGGATCCTAAATCTTTCAAATTTAATGATTATGTTTGTTTAATCTCTAAAATTTAAAAAGATTCAACTTACATATTTAACTTCATTTTTTTTAGCCATTTGAACTTTCCAATTTTAGTTCTAATCATTTTGTGGTTAACCTCATTAATTCATTAGTCCGAATGTGGCACACTATAGTTAGATTAACAAGAGTGATAATTTAGTACAATATAGTAATAAGCGACTAAATGAAATGTTAACCTAAGCATAGCTCAGTTAGTATAAAGTTTGTACTTTTGGTTAAGAGATCAGAGATTCAAATCCTTTCTTTCATATATTGTTAAAAAAAATGAAGAAATGAAATAAGTTATTTAGATGATATAAGAGATTCAAATACCCTATCTCGAATATTCAAATCCCACATTTATATATATTGATATTTTCTTTGCTTTATTCTATATCTTATAAAATTAAAATAAGAAAAAAAATCTTAGAATTTGGTTAAGATTGTTTTAAGTTCACCAAAATATGGAGGTGATGATCCAAATTTTAAATTTTATTGTCGATTATATACGCCTTAAAAATCCTTTTGTTTTATAAATTTGGTTTAGATTTAAAATGTTTTTGAAAAAGTAAAATACTATAGACCAAAAAGATATAGGTGTGAGTAATTTTTATAGATTTTGGATTTGATTTGATAACCATTTTATTTTTAGTTTTCTATTTTCAAAATTTTGATCTATTAACTCAGTATTTTTTAAATTTTACAATTTGGAAAATTTTCAAACATAAAAATTATATTTTAAAACTTATATTGCGAGATAAACCAATTAAATTTCTATTTTTAGTTTTTTTTTTTTAGAATAAATTTCTATTTTTTGTTCTTAATCTTTCATTACCTTGCCAACTAGTTCGTTTCAAATATTTGTATTTTGAAAAAGTTTTGGAAAGGAAAAATTCTAATGGATATAGCTTTGTTTTATAAAGTAGGTTAAAAATCACTTTTGGTCCCTAAACTTTTCCATGAAAGTAACAATTTCGGCCCTGAACTTTGATTTGTAATGATTTAGTCCCTGCACTTTTAATTTTGTAACAATTTAGTCCATGAACTTTAATAAGTAACAATTCAGTCCATGTACTTTAAAATTTGTAACAATTTAGTCTCTGTACTTTCAAATTTGTAACAATTAAATCATTGTCGCAAAAAAAAAAAACATCAAAATTAAATGTTGATCTTCATTATTTAATAATTAAACTTTGTAGCTTATAAACATATTGGGTTCCAAAATTAGTTTATTAATCTATCTATGTAAGAAATTTCATTAAATCCTTACATTAATTTTCACGATAAGGATTAAATCGTTACAAATTTTAAACTATAGGGACTAAATCATTACGTATTAAAGTTGAAGGACTAAATTGTTACAAAGTTGAAAATACATGGATTTCATTACAAATGTGAAAGTACAGGGACTAAATCGTTACAAATCAAAGTTCAGGGACTACATTGTTACTTTCATGAAAGTTCAGGGACCAAAAGTGATTTTTAACCTATAAATTATTTTCAAATGTGTACTTTGCTATTGGACAAATATAGCATTTAAAAAGAATTTATAAATCATCAATTAATTTCAATTATGATAATTAATTAATATTTTTTATAGTTCAACACAATATGGAGGTAGGAGATGCAAACCTCTAATCGATCGAGAGTACAAACTTTATACTAGTTGTTATGGTCATGTTGGCATAATTAATATGTTATTAAATTATATAATAGTCATTGATTAAATTGAAATCAATAATTAATCTAGATATACTAACTATAACCATAACAACAATCATGGATTAAAGTCAACAGGAACATTGTTCAATGGTTATAACATCTCATAAATGTTTCTGGATTCAAGCTTTTTCAGCAGCAACTTTTTGGATTATTTGGAATGAACGTAATAGTCGAATTTTTCGAAATCAGTCTCGCTCTTTTAACCAAATTTGGGAAGATGTTATTTCTCTTTCGGCTTCTTGGGCTGCTGCTTCTAAATGGTTTTCCAATTATGATGCTCTTTCCATTGCTCAAAATTGGAAGGCTTTTTTGTAAGCCCCTATCTGTATGTTGCTCACATACATAAATAAAGTATCTTTTTTTAAAAAAAAAAATGGTTATAACATCACCTCTTTTCGCCAAAATGAGCATAGTTCAATGGTAATTGATATGTATCTTCTAACTAGAAGGTTAGAAGTTCGAATCCCCTCAATCTCAAATATTGTTAAATTAAAAAAAAAATACACTTCATTTTCATAAGATTTGGATGTTTGAATCTCGTTCTCTTATTTCTTGAACTATAAAAAGGAAAAATGAAAACTGCCGATTAATAATGGGTGAGAATTTACCAAAGGAGAGAAAAAGACTCGCTCATTCGGCTATGTGAAGAAAGAGGTGATTTTTTTTTTTTTTTTTTTTTTTTTTTTTTTTTTTTTTTTTGGTGAAATAGGGTTGATGAGTTAATGAGTAAAGGAAGAAGATGAAGGATTGATTTGACTAAGGAACAAATTGAGAGAGAGTTGATCTGGCTGGAATAGTTTTCACATAGGCAGAAGGAATAGTATAAGTACTTTTTTTTTTTTTGGGAAAATAATATAAGAAGTACTTTTCAATGTGAAAAGAAAAGAAACCAAACAGTGAGCATTATGTCTTGCACATGTATGTACTTGTTGGATACTATCTTGGTAAATAGAAAAGTACAGGAAGGAAACTAAAAATTCATTCTTATTCTTGTTTACCTCGTTTTTTATTACTAGTTAGTACTTGAGTTTCAAACAAGTCTATCCGATGGCTACCACCATTTTTGTTTTTTTAAGCATCTATATGTCATTTTTGTATCTACATCTAGTTTGATTTTTTCTTTTTTCTTTACTGGATTCTTTCACATTGTTTTTTGTGTGTTGAATTGTTTTTTTTTTTTTTTTTTTTTTTTGTATTTATATGTGTTATAGGCAATTTTGGAACACTCTGATGCACAAGGAGCAGACGAGGACAACCGGGCAGAGATAGGACCAAGAAACCGACTCAGAGGAAGACCAGACCAGAGGATCGGGCCAAATTGGCCCGACCCATATGGTCGACCTCAGCCTTGGGCCGAGGCCGAGGCCGACCATTCAGCCCGCTTGCGCGGGCCGAACTCGTTCGCCTCCGCTCGGTCCCTGTTGCCTCTGGCCGCCCCGGTTTCGCCTGGTTCATCCCGAAACGCCTCCAAATTCCTAAAAACCCTAGGAGCACGAGCATGTATTTAAACTCATCTTCGTCAGTAAAGAAGGGATCCTGAACTCTATTCTCGACTCTCTCCTCTTGCTCTCTTACTCTCCTCCTTCAGCTTTCTGAGTTAAGCATCGGAGGAGGTGTGACAAGCACCACACCGGTGTGCAGGCTTTCTGTCTTGCAGGCCACGTCTTCCCCCATCTCAAACAAATTTACCGTTGGTGGCACGTGAAGGTCAGGTAAGTTCCTCCCGACCAAATTTGACCATCAACAATATGGTAACTGTTTTAGCTACAGTGGATATGTTTTTATTAATAAGATTTAATATGGTCCAGACATTATGAAAAAAAAAAAAAAAAGAGAGAGAGAGAAAATAAGGTAGTTGATTAACCTCATTTATAGATTGGCAACTTAAACTAATTTTTTTTCCTACCAAGTAGCACTCGAGTTTCAAATAAGTCTATTTTGCAGATGTTATCCAAGCACTAGCTTTGTTCGGTATTTTATGTGTCATTTTGTATATGCATGTAAAGCTTTCCCCGCATTCAAAGCTACTAGGCTGTGTAACCTTGTCTTCCAAGGTCTCGAGTCTTAGTGGAACTGTTTAATAGGCGACCCATCTACTTGGGCATTCAACCACATGCATGCTATGGAGGTTTTTCTTAATAAAAGATTTTAAAAGGTAAACTCAAATTTAAGTAAAAACCTCAAAGTAAAACCTTTATTCGGGATCCTTAGCTTTAAAGTCACAAAAATATTCTCAAATAACTTTCAAACTAAAATCAAACATGGCCTCTAAAGAGTTCTCAAACCAAGTTCATAAACCAAAAGAATGAAAAAGATAGTTCATAAAGAAGAAGAAAACATGAAATCCATGAGTTCTAGTCTACCATGGCTGCCTAACAGGTCTCATCAATCGCCCTTCACACGCCCATGCTTTTACCTGAAAAAAAAATATTTATGGAAAGAATGAGTATTTAAAATACTTGGTAAACACATATAACATGGTTTATGTTTTTCAAGTGGTACCCTATTTCTCTTTCCTCTTAATTATAAATTTCTTCTAAGGTCTTAACATGAACAATTACCCTTTCTCTGCTCCTCTGGTTCCTTTCCCAACTAAGAGGTTAGTAGGCATCATCTAGAGAATGCGCCCCATCTAATAGTCAGTTGACACCTAATTAGTGGGGTCGAATATCACCTAAGTTACCTCGAGTTCCTCTGGATGTACATCAATTTCCTCTAAGGGTAATTGATCGGACGAGTTTGTCGAGTTCTCGTGATCAAATAAAATTTATAAACTCTGGCTTTATGCTACTTTGCAGTAGGTAGTGGTCGGGTCATCCACAGGGAAAGGGAGTTTCTTATTAATTTTGGAATTCTGGTCAGTAACCAAAAGGGGTGAAAATAAAAGGGGGTTTGTCACGAACCAAAAATAAATAAAATGCTGGAAACAGGAAAATAACATGCAATGAAATTAGACAGTGAAAAATAATTGAAAAATGCAATCAGAAGATGGGATTGTCGGATTGGTCATTTCATGGAATCGTTTATTCAATTAGTCTCATTGCTTGCTCTAAGAATAATCTTTATGAGTTATTTAATTGCCCATAATGCTTCTTGGTCGTTTAGATAATCAACCTACTAAGCCTGTGTCTAACCAATTAAATTACCCGATACTCCACGAACTCTTTAATTGATTAGGTATTTTAATGTCACTGACGGGACTTGTCGAAGGTTCGAGCCAAATAAATTTATAGTCCACGGCACTACAACTATTTTGTAGAAATAGTGGTCGAGGTCGAACACAGGGAAGGGGATCTAGCATATGCAGAATTTTGTGTTCATGCGACAGGTAGGTTTGAATAGATGGATGCAACGAAAAGAATATAAAATATTGAATGTAAATGAGGGCAGAGCAATAAAACATGCAATCGAAAGAAATAAGATGGAATTCGATATTAAAGAGGGATCGCTGGATTGGGATTTCTTATGCTTGAATGTTATGTCACTTGGCTTCCTAGTTTTCTCTAAATATCATTCTATGCAGCTTTTATGAATCTGGTTAGCTGGAGGACCCCCTACACTAACCTGTGTTTAATTAACCAATTAACCCAGAACCCTGCAGTTAACATGATTAATTAAATTAACATGATCGACTGCCACTCCTTAGGCATAAAATTACGATCATCCGAAACCTTGCAATGACCACTAAGTTATGTCTAACTAATCTAAAATAAACAATCTGAAACCTCGCAATTGCCTACTTAAATTAGCCGCTTTAGACTCGTGGATCCGAAATTGCATGAGCTAAATATAAATTAAATTTAAATCTAACTAATACAACCTCTAACATGCATCTTAGGCCTATCAAGGGTCGTCACTCCGTAGAGATTGTTTTGCCTCGGCCTAGTGGCTATCGAAAAATAACTGATTGAATGCACAAATAGAAATCTCCTAGGGTCGTCAATTCTAAGAGATTAATCTCATGCATTGGTTTAAACAAGATTACATGTAAAACTCAATAAAAGACAGTAAGAACAGAACATAAAAACCAGAAAACTCAGCCAAAGATCAATATCATTCAAATATAATCCCAATCCAACAATACCAACGAGTTTAGCTACTCATAAGCAAGGGAAAACTGCAAATAAACATGAAAGAAATCATAGAATATGACCTAAAAAGGTCTACACAGTAGCTGGAAAAGTAAAGAGGCCAAAACAATCGAAAATGGACCAAAATTCTAACCTAAGGACGGACTAAACTGAAGTCCTATATTATAGAAAACGTCGCAGCGTCTCGACGCCACGGACTTTGTTTTCCGTGTCGAGATCGCGTCGGCGCGTCGATATGCTAGGGACAGCGTCTCGACGCCATCCCTAATCCGAGGCTTGCTGCCTTTTTTCTTGGTTTTGTCTCGTTATTTCTCGGTACGGGGCTTCAACCTTCGGTCCTTTGTGTCGTTCTTCAGGCCCACTTCGATCCACTTGGGTCTTTTCACCTCCTCACCATCCAAGAACATCGAGATGGCTCCAAAACTCCATAATCGGCTCGAATTAAAAACAATTTGCATGGTTGGCTCCCGACATCACCTAAGCTCGAAGTACTTGTAAGTAAGACAAGTAAAACATAAAATTCCTCTAACAAGTTTAGATTAGAGGTAACAAAATAGGACTATTTTGGTCCTATCAAATACCCCCAACCTAAATCTTGCTAGTCCTCGAGCAAGGCACACACAAACCAAAGAAAGAGATGTTGTGCATATAATTGTAAAGTGACTTAATCCTCAAAGCTCAAACATTCCAACAACTACAGCAATCAAGAGACATTCGCATGAGACCCAATGAGGAGACAAATCAAAAGTTTTCAAAGATAATCTTGCACGCGAGAGTTCCATCCCACTTAAAGAAGACTTTACTAGCCCGGGATTGGCTTACTAAACTCTCATCCTATCTTCCCCCTACACTGGCACTAAGGTCTCGCTAAAAGGTCTAAATGGAACAAACTAGGTTGCTTCCTCTTTGCCTAGGTGCCTAAATAAAGATTTCATTTTTCTTTTTCTTTTTGCTCTTCTTTTTCTTTTTGCATTTCTTTTTAGGATTGGGCACTGGCTTTCACACTACAATGCAGGGACCCATAACCCGAGTTTAACCCTTGGTTGGCCTAACTGATCACACTGCAGGTAGCTCTTTTTACCCCTAAGCGCTCAATACAATGCAAGCATGCTTTTTCTCAAGAATAAAATAAGAAAGACGAACATATGATTTTTCTTTCAAGCTCGCGCTCACTAACTCATTTTTCCTCTATTTTTTTTAGTAGGCATATTTTCTTTTTCTTTCCTAGGCAAGACTCCACACACTATTTTGCAAAAAATTTAGACTTTCTCGCTAAACCTTACACCTATCGGGGTGACAACAGGAATATGAGCTAAGTAACTTGCTCTCGGGCATTCAAATCCTACTTTAAAGCAAGAAAGACACCCAACATGTGCAAGACACATCCAAGAAATGTTTTAAACAAGCTCCCCTTTGGGGCACTCACGGTCACAACTCATCGAAAGCTATAAATTTTTCGAAAAAAATTTGAGCCAATCCTAGGAAATCATCATCACAAAAAATTTGAGCCAATCATAGGAAATCATTATCACTTAAAACAAGTATATACACAATAGGCCTGCAAGACATACATTAAACACAAACACTAGCCTGACGCACAGATGCTCAAGGCCCAACAAAAAATACAAAGCAGAATCCCCCACCCCCAACCTAAAAGTTTACATTGTCCTCAATGTATAGATCATGTAAAATGGGACAATGCATAAGGAAAATGGAAAACTTCTCTGAGTTTGCGCTCATGGGAGGTGGATCACATTTGCTTACAAACATAGGGGCTTTCTTTTGGTACCGCCAATCCTAAAAGAAACAAAACAAGAAAACAAGAATCAAAGCAACCAACAAAAATAAACCTGTCTAAGAATTGAAAAGACGGAAAGCAGAAAAATTATTCATTGCAAATGTTTAAGGTCGTTTGCTCGACCACACTCTCTTCGCTTCCTTCTTTCATGGTGGTTTCTCTCCACAGGTTCAAACAACATTGTTTTTGGAAAATTCTTGTTTGATTAACTTCGGGGCCTGTAGAGAAGAATTAATAGAAGTAGAAAAAATATTGGAAGCAGAAATGGGCTGACAGAAGACTCGCTCAACCCTGAGTTTAGAGGACGAGCACTTGGTGATTCCACCAAATTTATCAGTAAAAGTTATCTGGTGCTCGTCAACTACATCATACAATTCACCTTCTACGTCGGGGCATCTAATGACAGATGAATGCATCTCATCATCAGTAACCATGCATGAGTTAGAATTTAACGCACGATCATTCACTGGGTCGGGCTCAAGCATGTAATACTCAATAGAAGATGCATGAGGATTTTCAATATCATAAAAAATTTTAAAGTACAAGGTCTTATCCTGGAAGCCTATTGATACAATTCCCTCGTCTACGTCAATAACTATCTTGGCAGTCTTCATAAAGGGACGGCCAAGAAGTATCGTCGCAGAAGATGGATGGTGATCAGGATTAGGGGTGTCTAAAACATAGAAATCAGCGGGAAAGACCAAATCATCTACCCTAACTAACACATTTTCAACTATCCCAAGAGGTTTTATGCATGACTTATCTGCCAATTGGATGACTATACCAGATGTCTTTATGTCAGTTAAGTTTAATCTCCTATAAACAGACACAGACATAACATTTATTGATGCTCCTAGATCTAACATGACATATTTTACTCTGCAATTTCCAATCATACATGGTAAAGTAAACATGTCAGGATCAGAACATTTCATAGGTAAGTCTTCAGACAATAATGCACTTACGTTTTCACTAACCTCTTCTTTACCTGAGGATTTATCTTTACCTTCATACCAAGTTTTGAGGAACTCGGCGTAAGCTGGGATTTTTAAAATTGCCTCAAGTAATGGGATGTTCACCTTAACCTTCCTAAGGACATCTAAATCATCCTACACACTTGGAGTTGCAGGTTCAGTAAAGTTCATGTGTGAAACAAGAAAAGAATTCATATTATGTGAATCAAAAGAAGAAATTTTATCAGAAATGATAGAAAATTTATCAGAAACAGTGGAAAATCTTGGGAGACAGTAAGGTGTGGCTACTTCGCTTCATATCGCGCTCACGTTCGCCATTGAATTTACTTCAGGTTGGGCAGGCAGCTTTCCAGAACTCTTGTTGTCCATCTTACTGACTTGGGTAGTCAACTGAGTTATTTGGGGCTCGTTTGATAACGTTCTCGTTTCTGGTTTCTTGTTTCTGGTTTCTTGTTTCCTGTTTCTTGTTTTTTTTTAAGAACTAAAAACAGAAACATGTTTGATAACTATTTCTGTTTCTTGTTTCTCTAAAAAAGGAGAAACAGGAAAAAGAAACAGGAAACGGGAACGTTATCAAACGAGCCCTTGGTTTCCCAAATTTTGGATGGCATTCCTGGTCTCCTGCTGGAACTGTAGGGAACTGTCAGTAAGCTTCTTTAAAGTCTCATCAAAAGACGTACCTGAAGTTGAAGTTTGATTATGCTTGAACATGAGTGGCCTCTGCTGGTTCTCATAGCTAAAATTTGGATGGTCTCTCCATCCTGGGTTGTATGTATTGCTGTACGGGTTGTACGGCCTTTGGTTTCCATTGAATCCACCAACAACATTCACTTTTCCACCTTCTTGGATCTCTAGGCAGGCATCGGTAGTATGGCTGGTCATAGAGCAGAGCCCACAGGCTTTTGCCTGCACCTGTCCCGAACATAAGGAGCGAACAAGCTTAGTTAGCTCACTCATCTCAGAATGCATATCGCTTACCTTGCTTTTTGTGGCGGCTTGGACAACTGCAGTAGGTCCTCTTGTCCCGAACTTCTGAGAGTTCTCAACCATACTTGAAATCAGTTGTCTTGCCTCAGTTGGCGTTTTGTTCACGAGTGCTCCTCCACTAGCAACGTCTACCATACTTCGATCCATAGGTAGAAGTCCTTCATAAAAATATTGGATCAGTAGCTGATCCAAAATCTGATGATGTGGGAAACTAGCACATAAACGCTTGAATCTCTCCCATTACTCATGGAGTGTCTCCCTAATGATCTGTGAAATGCCATAAATCTCCTTTCTAATGTTGGCAGCTCTACTTTCTGGTAGGGGTGATCACGGTTCGGTTCGCTCCGGTTTTGGACCGAACCATGAATCGAACCGATGAGGTCGGTTTTCTAACCTCCTAAACCGAACAAAACCGAAAACCTTTCGGTTTCAATTTTTGAACCGAACCAACCTCCTTGGTTCGATTCGGTTAAAACCGCCCTAGTTCGGTTTAAATTTTTTTTTTTACCTTGCTTCGTTTTTCCAGCACCTTTTCTTTAATAAATGAAAGGGAGAATTTCCTTTCAAAAAAATGAAAGGGAGAAAAAATTGAGGCCGGCGGACTAGAGCTTCAGTTCGGCCGGCGTGAGAAAGAAAATGGAAACTTTGGGTCTTCGGCGGCGACGATGAGAGCTGGAGGAAATTAGTTCGGGGGCGTCTGAGAGCTGGAGAAAGAAAGAGATGGAGACGACATGGTGGAAGCTTGAGAACTTGAGAGACAGAGAGAGATGGAGGCGTTGCTGAACTTGAGATTGAGAGACAGAGAAAAAGAAACTTATGGAGGCGTTGCTGAGATTGCAAGAGTGAGGGAGATAGAGGCGGTGTGGTGGGAAGAAAATTAGGTTAGGCTTTTTGTTTTTTAAACCTGAGTAACTAAAGGGAATGGGCTGGTGAGCTAATGGGCTGGAGAATGGGTTGGAGAAGTAGGCTATTTATTATGTTATGGGCCTGGGTTAAATTATATGAATTAAAGTAATTTTAGTTCGATTCGGTTTTTTAGTTTATGAACCGAGAACCGAACCGAAAACTTCGGTTTTCTATATTTATAAACCGAGAAACCAAATTTTTTTAAAATAACCGGACCAAACCAGTCGGTTTGGTTCGGTTTGTCGATTCGGACCGATTTTTGCACACTCCTACTTGCTGGGAAGAACTTCTCTAGGAACTGCTTCTTTATCTCGTTCCATGTACTGATAGAAACAGAGGGAAGGTAATACAACCAATATTTTACTGAATCCTTTAGCGAAAAGGGGAATGCCCTAAGATTCAGCGCTTCCTATGTCACTCCATGTGGCCTCATACCGGAGCATACAATGTGGAACTCTTGCAAATGCTTGTGTGGGTCCTCTCCTGCACTACCACGAAAAATAGGGAGTAAGTGAATTAAACCTGACTTTAACTCAAAGTTACCTGTCGTCTCGGGGTAGGTAATACAAAGTGGCTGCTGGTTCAGATCTGGCGCTGTCAGCTGCCTCAACGTTTTCTCAGCCATGGCTTGGGCTTCAACCTCGCCGAGATTATTTACTTTTCTCCTTCTTGCTCGTCTCCTTAATCTCGTCTCCGCTCTTGAGTGTTGGGTTTTATGCCCTAAAACTCGTAGATAGTAAATGTACATTTGACCGAACATTAATAAAAGTGATGTATTATTCAATGTTTGTATTATATCTTGTCTTATCAACCCTAATCCAATAAACTAAACATCCAAGGCTAATAGAATGAGGCTTGAACTAGTATGTAGGGACATACGGGGATCAATGTTCAAGTTTTAGCCTGAAGGGTCTGTAGTATAGGGATGAGTCTGGGTACCTTATCCTGGTGACACTATGGATACGGCCCGCTTTGTATATTGATACAAACGTAATGATCCAACGCGTTCATGTAGTTGACATGCGAGTGAGGGTATCCTGTGCAATGAGTTTGCACAAAGACCGGACCGCGAAATAGTTAACCACTAACTGTAACACCGTTAGTTAGCTCGGTTTCTATTTCACTAGGATGACCTAGGCAACTTGGCCTTAATCCTGAGTGGATTATGGACTCCTGTCCATGAGGCATTGTCCTTTGATTTGTACGGGTGAGAGTGGCCAATTCGCCGACTCAATAAGCCTACCATTTTGGGGACAAAACCAAGTGGGGAGCTGGGAACATAGTCTTACAAGATGGAATTCACTCCTTCCCGACTTTAGGGTAAGTAGAGGTGTGTTCCCTTAAGTGGTGTCTCCAGGTCTTGAACAATGGGCCCTACCCTCTTTATGGCACGAGAGGGACTTCTGTTTGTTGGTTGGACCTCAAACAGGTTGTTCATTAGAGGAGCACTGGTACTTAAGGACAAAGAGGTAGCCAAGGGGTAAAACGGTAATTTGACCTAGCTGGGGTACGAACACACGTGAAGGGCTAACTTGCTGTTGACGGTCGATATCCGTGGACACAGAAATATATCTGCAGTGAGAAGAGTGCAGCTGTGGTTCTATAGTGGAGTGAACCACAGTTAACGAATATTGATTAACTTGGTTAATGAGTTTAGCCAATTAATCTCATATCGTTGGAGCTTCTGATCTGTAGGTCCATTAGGTCCCACCGATAGCTCATTTAGGGCGTTGAGAAAAATTTCTAAGGGGAGTTGCATGTTCGAAAGTGTTCGAATATTAAGTTTAAAAATATGAATTGGATTCATATGAAAACTATAGGTTATGATTAATGTCCATTGGATGCACATTAATACTATAGTTTAGATGAGAGGAATATAATTAAATATATGATATTTAATTGTAATATTAATTAATTAGTGAATTAATTAATTTTGTGTTTTAATTTAATTTAATTAAATGTTTGATTTAATTAAGTTATATTAAAACTTTGGGTTAAGTGGAATATGTACATAAAAGTGTTTTATGTAATGGTAATTAAATTAAATGTTGATTTAATTTTAATTAACTATTATTAGTCAACTGATCAGTTGAGAAACTGATCAGTCAACCACTTCCCTAACCCTACACGCGTGAACAGGAGAGTTTTAAGGGAGTGGGACGGTTTTTTGATCGTTGTTTTTTTTCCATCCCTTAATTGATTCGGGGAAGTTATCAGTCTCAAGAACTCTCTTTCTCACTCACGCAATCCTTCTCTCTCTCTGGAGTTCTCTAGGTTTCCAAGAATACACAGAGGCCAAAGATTCTCCCTACCATCTTAGAGTTTTTGGTTGGTTTCCACAAGCCACTCAACTCAAAATCCTAGGAGAATACCGGTGATACTACGTGGTGGTGTTCGTGAGTGATTTGCAGCATCAAAAGAAAAGTTCTCGCTGCTGGAATTTTCTGTCAAATTGAATTTTTTTGGCGAAACGTATGAAGAACGACCTCAATAGTAAGTGGTTCTTGTTTTTGGATCAATAGGATCTCCTCTAGATTAGATCTAGAATTTTAATTTCTGTTTAAGCATGATTTATAACCAATATACAGCATGATATATTCTCTGTATTGTTGCTGTAAATTATTATTTTGTGAACCGTACCGGTATTTTAATTGTGACTAAAATCAGTGTGATCCTCTGACCATTTCCGCTGCGCAAGGGCTATTATCCCTTCATTGAGATCTCTGGTTCAAACCTAAGATCGTTGCCCTGCGAAGCACGTGTGACCATAAACCATGCAAGCAAGAATTAAAAAAACACAAAATCCTAAAAATACTAAAAAACGTCCTTCCCTGGCAATGGCGCCAATTTGACGGGACTTGTCGAAGGTCCGAGCCAAATAAATTTATAGTCCACGACACTACAACTATTTTGTAGAAATAGTGGTCGGGGTCGAACACAGGGAAAAAGGGATCTAGCAGATGCAGAATTTTATGTTCATGCGACAGGGGGGTTTGAATAGATGGATAAGGAGAAAAGAATATAAAATAATACTGAATGTAAATGAGGAAGAGCAATAAAACATGCAATCAAAAGAAATAAGATGGAATTCGATATTAAAGAGGGATCGTTGGATTGGGATTTCTTATGCTTGAATGTTATGTCACTTGGCTTCCTAGTTTTCTCTAAATATCATTATATGCAGCTTTTATGAATCTGGTTAGCTTCTTGGTTACTCAAAGGAACCCCTACACTAACCTGTGTTTAATTAACCAATTAACCCAGAACCATGCAATTAACATGATTAATTAAATTAACATGATCGACCACCACCCCTGATGCATAAAATAACGATCATCCGAAACCTCGCAATGATCACTAAGTTATGTCTAACTAATCTAAAATAAACAATCTGAAACCTAGCAATTGCCTACTTAAATTAGCCGCTTTAGGCTCGTGGGTCTGGAATTGCATTAGCTAAATATAAATTAAATTTAAATCTAACTAATACAACCTTTAACATGCATCTTAGGCCTATCAAGGGTCATCACTCCGTAGAGATTGTCTTGCCTCAGCCTAGTGGCTATCTAAAAATAACTGATTGAATGCACAAATAGAAATCTCCTAGGATCGTCGATTCTAAGAAACTAATCTCATGCATTGGTTTAAACAAGATTACATGTAAAACTTAATAAAAGACAACAAGAACAGAACACAAAAACAAGAAAACTCAACTGATGCGCAATTTGCATACCGCAAGTGTACGGGTCAAGTAATAATATAGTGTTTTCGTGATTAAACGAGTGTCGTCCTCTAGATTGGTTTTCTAGCAAATTAAGTACCGTGAATAATCTTGTCCAATTTTATTTAGGGAGCAAAACTTAAAGATAAAGATAATTCTAAAGACAAAAAGCATAAAATAAAGGTGGAGACTCAAATGAAAAGACTCTTAGGGAATTGATTTCATTGTTGAGATTGAGGATTAATTAATGGGATGAATTTAGCATGCAATTATTCTACCAAGTCTAGGAACCTTTTATCACAACTATCTCTCCCGAGCATAATTGATTCTCATGCATGCAACCAACTTGATATCCCTATCTAAGTTCATTAACATGTAAGGCTTTGGGTTTAGTTCTTCAAGCAACTTCTAAAGTTATTCCAAATTCCATCACAAACTTAGAATTTCTACTTTAGTCATGCAATTAAATAAAGTAAGTCTTAGGCCAAATCCCCTCTCCCGAGCAAGATTCAACACTCGAATCCGTCAAAAAATCAATCCAACAAACTAAAACAAATGCATATTCATACCACAAAATCAATCCAACAAACTAAAACAACTACATCAATCCCTAAGACAAACAACTAGCAATTTGTAGTCTTTAAACTACAAACACTAATTGAAAGAAAAGCCATAAAAACTACAAGAGGTAAGGGAAAGAGAAAGGAAAACTCGAATCCGTCAAAACCGGCACGTCTCCGTCATGATCTCCACGTCTTCTCGCTTGATTCCCGCTCCTTGGCCTTGCTTTAGCTCCCACCAAAGGTCTCTAGTCGAAATTAGGGCTAAAATCTAACCAATTGGACTCCCCTAATCCGTAGCTGAAAAGAAGATTATATAGAAAATCTGCCGATAGCGTCGTGACGCTATGCCTATTGCCGCCATTCTGTTTTTGGAAAATTCCGAGAGCGTCGCGATACTATTTTTTTTTTTTTTTTTTTTTTAAGAATGAAAACTCCAAATATAGAATGTCAGCGTCGAGACGCCCAGAGAGCAGCGTCTCGACGCTGGTCTGCGGATGGGCCTATCTTCAATCTTCCAACTTTGATTCTTTTTCATTCTTCGGCTTCTTTTCGCATCCCGAACATCCAATTGGCTCAAAACGATATTTCCTACACATACAACACATAAATGCATAATTTTGGCCAATAAATTATAAAAGACTAGCTAAATTAATTAGGGAAAACTAGCTAGCTATGCTCGCTATCATCAACCAAAGATCAGTATCATTCAAACATAATCCCAATCCAACGATACCAACGAGTTTAGCTACTCATAAGTAAGGGAAAACTACAAATAAACATGAAAGAATACATAGAATATGACCTAAAAAGGTCTACACAGTAGCTGGAAAAGTAAAGAGATGAAAATAATCGAAAAAGGACCAAAATTCTAACCTAACGACGGACTAAACCGAAGCCCTATAATTATAGAAAACGTTGCAGCATCGAGATGCCAGGCTCGACGTCTCGACGCCACGGACTTTGTATTCCGTGTCGAGATCGCGTCGGTGTCGAGACGCTAGGGACAGCGTCTCGACGCCATCTCTAATCTGAGGCTTGCTGCCTTTTTTCTCAGTTTTGTCTTGTTATTTCTCGGTACGGGGCTTCAACCTTCGGTCCTTGGTGTCGTTCTTCAGACCCGCTTCGATCCACTTGGGTCTTTTCACCTCCTTGCCGTCCAGGAACACCGAGATGGCTCCAAAACTCCATAATCGGCCCGAATTAACACCAATTTACGTGGTTGGCTCTGGACATCACCTAAGCTCGAAGTACCTATAAGTAAGACAAATAAAACATAAAATTCCTCTAACAAGTTTAGATTAGAGGTAATAAAATAGGACTATTTTAGTCGTATTAGTCACCCGCTACCCCTCATGCTTAGTCCGATGACTCCTCAAGCTGAATCTAATTAGTTAAATTAGTAATCAGATAACTCCTCAAAATTACTAAATAACTAACTGCATTACACACATGGCCCGAAATTAATTAATGTACTTTGTGTCATACAAATCCTCAATGCTCTATGTATGAAGTTAAAAAGAAATTAAACATACAAAAGAAATACATAAGTAATGAACAAACATACAAAAGCACATACTAGCTTAACTAATAAACTTACATGTTTACAATATGTTTGAGGTCATCCAAGAGACTAGGATGTAAGGAGTCCAATAGATAAATAGTATTGTCACTTACATTCATCACAACATACAATATCCAGTGATTTCTATAAAAACCAAAGAAATACAATTAAATAATTACCACTATCAAAACATATGTCTAAATCTAACAAAAATTTGTAAATATATTTACTCTTACCAAGGATTATATGGAATGAGTACCATTTGCCCCGATTGTTGTAAAGAAAAGACGGTAGTTAAATTTCTTGACGTTTTTATGGTGTCCCAAACATTGGTGCAATGTCGTTTGAGTCCACAACCTTAAACCTGTCTAGTCTACCAGTCTCCTCAAAATGAGTCCAAAGGAACCTGTAGCATAATTTTTCATAAATATATAAGACTATATACTATTAAATAACTATCAATGAAATTATAATATTATTAAAATAGTATACTTACGCAATATAGATCAATACACAAGTATTTGATAGCTCCACCATACTACAAAATTGCATTATATCATCGGGTATGAGATATAATGTTTTTTTTGCTTCAAATATCTTATCGCTGATGGGCACTTGCATCAGATCATCCTTGTCTAGCTTTTCGGCATAGCGATACAAGAATTTGATAGATGGAGGTGTGGTTGTTGAACTAGGAAATGAGTGTTTTATCGCTGCTTTAGATTTTGAGTCCTATAAAAAAAAAAACACAATATATTTGAAATGTGATATATATAGAGCATTGAGATACATTTGAAATTAGATATATGTTCAAGAGAAACATACCTTATCATTATATAGAGCAACCAAAGCATGAGGCCAAGCAACTGCAACACCTATAGATTGAGAGAGAAACTCTATCTCACCTTTCATTAGAATTGGAGTGCGAGGGTTCTCTTTTTTGACAATGATCATGTCAACAAACACTTTGGCATTATGTTTTCCTTAGAGAACTCCATTGGTTGTCTCATGCACCTCACTTTCGAGCATTGTACCTGTTGCAACAATGTGAGATATCGAGCCTACTGCTAATTTACATGGTTTACCCTTCACACAGAATCAATAAAATGATTAGTAAAATGAAATAAAAGTATTCCAGCTGTAACGTCCCATGATTCATTAAGACTATCATAGCGACATTAAATACAAAACTTCTAAACCAAAACTAACCGAGCGCTCCAAAAATTTCGGCAACAATAACGACATACATAGGACTAAATCATTTTTTTATAACACCTGTTCAACAAGAAAACACACTTCTAGGATCACCAAACTCAACCACGCACCGCTACAACACCAGAGACAACTCAACAGGCCCCAAACTTCACAACATAAGCGAGACAGATCTTGTATCAAATTTAATTTTAAAGAGCCACAAGTCACGATTTCATTAAGCACAAACTATCTCACCAAGTTTTTATTAAATCTAGAACATAAACACAACTTAATAATAACATAAGCATCGTCCCAAGGGGGCTAACAATTGAATGTAAAACTCTAACCTACCAGAAGAATCTAGAAGCAAAATGTATATGAAAATAGGATCAAATAGGTTTATATAATGTTGTAGCTTGCAAGATATATGGAAAACTTGATTTTCAGAGACCAAGAATACATTGAGATAAAGCTTTAGATTTATGCTTCAAAAAATTGCAACTCGGTCAATCTCTACACCCGTTTCCTTTCTGTTTTCCAAACAAGCTTGACCATGTCTTTTTTCTTTATCATTCCCTCCAAAAAAAAGTTTTTGAACTGTGGATATTTTTACCGGTCGTTCATTCCCAAAATATTTTTTAAGAAACCTACCAGATAGTTTAGCATGATCCATAACAGGTACGACACCATAGTTCAGACCAATGACTATCTCAAACTCCCTAAGACCAAACTTAACCACTATTCCTTCAAAGTTAAACTAGAGTTCATCTACTTTTGTTGGGCTACATTGCCTCCTAATTAAATGGTATAAAATCTGGCTTTGGTAACTACTAACATTAAGGTCCAAAAACCATCCAAAGCAACTATCCCTAAATTTCCTAAGGTGTTTTTCTTTTTAGTTCTTGTCTAATTTGAGTTAGCACATCTATAAAGACCCATAGAAATTCAGTTTTTGAACATCAGACCACTTCTCTCTACGTAGAAGCAGTGGTGCATCCTTATGAGAAATTAATATTTGATGTCACTATATTATATTCATACATTAAGCTACATTAAATCATTCATGCCCATAAAATTTTCATACTTGGTATTTTTCAGTTCTATCTTTTCCAAATGTCCCCTCTACCGAACTTCTCTGTTTTTTTCCCTTTCTTTTGTCCCCTTTTTACTTGATTTTTCTTTGAGACCTGTCCATATCATTGATCATATTAAAATTGGTGTTATGAATATGTTTTAAAACCGGTAAAAGAAGTTTGTAAGAAATTCATACCTTATTGACTGTTTTTTTTTGTAGGAGTCTTTTTCTTCAAAATCTCCCCAGGATCAACTATTCCAGTGTATAGAGCACTGGAATTTTGCCTTGTCACTTATATAGTTATAAGAAATTATTAGAAAAAGCACAATAATAGACAGGTTAATACATGAAGTAGCATTTAGTTTTCAAAATACCCTTTTCCCAGATTTCATATCCGAGTCAATGAATATCTTCTTGTTTTTCTGTTTTTTCCAGTGTGGTGTTTCCTATATTTTACAAGATAAGGATTTATTAATGCATATATAAGCATTAATAATAATGGCAACAATGTAGACTACCAAGTTACCATTTTTTCGGTTTCATTCTTCCTCTTTGCATTCAAATTGTTCAATCTTTCAGTCAACATCATATCATCATCTCGAGATATGAATTCATACAAAAATAAATTAAGAATGAGTATGTATTTTATGAAGTAATTTAATTAATATTATACCTTATCATGCACTTTTTCTTGAAATTGCCCTCCATCAACTTCCATTTCATTTTCATTTATTGGTTTCCATCCAAGATCATCTTCCTCCATTTCATCCCCTGTAATTTCAGTGTGCTCATCTTCCTCGTGTCCTTCTCCTTCACAGATGCCTTCCATTCTTTCATCTTGATCTTCTGAAATCTCCATTTTGTTCGAGGCATTAGACAATTCATCTTCATCTTCCCCCTTGGCATCTTCTTCCTAAGTTTCAAACAGAAAGTGAGTCAAATAATTCATTTATTTAAGGGACTATCAAAGGTATTTTCAAATAATACCTGTCTATATTGGTCATACGGGACTATTTGAGTCCCAATAGGATCAACCTCCTCTATATTCATAGCATCTTGCATTTGTTGTATGGTTAAAAAGGAAACACGTTTTAAGCTACTAAATTCACAAAGAAAATTCCATGTACCTTTTCCTCTTCAGCAATAAGCATTTCTTCATCCCCAAAAAGTTGTCTTTTTTTTGGGGCTATCGCGTTGAGCATCCGACCAACATTTCCAACTATTCAATTGAAAATATTTGACCTTGATGGGGTTCCCTCATCAACTTTTATTGGATAATCAACGCTATTATCAGAACTTTCACCCTGAAAAATACCATAATTATTGCATTTTAAGCCATATACGTATATAAACAAAAGAATGACAATCATACCTCAAAAATGGTAACAACTTCATTTTCTTTGAATTTGTTTTTTGGCCGCCTTGTAGAACTTACAAGAAGCCTTTGGCTTCTTCTTACATCTCTATCGGGAATCTGTTTTATCTTGACCATCCTAAATTTCATAGCAGAAATTTCAAAGGTTCAAATTTTCAGGTTGTCCACATTTGCGCCCACAACCTGAGTGGTTGGCTTAGCTTCTTCTTTCTTTCTTTTTCTACCGTACTTCACTCCAACTTTCTTCTCTTCCTCCTCCCTTTCCTTGATTTTGACTGCCTTAGGCTTTAGGACAAGGGGTGTTTCCTTTTCTTCTTTCTCTTCCTCGAGAGCAGCTTCTTCGATGGCTCCTCTGCTTATTTATGCAGTCCTTCTCAAGTCTTCTTCCCATGCTATTGAGTGTGATCCTGCATGAGTAGATGGGTGTGGAAGATTACCTGGAGGTTTCGACCTAAGTGAGGCCGAACGGTTTGCTCGCTTTTCGTGGAGGAGGAGAAAGGTTCGAAACCGCCTTCAACCTCTCAGAAGAAGAACCCATTGGTGGTTTTCGGGCTGAAGCGGGGGTTCTTCGGCTGAGAAGCGGAGTGGGGCTTCATCTTACAGTTTTACTCCATGGGTTTGGAAGAGAAGGTATCATCGTTGAGTTCTGAACGGAATGGGTATGTTTTCCTGTGGTGACGGTGGTTGGAGCTGCGTGGGGCTTGGCAGGAACATGGGTCGAGAGAGACGTTTGAGACCTTGGAAAATAATTTGACCTAAGGTCAAATTTTCATTATATTTATAGGTTTTGAAACTTCCTTATTTGAATTTTGATGACGATATCTCTCAGGCTTCTAATTTCCTTAGATTTGCGCCTGCAAATGAATCACAAAATTCTGCCTTTCTACTACACACTTTAACGATAGGGCAAAATTGTGATCACAATTGCTTCGTAAATTTTGCCTCCTTTCCGATGCTTTCTCCTATTCCCTGTACCTTTCTACTACACACTTTAACAAAAATATTTAGAAAGTTCACATAAGAATTCATAAAATTTGAAGAAGAAATAAGATAGAACATTGGCAAACCATGAAAATGCAAGTCTTGATTCACAAGACTTGGTTTTCTTGTTTTTCCACCACTCTAAACATTTCGCACAATCTTTTTGATTTTTTTATAAAAAGAAAAGAAAAAAGAATAAAAGAATGAAAGAATAATCGAACAAGAAAAACAAATTAAACAAAAGAAAATAGTATATACATATTTACAACCTCTCCTGCTAGAATTACTTAGGATCAATCAAGGTAATGGAGGCCTTATCCTTGCTCAGGCTTTCTCTTTTTGGGTTCTTTTTATTGCTTGGTAAGGTCCCTATTGGTTTGTAGCTCATCATCTTAGCTAACTGCCAAATTTGAGATTCAAGGTTCCTCAAGGAAGCCGTTTGACTTTGAATCACTGTGTCATTCTTGGTCATTGGGGGTATCCTATGCAATGAGTTGGCATAAGATCGGACCGCGAAATAGTAACAGTTAGATGTAACTCCGTTGACTAGTAAGGTTTCTATTTCACTAGGATGACCTAGGCAACTTAGTCTTAATCCTAAGTGTATTATGAACTCCTGTTCGCAAGGGATTGTCCTTTGATTTTTATGGGTGAGAGTGGCGAGATCGCTGACTCAATAAGCCTACCATTTCAGGGACAAGACCGAGTGGGTGGTTGGAAACATAATCACACAAGATGAAATTCACTTCTTCCCGACTTCAGAGTAAATAGATGAGTGTTCCCTTAAGTGGTGTCTCCAGGTCTTGAACAAAGGGCCCTACCCTCTCAATGGCACGAGAGGGGTTTCAGTTTATTGGTTGGACCATAAACAGGTTGTTCATTAGAGGAGCACTGGTTCTCTAAATAAAATTGACTATTCGTACCTGTAATATACTTGAGTGAGTTAGAAACCCGAACCAGAGGACAACACTCGTATTTATTTATACACGATATTAAAACTTGATCCATACACTTGCAATAAGCGTTTTTTTGCACTCCAACAGTTTTCCATAATTTTTCTTTTTCTTGCTATAACTAATACTTTGTATGTATGTAACATATTTCTAGCCGTTTAACTTTTCCAATTTCAATATGTAATAGTTGAAGTAATCACTGATATACATATATTTTGGTTTTGCTAAATTTGTAATTATTCTGGTAAATACAATATTTTTTATGTTTTAAATAAATTAGGCTAGTTGCTCAAAATAAATAAGGCTAGAATTTGCAACAACCAATATTTTGAAGGTAAATCCTTATAAATGGCCAGATATACACTGTATTTTTTTTTATATGGCCAAACAGATTTTTTTCAATAAAAAATGGCTAAACCGTTTTTAACCTATTTCCTTGAGGATGTCTTTCCAATTATACCCTTGAGTCAAGTTTCACGTTCACACCTTTTTTTTAGGAAGCCACCAACTGATTTAATTAAAAAATAAAATAAAACAATTTATCCCATGGATCAAGGAATTACAGTATCTATCTTCTCTCTCCTATCTCGCAAAATTCAAATTAAGATTATATCATTTTTTAAAATGAAAGATTATACAGAAATCATGTTTTCATTTTTAATTTTTGATTATTTTCTTAGTTTTTAATTATCTAATCAACATCTTAATCATTTTTCCCAACTTTTTGCCATCCATTGAGTTTTTGCTCTGTCGTTCTTGTCACCAATGAAAGATTTATTGATCTCTAAACATAGGTATGTTACACTACTTAATTTACATTTATTTTCAATTCTAATTCATTCTATTATTTTCATCATTGTTTTCAAAACTAGATATTTAGTCTTCTCATTTCTATATGGTATGATGGGTGGGATAATAAGAATCAACACTGTTTATAACATTTAAAAGATTCTACACTCCAATCTCTCAACGATTGCAT
Organism: Luffa aegyptiaca; assembly: GCA_017139565.1. Lineage (NCBI taxonomy): Eukaryota > Viridiplantae > Streptophyta > Magnoliopsida > Cucurbitales > Cucurbitaceae > Luffa > Luffa aegyptiaca. The sequence continues at coordinate 40,577,859 of CM029405.1, read as the reverse complement.
AAGAAGTAAGTTTAAATTTGAGAATAACCAAACAATTAATCGACTCCCTATATAACAATAGTTCTGAAAACCCAGTATTTAGACTTTCCAAGGATAGGACTATTATTTTTCGTCTACAACGGTAGGGCGCGAACGATATTTGTAAATGTAGTAGATTATGACCACACTGACACTGTAAATAATTCAAATACAGTGTGTATACAAAATAGTACTAACAATTCTCTCCAACTTTCCGAAAGAAAAGAAAAAAAGATTTTAAGTTTGTTGATTATATTGACCTCGTTTCTACCCCAGTAAACATGTCCGAAAAATATGTTTTTCAATCTAAAGAAAGGTTTATATCTATTTTCTAGTTTTTAATATATTGTATTTGTGTAATCCATTCCTATTTTTCCTCCTTGAAATTGAGATTATTTCAATATTATATTTCTAAATTTAAATTTTTATTATTAAATCATATTGTTAAGATAATTTATATTTTCACAAAAAAAAAGATAATTTATATTAACTATTTTAGTCTTATCTTTGTAAATTTAAATTTGCTTGATTAAAGTTTGTCATTAATTTAAACTGTAATTCCTAGATTCTCTCATTCATTTATGCTGTATTTTTTTTTAAGTATTTATGCGCTATTTGAATTTAAGTTTTTATTGCATATAGATTTCATTCTAGAGTATTTTAGCCAGTTTCATTGTTATATTGATTGTTTCCATAATATCTTTGTAAACTTTAATTTTTTTAATTAAATTTTGTTGTTAACATAAACTATATTTCCTAGATTTTCTCCATGTATTTGAATTTAAATTTTCATTAAACTGTAAATCCTAGATTCTATTTCGATTAGGGGTATTTTCGTCTGATTTGTGGTTAAAAAAATATACTAAAAATGGTAATTGACCATTTTTCAAATGAAAAATTCATATAGCTATTTTTCAAAACACCCAATTAAAAATAGCCACTTATCTAGTTGCCCCTATTTTCAATAATTCATTTTCTAAAAAAAAAAAAAAAAGGTCATTTTGGGTTGAATTCGTTGCCACAAGACTAAATAATAATATAAAGTGGAGATATATATTTTAGTCCCTAATGTTAGGTTATTTTTCAATTTAATCCTAGTACATTTCTATAACTTTTAATTATAACATTTCTGTTGAAGTTCAGATAAGTTTACTGTCATGAACTTAATTAGTTGACTTAAAGTTAAAGGATAAATCAAGTCACCTAAAAAAAAGTAAAAGTTGAAATTTATATTGACGGTTTAGATAATTGGAGGATATATTAGAAACTTCTTTTTTAGATGAATTAATTTCTCCTCTAAATTTTTACCAACTCATTAAAATATCATGTCATATAAGTTTATCATTAGCCAATTTTAACATTCATCATTAAAAAAATAATAATAAAAAGGTAGTCTTAACAACTAATTGAAAAAATATGCAAATATTAAGGACCAAAAAACATATATATCTAGTCCAAAATGGATAAATTAGTAATGTTAAGAATGAACATCCCTATTTCTTGAAAAATAAAATGAAAATTTGGTGCTACCTACCTAGAATTAGCCGCAAGCAATGGGCAGCTCATTTATTGATTATTGGGAAAATTAATTTGACAATTAAACTATAGTTTGCTTAGGTTTAAAACCAACTACTCAATACACACAAAATAATATAAAAAATCTTAGGTATGCCAAGTAGGATGTGACATATCCAAAATTAAAATATTCCACTTGTTATCCATTTAATTGAATTGAATAATATAGTTTAGAAATGTCCAAAAAGAAAAATAAAAGTTTATACAGACAGCTATTAGTAACTAAAGTATGATCAACCTTACCTTATTTAACAAATATTGTTACAATTACTAATGTGATTATTAATTTGTTACAACTTAAATTTGACTTAGCGACTTAGCTGATAACACTCTGTCATTTGTGTCATCTACTCAACCATCATCTTTTATGTCATCATTATATCATCCATCTAAAACTAAAATAAATCATAGTCGTCTATCTAAATAAATGTTAAGTTTATCTTATAGTGCTACCATAATTGGTAATTAACGATAATGGTTAGTAACTATTATTTATATTAGTGTCATCGCATGTCATTACGATGGGGTGATTAAGAAAGTAAATTGGCAAATATTAAGGTTATTTATGTTACTTTTTCTCAAAAAAAAAAAAAAAAAAAAAAAAACAAACAAAGTTATTTATGTTACTATTATTTTAAAGAAAAGGCAAAACAAATTTGAAAAGTCTTGTATTTTGGTATTTTTTACATGTACTATTTCCTGAATTACGTTTTCGTTGTTCACCTTTTGAATTTTTTTTTAATTGGCCATAAGAATCTTTTGTTAATTGAAATAGTAATTTCAAAATTATATGATTAGTTTATTTAATAATTTAAAAGATAATTACAATATCTATAAAATATTTTCTAATTAAAAGAAATGAAGAAAATAAAAGAGGATAAGCATAGGAAATCCTAATTGGAAGTAACAAATTTTAATATGAATAGGATTCAAATCAAGTTCCCACAGCCTGATTTCCCACAGCCTCTGTAGGATGTTTAGGTAGACCAATCATTTCCTTTTTAGGAGTCACACTCTTCCCTTTCAATGGTTGATTTGAGGAGATTTTTTTTGAGTAATTGCGGTGGGTGGCAAATTTAGCAACAAATAAAAAGAATTGCAAATATGGCAAAAAAATTAGAATATTCCCATTTGACCCTTATCTTTCTCTCCCTTCCCATTTATCCTTTCTTCCCTCATTTCTAGTGTATACGATTTTTTCTTCTTCTTCTTCTATTTTTTTTTTTTTTTTTTTTTTTTTGCATTTATGAGCCTTTCTTCCCTCATTTCTTGAGAAATTTTGGTGAGTGTTTGTATAGGTATATCAAAGTATATCACTGATATACTCCGATTAATCGTAGAATATCACTGACTATCACTGGTCGAAGTCTATCAGGGCTATAATTGATAGATAATGAAATACAAAGAATACAAGACTAGCAATTTTATGGTGGTGGTCACAGAGCTTGTGTGCTAGTGTTTAAAAATTATATTGTTGATTGAGAGTCACTTGTTCGTAATGGTTATTTTTGGATTTTATGTTCTAATTACCACAAGAGACTTAAATTTTTTGTTCAATTTATGACTGTAGTATAATAATTTTGGATGAGTTTCTAATTACCGAGATGATTGCAATGCAAAATACTTTACTGATAGATTTCAATTAAATTGATTTCTATCAGTAACAATCATTGGTAGACTTCAATTAATTGATAATTAACTGATTTATATCCGAGATAGAAACTGATAGACTTCAATTAACTGATTTCTATCCTCGATAGAAAATGATAGATTTGAATTAAACTAATTTCCATCAGTGATACAAGTCAATAGACTTTAAATTGATTTCTGATAGAAACTGATGAACTTCAATTAAATTGGTTTTTATCAGTGATAGAAACTAATAGTCTTGAATTAAATTGATTTCTATCAATGACAGAAACTGATAACCTTGAATTAAACGGTTTTCTATTAGTGATTATCACTGATAGACTTAAATTAAACTGATGGATAGAAACTGATGGCCTTGAATTAAACTGAACTAATAACCTTGAATTAAATTGTTTTCTATCAGCGGCTATCACTGATAGACTTGAATTAAACACGATAAAAACTTATAGATTATGATCATCAAAGTCTATCAGTGATACACACTGATAGACTTCGATTAATCAAAGTATATCAGTGTCTATCACTGATACACTCCGATTAATTGAAACTTATCATCAAAGTCTATCAGTATTTATCATTGATAGACTCCGATAGACTCCGATTAATCGAAGTCTATCAGTGACTATCAATAATAGGGACTGATAGACTATTGGAGATACTAATGGTATTTTCGTAATTTAACGTATTTTTTGCTATTTCCGCAAATAATTTTATTTTTTTGCTATTTTTGCAATTATTTTGCCAGTTTTTGCTATCTGTGCAAAGCCCCCTTTTTTTTTCCGTATTCGCTATTAGTGTAAATGGTTTGGCTCTGAAAATGTCTTGGGGCAAGGTCAGATGTTTCATACGATGCTTGATTTAATTGTATGTTTGGACAGTGGCGGCCGGATCCAGGATTTTATGTCAGAGGGGCACAAGTTAATATAAATTTAACTTTAGAAGCATTGATACAATATTTAAATTATATAATATCGATTAGGTTAAATTACATGTTTAGTTCCTGAAATTTTCGGTTTGTGTCTATGGTCCCAAAACTTAAAAATGTGTCTAATAGAATTTTAAACTTTCAATTTTGTGTTTGATAGGTGGGACTTGTCTTACATTTTTCAAAATTCACAGATTTACTAAATATAAAATTGAAGGTTTATAGTTTCATTAGACATAAAATTCGATTATGAATGTTTAGGATTTAAATTAATACAATTTATTTTGAAGTTTTAATTGACCCTAAAGTTTAGGGGTAGAATTGATTTATTTTCCTAATTTTTAAAAAGAAATTTATAAACTCATTTCATATTCTTTTTAGGTTAAAATACTATTTTGGTACTGTTGAACTATTTCTATTTTATTCTCAATAATTCCAAATTTTCAAATATAATCCTTGTACTTTTAATAATCTTAACATTAGTCAATGATGAACTTTTTCAAAACAAATTTAGTCTCTATTAGCTTCCACTTTATAAATTCTGAAAACATATTAACAATGATGTCTTAAGTGAAAATTATGATTATTAGCTTACCAAGTTCTATAGAAAGTAACTTCAAATTAATAATGACTAATCTAAAGACTTATTAAAATTACATAGACTAAATTTGAATATACGAAAGTAAATGAGCTAAAATAGAATGAGTCACAAAGTATAAAGATAAATGAGAAAAAACTTAAACAAAAACATAAAAATATATTTTTAAAAAGTTTAAATTATTCCGTTTTCTGCCTTAAAAAAAACTGGACTATTCAAATTTAAAAAAAAAAACAAAAAAAAAAAAACAAAACGGAAAAAATAAATCAGGATCGGGTAGATGGATGGAAAAAAAATAAAAAAACGGAAAAAACAAAGAAAGTAAAAAACAGACGAATGCGGAAACCACTGAGCCAAAGGTATATTTTAAAATTTGGGGCACAAATTATATATATAATGTATATTATTTTAAGTTGAGGGGGGCACGTGCCCCCTCTTGCCCCTTCGTGGATCCACCCTTGTGTTTGGATTTTATATGATTGAATTGATGTATATGTTTTCCACGTTGAATTATGCAAGTTGAAAAGTGTGTTTATTTGATGAGACCTCATGCACGTATATGATCCATAAAATAAACTTTTAGTCCTTGAAGTTTGGGTTATGTTTCATTTTGGTCCTTGAGTTTTCAAACTCAACAATTTAGCCCTTGAGGTTTGATTTTAGTTTTATTTTAGCCCCTCCATCCATTTTTCCGTTAAAAACTAATGGATTGCTGACGTGGCACCTATTTTTTATTTAAAAAAATATTTTTAATTTTTAAAATAAAAATAAGATTAAATTAATAAAAAATTATTTTTTATTCTTTTTCTTTTTCTTCTTCTTCCTCCTTGTTCTTCTCCTCCATCTTCTTCAGCCTTCTTCTTCTTCAGTTACCGGTGTCGCCTGCAGCCATCCGTCGTCGCCAGCCGGTGGCGGCAAACTTACTTTTTTTTTCTTTCTTTCTTCCTTTCCTTTTCTTCTCCTTCCTTATTCCTTCTTTTCTTTTTGTTTTTTATTTTTTTTTAAAAAAAATTTAAGGTTTGAAACAAAGGGCAACGTTCCAGATCTAGGGTCTTTGCGAGGTAGCAGACTCGCCGTCGGATCTAAAGCTGGCCGTTGGAAAAGAAAGAAGGAACCGCTCGTGCTTGAGCTCGCCGTCGGATCTGATGCGCGATTCCAGCTCGCCGCCCGTGCTTGAGCTCGTCGTTGGAGAAGGATCTGAACAGATCTGTAGGATCTGAACAGCTCGCCGCCCAAACAGATCTGAAGCTCGCCGCCCGTGCTTGAGCTCTAGTTGACGGCGGCGTGGCGTTCTCGTGCGAAGACGACGCGGTCCAGCTCGTGGATGAAGAAGACAGCAACGTTCTCCTAGGTGCGAAGATGGCACAGTTCCAGCTCATGGGTATTGATTTTTCAGATCCACGCACAAACTCGAAGACCAGATCTAAAACGCCGACTAGATACGCGCACGAACTTGAAGAACGCCATGAACGCACAAGATCCGCCGTGAGCTTCGTGAGGTTTTAGTTCGAGAAAGAAAAGAAGGAAAAATGAAGGAGAAGAAGGAAAAAATGGGAAAAAAAGAAAGAAAGTTGGCCGACGGTCGGTGACGGCGGTCGGCGATGGTGGGCGACGACAGTGGGCGGCGGGCGGCAGCACTGGCTGGAAGAAGAAAAAGGAGGGGAGAAGAAAAGGAAAAAGAGAAGAAGGGGAAAAGAAAAGGAAAAAGAATAAGAATAAGAATAAAAAATATATTTATTATATTATTTTATTTAAAAAATTCAAAAAAATATTTTTTTAATAAAAAAATTTATATCACGTCAGCAATCCGTTAAGTATTAACGGAAAAAGGGATGGAGGGACCAAAATGAAACTAAAACCAAACCTTAGGGGCTAAATTGTTGAGTTTGAAAACTCAAGGACCAAAATGAAACATAACCCAAATCTCAGGGACCAAAAGTGTATTTTTCCCTATATTTTATTAAGGGGTCATTTGGGCCCCTAGGTTGAGTTGAGTTGAGTGGGCTATTATAGTCCACTCAACGTTTAGAACACTGGTTTAATTAAATAGAAATTATGGGAATTAGACTTATGACATGCAACAATGTCATCATTTTCCTATTAATTTTAGCTAGTTTTGTGCATGAATTGTGAGCTTCAATGCATTTTTATGTTGATTTTATAGAAAACCAAGTTCGAGAAGAAAAACCAAGAATTTTACCAATTTTGGATTTAAAAAGAAGACTTTTGGCCCATATTGGAAGATGGGTGAGAGGACATTTGAAGTGGAGGCCCAAAAAGCCCAAAAGGAAGAAGAAAGGAGGCAAAAATCCGTGTTTAAGGTTTCTAGAAGGCCTAGCGTCTCGACGCTAGGTGATCAGTGAAGAAAATTTCAGAATCGCGGTAGCGTCACGACGCTGCGACAACTTCTGCTCCAAGAACACCTGACGTCACAACGTTGGGTCTTGGGCAGCAAGAAAGGTCTGTTTCTGCTCCTATAAATAGCCCCCTTCCCAAAGGTGAAAATCATCCCATTTTGGGGAGCTCTCCCCTAGCTCAATAGAGAGAAAAAGTGAGAAGAATTGTGGAGAAAAAGGTTGGAATTGAGCGAGATTCCAAGGTTCAAGATTCGAGATGATCGTAGCAGGAGCTTGGGATCAACTTATCGGTTATTTCTTCCTTACTTCTTTATAATTCCTTATTGTAATTTGAGTTAGGCCCATGGATCAAGATCATTTTGGCAAAATTATTTCCATTTGTGAGTAGATCTTGAGACCTAGGGTCGTTATTCTAGCTAATTGGATATTGCAGCACAATTACTTGGATTATGTAATGAATTTCTTCATATTTCATCTATGCAATTCTTGCTTAATGCTTTTAATCTCTTGATCACGGATTAATCGATTTGTTGGTCTAAATTGATACTCGACAGAGAGAAATTAGATTAGATCCAAATTGCATGGCTAACGATTGCTTGGAGCACGAGAGTGAAAGAGAATTGTTAGAAATTGATAATGAAGTTGCTTAATGTCATACTATGATTAACTAAGGAGATGGACACATAAATTAGTTATGTTAGTATGAGATGCGGAGGAGCTTGAAAGAGAAATCCGCTTATAATTACTTCTAGATTTATGAAATTGAAGATTATTAGTTACATGCATCCATGTAATTGAGCTACAAATCCAAGAAAGCTAGATAACACCCTAGGTCAAGTTCCCTTAATAGGATATTTCCATTTTGTTGTTGCATGTTTATTTTTATCAGTTTCTTTAATTTTCGCTTTACCATTCGAGTTGGAATTCTAAATAAAATTGAACATGATGGTTCTTGGTACTTAATGGATGTAATTCAAATTCCCTGAGGATTCGATACTCGGAATACTTTCCGTTTTAATATTACTTGGGCAACCGTACGCTTGCGGAAAATTGCACAACATAGACCTTTTTGGCATCGATTTTTCACAGATGTCTAGTTATGAAAAAAAATTCGGCTTAAGATTTTCTAGCTAAGTCTTTCCTATTTTACCCTTTAAAATTTTGCATATTAAATTTTGGATTGTATGTGATTATTAATTTTTCTCTACTCAACCCTAAACACATTTCACAAAAATCTCTCCAAAATTTGTTGCCGCCGTACCTAGGATTTTGTCGTCGTCAATCACTACACACTATGACCAATATGAGTATGTTATTATTATTATTTTTTTTTTTAAGAATGAGTATGTTCCCTGCCGTCAAACCCAAAATAATTGTACTTATCTAATATAAAACTCAACACATTTCATGAAAAACGATGCAAAGATTAGGGAAGACAAGTTTGGTTGTATAAACTATTGATTAAAGGTGGTGTTAAAATTGTTTATATAAACTTGCATTATATAAATTGTTATATACTTTGTTTATATTATATCAAGCTTTGAATCATTTAGCCATAAAAAAATATTCATTGATTAGAAGTTATAAATATTCGAATTGTTTTATGCATAAATTTAACATCTAAGAAAAATCAATTCAGCATCGAATATATACCACAATTATAAAATATAAAAAATTTTAATTTTTATATACATACATTGAATATCACATTCGGTGAGCAAATATCAGATAACCATTAAATATATACTACCATTATACATTATAAACCTGTAAACTTGACTAAATGAATGGTAACATAAAAATTGCATTCTCAAACACCTCAATTTAGATTGAAGATGAAGAAAATCATTCCATATATGCATAAATTGTAATTTAATTGAAACAACAACATATTGGGGGGGGGGGGGGGGGATGAAGAGAAAAAAAAAACAATTAGGATTTAGGATTCTCATTGGAAGTTTTGGAAACTATATTTATTGTGAATAAAAATTATGGAAACTAAGAATGATTTTGGGATATTTTAAAATCTTATGAAAAATATATTTAGTTTTATTTTATTCATTTTTTAAATTCAATGGACAAATCTGTAAAATCATTCTTCTACTTGACTTAAATGGCTACGCTTAGGACAAAGCTAAAAATTTTCTTCAAACTTGACATTTATGTAATTTGATGTTCAAAATGGTCTATCTATGTAGTTAGGTTGAGTTATTTTATCAAGGTTTAGGGAGTAAAAACCGTCTCAACTTCTCATTAATGAATGAATGATGGAAAACTTCTCTTAAATACATACAAGATAGTTAATTAAATACATACAAGATAGTTAATCTAAATAACTAAGATTAACCATATTAACAATACATGTAACTAACTGTTACATCACAATAAACAGAGTTTCACATCACAGTAAAACAATTACATTAATATATATGTTATGTTTTACCCTCATTTTGCTATTATAACTCACTCACATTCTTTCAGCCTCATTGTCACCGGCAACCGTTGTCGCCGCCGGCAACCACCTCCGACGAACATTCCTGTGACTGCTGCTGACGTCGGTGATAATTCCAACAAAAATTCTGGCGACCACCGTTGGCGACCAAAATTCTTTTCTTTCTTTTCTTCTACCTCTTTTCTTCTATTTCTTTCTTTATTTTTGTTTTTTTTTTTTGAAATGAAAATAAGAATAAAGAAGGAAAAAAATGAAAAGAAAAAAAATTCGGTCACCGACGGTGGTAACGATTCCAAGTTCCTCTTACCCATACGTACCTAAGAAGAACCTTGTTTTGTATAGGTTGTGTGGTTATATTCTTTTGACACTTTGTTTGGAAATATATCATTTATTTGCTAAGTAATACGCACTTGGTTGTGAATAACACATGGATTATGTACTTTTTTTTTTGTTCATTTACTTGTAGGATTTGACATGTACTCTTTTTCTAAGGTCGAAGGTTCAAATTTTCATACTCCATATTTGTTGTATTAAAAAAATGTTAGTGAATGTTGCATATCTTGCTTTTTTATTGGATTTTTTTTAGATGTTAAACATTGGAAAAGTTTGGAAGATTTATTTAATGGTCTATTTTTTTTACTTTAGGTTAAAATAAGAAGTCTCACTCTATGTGTTGGTATTCAATTATTTTTTTTTAATTGTTACATTTTAGGAGTTTTCTTTTTCAAAAATTAGAATAGATAGCAAAATTGATTGTCATATTTACTATTCTCATCACAAAAATAATAAGAAGAAGAAGAATAAAAGAAAGAAAAAAGTTATAACCCCGACTATTATAACCACTTTGCACACCAAACACATACATTTTGAATCCAGACTAAAATACTTTACACCCCAAACACACACCATTCAACTCTTTAGAATATTATAACCAACTTTGATCCCCAAACAACTCCTAAAAGATAGTGATAATTACCATCTCCTTATTATTTAGATGTAGATGAAATTATTATTATTTCGGTTATGTGAAGCCCTACACCATTGATTGAGAACCATCTTCCGTTAAGGTTTGGTTTCACGCAAAATCCACTTAGGCACCACCAGATGACTACTAACTGCTCACTAACTATATTGGTTAAGGTTTGGTGTCACACAGAACTTACTTAGGCATTGAAGGATTTGGAATTCCCTAATTTCGTTAAAGCGGAAGCGTAATTGGGACCGATTCGTAGTTAATCTTGTTTATCCAAAAATACCATTACATGGGCAAAAATCATAGAAAAAATTCTATAGAAACTTAAGGCTAAGCATACAAAAATAAGATCTAAATCTATAATAAAGAAAAGAGAAGCAAACCTCCATTGACGTCTCTGAAAATCAAGAATGATTCTTGATTGCTTTGCAACAATGAAGAACACCACCATTTGGTTACACCGGTATATCTCTGAGACTAATGGAGGCAAAAGACTGGTGGGAGTCTTTTAGGAGAGATCTCTGAGAGAAGGAGAATGAATGGGATGCCTTTCACCCCACCCCAGGGGTCCTATATATAGGTAAAGGCCAAGACCTTTTCCTAATAGGAAAAGGTTTATGAATAAGTTCAAATCTATTATCTTATTCATATCTAATTTTAATAAATACTTAATTAATTTCATAATTAATTAATTACCCAATTAAATATCACATATTTAATTTTAGGGATTTTATTAAAATTTAAGGGAAAAATACACTTTTAGTCCTTGAGGTTTGAGTTAGGTTTCATTTTGGTCCCTGAGTTTTCAAACTCAACAATTTAGTCCCTGAGGTTTGAGATAAGGAGCAATTTGCTCCCGATCATACATTTTACCGTTAAATCTAACCGGTTGCTGACGTGGCACTATTATTTTAATTAAAAAAATTATTTTTAATTTTTTAAAATAAAAACATATTAAAATAATAAAAATATTATTATTTTATATTTATTTTATTTCTTTTTATTCTTCCACCTTCCACCTTCTTCCTCATCCTCCTCCTTCAACTTCTTCTTCTTCAATCCATCCATGGCCGGCGGCCGGCGACCACCGCTCGCCAGCGGCGGTGAAATGTTTTTTTCTTTTTTTTTTTCTCTCTTCTCTTCTCCCTCTCTTTTTCCATCTTCTCTAGTTTTTTTTAAATAAAATAAATAAACCGAGGAGGGAGGGAGGGTTTTTTGCCGGAAAAATGGGGAGGGCCGGACCACGAACGCCAACAACGAACCGCCGCGAACGCCGACCACGAACCGTCGTGAACGCTGACCACGAACCACTGCTGAACATCGACCACGAACATCAGGGAACGCGAACGTCGGAGAAGATGCCCGCGAACGTCGACCACGAACAACGGCTGCTCGAGCTCGTTCCAGATCTGGGTTTCGGGTCCGACAACGAACCACCACGAATCGCCGCGAACACCGACCACGAATCGTCGCGAACACGAACCACTGCTGAACATCGACCACGAACATCAGGGACCGCGAAAGCAGGAGAAGACGCCAGCGAACGTCGACCACGAACCACGGCTGCTCGAGCTCGTTCCAGATCTGGGTTTCGGGTCCTTCACGCGAGTAGATCTGGGCTTCTCCGGCGAACCCACGATGTGCGATGGCAGCGAGTGAAACTCCTAGAGGCTAGATCTGGGTTTCTTTTGGTTGCCGGCAAACGAAAAAAATAGAAGAAAGAAAAGAAGGGAGAAGAAGGGAAGAAGAAGGGAAGAAGAAGAAGAAAAGAAGGAAAAAAAAATTCCGGCAGCCGCCGCCAACGTTCGCCGGCTGCCGGCGGCCGGCCACTGGAGTTGAAGAAAGAAGAAGATGGGGAAGAAGGAAGAAGGGGATGGGGAAGAGAAAGAAGAATGAGAAGAGAGAGAGTGTGAAATAATTAAAAAAATAATAATAAAAATAATAGTTTTATTATTTTAATATATTTTTATTTATAAAAAAATAAAAAAATTAATTTTTTAATTACAATAATAGTGCCACGACTGCAATCCGTTAGATTTAACGGTAAAATGGATGGTAGGGACCAAATTGCTCCTTATCTCAAACCTCAAGGACTAAATTGTTGAGTTTGAAAACTCAAGGACCAAAATGAAACCTAACTCAAACCTCAGGGACTAAAAGTGTATTTTTCCCAAAATTTAAATATGAATCCAATTCATATTAAATTTATTTGAACTCTTTCAAATATATTCTCTCAAGAATTAATTTTGAAATTAATTCAAAAATTATATTATAAAGTTTCATAAACTTTATATTATAATGTATCAACATACATTATACGAATCCCCTAAATAAATTGAACACTTTCAATTTACAATATATACTTAATTGCCTGAAGTCTCTTTACGAGCTACCAGTGGGACCTAATGGACCTACAGATCAGAAGCTCCAACGATACGAGACTAATTGGCTAAACTCATTAACCAAGTTAGTCAACATTCGTTAACTGTGGGTCATTCCACTAAAGACCCACAGCTGCACTCTTCTCACTGTAGAATATTTCTGTGTCCACGGATATCGACCAATAACAGCAAGTTAGTCCTTCACGAGTGTTCCTAACTTCAGCTGGGTCAAATTACCGTTTTACCCCTAAGTTACCTCTACCTCCTTAAGTACCAGTGCTCCTCTAATGAACAACTTATTTGTGGTCCAACCATCAAACAGAAACCCCTCTCGGCCCAGTGAGAGGGTAGGGCCCTTTGTTCAAGACCCGGAGACACCACTTAAGGGAACACTCATCTACTTCCTCAAAAATTGGGAAGGAGTGAATTCCATCTTGTGTGATTATGTTCCCAGCTCCCCACTCGGTCTTGTCCCCAAAATGGTAGGCTTATTGAGTCAGCGTACTAGCCACTCTCGCCCATACAAATCAAAGGACAATCCCTCGTGAACAGGAGTCCATAATCCACTCAGGATTCAGACTAAGTTGCCTAGGTCATCCTAGTGAAATAGAAACCTAACTAGTTAACGGTGTTACAACTAGCGGTTACTATTTCGCGGTCCGGTCTTATGCAAACTCAATGCATAGGATACCCCCACTCGCATGTCTACTACATGCACGCTTTGGATCAATACGTCTGTATCAAATACAAAGCGGGTCGTATCACATAGTATTACTAGGATAAGGTATCCAGTCATATCCTTGTACTATAGACCTTTTAGGTTGTTACTTGAACATCGATCCCCGTATGTCCCCAAATGTATTATATATTATATGTCAAAAACTATCTATAGATTTACTTTATTATTATGTTTTACGATTTCTTTATGTAATATCCTAAATAAATGTTTTACTAGCATGTATGTAGTATAGTAATGTCCTAATTTTTTTTGAAAACATGAGTAGATGAGAGATTTGAACCTCTAACATCTTGGTCGAAGATACAAACTTTATACCAATTGAACTATGCCCTTGATGTAATGCCATAAATAGTTTAATGTCCAAAAAGATCAGGCGGTCACATAATGAGAAATTGTGACAAATGGCTAGAGAAAAAAAAAACCCTTATGATTTTTGGCTAAAGTGGTTTTAAAATTGGAGAATGGCTACCATAAATTAAGGAACAACCAACTGCTATTTTTTTTCTTCCTATTTTACACCTAGTATATACGTGCATACACAATCGTCGTTTGCAAATTGTTGTTACATACCCAAGATTCTTTTTGAAGAATTGATTTCAAATTTTGTATAATGCACACCAACTATGAAGAATGGACGACATGTGATAAAAGATGAAGGATTTGTGTCGGACACGCGTCGGATACGTGTTGGACACGCAAATTTGTGTGTCCGTATTTTTTTATTTACGGACATGCTGGGACATGCCCACAGACACACTACTTTCGAAATTTAAAAGGATTGGGCCCAATACTCTGAGTCTGGGCTATTGTTTATTTTTTTTAAAAAAAAAATAGAAATCAGAAACCTATCTTTCGAAAACAACAGTCACGCACACAACCTTTAGTTTTTCTTCTTCACGATTTCCATTGGCCCATTTCCTTCTCTCTTTTTCATCGTTGACGCTGTCACCAGCCGTCTTGGCCACTGTTGCTGCTAGTTCCATTTTTCGATGCCAACTCCATTTTCCATTGGTCATTTCCCATTTTCCAGAGGCAAAGTATACTTTTTTTTTTTTTTTGTTCCTTTCAACTTTTTTTTGACATCCTTAAGCTAAAGTTAAAGCCTTAAAGTATTCTATGAATTTGAGTTCATATTTTTTCAAGTTAAGATTAGATTATCATTCAATGAAGTTAAATTTATTTTTTTTTTATTAGGATGTCATCTTCAACCTCTAGCCATTGTCAATCACCAAATCCTTCCATAAGCTCAACTTCCTCTAATATTGAAGATGATTCAAAACCCTTATGGTAATATGTGACTAAAATTCAAAAATTGAGTGGTGGGGTGAAAATTCTCCATGGCAATGAATTTTTTTTCATGCCATAAAGAAGAGCTCTTACACAAGAGTTAGGGCTCATTTGCTGAAGATAAGTAGTCAAGGAATTGGAGTATGTCTAAAGATCACTCCTAAAGATATTGTCGAAATGGAAAAATTGGAAGATGAGGCAAAGACTCAAATGGAAAGAAAGGCTCCAAAAAATGTCCCTTTACCACATGCGCCTTCAGTGATAAATATTGGTGGTGTTAATGTTAGTAATTCCCCTATTACAAGCGAGCAAAAGAAAAGAAAAAGGTAGTAGTAAAAGTGCACTTGAAAAATCATTCAACAAGACATCACGAGACCAATTACATGCATTTATTGCTCGAATGTTCTATTGGCTTACCTTGCCATTTAGCAAGGAATCCACATTTTATAGTTGCCTTTACCTATGTTGCAAACCATATGTGAGTGGATATGTGCCTCCAAGATATAACTTGTTGAGGACAAGTCTTCTCCAGTAAGAGAAAGCAAATATTGAAAGATTATTGACAACGATTAGAAGTGAATGACGTACAAAGGGAGTGAGTATTCTGAGTGATGAATGGATTGACTCACAAAGAACACCTTTGATTAATTTCATGGCAATTTCTAATGGCAAACCAACATTTCTCAAGGTAGTGGATTGTTCTGGTGAGATCAAAGATAAGTCTTTCATAGCAAATTTGATAAAGTGATTAATGAAGTTGGTCATGAAAATGTGATTCAAGTGATAACAGATAATGCTCCTAATTGCAAAGGCGCAAAGCAAATTATTGAAGCATAATTTCCATGGATTATATGGACATCTTGTCGTGTAGTGTGTACTCTAAATCTTGCCTTGAAGAACATATGTGCTGCCAAGAATGTTGAGAACAATCAACTTGTATATGAGGAATGCAGTTGGATATATGATATTACTGGTGATGTCATGGTTGTGAAAAAATTTATTATGAATCATTCAATGAGGCTTGCCATGTTTAATGAATTTGTATCTCTTAAATTTCTCTCTATAGCTGAAACACGTTTTGCATCCGTCATCATTATGTTGAAGAGATTTTAACTTATTAAAGGTGGTTTACAAGCTACAGTCATCGGTGAGCAATGGGCAAATTATAGAGAATATGATGTGGGAAAGACGAGACAGAGTTGGTGCTTGATGATGTATGGTGGGAGAAGATTGATTATATTATTTCCTTCACTTCCTCTATATATGACATGATTAGGGCTTGTGATACAAACACACCTTGTCTACATTTGGGGTATGATATGTGGGATACAATGATTGAAAAGGTGAAGTTAGCCATTTATAAAACATGAAGAATTGCAACCAAGTGAACACTCTACTTTCTACGATGTGGTGCATAACATTCTCATTGATCGTTGGAACAATAATAATACTCCACTTTATCATTTAACACATTCTTTGAATCCAAGATACTCATTTTTTATAAAATCTTCATTCAAAATCTTATAGTTATAGTTTTTTTTTATAAAAGTTTAATACTTTTTTTTTAACTTATATTTAGGTACTATAGTGAACAATGATTTACTCAGAATCCTGAGTGAGTGGCTCCACATCAAAATGCGGGACTAACTCGAGAGAGAATGGAGTGTCTTTAGATATATTTTAGTAATCCCGATGATCGTGTCATAGTGAATATTGAATTTGCTAAGTTTTCTTCGAAAATGGGAGATTTTGCTGAATATGACTCCATAGCAGAGCGGTATACTATAGATCCTGTAAGTTGGTGGGCAACTCATGGTGTCTATGCACCAATGCTTCAATCAATTACTTTTAAAGTACTTGAGCAACCTTCCTCCTCTTCATGTTGTGAGAGAAATTGGAGTACATATTCTTTTATTAACTCCACCAAAAGGAACAAAATGACACCTCAATGTGCAGAAGATCTGGTATTTATCCATACTAATCTTCGTCTTTTTGTCAAGAAGAATTCCAAAGTATTTAAAGGACAGACTAAGTTATTGGATATTGTTGGAGATGCTTTTGATTCTTTTGAAGATATTGGCATGCTTGAAGTTGCTAATCTATCTTTGGAAGAACCAGATTTGGAGGTTGTGATTTTTGATGAACATTGTGGTGATAAAGATGATGATGTAATGGAGATTTGAGACTTGAGAGGATGACTTTAGTAGCTTCTCCTATGGAACTTTGTTTTTCATTTCCTAGTTTGCATTTGAAACTTTTTGTTGTAACTTTGTTGAATCATGAATGTTGGTTAATGTATTTTGTATTATTCTCAATTCTCAATTGATTTGATATTTCATGCTTTCTAATGGTGTATTTTTAGTATTCTTATCGTAAATTTATATATATACTAAAAAATATTTAAAATAAAAAACAATGTATCCTCAATGTATCCATATCTTAGCGTTTTTTAGAAATTGACGTATCACCATGTCTTGTCGTGTCCCTTGTCTGTGTCCGCGCTTCTTAGATCTCCAACCAAAATTCATGGAATCCGATTTTATCTCCAACCGTAAAGTAGACCATTCCTAGATTAACGTTAGTTTATATCTAATGATTTTTAAATTTCGTTTATATGATTATCATAACTTAATTCAAATATTTCCAAATCACAAAAAATGGTCGTACAACAAATTACGATTCTATTTGACGATATCTACATATGTTAGCCTATGTATATATATTCATATACTATGCAGGATACATACATATATACATTTCAACCGCTTGTTTATATATTAATGCCAAACACATGTGTCACAAGGACGCACACGTGGATTGTATATATACCAAAAAACGATCATATATATATATATATATATATATATATATATATATCAATAGATACACAACAGAGTCACATCACAAGGCTACACCCCAATACAAACTTGTACATTGCAGTGAAAAACATAACTCATATGTGTATATACCACCAACATAAGTAGACATCTAATAAGCAATGGTCATATATAAACAAACTAAAAAATGGTGACCATATATGTATATAGTAGTACAGACAGACAACAGAGTTATATTCAAGTAGACATTCCAGCACAATTTTACACTTCAATACACACATGAAATCCATAAAATATAGCCACATTCAAATAGACATTCCAACACAATTTTAAACTCCAATACACACAAGCAATCCCTAAACCCTAAAACTCGTAGATAGTGAATGTAAACAAATTATACACTTGTTCAATAAAAGTTGATGAGGTTCATTCATTACAGTTGTAATTGAATAGATTGCACGTTTAATAACCCAATCTAATAAACTAAGATCCCTGGGTATGATATGTATACTTGAGCTTTATGTGGAGACATAAAAGTGGATCAGGCTTGAGTAATAGCCAATACAGTTTATAGTATAGGGATAAGGCTAGGTATCTTGTCCTGGGGACACTATGAGACGGGACCCACTTTGTATTTAGTACAAACGATGTGATCCTAAATCGTTCATGTAGAGACATGCGAGTGGGGACGTCCTATGCAATGAGTTTACATAAGACCAAGACCGAGAAATAAGTCACTTTCACTTTATAATGTCGTTTACTAATGAGACTGACTATTTCATACAATGACCTAGGTAACTCGATCTTAATCTTGAGCTAACCATGAACTCCTGATTATTCGGGATTGTCCTTTGATTTGCATGGGTGAGAGTGACTCATCATCGCCGACTCAATATGCCTACCATTTTGGGGATAAGATCGGGTAGACAGCTGGGGCATGGTCTTGCAAGACGAAATTCACTCCTACCCATCTTTAGGGATAGTAGAGAAGTCGTTCCCTTAAGTACTGACTCCAGGGCTTGAACAAAGGGACCCCACCCTCTCATTGGCCCGAGAGGAACTCGGTTCGGTGGTTGGACCACAAACCAATTGTTCATCAGAGGATCAGTAGGACTTAAGGAACAAGAAGTAACTTTAGGGGTAAAACGAACATTTGACCCTTCTGTAGTTACGAACGACCTGTGAATGATCGACTTACTAATCATGGTTATATCGGGTAGACAAAAATATATGTACAGTGAGGGGAGTGCAACCATCGGGTTATAGCGGAGTGTCCTAGTAGTTAACGAATGTTGGTTAACTAGGTTAATGAGTTTAGCTAGTTAATCTCAGATCGTTAGAGCCCATGATTTGTAGGTTCATTAGGTCTCCCTGCTATTTCATACGGACTAAATCTTAGAACAGTGTGATGAAAGAATTTGAATCGTTCAAATTCGGTTTAGGTAGTTAACGTTAATTATATGCGATATACTTAACGTGTTTTCGTTTAATTATGAAATAAACCATAATTTGAGAAAATTTGAATTATTTAAATATGATTTAAATATTATACACATGAATAGTGATTCATGTTCGAGAGATTGGTTATGAGAGAAATCGAGATTGGTGCATAAAATCAATTTAATATTTAATATTAAATTAATATAATTAATTAAAATTAATTATTTGAATTAATTTTAATTAAAAGAAAATAAACTTTCAAAATTCACTAAAATTTATTTATGAAATTCATTATTTTTGAATTTTTGAAAATCAAAATCCAAGAGGCAAATAACAGGGTGATGACACCTTCATCATGACTCATGTTATCCTTCCAAATTGGTGTCTTCACCATGATTAATCAATTTGCATGAGTCCTCTCTTTAAATAAGTTTAAGGAGGTGAATCAAAGATTGATGCTTCTAGATTTTGTTGTTGGTTTTTGGCTGAAAGATTTTTCTCAAAAGAAAAATTCAAACTCATTCATTCTCATTATTTTTAGCTTGAACTCACAAGCAACTCTCCCAAATTCATCACATAATCGGGTCTCACAACACTTTCTAAGGCCGAAGGATAGCGGGGAAGACTCTAGCGGTCGTCCACAGTCTATTCGTGTTCAATTACAAACCACGGAGTTGGTGAATTTCATCCAAAAGGTTGGTACCCGAACTAGCTCTGTTTTTCCAATGTTTATAGCATGCTTTTAGATTCTAAAATTAATGAAATTGGAGTGATTTCGATCCAAATCGCTTCCAAACGAGTGTTGTACACTCCTTCAATGAATTTTTTCAGTAGATCCCTATGATGTTAACACCCATAATCAAGTTTCATGCTATTAGATTTCATGTTATCAGTTTCAGCCTTTAAATGGGTTACTGAGTATATTCTTATATACGCATCCATGCTACTGTTGGGTTTCATGCCCTAAAACTCGTAGATAGTGAATGTAACCGTTGACTGGATATTAACGAAATAATATTGATATATTTTTCCATTAAATGTTATTAGTTATTTTATATTCGTTTTTGCCTAAAATAACCCTAATCCAATAAACTAGACATCCTAGGATGTAGTATGAGTCTTGAACTATATGTAGCGACATATGGGGATCACTGTTCAAGAAACAGCCTAAAGGGTCTATAGTATAGGGATAAAACTGGGTGCCTTATCCTGGTAACACTATGGATACAACCTACTTTGTATTTGATACAAACACTATGATCCAACGCGTTCGTGTAGGAGACATGCGAGTGGGGGTATCCTATGCAATGAGTTTGTATAAGACCGGACCGCGAAATAGTAACCACTTGTTATAACACTGTTAACTAGTTGGTTTTCTATTTCACTAGGACGACCTAGACAACTTGGTCTTAATCCTGAGTTGATTATGGACTCCTGCTCATGAGGGATTGTCCTTTAATTTGTATGGGTGAGAGTGGCCAATACGCCGACTCAATAAGTCTACCATTTTAGGGACAAGACCGAGTGGGGAGCTGGGAACATAATCGTACAAGATGGAATTCACTCCTTCCCGACTTTAGGGAAGCAGATGAGTGTTTCCTTAAGTGGTGACTCCGAGTCTTGAACAAAGGGCCCTACCCTCTCAATGGCACGAGAGGGTTTTCTATTTGATGGTTGGACCACAAACAGGTTGTTCATTAGAGGAGAACTGGTACTTAAGGAAATAGAAGTAACTCAGGGGTAAAACGGTAATTTGACCCAGCTGGTGTTACGGACACTCGTGAAGGACTAACTAGTCGATATTGGTCTATATCCGTGGACGCAGAAAATATGTCTGCAGTGAGAAGAGTGCAACTGTGAGTCTATAGTGGAATGTACACACAATTAATGAATATTGATTAATTTAGTTAATGAGTTTGACCAATTAATCTCAGATCATTGGAGCTTCTGATCTGCAGGTCCATTAGGTCCCACTGGTAACTCATAAAGTAATTTGAGGCAACTAAGTAATAAATGTAAATTGAAAATGTTCAATTTACTAAGGGAAACAATATAATATATATTGATATATTATTATGAGAGAAATTAATATTTGAAGAAATTCAAATATTAATATAAATTTGAGTCACATTAAATTTATGGAAGTTTGAAAGAGTTCAAATATGAATTAATTAATTTTAAGGCCTAAAATCTATTTGGGCAAATTAATTAATTCAAGGCCGGAAATTAAATATGTGATATTTAATTGGTGGTTAATTAATTAAAGAAATCATTAACCGGGAATTAATCAATTATGGAAATAATTAATCACTTAAGGAAGTGATTAATCATTTATGGAAATGATCTAATCACTTATGGAAGTAATTAGTCATTTGTGGAAAAGATTAATCAATTATGGAATTGATTGATCTTGGATTGATTAAATAAGGAATAAGATTGAATCAATTTTGGAAAAGATTGATTTAATTGAATATTTTATTCATGGCCACTCTTTTATAAATAAAACACTAGACCTAATTGGTTTAGTAGCCCTCTTGCTCTTAGACTCACAAGACAAGACCCTAGAATTCTCTCTAACCTCCCTCTTAGAGAAAGACTCCCACAAGTCTTTTGCCTCCTAGACTTAGAGACATACCGGTGTAACCTCTGTGGTTATTGTGTCTTTGAAGAAGAAATTTCCAGCGAAGAAATCAAGAAGGAATCGCTGCGTTTTCATTCGTTGGAGCATCGTTGGCGAAGAACGGTCAAGTCTACAACGAAGGTTTGTAACGGTTCTTTCCCGTTTCTTTAGAAAAGCATGAAAATAAATTTAGATTTAATTTTCCAGCAACTTTAAAGTATGTTTAAAGTTTATTTTGCCTTTTCGTAACGGTATTTTAATGTTAATTAATATAAGGCGTAAGGTCCTTTCGATGCGCTTCCGCTGCGTGGGGACTTTCATTCCCTTCAGCTACATGACTTTCCTTTTCAGGTGGTACTTGACTACACCAGGCGAATGGTGAGGGTAGTGACTTGGCTAGGCTATGAGATGCAGCTTCAGGCCATGTCCCTAGAAGTCTAGGATCGAGTTTCCTAATTTCATGTTTTCAGATGTTTTTAACTTTGAATTTTACGAAAATTGTCTATCATCGTTTTTTGCTGTTCATTTGATGTGAAATGACTTATACTTTTGGGCCCAGTTTATTAAATAAAAGATTTTTTTTTTTTTTACTTATGGTCTCTTCCGCTTTAAAGTTTCAAAAGTTTTACGTTTTCATGCATGTAGTAGCGATCCTCAGTATGTTCTTAGCTTCCTTTTAGTCGGGTCGTTACATTTCTTTCTACTGCTTTCTTTTCCCTTTTTTCTACTTTGCCTAGCAGATTCCTTCTTAACAGCATCTTGTTCCACACGCACAACAAAATACAACTTATATTAGCATGTCAAAAGTGGTGAATGTATTTGTACTTTATACCTTTTTCTGATGTTTTTTTTTTGTTGGTCCTTCTTCGCTCTCGTTCGAGGAGATGTCATTAGTTACAGAATTGTCACCATCGTCTTCATCTGTGACATTAGATGAGTCTTCACCTGTATTAGGACCAACCTTTTTCAGTAGCATTAGTCATAAAAACGGATATAAACATCATGTTTCATATAAACAATAAAGTAAATACAAATATTTACCTCACTATTTTTTTTTTTGTATCATTTGTGTTCTTCAACCAACTATTTTTTTTTTTTTTTACTGCTACCCACTTTAGCTTTGTCCTTCTCAACCTTGTAAATCACAAATAGGGGAAGGATGAAATAACCAAACAGGAAAAAAAAAGTGATTTTCTGTCTAAAACCGTAGCAATGAACCATGTTTACCTCGCTATTTTCTGACTTATCCTCTTCATTCTTCTTCTCTCTATCCTTAACCCTAGATTTTTTTATGCACTTATTTTTCTCCAAGATTCTCCTTCGTCTCTATCCCTTTTACACCATTTGTTTGTTTGCCAAATTCTTCAACAACAGAAACAACCATACTCTTTTTGTCTTTGTGACTTCCTGAGTCTTGATCGCTACCCAATGTTATTGGAGATTTTTTTTTATTTCATCTTCCCTTCTCTTTTGCCATGCCCAGCAAAAAGGGGAAAAAAAAAAGACGTAGTTACAAAATAAACAGATTAATTGTTTAAAAGACATTTTTCAAATCTATTGACAACAAAAGATTTGAATTCCTAAAAACAAGAGATTGAGTATATAGTAGTTTCAAACTCAAATAAAATCCAGTCATTATACACATATCAACGGTCTTTACTAAACAGTCGTTAGGGGGAAACTACTTCGCACGAGGGGAAGAAACTTTCACCTTCAACGAGGAAGCTTCTTGTTTTGGCCAACAGAGGGCTGTCGGAGAAAGGCTGTAGATAATGTGGTAGACGACTTACCGATGAATCCATAAGGAATGACTTTAGGGCTCAAATGAAGAAGCGACCTCAAACGCAAAATGTGAAACGAAAGATTGTAGGGCTTAAATGCAATATGCAAACGAAAGGAAGCAGGGGGAAGTTTTGAGGAACTTGAACACATACAAGTGGGGAAGATAGAGGATTTTACACGATTTGGCAGCTCAATTAATGCGTCAAGTATCTTTTTTAATTCAATTTCATCTCTACCCAGTAAACATTAACGATTGTGAGAGGAAGTTTTTCATAGCGGTTTTTTAATTAGGGTTTAGTGTGTTCATTTGGTGTATTTACCTAGTAAACATTAAACTACTGGGGGAAGTTCTAGTTGTTCAAATGGTCATTTAGCTTTTTTTTTTTTTTTTTTTTTGTAAATTATCGAATCATCTTTACAATAAAATCATCTTGATTTTTTCTAGAAACTAATTGTTCAATATAGGAAGATGATAGTGTTTCGAGTAGGATTCAAATTAGGTTATTAGTTTGTTGTAAATTTGAATTTCTCTTTCTTCCTAACAATGCTCCAACATCTAAAATTCTATCTCTCTCTCAAACTCTAAACTAAATGCGCTAGGGGCATCTTAGATTGTGTTTTCTCTCTCCCAAACTCTAAATTGGACGATAGGGGCAATTTCGTCTATTTTAATTATTGATTTCATAATTAAAATCCCATTTAGTCATTTTTAAATTTCTAAACATTTATAGTCATTTTTCAAAACCCCTATTAAATCCAGCCATTTTTCTTGTTGCCCCTTACCTAATTGGCTAAACATCATCATTTACAATGAAGTAATCTTAGGGCAATAGGGTGATTTAATGTCTTCCTACAGCACATTTTCAATTCAGTAGATTGGATTTAAATCTCTCATTTTGGATTGAATCAACCTGAAAGACAACCTTCAATAATTCCCATACACGTGTAGAGATCTCTTTCAAACCTTCAGTTTAAATCTGTCATTAAAATATTAATAAACTATTGACTAAATATACAATCTAACCCCTAATGTTTGAACCATTTTATTAAATTGTCCCTAATCTTTTAAATTTTCAATTCTCTAATATTTTTCAATTAAGTCCTTATGTCAAATGATACAATTGATGATGTGACTTTAAAATATACATTTTATTATTATTATTTTAGTACAACAACCTCAGGATAGGGAGTAGATAAGTTGTATTTATGTCAACTTGTACGTTTTGGTAGTTGAATTGGAAAAAACATATATTTTAATTTGCTGAAACACGCATTCACCCATAAATAAATATATAAATAATAATACAACCTACCGACTCTTATAGCTTACTGTATAAAACAAATGAAACCTTGAAAATTACTATTATATTAACATCAAATAGTCTTGTAAAATATGCCCATTTATCAATAGACATCCATATTGACATGACTTTTGTTGATGGTCAAATTTCGCTCAGGAATTTACCCCTCGCTCCACGTGACGGTCGACAGTGAATTTATAGATGAGCCGGGAAAACGTGACCTGCAAGACGAGCAAATGCTGCACACCGATGTGGTGTAGACCACGCACACTCCGATGCTTAAGTCAGCCGTGGCCGGAAAGTACGTAGAATATATTTAGGGTTTGGTGCTTGCATACCTGAGTCATGCGTGTGGCCTTTCCTTTTATAGGCTCCCCTTAGGGTTTCCACTGCTGCCGGGCTCCCAGTCACCACCAGGGAAGCCCTCGGGCCCTTGGCCTGGGTCGGCCTCGGTAATGGGCCGAGGCCGACCATGATCCTCGGCCTCGCCCTTGGGCCGAGGCCGAGCATTGTCACATGGGGCCGGGACTTGTCCCGGCCCTTGGTCCCGCTGGCTCGATCTCCTCCGTCTTTGGGCCTTATGGGTTTGGGCCTTCCTTCATTGTATATCGTGGGCTAATTTTGCCTATAACAACTTTTTTTTTTAAAATGCCACATTGACATGTCTTTAAATTGTCTAATTCATAATCTTTAATATAAAATGACTTGCTCCTCGAGCATAATTTAATCACTCAACTTTGATATGTAACCATTTACTCCGCGAAATTGATGGGGGCGTATGATCCCACTGACCCATTAGTTTCTTTTATGCAAACATAACATTTATTTTTATCACTATAATTTATTTCCACGGTAAAAATTAAGTCGTTACCAAATTTACATACTAACGTAATGATTTAAACTAAATCATTACAAATTTAGAACTAAAAGCGATTGAATTGTGACACAATAAAGTTCAAGAATCAAATTCCACATTGTAAATTCAAAGGGACTAAATGTGTTTTTTTTAACCAAAATATCACCCTTCATTATCCATAACTCAAACAAGATGGATATATCACAACAAATCACACATGCATTTTGCCAACATGAGTATAGCTCAACTAACATAAAACTTGTACTAATGACCAATAGATCTGTGGTTCGAATCCTTCCACCCCAAATGTTGTAAAAAAAAATAATCACATGGGCATTTTCGTCCATTCCCCAACACCAAAAGATAGTAATAATAATCATGATCATAATAAAAATAAAATTTGGACCACCCTTATAGCAACACCAAAAACCCATCAAAATTGGACCACCCTAATGAATCAGCATTAAGGCATGCACTTTCCATAATCATTCAGCAATCTACTCAAAATGATGCAAAATTAAAGGTTTAGAATTCAAACTACTCTTCTTATCCTTCTCAAAAGCTTTAACCAAATAGATCCATAACAACTAAAATAAATAACAATGTACTAAATGTTCAGGATGTCTAGTGGAAAAAAGCAACAACAGGCTTCTTCTATGCTCATTTTAAATTTACTAAGAAACCCACAAAAAGTACCCAGCTCTCTTACCTCACTTGTCTTTTCTAGCTTTGGATCTAGCCGGTGCGGGTTTAATAATGGAACCAAGTAAGATCAGTGTGATGGGTATGACGGTTCCGATGTAGTACACGCTTCCATATGAGGTAAGTGTCTCATGCAAGCTCAAGACCTGCCCAAAACATTATAGCATTAGAAATGTACAAGCATGACAAGAGAGAGTGAGCAAGAGAGAGAGAGGTACCATGAACCCGACGCTGGAGTAGTTCAGAACCAAAACTGTGTAAGCGAAGTTCAAAAATCCAAGTACGCTTTTGAGAAAAGCCATGGATGGAGGAATGGCTTGTTGCCATCTGTAAATAACTGCTCGAAGAGCGGTACCGAGGTAAAGGAAACAAAAGGAAAGAGTTACTTAACTGGAAAATGGACAGTATAATAACAGGTAGACCATAGCATACCTCTTGAACCAGCAATCATCACAGCAGACTGGACGAAGAAGATGATGTACCCAGGATACAAACCCTATATTTTTCGGGTGAGCAGAAAAGAAAGTCGATGTCAGAAGACAAGAATATGAGAATATGAAAATACGAAAATACATCAGATTGACTAATAGTACCAATAAACTTGGATTGAGATGAACTCATCATAGCCAAATAAAAGCACCCATGGTAGTGGAAAGAGATATATATACAGAATAAAACTTCTGCTCAAATCATTAACTATTTTTTTAGTTTTTAAAGGTTCGTTAAGTTGTCAAAAACAGTTTCAAATATTAGCTACGCATAAAGGTTATGGTTATATATATTAAACAAGGTTTTCTAAACCAGAAAAGAATGCAGCATAACCTTAAAATAACCAAAGATTTTGAATTGGTAACAACGGAATCAAAAAGGTATAGCTAGAAATTAAAAGCAGTAATCTGTTTCATGATACTCACATGCCAAACAGCACTGACAGTCTGCGTTGCCAGCAGCTGAAAGAAACCAGGTTTCTTTCCCTTTTGAACCAGCCTCTCATAAACATCTACACCAGCATGTGAAACAGTAATGAGATCATTTTAAAATCATATTGTCTTTTACTTTTTAGATCTACTTTTAAGCTACCTCCAAAACACAAGTAAACATCCAGGAAGTAATAATGAATTTTTTAAAGCTATCGAAAACAGTGCAGTTGCATGTATAAACCTCAAGCTTGGAAAAGACTCACAATGACGAAGCCAGGTGCTGACTTGAATATTCCATTTAAGAGGAATCTCAACTGCACTCTTTACAAACTCAAGACCAAGAATGTCAACATTCTTTGCACGGTCCCAGCATGCTTTAGGTGGAGAAGTTTTTGTCCAACCACTGAAACCCAAGCCAGAAATAATGATGGAGGCCTCTGAAATTGACCAGATGAAATAATATTTCCAGCGTGCTGTGAAGCCCGCCATATATTGGTACCCAAGACGCTTCCAAAATGGCCAATCATGGTAGACAGGATCAATAAAGCGAGACAATGGAAACTGAGGTACCAAGTACAAATACAAGCCCATACAAAAACCAGCTTGGAGAAGAGCCCTAATTGTTGCCCAATATGGTGATGGAGGTGGGTTTTGTTCATCATGCTTCCAAATCTGAAAAAGAACCAAGATGATGAGATTCAATATAAGAACATCAGTCCAAAAGTTACGCGGGTAAAAAATCATAGCAGAAGAATTGGACACACCCCATTTCCACTAGACCACTCAAGATAATCTTTCATTTCATAGACAGGACCAGCAAAATGGCTGGCACAGCAGAGGCAGTAACCAATGTACTCAATCAATGAGGGCAACTTAATCAATCGATTTTTCTTTTGAGCCTCGCTTAAACCTTCTTCTTTCAACAACCCGTCATTGTAATTTATCGCACACGAAATGACTTTCAATGTCAACACCATCAAGGCCCCTGAACAATATAGTGGAAAGAATATCAGTAACCAACTGAGCATAAATAAATCAGTAAACCTTAATATTTAATATGTTGTGAATTGTGAAACCAATAATTCGTGGCAGTCTTGAGAACTATGCATATAGGAACTGAGTTGTTTATCCCACAGTGAAACCTACTATCTAAGAAGCATGGACACTTTAGTTTGGCTAGCATGTTCGTGTCCGACAAGTGTCGGACACTTGGAGACTCCGACACTTGTTGGACACGTATCGGACACTTGTTAGCACAATTGATATGTGACAAACACTAGTTGTAGGTTCATTTCAAACCCTTGAGTATACCAAATAAACACAATGCTTAAATGAGAAAAACAATAAATTTTAAGAGTAAAATACATTAAATTCGTTTTTTTCAAGCATACAAATGCATAAACTTATTGATTTTGAATTTCCTTCTTGTATAAAAAGGATATATATTTTAAAAAATGTATATTTTTCTAAATGTGTCCGTGTCGTGTCCGTGTCCTAGATTTTAAAAAAAATGACGTGTCCCCGTGTCCGTGTTGTGTCGTATACGTGTCTCGTGTCCGTGCTTCTTAGCCTACTACAATTTTGGCATGATAATATGGTTGGAGTTTTTCTTTAGAAGAAAACTTTCAGAATACAAACTAAGGATTGGATTTCATTTTCCAGTTTGTTGCAAAATTTGTGCCCAATTCATTCCCTGACCTGATTGAATATTTTGGAGTCCGGAGAGTTTCAATAATCATTCCTGCAAGTCCTTTTTCAAGTACCTCTTAGCAACCCATCAATTTTATGTCTGCGTAAGTGGTTGTACAGGGGCATTAAGAAGCATAAAAATTCAAGGAATATCAAATTTTTCCTATAGGCTTCGCCCTTGGCTGAAGTCAAATACTTTGGACTATGTTCAAAGAAAAATTCAACCTTCTGCCTTTCTCCTACCTCATTTGTGTTTTAAATTAGAGCTTCAATTGCATCTCTTTTAAGGTTCATAACATCTAGTCTAAGGTGTTGGATAGCTTTAATGTTAATTGGTTTCTTCCACAAAACAGCCAAGAGGCTCGTCTTCAGCTCTACTTAGGCTTAGAAACGAGAGAAGGAAGTTTATGAATCAGTCAAGACCCATTTATGCCAATTGGTGTACTCTCTATCTTAAGTTCTTAACTATTTTATAATGTACCAGTTCTATGATTCTAGCAATTGGATTGTGTTTTCTTTAGTTATGACAAATGACTTTTGTTCAGTATAAAAAATGTATGACCAAGACAATGATGTGTCGTATATAAGACTTTATCGATATCAAAGATTCAAGCCAATTGCAACTCGAATGGAAATAGTAATCTCAAGATACTACTTACTAGTCCCTATTTTTGAAAAATCACAAGGCAGCATATTTTGCTTTAAAAAAAGTGATGCATTTGGATTCTAATGAAAGAAAAAAGGTACAAGTCTAATGAGTGATCTTACCAGTTGCATCAATACCTCCTTCCTTCCAAGCGTCCCCACTCATGTAATATACATGGCTACACATGTGTACAAATAGTCAAGAATTCGGGAATCAAAAGCACAATCTCAAGAATCTGAAAGATCTTTATTTCAAGATTGGGCATAAATCTTAGCATTTATTGATGCAAATGGATTTGAAACGCAAGTACTAGTCACATGCAAGACTTTTAGTTCGATAACATTCCTTTTCCTGAAAAGGACAACGGTGCCTCAAGGGAAATAAAAAGTCACAACATTATTTATGGCATCAAGATTTGGAATACACACACATCAGAGAATTATATCTAAGACCATTTTCTTTAAGAAACACACTTTTAGATTCTAAGACAATTAGCCAACCTTGTACCCTACTGGAGATACACTTTTGAGATTAAGTCCTCTTAGTTTTCAATGTTGTTCAGCTTTCATTTGGAGATCAATGCTACTTTAAATGGTTAGCAATGTTGCTAAGAATCTGATTGATATCATCCCAGAAGCAATATATTTTTCAGAGGATTCAGAAGGAAATATTATGAACTTTGGGTTGAAAAAATTTTAGCATGAAAGAGTACATTGCTGAAACTTATAGACTTGATGATCGAGGAAGAAAATGTTGTATCATAATTCCAAAAGTTAGATAACAGAAGCAGGAAAACATTTCCAAGCATGGTTCCTCCTCAAAATCTTCTTACACAGAAACAACCGAGGATCACCAAAACACCACACCTTTTTCTTTTGAAAATGTTCCTATCTCTGGAAGCCCATTTCACCCCCTCAAAGGAAATCAATAGTGATACATCTAGTGATTGTAAACATGCACATACAACCGGGCATTTTGGAAAGAGGAGGAGCTTTACATCATAATTGTTTCAGCAAGGTGTTTTCACTATGTCTTGTACCAAATTGTGGAGGTTCTAAAAGATGTCATAGATTCCATTTCTGCTAATAATTCTTTCCTTGCTGAAAAAACCTCTCCTAGGTATTAACAATCTTAATTGGGCGTAACTATGTATCTTAATAAGCAATGGCTAACTATTCCAACCATCAACTTATATCCAGTAAATATGAAACAAAAATTCTGGGGCAAGAATTTAAATTTATCAGTACTATAAATTGTACTGAGACAATATGACCAAGTGAATCTTCCTACCTCAAAGTTAAGCTCAAGAAAACTAAAAGACTAAGTGAACTAGGCATAGATTCAGCTATCTTCAGCACAATCTTTTCCCTAACTTCCTAACAATAAATTGTACAAAGACTAAAATTTTCTTGCCTACATCGAACAGCTCTGATGAGAAAAACAGAGTGCCGAACTCAAATCTATTTTACATCTTCCTGCAAGTTAATAAAAATCATAGTCAACCAAAGCCCACAAAACACCATCAAACTCCAAAAATGAGCACAACTCTACATTGTAAAAAAGGAGTTGCATGCACAAAGTTACAACACCAGAACATATCCCAAGTTCAATATCCACTAGATTCATCAATAACTTGAAGAATGGAAAATAGTAAAAGGGAATCAGATGCATGCAAAGGAAATTTAAAAAAAAAAAAAAGAAAAGATAAACCCCAAACCACCCAATAGACTAACAACTTAAGTAAGCAATATGCAATTGCAAACAAATCGTTCAATTCAAGAACCCCATCAATCAAAGTCCTCGAAAACGCGATTACATAACCAGTTGATCGGATTACCAAACAGAGACCCAGAAAACGCTTACCATCCAATGAGATATCCAAAGCCCAAGAAGAAGGTAATCAAGCCGCAATGGCGACGGAAGAGGACCATCGAAGAATAACCCAGCAACATGGGGACCAAGAAATGGAGGTTTGAAGAGAACCCAAATGAGAGGTAAGAGAGGAGAACGCCTGAGAGGGCGGAATAGAGGTGCTTGGTGAGGCGACCTGGAACAATCCGCCATAGAAAGCTGACCGGAATTGTGGCGACGAAACAGAGAAGGAATCGGAGAACGGGGACCGAGACGCCAATAGAGGCGGCCAGGGGTTCCAACTCCAGGCCCATTGAAGGCGCTTCTATCTTCTTGCTGAGCTTGGCTCTCTTCAAAGTCTAACAAATGCTCTGGTTTTGATTTTCCTTTCTCTCGATGTTAACGAAGCTTTCTACAGCAAGATCTCGACTGAGCCGGCTTTCTCCCTCCTCTGTGCTTTTATCTCATTGCCTGTATTGAATGAATTTGGATTTTATCATTTTAATTTCAACTTCAACTCTGCTGGTTGAATTTACCAAACTGCCCCCGAGTGAGAGAACTTGCGTAGTGAGGCTATTTGGGAGATTTGGTTCGCCCATGTGGAAAGTGTTGGATTCGTGGAGTTTGCGTTTAAAATATAGATAAAAATATTTTTTAAGGCTAAATTCAAAAAAAAAAAAAAAAAAAAAAAAAATACACGAACTATGAGGTTTGTTTCAAAAATGTCTTAACTTTTAAAAAATGTTTAAATACCCTTGCAGTTAATTTTTGGATGAAAACAGTTAAAAATGTTTCAAAAATACCCTTGTCAAGCTGTCAGAATGATGTGTTGAAAGAGAAGAAAAACTTATAGTGTATGAATATATGACAAATAGGTAAAATTTCTTATTAATTTTCATAGAGAAAGAATTTACGGTGAAAAAAAAAAGCATTTTCCAATAAGGTTATTTTTTAAAAAAATTTTAAAGTTCAAAGGTATTAATGAAATTGAAACTTTAACGGTTTCCATCCAAAAATTAACGGCAAGGGTATTTTTTGAAACATTTTTTAAAGTTTAGTGGTATTTTTGAAACTTTTTAAAGTTCAGAGGCATTTTTGAAACAAACCCCATAATTCAAGGGTATTTTTTTTATAATTTAGCCTTTTTTATCGTCTCAATTTAGCATTTGGATGCTGTTTTGGTTTTTGTTTTTGTTTCACTTTTTGTTTCTAGTTTTTAAAAAGTTAAATTTATAAGCACCGACTACACTTATGAGTTTCTTTGTTTATCTACTCTTTTTTAAATGTTTTCAACTAAGGTTTTGTAAACTAAAATAAAGTAGTTTTTTACTTTTTTATTATTATTATTATTATTTTTTTTTTTTTTTTGGAATTTGAGTAAAAGTTCAAATGTTTATTTAAGAAGATGAAAACGTAGAGAGATAGTAAGATAACAAGCCTAAATTTCAAAAACGAAAAATCAAATGGTTATCAAACAAAACCTTGGTTTTTTTTTTTTTTTTTTTTTTTTGAAAAATGGTTTTTTGTTTTTAGTTTTGGAAAATTGTGTTTGTTTTCTCATAATTTATTACAATCGTTTTCATCTTTCTTGAGAAAACATTTGAATTCTTAACCAATTTTTTTTTTTAAAAAAATAAATCTACATTTTTTAATTTTCAAAACTGAGTAGATTTTGAAAATATTGGAAAAAATAGATAAAAAAACAAATAATAGTAGTGTCTAATCATTAAACTTTAATTTGTACTGCTTTTTTTTTTTTTTTGAAACTGGAAATATATATTAAAAACTCAAGCACCCAAATAAATACAACCACCCTAAATAAATACAACCACCATCCTGAGAGGAGTACCAAGTACCAATGAGGAAACCCAGCATTCCAAAACACGAAATCTTGTTCCAACACAGAAGAGAGTAGAGAGATTCTCGTGAGATCCTGGCCTGATTTGTTCAACAGGTCGATGACCTCTGAAGCTTCTAATTCAATCACCAGCGGCTTCGCCAGTAATTACATTTTTAATACCTTAGCTTCAAATTTGTGACCATTTAATACCTATCATCAAAAATATGTTATTGAGATTTGATGAGGTTTTTAAATATGTAGGTAATAGACTTATTGGGGACCAAATATATTCCTAAACTACAACGACTATATTGTTACATAATAAAATTTATCAATTCATTTTGATGTAAATTTTCATCGTATGGACTAAATTGTAACAAAATTGAAAGTATATTGGTTAAATTGATACATACTAAAATTTAGTAAACCCTAAATCATTGCAAATTAAAGTTCAATGACTAAATCATTACTTTATTCAAAGTATGGGGACCAAAAATTCTTTTTAACCAAAAAACATCAAATAAGTCCTTAAAATTTTAAGATTGCATTTATTACATCCTTGAACTTTAAAAAGTGTCCAGTATAGAAAGATGAAAATATCGATGTTGATATTGATATGGATAACTTAAATTTACAAATATTTGAATATCAACCGATATTTTGGGAATAATCATGGATATCATAGAAATTTGTTGAGATTTTTGTAATTTTCTTAATAAAACATTTAAAACTACTTATTTAAATTCTAAATAACCATTTTAAGCATATATATCATTACCATATACATTTTAAAAAAATCATTAACATATACTTTTTTTTAAAGAAATAAATGCATTAAAAACTAACAGAGTTTGGTACAACTATATTCTCGAAAATACCTGAGAGAAACCACAAAGGGACATACTTTCATACCTTCCAAAACCATTTTCTTCTATCACATAAAAGAGAGTCGTCCTCATATGTAGGTTGTGATTCATCACAGGACCCCAAAATTTAGGGGCCCAAATTGAAAATTTTGCTTAACCTAAAAAAAAAAAAATAATAATAATAAATTCTAGCCTAAAAACAGAAGTTGAACCAAAATTTCTAATTTCTCACTTCTTCATTTCTCTCCCCTCAAACCAAGAAAAACTCTTCTAATTCCTTCTTTTGTCAATTCTCACGCTAAATTAAACACAAAGCCTTTTAATTTTCTCCATCATCTTAGAAATTCAATTGTAATCAATTATCTCTCAAAGAAACCACCTAACTTATGTGGTTTAATGAGCAAAAAAAAAATTATTTATCCCATTCTAGTTTCAATCTTTCTTCAATTTATACTAGATTCAACTAGTAATTTGTGATAAAAGCCAACAAAGCAGGTTTCTACCTACTGTCTACTTATTGAAGTTTGGATTTGGAGATTGTGGGAATTTGAAGATTGTTTCTTCTCCTATTCGGTGGTCTTGAAGGTAAATGATTTTCCTTTTTTTTATAAAAAAATCAAATTTGTTGGTAGAGTTACGGTCTTGCTTTTTATTTTTTGGTATTGAAATTTATCAATATCCTCATATTTTTGTTTGTGTGATGATTTTTAATTGAAGGTTATTTTTTTAATTGGGAGGATAAAATGGATGGCTAGGGCTCTTGAAGTTTTTGAATCTTGATTGATTATTTTCCAGGTTCTTTTTGTCCTTTTGTTTTTCATTCTCTCACTTGGTTTATTTTTTTAAGAATTTGATCATGGGTCCTAGAATTAGAAAACATGATTTCGGATGTGAAAAACATAAGAACAAAAAGGAGACCAGAAGAGTTAACTCAATCTCAAAGAGGAGCTCTTGATAAGTTCTTTGTGAAGGAATCACACACACCTATTGAAAGTAATAATGTTTTTGATATTGATAATGAAAATATTTTGAGTGAAAATTGTGATAATTTGAATGACGATAATGCTGATAATTGTGTTAATTTGGATGAAAATGTGTCTGTTGACAATGAAAACCCTTCTAGTGATATTCCCATTCAGAATACTAATCCTATTACTGATAATCACACTAGTCAGGCTGAGAACAACGATGCTTTAAATATTGAAAATGATATTGATGTTGCAAATATGTCTGATATATTTGATCCTAGAACTTGGGGTGGCTTAGTGCCAAAATGATTGATCTCTTAGTAGCTAAAGGCCCTAAAAGAGATTTGTTTGTGGAGAAAGGCCTTAAAAATAAATTGTTAAAGCGTTTTTCTTCTACATTATATATGAGAGTATTACAAAATGGGAAAAATGTGATAGAGAGTGGCTTGTTTATTCAAAAGAGCTTGATCAAATTTTTGTTTTTATTGTAAAATTTTCAGTAAAGGGCTTGGAAAGGGAAAATTAGCTACTGATGGTTTTAATGATTGGACACATGCTAGTACAAGGTCTTTTTGATGGTTTGAATGATACCACAGGTCAAGGACTTTTTTATGTTTTTGATAACTTGCAAAAAGCAAGTTATTTCTCACCTAAAATTAAATTAAAATAGGCTAGAAAAGAATATTGATGCACCATATCAGCACATATGAGTATAGAATTGCGATAAATGAGTCTTCAATGTAAAATTCCTTGATGTGGCAGGAAAAATTCAAATATTTAGTCATCTAACGCATATATACTGTAGTTTTTTCTCTTGCCCAAGTTATTGTGTATCACAGGCGCTGAAGCTACCACGTGAGAAGGTACATCGACAGCCTGTTCGGCGCTGGAGCTGACATGTGGCAGACCTGTGAGCTGGCAAATTTTAGAGATGGAACACGCAAACCTGTTGCTTGGAGAAGTCACCAACCTCTAGTCTATAAATTCTGCCCATTTGCTCGTGAAAAAGGGAGAGGGGGAGACAAGAGAAGAGAAAAGAAAAGGAAGATACTTGTTCAACGTAACTGCTTCGGTTTTTAATGTATTGCGTTATGTATTCCTTTAGTAGCATGAGCTAACTTTCTTTTATCAAGGCTTAACCTAGGTGCCCATGCGGCGATGAACATTTCCTGTATGAGTTATATTTTTGAATGAATGAAATTGATGTTTTCTACTTACATGCGCTAATACTTTCATTACTAATGCCCGCATGGCGAGCCGGTTGTGGTAGCAACATGATAAATCCCGAAAGGGCAACACATGTGAAAACGTCTAAGTAAAGCAAGATAATGCATTGCATGTAGTCTAGGTTGCGTTAGAGTTAGCGCTACCGCAAGAGATAATTCATGAATGTATTTAGACTGTCTTAGGGATAATTCAGCGCTTGCAAGTAAGTAAGAGAACCTTGCTAACACATGAACTAAGTGAACAGAAACGTTCTTAGTCTTAAGCCAAACGCATGAGTAATACCAGAAGGGAATCGTATGTTTATTTCTCACTTAAGCATCGATAACCACTATAACAATTAAGGTTCTACCGACGGTTTGTAGGCGTCGAGCAAGAAGTAAAAAAAAAACGAGTCGCCAGAGCCTCTGCCGACGCGTATTTTTGCACGCGTCAGCAGAGAAGGTCTCTCCCAACGCGTAAGTCTAGGTATCAGCAGAAATTCGAGAGGAGTAATTTCTGCCGACGCGTTGACTTACGCGTCGACAAAAATGACCTCTGCCAACGCGTTGACTTAAGCGTTGGCTTAGCCCACGTGATGGCTCTGCTGACGCCTGTCATATGACGTCGGCAGAGCCTTTATTTATCATTTTTTTTCGTTTTTTTAAGTCTAAAATCAACACATTGAAGATATAAAAATGAAAATGCATTCAATTTTATTATCATAAATAAATTCATACATCAAAAAGTTAATTACACATATACATGAAACTTGAGAGATATAAAATCCATACATTATAAATTGAATTACTCTAAAGTGATAAAAAAAATTAACAAAATTAAAAGTATTGTTTGTTACACATAATTCTAATAAGTTAGAAGCAAAAGTCTTAAGCTACAAAAAACATCTAACAAGCTCGTGGCGGCCTCCAAACGATATAGATGTGTCCTTCCATATCAAGGTTGAGTCGAATCATCTACAAAAAAATCAAAGGAAGAAAATTAATTTACACTCGTTGAAATTTAAACCATCCAAGAAGCTAGAAACGAAAATCTTAAGTTAAAAAAGAACAATTATGTTAATCTTTTGAGCATATACTCAATGCTTAATATACTAAATACAACTTGGAACTAAGTTTTACACTAATACTAAATCCAACTCTTGAAACTAAGTCTAAATTATTAACTAGATGCTTTGAAAAATTCGGCAGCATAACGACATAGATAAGACTAACCCATATTTTTTTAGACCTGCTAAACAAGAAAAATGCACTTCAATATAGCTAGAAACACCCAACTACAGCCCTCAAAACACCTAGGCAACACCACAATCTCCAAATACAAGCGAGTTAGATCTTGCATAACACAATAATCCAAATCTTAACTAATGAAGTTAAAATTTAACTAATGAAGTTACAAAACTATACAAAGCAAAACACCAAATTTAAGAAAAACAACCAAGTTGATCTAACTTTATTAAGTAAAACAAAGTTACAAAACAGTAAGTAACTTTTCCTAAACCAAAAACACAAACATGTACATTTACCAAAAATTTAACTTATAGACATCTAATACTAATGAAGTATATATATACCAACTAAATCATCTAACTTATAACAAATTATAAAGAACTAAAACAATCCAACCTTAAACTTAGAAGTTATATCATGTTCACAATTAAACTAAACCTAACAAAAAAACAAAAACAAAAACAATCAAAACTTTAAACTAACTTCCAAAGTTACACAATCCATATATTAACATAATGAACTAAAACGATCAAAGCAACAAACATTAATCTGATTTACTAAGTAAACAAATATTAAACTCCTCGAACCATAATGAACTAAAACAATCAAAACAACTAAATTAATCTAACTGTTGAAGGAGAAATTTTGTCCAATCACAAATTGCCACGTCATTATATAAAATTAATGACGAAATTAAAATTAATTAAATTTGGGACCAATTGTAAATTGACATGTGTCCCAAATTTAATTTGAAGACAAAGTTAGCCAATTATAAATTTAAAGAGCCAAATTTATATTTGATCAATTAATTAGAAAATAAATTATTTTGATCAAATTAATTAATTTGACCAATTAATTAACAAAATAATTAATTGGGTCAAATTTGAGTCTTTTAAATATTTGGGTCATATGGTTTTGGGTTAAATATGAACCAAACCCAAAACCAAATAGTTGAACCAAAGACCAATAAAGCTCAAGTCCAAGTTGTTAGGCCCAAAAGTCATTAGGGCCTATCCTGCGAGAGCTCTATAAATAGAGGTGCTCTCCTCCATTTCAGGGGTTCAGAAATTCTACACTCTCACAAAGACAAGAGTTCAGAGTTTCAAAGCTCTCAAGCAGAACCAGAGAATTTAGAAAGACTCCATCAAGTCTAAAGACCGAAGACTCTCTGCAATTCACATAAGTTCCCAAGTGTTGAACACTCTTTGAAGACCAAACACTCTTCAAGACTTCAACACTCCTTGAAGATCAAAGACTTTTCAGGACGTCAACACTTCTTGAAGACCAAACACTCTTCAAGCTTCAACACTCCTTGAAGACCAAAGACTCTTCACGACCTGAACACTTCTTGAAGACTGAAGACTCCTTCAAGACTGGAAGACTTCAAGTTCCAAGAATCCATTGAAGCTTCAGACTCGAGAACAAGCACTCCAGCCCTCGAGTGAAACACACTCACACACACACATAAGAGAGATAATCAGAGGATTAAAGTTAGAGATTGTACACCCACACGCATATTACATCAATACAATATATTATTTATTCCACGTGTCTCCATCTTCGAAGTTACGTGCAAACACTAACTTTACTAAGTAAACAAATAATAAACTCATCAAACTATAAGAAAGAAATCTTTATAAGCATAACACCAAAACCAACCAAATTAATCGAACTTTACTAAGTAAACAAAAGTCACAAAACTACCTAAGTAACTTTTCCAAAACCAAAATTACAAACACATCCACATAAAACTTAGACTTATAAAAAAAAAACAGGTTAAAAAGCATAATAGTTTTACCCCGAACTTCTCAATGGACATATATAGCATCTAAAACTTACGAATAAAATAAAATTTAAAACTCACCTAAACTTCTCGTACATGCATCTTGATTCTCGTCGGCGTTATAATCTTGCTCTTACATCGACCTCGATGAACCTAAAAAAAATGTTAATTAAGTTCAATATATACTAAGTCAATAAATTTTCAACTTAATGAATATAATATGAAAATATAACTCAATTATCAATTTTTCAAAACTTAGGAACATAGTATCAAATTTTTAACTAAAACTTTTCAAAACTTAAGAACATAACAAAGAATTTCTCATTCACCTCTATACTCAAACAATCATTCATTATCAAAACTCATGCTAAAATTAATTAATATAACATCATCACAACTAATTAACTAAGTTATCAAAATTTTAAAATATAACAACTAAATTTACTCATATCAAAACCTATGAATGCCACAATTAAACTAACTCCAATCATGCAAATAAGCTTCAAATAAAACTTTAAACATAGAATAGACTCAAAAATAAAATATAATAATCATGAAAATGAATAGACTCAAAATCACCTAAGCCTCCAAATTTGATTTACTCTTTTACTCATCATGAAAATGAATTCTTACTTTTCTACATCTCCTACAAACAA
The DNA here is from genome assembly GCA_017139565.1 of Luffa aegyptiaca. NCBI lineage: Eukaryota > Viridiplantae > Streptophyta > Magnoliopsida > Cucurbitales > Cucurbitaceae > Luffa > Luffa aegyptiaca. Next base: position 40,537,694 of record CM029405.1, on the reverse strand, counting down.
CTATAATATCAACATTTATAAACCAAATTTATAAGTAAACACTAAAATAAAGAGAAGAAACAACTTACAAGGGCACTATGAGCTCGTCGATATGACATTTTATTGGATGGAAGATAACCTACAGAGAGAGAAATTCGCAAACATCAAGTAAGATCATTTTTGTCAACTTCCTCACAACAACAAACTACAATACTTTAAAAAGAAAATTCAAACAAACATACCTCAAAGTTTTCCGCCGATGTACCTTTGTCGTCGAATAAAGATGCCAATATCGCCAAACAAACACATGTTTTTTTTTTCTTTAGTTCACTACTTCTCTCACACTCTATTTTCTTCTCCACACACTTGCTTCAAACACATCAATATGACATCTATGAGCCCAATGAAAAAAATTTGTAAACATTCAAACTAAATGCAATAATAACGTATAAAACGAACTTCTCAAGTTTCATAAACTTATAAACATAACCTCTAAATTTATCGAAAAAAATCAATATTACCAAGTAAACACATATACTAATCTTCCTTACTCACAAAAACAAAAACCATATTTACACTTAACATCAAAACCATTAACTTTACTTAACAAAAACCAAAAGCTCAAAATACACAAAAAAAAGGGAAAAATACATTTTTGGTCCCTAAGGTTTGGGTTAAATTACACTTTGGTCCTTGAGTTTTCAAACACAACAATTTAGCCCCTGAGGTTTGAGATAAGGAGCAATTTGGTCCCTACCATCCATTTTGCCGTTAAATCTAACGGACTGCTGACGTGACACTATTATTTTAATTTAAAAAATTAATTTTTTTATTTTTTTTAAATAAAAATATATTAAAGTAATAAAATATATTAATTTTTAATTCTTTCTCTCCCTCTCTCTTCTCCTTCTTCTTTCTCTTCCCCATCTTCTTCTTCTTCTTCTTCAACTCTGGTGGTCGGTCGCCGCCGACTGCCGGCGAGCGGCGGTGGCGGCCGCCGAAATTTTTTTATTTTTTTATTTTCCTTCTTTTCTTCTTCTGTTTTTTTTTTTAAACAGAGGGAGATATGTGACTGTAGAGATGCCTCGTCGTAGACCAGAATAAAAACCAAAAAAGAAAAAAAGAAAAAAAGAAAAAAAAAGTCACAAACGCAATACTTGCTCGGTTTCATTTTTTCTTTTTTCCAGAATCTCGACATCGTGGGCGACAGCGCCATGGGAAACGTGAGGAGGCACAAAATATGAAAATCGTCGACGATGGGCAATAGACGGTGGTCCTCGGCCACGGATTCGGCACCGATCAATCGGTCTGGAAACACCTGATTCCGCATCTGGTGGACAATTACAAGGTCGTTCTGTACGACAACATGGGCGCCGGAACAACGAATCCCGATTCTTTCGATTTCGAACGCTACAGAACTCTGGAAGGCTTCGCCTACGACCTGCTCGCAATTCTGGAGGAGCTTCAGATTGATTCCTGTGTGTTCGTCGACCATTCTGTTTCTGCGATGATCGGCGTCGTCGCTTCCATCACTTGCTCGGACCTCTTCCAGAGGATTATAATGATCTCGCCGTCGCCGAGGTACTTCGATTTCTCTTTTTCCACCGCCGCTAGTCTGAACTCAAACCGCCGTTCTTCTTTAATTGTTGGGTTTAGGGATTTTTGTTTCAAATTAATTTTTTATTTTGTTTTGGTCAAGTTAATAAGGAACGTGGGAATAATAATGTCAGATATGAAACGGAAGCCTCCCCAAATCTCCCCCTATTTAAAAAAAAAAAAAAAAGAAGAAAGAAAAGAAAGGAGAAGAAGTGAAGAAGAAGGGAAGAAGAAGAAAAGAAGGAAAAAAAAAATTTCCGGCCGCCACCGTTCGCCGGCAGTCGGCGACAGTCGCCCACCAAAGTTGAAGAAGAAGAAGATGGGGAGAAGGAAGAAGGAGATGGGGAAGAGAAAGAAGAAGGAGAAGAGAGGGAGAGAAAGAATTAAAAAATAATTTAAAAATAATATTTTTATTTAAAAAAATAAAAAAATTATTTTTTTAATTAAAATAATAGTGCCACGTCAGCAGCTGATAACTCTCCAAAAGGGAGTTATTTAGACCTTATTTCTATATTGATTTGTGTGTCTTTTGTGCTAAATAGGGTTGCTTTTAGATAGATAATATATATTTTAACCCATTTGGAAGAATGGAAGCTTTGGAAATTATTTTGTGCAGAATATGTTGCTGGGCGACTTGAGGGAGCAAATTCTGTGCTGCAGCAAAGCTGGGAGCAAAACTGCCACGTCACAGCTCGTTAGCCAATTTAATGAACCGAATTCTGTTGAGTTATTCTCGGGATTAAGGAGTAGGGAGAGTCATCCACGTGTCTAGGTCAACCTAATTCAAGCCTTCCTCAACTCTATAAAAGGAGATAGCTGCCCAAGTCAATTCCATTCCATTTTGGGGGGAAGAATTCCACTTTTGGGAAGAGAACCTTCTCATTTCCACTTTGGGAGCCGAATAGAGGAGAGAGATTGGAGACCATCAAGAAGACCATCATTTGCAAGCTGATCAAGGGAGCTAATACTTTCTTGCATTATTTTGTAAATATGGATAAGCGTACTCAGATTGTAACGTGTGTTTCCATGCATCTTATGAACTAAGTAGCTTAGGCGTTGGTTAGGAACAATGTGATTGTCGTGCTTAATTTCTAGTAATAAATGTTGATTTTTATGCATCTTGGTTAATTGTTGTGCTCATTTATATTTTGTGCCCGCCTGGCCAGCCGGTATGAATACCTCTCTCTAGTTTCAGGGATGATTTAGGGAGTGTGTGGCGGTTAATCACACTAGATCGTTGTGTATTGTGAACGCCAATGACTGAGCTAGGGATAGCCAGTTGCCTAGTGCTTGATCGGTCGTACTTCATTGGGGTTGAAACACATTCCAAAAAATCTGGAGTTCCGGGAGGAATCCGCTAATAATACTGCGAGAGTTTGCATGATCAATAATATTGCTAGAGCATCTTTCAAAAAAATTACTAAATCCTGACCAGCGCCTGTTTCTAATATGTCTGCCTATTTGTTTATTCTTTGTTCTGTCATTTCTTTTGCTTCAGCATTTTACCAAAAACATATCATTTTTACCACTTTTGAAACCATTGAAAAACTAAACAAAATAGATAAAGTGAAAGCTAGTTCAGGCCTTGGATTGATAAATACTTATTACTTGCTGCGGAATGTGTATACTTGCACAGAGTTCTGGAGTTAATTTATCTCATATTTTTAACCACTTCAGAATTGCAGCAGCCCATTAGATTTAACGGCAAAATGGATGGCATGGACCAAATTGCTCCTTATCTCAAACCTCGGGGACTAAATCGTTGAGTTTGAAAACTCAGGGACCAAAGTGTAACTTAACCCAAACCTCAGGGACCAAAAATGTATTTTTCCCAAAAAAAAATCACCATATTTATACTTTCTTTTCTCACCACTTTTTACCAAATGAACAAACATCAAACAAGCTTTTGTTGACTCACAATCCCGAGTGCACACAACACACGACCATAAATAACACAATCTAGAGAGAACAAAATAATGACAATATAGATGCAAAGAAATGAAAAAAAATAACTGACAAAAACAAAAAAACAGTCATCAAAGAAATGTAAAACAAAAAAAAAAAAGAGAAACAAGGAAGGAAAATTTTACTTACTAAATGAGAGGGAGATGACGACCCATACAACGGTGAAAGAAATGGTAATGGTGAAATCAAGTGGTGAAAGTTGCGAAAAGGGAGAGAAACGAAGTTGGTGATGGAAAAAGAAGAAGAAAACATAGAGGGGAGGGGTTAAAATGAGGAAGAAGACACAAAATGAAGGGAAAAATTGATTAGGGCTTTTAATGAGTTTCTGCCGACTTAGTTAAAATGGCGTCGACAGAGGCTATACTTCTGCCGACGCCATATGAAAACGGTATCGGCAGAAATCCAAGTTTGGAGGGAAAAAATTTTGGCTGTGAATTTTTAAATGACTCTCTGCCGACGCCATTTTAACCGCGTCGACAGAAGTGACTTATGCTGATGCCATTTGAAAACGACGTTGGCAGAAGTCCAAGTTTGGAGGGAAAAAAAATTTAAGATCAAAATTTTAAATCTCTCTGCCGTCGCCGTCTAGGCGCGTCAGTAGAGGTCACTTCTGCCAACGCCATTTAACACGGCGTCGGCAGAAGTCTTGCCGCTCTCGACGCAGATATAAAAAGCGTTGAGAGAGAAGGCCTCTGCCGACACGATCTTAACGACGTCCGCAGAGATGGTTTGCACGTCGACAGAAGGTTCTTCTGCCGATGCATTTAACGGCGTCGAGAGAAAGCATGTCGGCAAAAACAAATTTTCTTGTAGTGAACATCACTTTCATAGTATGCGCTCCAAGAGATTTCATTAACGCATGTGGTTGCTGCGGTGAACGCCTTGATAGTCTCTCTCATCTATTTTAACTCTTATCGCATCTGCTTCTTTATTCATGTTTGCCACATACTCATTACTACCTCTTATCGTCTTTTTAACTTTAAAGTCCCTTGCGTTTGAGTATATGCTGTTAGAACTGTTGAGATTACTTCACTTCCTTCCTTGTGTTCTGACCCTGGAATGCTCCAAGTATTACTTGGTTGTGCATGATTTATACTTGGATTAATGCATAGCAACGGTATAGTCCCTGATTACTTTGCATAATAAGAAGTCGTTATAGTTCTAACCAAGTTTTTGGCGTCGTTGCCGAAGAAAGCAATTGAAGTCTTAACACTCTTTCTTAACTTGTATTCCATTTGGTGCTATTTTTATTGCTTGTTGTGAGTGGATTTATTTCAAGTGTGCAAAGGTGTATGCGTGTCGCTCGCCACATTGACATCACCATTGATCCAAAAATTGATAAAACATATCACAAGAGAAGAATAAATCGGCGTGCCAGAAGGCAAATCCTAGAGCAACTTCAAGAGATGGCTGAGCCAAATCCACAAAAGGACTAGTTCGACCCTGCAATGTGTAACTTTAATCCAGGAATAGTATGACCCACATTGGAAACTGAAAGGTTTGAGATAAAACCCGTTATGTTTCAAATGCTAACTATTGTAGGGAAATTTGGAGGAAGTGCAGCGGAAGACCCGCACTCGCACCTCAAATCATTTCTCAATATATGCAATAAGTTTATCATCCCTGGAGTGACCCAGAACAGTTGCAAGTGATTCTGTTTCCATACTCGCTGAGAGATGCTGCTAAAGTTTGGTTGAACCAGCAACCAGAAAATTCCATTGCTACATGGAATGATCTAGCTGAAAAGTTCTTAGAAAAATATTTTTCCCCAACAGCAAATTCCAAACTATGAAAGGAGATCATGACATTCGCCCAGTTGGAGGATGAGACACTTAGTGATGCCTGGGAACGATTTAAAGGTTTGTTGCAAAGATGCCCTCATCACAGTTTGCCTCACTGTATTCAATTGGAGACATTCTACATAGGGTTGAACAAAAATTTCCAAATACTTGTTGACTCATCTGCCTATGGTGCGCTGCTTAGAAAAACAAACGATGAAGCGCATGAGATTTTTGACAGCATAGTAAGGAACAACTATGAATGAGGCATTGTAGAAGACAAAAGAAAGCGCCCAATGAAAACCAGCTCAGGAAGCTTTGAGGTGGATCCCATGACTGCGGTAAATGCTAAAATTGATGCGTTGACCACCAGGATGGACGCATTAACAACCAACACAGCGCCCCTCATAACACAACTAGCTGCGGTGGGATGCAACATCTATGGAGAAGGCCACACGCATGACCAATGCCCATCCAACCCAGAGTCCGTTTTCTATGTGGGACCGAAGGGGAATGTGCGCAATAATCTATTTTCAAATACATACAACCCTGGCTAGAGGAACCACCCTAATTTCTGATGGAGTGGAAACACTGGCGCAACCAAGCAAACGCAGTAAGGTAACGCAAACTCTGGTTCTATACTGCTTAACGCTAACAATGATCATGTGGCGTGGGGAAATTTCCAGTGCAACAATAACGCAAGCAGTGGAGACATAGGCGCATCATCATCCAACTCTCTGGAAAACATGATGGAGGACTTTATGGCAAGCCAAAAAGAGTTCATGGCGAAAATGATGCAGTCGTTTAAAGTCAAGCAGCATCCCTGAGGAACCTAAAGGTTCAGGTAGGACAACTTGTGTCAGAGTTGAAAAACAGACCTGCAGGGACTTTTCCTAGTAATATAGAAGCCCCTAGAGGAAAAGAGCAATGTCATGCGTTAACACTTCACAGTGGGAAGCAACTGCAAAGTGGAGAGGCTGCGCCAGCGCAAGAGGGAACGACCCTGCCTCCAAAGGAATTAGAGAAAGAACCCAGCGCAGATAAAACTAACCAAGAATGTGCGGAAAAAGAAAAAGAAGAAGAAAAAGCGAAGGAGCCTGATGCATACATACCGCCTATTCCTTTCCCGCAGAGGCTGCGCAAGAAATATGATGAGATGCAATTCAAAAAGCTCTTAAGTGTGTTGCGCAAGCTGCAAATCAATATTCCTTTGGTGGAGGCGCTAGAAAAAAGGCCAAGTTACACAAAGTTTTTGAAAGATATCTTGTCTAACAAACGACCTTGGAAGGAGTTTGAAACAGTTGCGCTGACACATGAGTGTAGCGCAATTCTGAATAGTAAAATCCCCCCAAAAGTGAAAGACTCAGGAAGTTTCATCATCCCATGCTCTATTGGTGGAATCGATGTGGGAAGAGCCTTATGTGACCTTGACACAAGCATAAATTTGATGCCATTATCAATATTCAAGCGCCTAGGTATTGGGGAAGCGCGTCTGATAACTCTCCAAAAGGGAGTTATTTAGGCCTTAGTTCTATGGTGTTTTGTGTGTCGTTTGTGCTAAATAGGGTTGCATTTAGATGAATATTATATGTTTTAACCCATTTGGAAGAATGGATGCTTGGAAAGTTATTTTGTGCAGAATATATTGCTGAGCGACTTGAGGGAGCAGCATCTGTGATCCAGCAAAGCAGGGAGCAAATCTGGCACGTAACAACTCGTAATCCATTTTAATGAGCTGAAGTTAGTTGGATTATTTTCGGGTCTAAGAAGCTTGGAGAGCCTTCCACGTGTACAATTTGACCTAATTAGGGTTTGATCTCACTCTATAAAAGGAAGAGCCGTCTCAAGTCAAAGACACAATTCCAATTTGGAGAAGAAAAGTCCTATTCCATTCGTTGAGGCTTACTTCCCATCTTTGGGAGCCTAATAAAGGAGGGAAGATTGGAGACTCAAGAAGACCATCAACTACGGATCTACTCAAGAGAATTAACCTTTTCTTGTAATTTCTTGTAGTTATGGATGCACGTACTCAGATTCTAGCGTGTGTTATCATGAGCTTTATGAACTAAATTTGCTTAGGTGTTGGTTAGGAATTATGTAATTGTCGTGCTTTATACTCTATGCAATATATGTTGATTTGAGCATCTTGATTATTTGTTGTGCCTATTTCTATTTTGTGCCCGCCTGGCCAGCTTGTATAGATATCACTTCTTAGTTTCAGGGATGATTTGAGAAGTGTGTGGCATTTAATCACAATAGACCATTGTGTGTTGGTGAACGCTAGTGACTGAGTTAGGGATAACCAGTTGCCTAGTGCTTGATCGGTGGCACGTTATTGGAGTTGAAACACATTCCAAAAAATCCAGAGTTCCGGGAGGATCCTGCTAATAAGACTGTAAGAGAATTGCCTAATCAATAATATTGCTAGAGCATCAACAATTATTAAAATCCTGATCAACGCCTGTTTCCAATCTGTCTGCTTCATTTGCTTACTTTCTGTTCTGTCTTTTCTTTTGCTTCAGCATTTTTATCAAAAATCAATCAATTTAACAAACCTTGAAGCCATTAAAAAGTTACACAAGATAGGTAAAGTGGGAGTTATTCAGCCCAATGGATAGGATAAATTACTTATCACTTGTTGCGGATTGTGTATGCTTGCACAGTATTCTAGAGCTTATTTTTGCTATATGTTTACCCCACTCTAGAAGGCAACAACGTCCAACAACAGTTACCCTTAAACTCGCAGACAGATCTGTAGCGCATCCGGAAGGAAAATTGAAGATGTTCTGGTAAAAGTTGACAAATCTATTTTTGGGAAAAATACACTTTTGGTCCCTGAGGTTTGGGTTAAGTTACACTTTGGTCCCCTGAGTTTTCAAACTCAAAAATTTTACCCCTGAGGTTTGGATTTCATTATACTTTTGGTCCCTCCGTCAAATTTTCTGTTAAACCCTGACAGAATGCTGACGTGGCGCTGTTATTTTAATAAAAAAATTATTTTTTAATTTTTAATAAAATAGTAATAAATTAAATAAAAAATAATTTATTATTATTATTTTTATTTCTTTCTCCATCTCTCTCCTCCTCTTCTTCTTCAACCACACCGGGCGGCGATCGATGGCGAAATTTTTTTTTCTCTCTCTTCTTTTTCTATTCTCTTTCTCTTCTCTTATTCCTTCCTTCTTCTGTTTTTTTAAGCGGATGAAGAAGTAAAAGAGGAAGAAGAAGAAGAGGAGGGAGATAGAGAAAGAAATAAAATAATAATAATAAATTATTTTTATTTATTTATTACTATTTTATTAAAAAATTAAAAAAATGATTTTTTTATTAAAATAATAGCACCATGTCAGCATTCTGCGAGGGTTTAACAGAAACTTTGATGGAGGGACCAAAAGTGTAACGAAATCCAAACCTCAGGGGTAAAATTTTTTAGTTTGAAAACTCAGGGACCAAACTGTAACTTAACCCAAACCTCAGGGACCAAAAGTGTATTTTTCCCTTTATTTTTCCAGCTGACTTTATTATTTTTTATTATGAAGTAGACAGAGATGTTCCAATCATCTTGGGCCGACCATTCTTGGCAACTGGACAAACCTTGATAAACGTGCAGAAAGGAGAACTCACCATGCAAGTTAATGATAAAAAAGACGGCAAGACCATAACGCACATAGAAATCTGCTCACCGATGGAGATATTCAGGATGGATGCGCTAAAAGAAGCGCGTAAGGCTGAAGAAGAAGATCAAGTCGCATGTAAAGCGGAAGAATGTCGAACGTTCGCCAAGACCACTGCAGAAATCCATGCACTAGATCTCTCAAACAGAGAGTTCACTTTACCTTCGATCATATCTCCACCTGTGTTAGAATTAAAACCTCTCCCAGTGCATCTTAAATATAAATTTTTAGGTGATATAGAGTCATTGTCTGTCATTATTTCATCCAAATTGAATCTAACGCAAAAAAAATTTTTAATGTAGGTTCTCAAGAAACACAAATGCGCTATAGGATGGAGTCTTGCTGACATCAAGGGAATAAGCCCATCATATTGTATGCATAAAATCCGATTGGTGGATGAATATGAGGAACCTGTGGAGCGACAGAGGCATTTAAACCATACGATGATGGAAGTCGTGCGCAAAGAAATTATCAAATGGATCGACGCAGGAGTAATCTATCCCATCAGAGATAGTAGATGGGTCAGTCCAGTTCAATGCGTTCCGAAGAAAGGAGGAATGACTTTTGTCACTGATAACTCTCCAAAAGGGAGTTATTTAGGCCTTAAATCTATAGCGTTTGTGTGTATTTAGTGTTAAATAGGGTTGCTTTTAGATGAATATTATATGCTTTAACCCATTTGGAAGAATGGATGCTTTGGAAGTTATTTTGTGCAGAAAATATTGCTGAGCGACTTGAGGGAGCAAAATCCGTGATCTAGTAAAGCAAGGAGCAAAACTGCCACGTAGCAGCTCATAATCCATTTTAATGAGATGGAGTTAGTTGAACTATTTTTGGATCTAAGAAGCTTAAAGAGCCTTCCACGTGTACAGTTTGACCTAATTAGGGCTTGCCTTCACTCTGTAAAAGGGAAGGGCCGTCTCAAGTCAAAAACATTCCATCTTTGGGGAATTCCAATTTCCATCTTTGGAAGCCGAATAGAGGAGGAAAGATTGGAGACTTCAAGAAGACCATCAACTACGGATCTAATCAAGGGAATTAATCTTTTCTTGTAATTTCTTGTAGTTATGGATGCACATACTCAGATTGTAGCGTGTGTTATCATGAACCTTATGAACTAAATTTGCTTAGGTGTTGGTTAGGAATTATGTAATTGTCGTGCTTTATACTCTATGCAATATATGTTGATTTGAGCATCTTGATTAATTGTTGTGCTTATTTCTATTTTGTGCCCACTTGGCCAGCCGGTATGAATATCACTTCTTAGTTTCAGGGATGATTTGAGAAGTGTGTGGCATTTAATCACACTAGACCATTATGTGTTGGTGAACGCCAGTAACTGAGTTAGGGATAACCAGTTGCCTAGTGCTTGATCGGTAGCACGTCATTGGAGTTGAAACACATTCCAAAAAATCCAGAGTTCCGGGAAGATCCTGCTAATAAGACTGCAAGAGAATTACCTAATCAATAATATTGCTAGAGCATCTTTCAAAACAATTACTAAAATCCTAACCAACGCCGGTTTTCAATCTGTCTGCTTTATTTGTTTACTTTCTGTTCTGTCGTTTCTTTTGCTTCAACATTTTATCAAAATCAATCATTTTAACAAACCTTGAAACCATTAAAAAGTTACACAAGATAGGTAAAGTGAAAGCTATTCAGCCCCGTGGATACGATAAATTACTTATCACTTGCTGCGGATTGTGTATGCTTGCACAGAATTCTAGAACTTATTTTTGCTATATTTTTACTCCACTCTAGAAGGCAACAGTCACCAACGCAAAGAATGAGCTCATTCCATCGTGTACAATCACTGGATGGCGAGTGTGCATGGATTATCGCAAGCTCAACTCAATAACAAAAACAAACCACTTTCCCTTACCATTCATTGATCAAATGCTTGATCGCTTGGCTAGTCGTGCCTATTATTGTTTCTTAGATGGATACTCGGGGTACAATCAAATTTCCATTGGGCCAGAAGATCAAGAAAAGACCACCTTCACATGCCCATATGGAACCTTTGCATTTAGAAGGATGCCTTTTGGGTTATGCAATGCGCTAGATACATTTCAACGATGCATGATGGCTATCTTTTCTGATCTGTTAGAGAAATCAGTTGAAGTTTTCATGGATGATTTTTCTGTTTATTGAAATTCTTTTGTTGACTATCTGACACATCTGGAGCAAGTGTTGGTGTGATGTGAAGAGACAAACCTGGTGCTTAACTGGGAAAAGTGTCACTTTATGGTAGAAGAAGGTATTGTGCTGGGTCATCGCATCTCAAAGGCTGACATTAAAGTTGATAAGACAAAAATTGAAGTGATTGACAAGTTGTCGTCGCCTACATCTGTCAAGAGAATTCGTAGTTTCCTAGGTCACGTAGGGTTCTACCGCCGTTTCATTAAAAAAATTTCGCACATAACAAAGCCATTATGCACATTATTGGAGGCAAACAAGAGATTTGAATTTTCAAACGAATGAATGCAGGCATTTGGTGATCTGAAGCATGCGCTAGTCTCAGCGTCAATCCTCACAACGCCTAATTGGGATGAGTCGTTTATTCTTATGTGTGATACGAGTGATATGGCCATTGGCGTAGTGTTAGCGTAGAAGAAGGAAAAAATGATCCACCCCATTTATTACGCTAGCAAGACATTGAACAAAGCACAGACAAACTACACAACTATCGAAAAGGAATTATTAGCTGTCGTCTATGCGTTCGATAAATTTTGTGCGTATCTGATTGGTTCAAAAGTTACTGTGTACACTGATCATGCAACAATAAAATACTTGATTTAAAAAAGGATGCAAAGTCGCTATTGATTCAATAGATTTTGTTACTTCAAGAATTTGACCTGGAAATAAAAGACAAAAGGGAAGCAAAAACCAAGTGGTTGATCACCTGTCGGGGTTAGAAAACCGTGAGAAGGTGGATGCGCCTGACACACTCATCGCAGAAGAATTTTCAGACGAAAAGTTGCTATGAATTGAAAGTAGTACACCCTGGTTTGCTGATATGGCAAATTATCTTGTCGTAGGAATAATGCCTGAAGGGTACTCAGCGCAACAGTGTAAGAAATTCTTTCATCAATTAAAGTTTTATTTTTTGGATGATCCTTTTCTTTATCGCAGAGGACCAGACCAGGTAATTCAGCGATGCATTGGAGAAGAAGAGGCAATGAAGATCTTTAAGGAATGCCATGAATCACCTTATGGCGGTCACTTTGGAGGTCAGTGTATTGCGACAAAAGTATTGCAAAGTGGATACTGATGGCCTACCCTATTTCGTGATGCAATGCGACAGATGCCAGCGCACGGGAAACATTAGTGCAAGAAACGAGATGCTGCAAAACTTTGTGTTGGAGGTTGAACCATTTGACGTCTGGGGCATTGATTTTATGGGTCCATTCCTGTCATCGCAAGGTGATAACTCTCCAAAAGGGAGTTATTTAGGCCTTAATTCTATAAAGCCTGCCACATGTCCAATTTGACCTAATTAGGGCTTGTTATAACTCTATAAAAGGAAGAGCTATCTCAAGTAAAAAACATTCCATTTTTGGGGAAAGTTCATTTCTCATTTCCATCTTTGGAAGTCGAGTAGAGGAGGAAAGATTGGGGACTTCAAGAAAACCATCAACTACGAGTTTGACCAAAGGAATTAATCTTTTCTTGTAATTTCTTGTAGTTATGGATACACATACTCAGATTGTAGCGTGTTTTATCATGAGCTTTATGAACTAAATTTGCTTTGGTGTTGGTTAGGAGCTATGTAATTGTCGTGCTTTATTCTCTATACAATAAATGTTGATTTGAGCATCTTAATTAATTGTTGTGCATATTTATATTTTGTGCCCGCTTGGCCAGCCGGTATGAATACCACTTCTTAGTTTCAGAGATGATTTGAGAAGTGTGACATTTAATCACACTAGATCATTGTGTATTGGTGATCGCCAGTAACTGAGTTAGGGATAGCCAGTTTGCCTAGTGTTTGATCGGTAGAGCGTCATTGGAGTTGAAACACATTCCAAAAAAATCCAAAGTTCTGGGAGGATCCTGCTAATAAGATTGCAAGAGTTTTCCCTAATCAATAATATTGCTAGAGCATCTTTTAAAACAATTACTAAATTCTTGACCAACGCCTGTTCCCAATCTACCTGCTTTATTTGTTTACTTTCTGTTCTGTCATTTCTTTTGCATCAGCATTTTATCATAATCAATCATTTTAACCACCTTTTGAAACCATTAAAGAGTTATACAAAATAGATAAAGTGAGAGCTATTCAACCCCATGGATACGATAAATTACTTATCACTTGTTGCGGATTGTGTATACTTGCACAGTGTTCTAGAGTCTATTTTTACTATTCTTTTACCTACTCTGGAAACCCAACAAGTTTTTGGCGCCGTTATCCGGGGACTTGAATAAGTTTTTATCTATTCTGTTTTGTATATGTGTTTTAGTGGTTTCGTGCTAGAACGTTTTGATTGTTTCTTTTGTTTTTGCAGGTGTGAGTTTGGTGCATGAGCGATCCGCCTGGGGTGAGGTTCGAGCTTGATCCAGAAATTGAAAGGACATTCAGGAGAAGAAGGAGAGAGCAGCGTAGAAATCAGAATCCAATGGATGATGTGTCGCGTCTCCCGCAGGTTCCAGAAGATCCAGTGAACCTTCAGCAGAATCGTGAGCTGCAGCAAAATCCTCCGCTGGAGCAAAATGGACAACAAAATAATTAGGCTGAGAATCCTATCTTGATAGCGAACGATAGGGGCAAAGCCATTCAAGCGTATGCTTTTCCAATGTTTGATGAGTTGAATCCAGGAATTGAGGCAGCAAATTTTGAAATGAAACCGGTAATGTTCCAGATGTTGCAAACTGTGGGTCAGTTTCATAGTTTGTCATCTGAAGACCCTCATTTACATCTTAAGTCTTTTCTAGGAGTTAGTGATTCGTTTGTAATTCAAGGAGTGTCTAGGGATGCCGTTAGATTAACTTTGTTCCCGTATTCTCTTAGAGATGGAGCAAAGGCGTGGTTAAATTCTTTTGCTCCAGGATTAGTTAGGACATGGAATGAGTTAGCTGAAAAATTTCTTAGTAAGTATTTTCCACCAACTAGGAATGCCAAGTTGAGGAGTGAGATAGTAGGGTTTAGGCAACTCGAAGATGAAACTTTTAGTGAGGCTTGGGAGAGGTTTAAGAAGCTTTTGCGAAAGTGTCCCCACCATGGTTTACCTCATTGTATCCAAATGGAGAGATTTTACAATGGGTTAAATGCAGTAACCCAAGGGATGGTCGATGCTTCGGCTGGAGGGGCCCTTTTGGCAAAAACCTTTAATGAAGCTCATGAAATTTTAGAATGAATATCAACTAATAGTTGCCAGTGGACAGATGTTAGAGGCTCAAATAAAAAAGTCAAAAGTGTGTTAGAGGTTGATGGTGTGTCTACCATTAGAGATATATTGCAATGTTAGCTAATGCTCTTAAAAATGTAACAGTGGTTAGTCATCAGCAGCCGCCAGCTGTAGAGCCTACTGCCGTGGTAAACCAAGTTGCAAAGGAATCATGTGTCTATTTTGGTGAAGAGCACAACTACGAGTTTTGCCCCAGCAATCCAGCTTCTGTGTTTTTTGTAGGTAATCAAAGGAATAACCCTTATTCTAACTTTTATAATCCAGGTTGGCACAACCACCCCAACTTTGCATGGGGAGGGCAAGAGAGCAACCCTCAAGCACAACAAAAGGTGAACCAGTCAGGATTTGCTAAATCACAGGCATTGCCCCAGCAAAATAGCAGGCATTGCCTCAGCAAAATTCAGAAGATTCTCTTGAGGCAATGATGAAAGAATATATGGCTCGTACAGATGCCGCAATTCAAAGTAATCAAGCTTCAATAAGAGCCCTAGAATTGCAAGTAGGCCAGCTAGCTAATGAGCTGAAGGCAAGGCCTCGAGGGAAACTTCCTTCAGATACTGAACACCCTAGAAGGGAAGGTAAGGAGCAGGTACAGGCAGTGACTCTAAGGAGTGGTAAGCCACTGGAAGAGAGAAAAGAGCCTAGTAAACCCCAGGATGTAGAGAAAAGTAGTAATGAAAATGTTGTTGTTGAAAAAGAGTTGGAGTCTGGAAAAGGTGCTGGAGGCAGCAATAATGATGCTGGAGCATCTGGTTCTATTCCAGATATGGAACCACCTAATGTGCCGCCCCCACCTTATGTACCACCTCTACCTTTTCCACAAAGTCAAAGGCCTAAGAATAAGGATGGTCAATTTAAGAAGTTTTTAGAGATTCTTAAGCAATTGCATATAAATATCCCTTTAGTAGAAGCTATTGAACAAATGCCTAATTATGCTAAGTTTCTTAAGGATATTTTAACTAAAAAGAAGAGGTTAGGTGAGTTTGAAACTGTATATCTTACTGAGGAATGTAGAGCTATTCTTAAGAATAGGTTACCAACCAAGGCTAAGGATCCAGGATCATTCACTATTCCTGTTTCAATAGGTGGAAGAGAGTTAGGTAGAGCACTTTGTGATTTAGGCGCAAACATTAACCTTATGCCTCTTTCGGTTTATTGAAAGCTAGGCATTGGTGAAGCTAGGCCTACCACAGTCACACTCTAGTTAGCTGATAGGTCTATCACATATCCAGAGAGTAAAATTGAGGATGTCTTAGTGCAGGTAGATAAATTCATATTTCCTGTTGATTTTATTATCTTAGATTATGAGGTAGATAAAGATGTCCCAATTATTCTTGGTCGTCCATTTTTGGCTACTGGTAGGGCATTAATAGATGTTCAAAATGGGGAATTAACAATGAGGGTTTATAATGAGGAAGTAAAGTTCAATATCTTTAAGGCCGGCCATGAAGTATCCAAACGAAATGGAAGATTTTTCTTTCATTAGGGTTCTGGAGAACACAATTGGTGAGACAGCAATGGAGGATTTGGCAAACAAGCTTTTAGAAGATCATGGAGAGGTTAATGTAGAGGATTTAGAAGTTTGTTCTTTAGAGAGAAAAAGTGAAAAAAAAGTGTTTAGGTGTGAGGATGTTTTTGAGTCTTTAGAATTAGATGAAAGGAAAGCTCCTCCTATTAAGCCATCCCTGATTGAGGCACCCACTTTAGATTTGAAGCCATTGCCGGATCATCTAAAGTATGTGTATCTTGGGGAGGGTGAGACGTTGCCCATTATTGTTGCATCAGATGTAATGCCGAAGGATGAAGAGGCTTTAATAAAGTTGCTGCAGCAATATCGCAAAGCAATAGGTTGGACATTGTCGGACATTCAGGGAATTAGCCCGTCTTTCTGTATGCAAAAAATCACTCTAGAGGAGGGATCCTTTGCGAGTATTAAGCAACAGAGAAGGCTTAACCCTGCAATGAAAGAGGTTGTTAAAAAAAGGTGATTAAATGGTTAGATGCTGGGATTATCTATCCAATTGCCGATAGCAATTGGGTAAGCCCTGTCCAATGTGTTCCTAAGAAAAGAGGTGTCACAGTAGTGCCTAACAAAGAATGAATTGATCCCAACCAGGACAATAACTGGCTGGAGGGTTTGCATGGATTACAAGAGACTTAATAAAGCTACCCGTAAGGACCATTTCCCTCTACCATTTATTGACCAGATGTTGGATAGGTTGGCTTGTCAGGCCTACTACTGTTTCTTAGATGGTTATTCTGGGTATAACCAGATTACCATTGCTCTTGAGGATCAGGAAAAAACCACTTTCACCTGCCCTTATGAGACGTTTGCTTTTAGGCGAATGCCTTTTGGCCTTTGCAATGCTCCAGCAACATTTCAGAGGTGTATGTTAGCAATTTTTTCTGATACGATTGAGTCCACTGTTGAGGTATTTATGGACGATTTTTCAGTTTTTGGAGGGTCTTTTCAAAATTGTTTGGATAATTTAGGTAAGGTATTAAAGAGATGTGTACTCATCTAGTTCTAAATTGGGAGAAATGCCACTTCATGGTGGAGGGCATAGTGTTAGGCCATAGGATTTCAAGGAAAGGTCTAGAAGTTGACAGAGCAAAAATAGAGGTAATTGAGAGATTAGAACCACTGAGTTCAGTGAAAGGGATTCAGAGTTTTTTAGGTCATGCTGGATTTTATAGAAGGTTCATAAAGGATTTTTCAAAAATTAGTAAACCTTTTTGTAACTTATTGTGTACTGATCATGTTTTTGACTTTAATGCAGATTGTAGGAAGGCTTTTGAAACTTTAAAGGCTGCTTTAATCTCAGCACCCATTCTTTGTGCACCTGATTGGAGTTTACCATTTGAGGTAATGTGTGATGCGAGTGATGTGCCATGCTGGGGCAAAAACAGGGCAAATTTATCCATCCTATATATTATGTATGCAGGGTTTTGAATGAGGCACAAATTAACTATACAACTACTGAAAAGGAGTTGTTAGCAGTTGTGTTTGCCTTTGAGAAATTCCGTCCATATTTGGTTGGATCCAAAGTCACGGTTTTCACAGATCATGCAGCAATAAGGTACTTAATGTCTAAAAAAGATGCAAAGTCTAGATTGATTCGTTGGGTTTTATTATTGCAGGAATTTGACTTGGAGATAAAGGACAAGAAGGGATCAGAAAATGTCATTGCAGATCATTTGTCTCGTCTTGATCCAACATCTGCTTTGCTGAAGTAATCTTCCATCTCAGACTCATTTCTAGATGAACAACTTTTTGCTGTTGAGGTAAAGGTAGACAAGGATATCCCTTGGTATGCTGATATTTCCAACTTTTTGGTAAAAGGAGTCAGTTCTATTGATATGGATTGGAGGCAGATGAAAAAGTTTAAGCATGATGCAAAATTTTTCTATTGGGATGAGCCATTTATGTAAAAGCAATGCTCTGATGGTATTATTCGTAGATGTGTTTCAGGTGATGAAGCAAAGGAAATCTTGGAGCAATGTCACTCTTCGCCGTATGGAGGTCATTTCAGCGGACAGAGGACAACTATGAGGATTTTGCAATGTGGACTCTTCTGGTCTTCCTTATTTAAGGATGCCCATTGGTTCTACAAGCACTGTGATGCTTGCCAGAGGAGAGGAAATTTAGGGCCTTGAGATGAAATGCCTCTTACTTACATTTTGGAATTAGAATTATTCGATGTATGGGGTATTGATTTTATGGGGTCATTTCCCCCTTCTAATGGTAATGTTTTTATCTTATTGGCAGTTGATTACGTGTCCAAGTGGGTGGAGGTCATTGCATGTCATCAGAATGATGCTAAGACGGTATCAAGGTTTCTTCAATCGCACATTTTTGCGTGGTTTGCAACACCTAGAGCTCTAATGAGTGATGAGGGTACACACTTTGTGAATAATGTTTTGACTAAGCTTTTAGCTAAATATGAAATTAAGCATTGGATTGCTACCCCTTATCACCCACAAGCAAATGGTCAAGCTGAAATTAGTAATAGGGAAATTAAATCTATTCTAGAAAAAGTAGTTCATCCATCTAGGATGGATTGGTCTTTTCGGTTAGATGAGGCTCTTTGGGCTTATAGGACAGCCTATAAGACTTCTTTAGGTATGTCTCCCTACAGGTTAGTGTATGGAAAGCTTGCCATCTACCGTTAGAGCTTGGGCATAAAACGTTTTGGGCTTTAAAGGAATTGAATTTTGATCTGAGTCGTGCAGGTGCAATAAGAATGATGCAGCTTAATGAATTAGAGGAATTTCGCCAATTCTCTTATGAAAATGCGAAAATGTATAAGGAGAAGACTAAGCAGTGGCATGATAAGAACATAAAACCCAAAGAGTTTGTTAAGGGTCAGAGAGTCTTGCTCTATAACTCTAGATTGAAATTGTTTCCTGGGAAACTAAAATCCAAATGGTCTGGGCCATTTGTGGTGATTGAAGTTTTTCCTCATGGGGCAATTACTTTGCGAGATGAAAAGGATGGGAGAGTGTTCAAAGTTAATGGACAGCGAGTGAAACATTATTGGGGTGAGGAGTTCAAGTCGAAATATCTTTCCCTAAAGTTGGTTGATGAATAAGCGAGCGAGAGTTTTACGGGAGCATTTCACATAGCAATATTCTGAGCTCCCAGTGTTTGTTGCGATTTTATTTTTCGCTGATTTTATTTGATTATAATTCAAATTATTTGAAATTAGATTTGGTTTGTTTAAATTTTATCTGATTTATTCCGATCTTATCTTATTTATTTTAATTCGTTAGTATTTTTAATTTCCGTAGATTTTATTTTCGGTTATTTATTTATTTGGCCGATTTAATTTTTAGTTAGATTAGATTTAATTTTAGTGTGTATTTTCGATTATTTATGTTTCTGTTTAGATTAAGTTTTTAAATAAATATTTTTCCTAATTTACTGGGTTGGGGATAAGATAAAATTAGATTTGATTTTGGCGGTTTGAATTTGAATTTTCCCGAATAAAAGATTCTTCTGGAAGGAGATTTTGTTGCTCGGTTTGTTTTTGAAATCTTTTGGTTAGAGCAACCATATCATCAGAATATTACGGGATTTGATTAAGAATTAAATATTTTACCGTTGGAATTTAAATTTTCTGTGCGCAGGTAAAACGCGTGGGCATCTGGCTTCCACCTGTCGCTCAGAGGAGATCTAACGGTCTAGCCGTTGGACAGCACATCATGCATTTACCCATCGATTCATTTTACAGTTGTTAGAAATTAATCTCTCATAATTACATGCAGATAAACGGTAACATTTCGGTAACATGAAGGGATTTAATTCGGCCAGGATTTTAAATGTTGGAGCTCCATTTAAATCAAAGAACTGGTACGCTTCTCTTTTCATTTTTCTTCTTCCTATCATGCTTTCTTTTCTGCTCCCTTCTTGTTCTCGAGAGTGCATAGAAATTTGCCATTCGAAATGGAAAAAACGAGAGGAAAGAAAGAGAGAGAAGTAGAGGAGAATGTGTCGACTACACCAGAAGTTTCGAAGAAGAAAGCGAAGAAGAAAAGAACGTCTGTAGAAAGGGAAGCCAAACAGCTTAAAAGGATTAAAGAGGCTGAGGTTTCCAAAGTACTAGAAAAGGTAATAGAGGACATTGTTGAAGAGGTAATTGCTGAGGAAGAACCAAAAGATTCTGGAAACGAAAATGATTCTGAGAAGATTGGCAGAACAGAGCAAGAGAGTCAAGAAAAGGCAGCAACAGGGTTGCAAGGGCCAGGTACTAATAAAACAGTAGAGCAAGAGATTCTGGAAGAGATAGTAAAGGATCCATCGCGCCGCTGTCGTAAGCAGAAAGCAGGGCGAGTGAAAAGGATTTGGACCAACACTCCATCTCCTCCTTCAAATGACTCAGAGAAAGAAGAATCTGAAAATCAAGAAGAGATTGGAAAGAAGATTGCAGAAGATGAAACCGAGAAGAAGAATGGTGAAGATAAGGGCAAAGGTATTGCAGGAGCCGAGGTTGAAACGGAAGTGGCTCGCCCAGAAGAAAGGGGGTTGCCTTATGAGCGCTTTCTCAATCATTCTGCTAGGGCAAAATATATTGACATGTTGAAGAGAGATTTCCTGTTCGAGAGAGGGTTCAGTGGTGATCTTCCGCATTTTCTGAGGGCTGGCATTACAAATCATGGCTGATGTTGGATTGGTATGACAACCCTAAAGGGGGGTGAATAGGGTTTAATGAAATTTTATAAACTTTTTACTACGGTGGGCCCAATTTAAATAAATAAGTGAACTTTTTACAAATAATTAATTTTAACACAAATTGATCAACAAATTAGAAATATATTTCAAACACCATAAATAATTCAAATGTAAATATTGTTCATAAGCATGAAGAACAAATATTAACAAATAATTTCATGCAATTTATGATAAAGAACATTAATTGCAAAAGTCAAATAGTAAAGGGTTAGAGAAAATAACACCGAAAATTTATAGTGGTTCGGCAAACGACCTACTCCACTCCCCAAGCTCCTCTTGGGTATTCGATTGAAGAACACGACTCTTTCCACGGCTTAGAGTCCAACCGGTACAATATTCTTTTTTCGAGAGCAAGAACAAACCCGATCCTTTCCACGGTTTAGGATCAAACCGTTACAACCGCTCTTTTTAGGGCTCAAGAGCAACCCTTACAAAGAATTTGGAATTTGAATACAATCTCACAAACTCTCTCAAAAGAGTAGATATACAAATTTATGCTCACAAATTTGTAAGAAAAAACTTACAAAATAAAAGCCCTCAAACGGCTAAAGAAAGATAAAATTGAATAGCTCAAGAATCTCTCAAAATAAAATCTCACAATAAATTTAAATCAACATTGAAGAATTGGAGAGAACAAACATGTAGAAATTGGAGAGAATTTAGAGAGAGGAATTGTTGTCTGATTTTTGTGAAAGAATGGGGGTATAAATAGGAAGAAGATGGAGTTGAAAGAAATTTTGAAATTGAGCTTAATTTGGACCATTGGATTGGAGTTAAAGAAAAATCAAGGGTGGAGATTAAAATAAATTAAACGTAATAAAGAAATGTGAAATAATAATAATAATAATAATAAAGTAAATATATATATATATATATGTGAGTTAACGGTAAACTTTTTTTTTTTTTTTAATAATTTAAATTTTGAAATCTCAAATGTCAGATCATCATTAATGAAATTCAGATATTTTTTTTTTTAAATTTTAAAATCGTTACTCACACATTTTTTTAAATAAAATTATATATATAATATATATATTTAAATAACCAGCCCATGTGTCATTCTTTGATTGATCCACGTGTCAGCGCCAGATTAGTCAATTGATGCTGATTCAACTGCCACGTCATCGCCACGGGTATTTTTCGGTAAAACTTGTTTCGGCTATAACTTCTTCGTTTTAGCTCCGATTTGAGTGATTCAAGAGGCGTTGGAATCGTTGTTCCGAGCTCTACGCTATGAACACATTAAAACACTGAAATTTTTAGTAATTAAAAATAGGGTTTGTTATCATCAAAACATTGATTAATTAATTAGTTAAAATTAATTAATTTGAGATTAAGGGCCAAAAAGCCAACAGCTGGGAGTTATTCTGTTCTAAGCCAGATCCTGTGAATTCACAAGTGGTGCGTGAATTTTATGCAAACATTGACGAGTACGAGGGTTTCCAAGTTATAGTTCGTGGAGTAGCTATCGACTGGAGTCCAGGTGCCATCAATTCGCTGTACAATCTTCAAGACTTCCCGCACGCTGGTTACAACGAGATGGCCATAGCACCATCTAATGAGCAGTTGAATGCTGCTGCTCGGGAAGTTGGAATAGAAGGTGCACAGTGGCGACTATCGAAAACCGAGAAAAGGACTTTTCAGGCTGCATATTTGAAGAAGGTAGCCAATACTTGGATGGAGTTTATCAAACAAAGGCTGCTTCCAACAACGCACGACTCCACGGTCTCTCGGGAAAGAGTTCTTCTAGCTTTTGCAATACTGCGGTCCCTTAGCATCGATGTAGGTAAGATTATCGCTGGTGAGATTTTTGGATGTTGGAGAAAGAAGGTGGGAAAACTATTCTTTCCAAACACAATTACAATGTTGTGTAAGAGAGCAGGGGTTCTAGAGAGGTCAGAGGACGTGATCCTACTAGACAAGGGAGTAATTGACACGCCTAACTTGGCACGACTTCAAAGAACGCAAGAGGTACGTCAATGGGGCTAGTCTGTGGTGTTCATCATATCTTAGAACAACTCGCACTTTCAGCCAGCAGGCAAGAGTTCGCCGAAAGGCAGGCTCATACCTTTTGGAATTAAGTTAAAAGACGTGATGCTACATTGAGGAAAGCACTCCAAGGTAATTTTTCCAAGCCCTATCCAACCTTCCCCTTATTCTCTGATGATTTGCTGAACCCTTGGATCCCACCACCTCCCGTTGAGAGAGAAGAGGAAGATGATGATGCTGGTCAGGAGGACTAGATAAATATTGCCAAGCGAGTATTTATTTTGTCTGATCATTTTTGTTGCTCGCTCATTTTTCTGATTATGTTTGTCTGTTTTTACTGTTTCTATTTTGCTGGCTGTGAAAAATATTAATCTGATCTTGTAATTTTTCTTTGCTGCTTTTAATGAAATTTCAATAGTTGTTTCTGTTCTATAGCACTGAGCATTCCTAACTTAACTATTTTCTTTTGAATTTTTAAAGCTTGGACTAGTTAGCTTAGTTAGATCAAGGTATTCTGATCTCCAGAAACCTTTTGCTTGAGCATTTCTTCTCGTCTGGTCATCGCTGCCGCAAGAAGATTCTGAGGTAGTGTTGATTTATGTGATCCACCTTAAGCTTAATTCTAGTCCCATGCTTAGTTTAAAATTCAGTTAGAAAAATTTAAGTTTGGGGGTATAATTTTTTTTTCATGCTACTAATTCATTGGGGACAATGAATAATTCAAGTTTGGGGGACTTTTTGCCACTCTGCTTGTTTTGCTCGAACATTCCTCTCCTTCATAAATTATTTTTCTAGGTTGTTGAGTAACCAGAGACATTTGTGACACCCACAGTTTGCCTTTGCATCAAAAGATGACCTAGGAAAAATGAAAAAAAAAATGATGATGAAAAATTACTGCAGAAAAAAATATTATTTGTGAAAATTTTGCTTAGAAAATTCATGGAGCAAAAGTTTTGAAGGATGAATGATAATCTAGTAGTTTTTCTGTCTCCCAGGGCTTAGGTGAGCTTCATCATAAAATGTCGCCATTCTGAGAAGCAAGGGATAGAATAACTAAGGATTTTTTAGCTTAGCAATGAGTATTTAGCCTAGTTCATGATGAGTTTGAGGCAAGGGTATACTGCACCATAAAGTGGGTCATCCCATGCTTAAGAGCTTATGACTATAGGACTGCATTAAGTCTAAAAAGAAAATATATAAACCCCTTGAAAATATGTTTTAACATGTCTGATAATAGAGCTAGGCTGTGGCAAGTTCTTAGGATTGAGTCAAAAGGTGGTGATCATTTGTCCATGCCAGAAGAATTATTTTGCTGCAGCGGTATTTGGTTTGTAGAATGCTAAGGTAAAGGTTGAAGTTAATGTTGGATTATCTATTCTGATTGAGTTGTGCTTTGTCTGATGTTTTGAATTCTTAAGGGAAGGTTAGTTGAATTCTTGGGGGTATGATAACTCTCCAAAAGGGAGTTATTTAGGCCTTAATTCTATAATGTTTTGTATGTCATTTGTGCTAAATAGGGTTATTTTTATATGAATATTATATGTTTTAACCCATTTGGAAGAATGGATGTCTTGGAAGTTATTTGGTGCAGAATATATTGCTGAGCGACTTGAGGGAACAAAATCTGTGATCTAGCAAAGCAGGAAGCAAAACAGCCACGTCACAGCTCGTTATCCATTTTAATGAGCCGAAGTTTGTGGAGCTATTTTTAGATTTAAGAAGCTTGGAAAGCCTGCCACGTGTCCAATTTGACCTAATTAGGGCTTGCTATCACTCTATAAAAGGAAGAGCTGTCTCAAGTAAAAAACATTCCATTTTTGGGGAAAGTTCATTTCTCATTTCCATCTTTGGAAGCCGAGTAGAGGAGGAAAGATTGGGGACTTCAAGAAGACCATCAACTACGGGTTTGACCAAGGGAATTCTTCTTTTCTTGTAATTTCTTGTAGTTGTGGATGCACATACTCAGATTGTAGCGTGTGTTATCATGAGCTTTATGAACTAAATTTGCTTAGGTGTTGGTTAGGAGTTATGTAATTGTCGTGCTTTATTCTCTATGCAATAAATGTTGATTTGAGCATCTTGATTAATTGTTGTGCATGTTTATATTTTGTGCCCGCTTGGCCAGCTGGTATGAATACCACTTCTTAGTTTCAGGGATGATTTGAGAAGTGTGTGACATTTAATCACACTAGATCATTGTGTATTGGTGAACGCCAGTGACTGAGTTAGGGATAGCCAGTTGCCCAGTGTTTGATCGATAGAGCGTCATTGGAGTTGAAGCACATTCTAAAAAATCCAGAGTTCCGAGAGGATCCTGCTAATAAGACTGCAAGAGTTTTGCCTAATCAATAATATTGCTAGAGCATCTTTTAAAACAATTACTGAATTCTTGACCAACGCCTGTTTCCAATCTGTCTGCTTTATTTGTTTACTTTCTGTTCTGTCATTTCTTTTGCTTCAGCATTTTATCAAAATCAATCATTTTAACCACCTTTTGAAACCATTAAAGAGTTATACAAAATAGATAAAGTGAGAGCTATTCAACCCCGTGGATACGATAAATTACTTATCACTTGCTACGGATTGTGTATGCTTGCACAGTGTTCTAGAGTCTATTTTTACTATATTTTTACCTACTCTGGAAACCCAACACAAGGATATCAATATATCCTTCTTGCAGTAGATTATGTGACCAAATGGGTAGAAGCTATAGCCTGCATTAGAAATGATGCGACCACCGTAGAAAAATTTATCAAGAACATATTCTCGCGGTATGGAGTGCCAAGACGTATTATCAGTGATGAAGGGACATATTTCATTAATTGAATCATGAGCAAGCTCTTGATGAAATATAATGTGAAGCACAACATAGCCACCGCATATCACCCTCAAAGCAATGGTCAAGTTGAAGTGTCTAACAGGGAAATCAAAGGAATTCTGGAAAAGGTGGTTGGCGCAACATCTGGATGATGCGTTATGGGCATATCGTACCACATTCAAAACGCTTATAGGAATGTCTCCTTATGCGTTAGTTTTCAGAAAAGCATGCCATCTGTCGCTTGAATTAGAGTATAAATCTCAATGGGCGCTAAAGCGCCTAAACCTTGACTTAGTTGCGGCAGGAGAAGCTAGAATGCACTATCTGCTTAGAGAACCGGACCATCCTTGTCGTTGCATCCTGAGTCCCTCTTGCACCCCCAAGACGAAGAAGTCCCCTTGGTGTCTGTTTGTCATGTTCAAGTTTGCTCTCAGCAGACGACTGAAGAAGAATGTCAGCGCCAAGAAGTGTCCAAGCCTGAGCCTCCATTGCACGTTAAGGCATCCGCAAGCGCCAATGTGCCCTTGCCACAAATAATCGATGTGGACGTGGACAACATTTATGCGGAGATGCGATGCCACTTAGAAGAAATCATTGAGCCATTGAGGAGAGAGCAAGAAGAACTGAAGAAACGCCTCGACTCCCTCATGCTCTATTTGGTGCGTTAGATGAGCGCCTTTGGCAATTTGCCTCCTGCGCCAGTAAATCTCATCATCCAGCCTCGTTCGCCGCAAAGACCTAATGGCACTGGGCCATTGCAAGTGTGCCCTGAGATGCCGCCGCTGTTGCCGCGATCACCTAGACCACCACATCCGCCAAAGGACTGACTTCTGAAATTTCTATCTTTATTTTTTTATGAATTTTTTTTTGTGATGCGTTTTCCTTTAATTATCTTTTGTATTTTATCACCGCATCAATGAAAAGCCAAATTTGTATCTTTTATCGCAATTGTGTTTTAGAGCCTTTAATTTATGCCTTAGCTATTAAATATCTATGAGTTAGCTCTATTTGCTATGACTTAGAATCCAAAAAAATTTCCGAGTTTTTTCTACCGCAACTCATTCCAAAGAATTTCCCTTTCCTTAGCATTCCCCTCTGCTTTAGGAATTTTTCGTTTCGCTTGATGATCTGATACTATCGCAGCACAGTCAGCGCCTGCTTAGAGCATCGCAAAGCATTCCCATGTTCAAGTTTGGGGGACAATGGGGACATTGTCTATTTTAATTTGGGGGTATGTTAGATGTTTTAGCGCAACAATAATGAAACAAATGCGTCCAACTGGTTTCCTTACGCTAGTAGACAGTGGCATTCATGTCACCCATCGTTTGTCTTTGCGCGAGAGCGCATAATTATTTCATGAGCGTTTAGGGCAGTAAACAAATGCAATGCCCGTAGTTGGATACCCTTCATCGCAAATGTGGGTAAGCCAAAACGAAAGGATGCGTTTTGATGTTGATTAATTGATGTTCACTTAAAAAAAAAAAAAAAAAAAAAAAAAAAAAAAAAAAAAAAAAAAAAAAAAAAAAAAAAAAAAAAAAAAAAAAACCTATGCGCCTGAGCTTGTAATGCAAGCTTGCTTGTTTGCATTGTTTCAGTTTGGAAAGTCTAGCGCAAGGAGAAAATCTTAAATCTAGGGGGAGAGCTAAGTAAGGGCTAAATTCTTTAGAAAAGCATTGGTGGAAGAAGTTAAAAGGTTTTAGGTGCTGAGTCTAATCTTGAGAGCTAAGTTATTGATAACTCTCCAAAAGGGAGTTATTTAGACCTTATTTCTATAGTGATTTGTGTGTCTTTTGTGCTAAATAGGGTTGCTTTTAGATAGATATTATATGTTTTAACCCATTTGGAAGAATGGATGCTTTGGAAGTTATTTTGTGCAGAATATATTGCTGAGTGACTTGAGGGAGCAAAATCTGTGCTGGAGCAAAGCTGGGAGCAAAACTGCCCTGTCACAGTTCGTTAGTCAATTTAATGAACTGAATTCTGTTAAGCTATTCTCGGGATAAAGGATCAAGGAGAGTCATCCACGTGTCTAGGTCAACCTAATTCAAGCTTTCCTCAACTCCATAAAAGGAGATAGCCGCCCAAGTCAAATTCATTGCTTTTTGGGAAGCGAATTCCATCCTTGGGAGGAACATTCCACTTTTGGAAGGATCATTTCTCATTTCCATTTTGGGAGCCAAATAGAGGAGAGAGATTGGAGACCAACAAGAAGACCATCAATTGCAAGCTGATGGGAATTAATATTTTCTTGTATTACTTTGTAGTTATGGATGCATTTACTTATATTGTAACGTGTCTCCATGCACTTTATGAACTAAGTAATTGTAGGCGTTGGTTAAGGACACATGTAATTGTCGTGCTTAATCTCTACGCAACAAATGTTGATTGATGCATCTTGATTATTTGTTGCGCTCATTTATATTTTGTGCCCGCTTGGGCAGCCGGTATGAACACCACTCTCTCGTTTCAGGGATGATTTAGGGAGTGTGTGGCATTAAATCACACTAGATCATTGTGTATTGGTGAACGCCAGTGACTGAACTAGGGATAGCCAGTTGCCTAGTGCTTGATCGGTAGTACGTCATTGGAGTTGAAACACATTCTAAAAAATCCGGAGTTCCGGGAGGAATCTGGTTATAAGACTGCGAGAGTTTTGCATGATCAATAATATTGCTAGAGCAACTTTTAAAACAATTACGAAATCCTGACCAGCGCCTGTTTCTAATCTGTCTGCCTATTTGTTTACTTTATGTTTTGTCATTCCTTTTGCTTCAACATTCTATAAAAATCAATCATTTTAACCACCTTTGAAACCATTGAAAAGTTATACAAAATAGATAAAGTGAGAGCTAATTCAGACCTTGGATTCGATAAATACTTATTACTTGCTGCGGATTGTGTATACTTGCACAGAGTTCTAGAGTCTATTTCTTACTACATTTTCACCCACTCTGGAAACCCAATAGTTATTCTCGCCTGTTGCTTGAAGATGGAACACGCGAGCATGTTGCTTGAAGAAGTCACCAGCCTCAAGTCTATAAATTCCACCCATTTGCTCATGAAAAAGGGAGAGGGGGAGACAAGAGAAGAGAGAAGAAAAGGAAGATACTTGTTCAGCGCAGCTGCTTCGGTTTTTAATGTATAGTGTTATGTATTCCTTTAGTAGCATGAGTTAACTTTCTTTTATCAAGGCTTAACCTAGGCACCAATGCGGCGATGAACATTTCCTGTATGCGTTATATTTTTTTAATGAATGAAATTGATGTTCTCTACTTAGATGTGCTAATACTTTCATTACTAACGTCCGCCTGGCCAGCCGGTTGCGGTAGCAACATGATAAATCCCGGAAGGGTAACGCAAGTGGAAACGTCTAAGTAGAGCAAGATAATGCATTGCATGTAGTCTAGGTTGCGTTAGAGTTAGCGATACCGCAAGAGATAATCCATGAATGTATTTAGACTGTCTTAGGGATAATTTAGTCGCTTGCACGTAATTAAGAGAACCGCGCTAACGCATGACCTAAGTGAACATAAACATTCTTAGTCCTAAGCCAAACACATGAGTAATACCGGAAGGGAATCACATGTTTATTTCTCACTTAAGCATTGATAACATCTCATTCATAGTATGCGCTACAGGAGATGTCATTAACGGATGTGGTTGCTACGGTGAACGCCTTAATAGTCTCTCTCATTTGCTTTTACTCTTATCACATCTGCTTCTTTATTCCTGTTTGCCGCATACTCATTACTACCGCTTAGCTTCTTTTTAACTTTAAAGTCCCATGCGTTTGAGTATATGTTGTTAGAACTGTTGAGATTACTTCACTCCCTTCCTTGTGTTCTGACCCTAGAATGTTCCAGGTATTACTTGGTTGTGCATGATTTATACTTGGATTAATGCATGGCAATGATATATTCCCTAATTACTTTGCATAATAAGAAGTCGTTATAGTTCGAATCAGTTTTACAAACTGAATTGAAGGATCTTTGTCTTGATATAGATGATGTAAGGGGACAGGGGTATGATAATGGGTCGAATATGAAAGGTAAGCATCAAGGAGTTCAAAAAAAATTATTAGATATAAATCCAAGAGCATTTTACACTCCTTGTGTGTAACGACCCGACTTCTAATATGGACCTATTCAGGATCGCAACCACATGCATGCTATGGAGGCCTTTTTAAATAAAACATTTTTAAAATATAAACTCGTAATTTCAGTAAAACCTCAAAGTAAAAACAACTTTTATTCAAGATCCCAAAACTTTAAAAGAACAAATTAATGTAAAAAATAAATTCAAGCTAACGGTTTTTACACGACCTGAAAAAAAAATCTTCAACAAGTTTATTAAAGAAATAAAAGAATGAAATATAGTTCTTAAAGCGGAAGGAAATAAGAAATTCTTGAGTCCTAGTCTCTCCCATGGCTGCCTAACAAATTCTCATCAATCGCCATCACTCGTCCTTGCCTTTACCTAAAAAAAAATCATTTATGGAAAGAATGAGTATTTAAAATACTCAGTAAGTAACCCCACTACTGGGGTCAAGATATGCAGACACATACAACATGGTTCATGTTTATCTGGTGGAACCCTATTCCTCTTTCCTCTTAATTATAAATTTCTTTTAAGGCCTTTACATGGACAATTACCTTCCTTCTGGTTTCTCTCCCAACTAAGAGATATCATAGGCATCCTCTAGAGAATGCGCCCCATCTAACACTCAGTTGGCACCTAATTAGTGGGGTTGAATCTCGCCTACAGTACCTCAGGTTCCTTTAGATGTACATCAATTTCCTCTAAGGTAATTGCCATGAACATGGTTCTTTTAGTTTCATGAAACATACATATGCATGGGGTCCCATATCAAAACATCATATTACATGAAAATGCACATAAAATCACCAATCATGCATGACACAAAATTTCGTAGTCTATCATGGTTCATATAACAAATAAATTCATAGTTCTTGTGTCATCAGGTCATGCATCACATAACAATCATACATGAAAATTCTATCCTAACAGCACACAATTTCTCAACCTAGCCTAAGCGTTCCAGTAGTAAAGCCACTTACATTGGCTTAAATAACACAAGACTTATCCTATTCAAAACTCCTTGATTCCAAGACTTTAGACCATCTACAAAATAGAAGGAAAATTCCTTAAAACCCAAAATTAATGTGTAATCCTCTAAATTGTTTTAAACAACCTAAAAACTAAATTAATCCTCTTACCCAATGCCGAAATTACTCAAAGACACTAGCACTCGAAGACCCACTACTCAATCGCTGAAATTTGAACGAAGAACCCGCTGAACGGAACAAACAATGAGTGGGTATTCAACCGAAAGCTAAAATCAACCAAAATATCCTTTACTCCAACTTACCCAAGGTTAATCTCGCCCAAATCCGCCGAAGAAAAACGCCTACAGCCGTTGGAATCGGAAACCACGCCCAACGTCGTCGCTACGCTCTGATCTCGCCGGAAAACACCCTTCTGCCGAGACCCATGCCACACAACAACCTGCTCACGACCTACTGCTCATGACGAAAAGGAAAATGCTGTTGGAACACCGAGAGAGAGAGAGAGCGAAACCGAGAGGTAGAGGAAGACAAACCTTCTTGAAAAATGCCCACTACTACAAAAAGGACTTTAAATGACAGGCGGTGTACGTCATCTATACGAGTGTCATTGTACCTTTTAATGACGGGCATTGCCCGTCATTAAAAAGTACAATGAGTGACGTTTTTAATGACAGGTCGTGCCCGTCATTAAAGGGCGTCTGTCATCAAATGTTCGTCATTGAAAGGGTATTTTCCAATCAAATGTCCGTCATTAAAGGTCCATCATTAAATGTCCGTCATTAAAAGTCTGTCATTAAAAGCCCGTCATTAAATGTCCGTCATTGAAAGTCTGTCATTTCCAACTTTTTTTTTTAAGAAGAAAAATTTTCAAAATTATATAAAAATCAAATATTTGCTTAATTTTATTCCAATAAACCAATTAATAAAATTTGTTCAGACAATTTTTGTTCATACAAGTTTGATATAAAAAAGTAAAATTATAAAGCACCTATGATTAAAAGCCTACTTAAGAAAAACAAAAATTCTTGTACATGCAGCTTCCATTCTTTTCGGCAGAATCTTGCTCGTGTACATCAATCTTGAAGAACCTAAGAAAAACAAATTTCAATTAGATTAAACCGAAACATTCCTCACTTTACAACTGAAACAAGAACTCACATAACAAACATATGTTCAACAACTTGAAGAACCTAAGAAAAACAAATTTAGTTAGCAATAAAATACAGAAAAAAAAATCAATCTCAATGAGTATCGAAAAAATTTGTTAGAAAGTCCAATAAACTCCAAAATCTTACAAACTCATAGAGATCAAGTTTAACTCATTCAAAGAACCTGTAACACTCTAGGTTTCTATACTTAACCTAGCGACATTACTAAAGTTTCTATCTTAATTCTAACCAGATGCTCCGAAAATTTCGACAGCATAACGACATACATATGACTATCCCAAAAATTTTTAAACCTGTTAAACAAGAGAAACACACTTCTATATGAAAAACCGCTCAACTACAACCTCACAACACTTCAGGTTCACAACAAGCAGCATGAATTGATTAAAAATGAGTGCATAGTATTCCCACCATCCCTCATCATTTTTGCATTGCTAGTTCATTTAAAAATACAGGTAAATTTGATACTTGAAAACTACTAAGTTAATAACCATATTAACTTGATCACAAGCATACAATATAAAAATTGCTCATCCCAAGACCACATACCCAACTCCTTTTGACCGTCTAGAATTCCTATCCATGATCAGCCCAACATCTCTCACCTAAAATTTGCAAGAACAATGAGAGCAGGTTATTTTGGAAGCCAACAAAGAGATAAGAAATAAAGGTTTCCATTCTTTACACTCGAGGCAAAGCACCATTTGGCCATCAATGAGATGACAACAGAACTCATACATTTTCACTCACCCCATATAAAAATAATGTTGAGATAGAAGAAATTGATTATAGTTTTGAAACTGAAGGCAGAGGAACAGTAATTGCAATACGAAGCAAATCTATCTCAATATCTATGCAATCATAACGTTTGTAGCAATAACATTGCAACAAAAATGCTTCTATTCTAATACATGATACAGAGGTGAACAAGTATGAGGGGCATGACACATGGAAATTATATAGATGAAAGTAGGACTGCTAATACCTTTAATTGTTAATTTTTAGCAAAAGAAAAAATAAACACTCAATTACTTCTATTCAGTAATAAATTTCAAATACCTTTCCCGCTTTTGAAAAGAATTCGTAAACATCTCTCTCAGTGGCCCGCTTTTGAAAAGAATTCGTAAACATCTCTCTCAGTGGCCTTCAAAGGCATCTGCACAAAGAATATCGAGGAGAACAGAAATGGTAAGCAAAATATAAACAGAAAAATGAAAAGTAAGGAAATAATAGAGGAATTCATCAACCTGATAAGCAAATTCTAAGTTTCTAGGTAGGTTCTAGTCCTTCCCTTAATTTGTATGCATATTTCAATGCAGTAAGTAATCAGTTTTTCGTTTTAAAATAATGCAAAACCAATAGGCTGAGGAAACATAAAGAGAGAACAAGCAAAAACAATTTGCTAACATACCCGTATTAAAGGCATGAACTGCACTAAGCAACTCACCAAGACCTAATCCTGCCTATTTAACAAGGCAGTACAAGAATAGTCAAAAGACATGGAAACCACAATATTTATGACAAAAATACTCCTATACATTCATTCCTACAATCTTTTACGTCCCTAGTAAACCATGAAAATCCACACAGTAGCATAAATTGAGTTACATAAGATTATCCAATCGCTAATAGGTGGAACTGAATTGAATTAAACACTAACATTATTATTCCAGAAAAGTTCATCGATTGCTCTATAGCAGACTAATTTAAAGAACACAACATAAAGTTCAAATTTATCACTGATTCACTGCACAACAAAAATCTAGAAGCCTTCATGAAATTCCATGGAGAAAACAAAAAAAAGAAGATTAGAAAGATAGGAACTCACCACTGCCGTGGTACCATGGAGAATAGGATTGATGGCCCATTCACTTTTATCCTGAATAAACAAAAAGAAAACACATATGTGTTCATACCAAGTGTCTCATAATAATCTCTAGCAGACATATGTAAATGATAAGAACTCAAAGTATTCATGATACGTATGTAAAATAAAATTGATAGCAAATAATAGGAGTAACATTTTGGTGCAACAATAATATCAGCAAACATCACTCAGAACTTGAAGGATAGACATCAACACCCCTCAACTATGGAAGTAACAGAGGAAAGCAGTTGAAGAGAACATGATAGGAAGTAAATAAATGTATTCTGAATGGTGTACAATCTCATATCAGTGCCATGAATTGATTTTGCTTCTCCAGAGTTGGCACCAAGAACTCCTAACTGAAACCAATTCTTCTTATTCACTGCACCAAAAATGCATGTTAAAGAAATTAGACCATGATTTTAATCCAATTCCAGAGAGAATATACATCTATCTCGCTTTTAAGAAAATAATTACAAAACAATCAGAGAATCCAAGTTTTCAATTAAAACCTAGATTTTGCAATCGCTTTTTCCTTCAACTCGACGCAATAGGAATGAATAAAAACCAGAAATTAGACCATGGGTAAAAGAAGGTGAAATACTGAAATACATACCATTCTTTGACGCAAAATTTCCAAAAACAACAGATGTATTGCAAACCCCAGAATTGAATTGCCTATAACTCCCTAAAAAAATCACGTTGTTTACCTACAAAGAACAAATCCCCAAATAAAATAACGGAAATTAACGAAACCAACAACTTGAATAGGATATAAAATCGCATAAAATAGACATACAGAGCTCGAGGATTTGTGGGGGAGATGGTGTGTGAAAGAACAACGAGCCAACAAACGGATGAGCCTGAGGCCATCAGAGTGAACCATTTGGAGCTACGTGACGCAGACGGTTAACCATGTATCTCAAGCTCTGTGTGTTAGGTCGGAGAGTGCTTCTATGCAATAATTGCCAGAACAAGAGCTATATTCAACTTTGCATTTCCAAACACTTCCACTTCCTCAAGTATCTCAACTTCTGGGATTTTTCATTAAACGTTATATCTACAAACCACGTGTTAAATCCAATACTCTTCCCAGATAATGATAACTTCAAGACAAAGGCTGCCTGACAAGATGACAACTTCATGACAAAGGATGATGCACTCACCAAAAATCAACCCTTCACAAGAAATATTCCATGTGGGTATGACGGATAAATTTTACAGAACAAAGTTCTAAACAAGTCATCATGTTCTAAATAAAGATTTCTTCTAACTTCACATAATCCATCTGCAAGGGTACTAGTATCATATATTTGGGGAATAGTATTAGAAGGGTAGTAAGGGTATAATAGTAAATAGTTAGGGAGCCTTGGTTATAAACAGGGAAGTCAGGGAGCCTAAGAGGTGTGGAAGATTTTGGTATTGTCTCATAGTGGGACTTTGGGAGAGAGTTAGCCATCTCGAAAGGCTATTGTTGGGTTCCCAGAGTGAGTAAAAATAAGGTAAAAATTAACTCGAGAACTCTGTGCAAGTATACACAGTTCGCAACAAGTAATAAGTATTTATCGAATCCAAGGTATGAATTAGTTCTCACTTTATCTATTTTGTTTAGCTTTTCAATGGTTTCAAAAGTGGTTAAAATGATTGATTTTTATAGAATGTTGAAGCAAAAGAAATGACAGAACAGAAAGTAAACAAATAAGCAGACAGATTAGAAACAGGCATTGGTCAGGACTTAGTAATTGTTTTAAGAGATGCTCTAGCAATATTATTGATTAGGCAAAACTCTCGCAGTCTTATTAGCAGGATCCTCCTGGAACTCTGGATTTTTTAGAATGTGTTTCAACTCCAATGACGTACTACCGATCAAGCACTAGACAACTGGTTATCCCTAGCTCAGTCACTGGCGTTCACCAATACATAATGATCTAGTATGATTAAATGCCACACACTCCCTAAATCATCCCTGAAACTAGGAAGTGGTATTCATACCGGCTGGCCAAGCGGGCATAAAATATTAATGAGCACAACAAATAATCAAGATGCATCAAATCAACATATATTGCATAGAGATTAAGCACAACAACTACATGACTCCTAACCAACACCTAAAGTTACTTAGTTCATAAAGTGCATAGTAACACACGTTACAATCTGAGTAAGTGCATCCATAATTACAAAATATTATAAGAAAATACTAATTCCCTTAATAAACTTCGCAATTGATGGTCTTCTGAAGATCTCCAATCTTTCTCCTCTATTCGGCTCCCAGTGATGGAAATGAGAAATGATCACTTCCCCAAGAGTGGAATGAATTTGACTTGGGTGGCTCTTCCCTTTTATAGAGTGAAGACAAGCTTGAATTAGGTTGACCTAGACACGTGGATGACTCTCCTTGCTCCTTGAATCCGAGAATAGTTTAACTAACTTAAGTTCATTAAAATGGATAATGAGTTGTGACGTGGTAGTTTTGCTCTCTGCTTTGCTGGAGCACAAAATTTGCTCCCACAAGTCGCCCAGCAATATATTCTACACAAAATAACTTCCAAAGCATCCATTCTTCCAAATGGGTTAAAATATATAATAATCATCTAAACGCAACCCTAGTTAGAACAAATGACACACAAAACACTATAGAATTAAGGCCTAAATAACTCCCTTTTGGAGAGTTATCAGTTATCGTTATATCGTTATATTGGTGTTCCATCTCGAAAGGCCATTGTTATATTGGTGTTCCATTTTAATATTGCAATATATTAGTATTTGAAGTTTTCCTAGTTTGGATACCTAACATCACCACACTTCTTGGATACCTAAGATCAGGAAACTCACCTGATCTTCACGTGCCACCAACGGTAAATTTGTAGATGAGGGGGAAGAC
This sequence comes from Luffa aegyptiaca, assembly GCA_017139565.1. Classification (NCBI taxonomy): domain Eukaryota; kingdom Viridiplantae; phylum Streptophyta; class Magnoliopsida; order Cucurbitales; family Cucurbitaceae; genus Luffa; species Luffa aegyptiaca. Next base: position 40,501,254 of record CM029405.1, on the reverse strand, counting down.
GTGGCCTGCAAAAGAGAAAACCTGCACACCGGTGTGGTGCTAGCCACACCGCCTCCGATGCTTAAGTCAGAAAACGGAAGGGAGAGCTAGAGAGCAAGGGAAAGAGAGTCGAGAATAGAGTTCGGGTCCCCTTCTTCAGTGGTGAAGAGGGGTATAAATACCTGCTCGTGCTCCTAGGGTTTTTAGGAATTCGGAGGCGTTTCGGGACGAACCAGGCGAAACCGAGGCGGCTAGCGGCATTGGGGACCGAGAGGAGGTGACCGAGCTCGGCCCGCGCAAGCGGGCCGACCAGATGGGTCGGGCCAAGTTGGCCCGGCCCTTTGGTCGGTCCTTCCTCTGGGTCGGTCTCCTAGCCCTATCTTTGCCCGTACGTCCTTGCCAGCTCCTTGTGCGCCGGGTGGTCCAAAATTGCCTATAACAATCGATATTGCTATGGAAAAGATAAAGGAATTGATTTATTTTTTTGAGCATTATAGAGAAACTGGATTTGAGAATGCTTTGAATGTTGCTAAGAATATTGCAATGGAAATGAGAATTGATCCTATTTTTCCCTGAAGGCGTGAAATTAAAAGGATCGAATTCAGATAACACCCAAAATATGGTTCCACGATCTCTGGAGGAGTCCTTTAGAGTTAATTATTTCTTATATATTGTTGATCAACTATTGTTTCTCTTAATAGGAGGTTTGAACAATACCAAGAATATGAACAAAAATTTGGCTTTTTGTTTACTTCTCATAAGTTGCAGTCACTAGATGATGCAAGTTTATTGTCCCATTGTACTTATTTTGAATCTGCTCTTAAGAATAATGGAAAATTAGATATTGATGGAAATGAATTGTATGTGGGGTTGAAGTTACTAAGAGATTTCTTACCTACCGAAAAAATGGGGCCACTCGATATTTTGAGGTTTGTGAAAGGTAATATTTTTCCTAATTGTTGACTATTCTTGTGACAGTTGCATCTGCAGAAAGAAGCTTTTCCAAATTGAAGTTGTTGAAGACCTATATGCGCTCTACAATGTCACAGGAAAGACTTAATGGGTTAGCATTGATAGCGATTGAGAATGATATTTTGGAGAGAGTTGACTATAAAGAATTGATTGACGATTTTGCTTCAAAGAAAGTTCGAAGGATGACACTTTTTAAACAAATTAAAATATCACTGTTATTTTGTTAGTTGTTTGGTGACATTTTCTTAGTTTCATATATTTTGTATTTATTTTTTTTTTTTTGTAAGAAACAATCGTATAATACCATGAATTTTGATATTTTACAATTTTGTCTTTGTTATAAAATATTGTAAAGCCCCATTTTGAAAAGTATCACAGGGCCCCATCTCATTTGGGATGGGCCTGAACACATATCTAAAAACATGAAATATAACTCTGTTTTTATTGAATCTCTTGTTTTCAAATTTATGTTTTCAGATCACCAACCAAACGCACCTTGGTAAAATACTACATTTAGAGGTCAAAAATTGATTTTTAAAAATCTATGTATATATTGTACGGACTACAATTGATTGAATTTTTTTTTTTTTTGAGAAGATGATAGAAATTTCTATACACTACGTTATATGCTTAAGATGATCGGTAGTTTTAAACAAATTTGAGAATTATTGTGTATTTTAGTACATTTGTACAAGTCTTTTATTAATAAATATTTGTATGGACGAATGAAAATTGTTTTTAATTCTTTTTTCTTTTTTCTTTTTCTTTTTTCCATCTTTTCCGGCCTCTTTCTGAAGGATTGAAATTTCCTAATTTCGTTAGCGGAAGTGAATTGGGACCGTTTGTAGTTAATTTTGTTTCCACCAAAATACCAATTCATTGACAAAATTTAGAAAACTATTCTAAATCAATTATCAAGGCTAAGCATACAACCTTAGAACTAATTCTAAAGGAGAGAAGCAAACATGTCGTCGTTGTCGTCTCTGAAATATCAAGAACGCCTTTTTTTTATTTCATAGGGACCAAACGTCAACAATTGGGACACCACCAATTGATCTTCCCCGCTATGACTCTGAGATTAGGAACGTAGTTGTGGGACTACCTAATCTTGAATGGGAAAAACTCTAGAGAGAAAATTCTCCCTAGAGTTCTTGGGTTGAGAGAATATGAGAGGGAGGCTAGAGAGAATGCAAGAGTGCATTCTTGTGGCCTTATGTTGTAGTTCCTAAACCCTAGGTTAAATGTTCTATTTATAGGAGAAATGCCATGAATAAAATATTCATTTAAAATCAATTATTTCCATAATTGATTCAATCTTTTCCATAGTTTGGTGGATGCCCTGTCCATTTCTCTTGTGGTGTTTTCATACCAAGGGCCGATGATGGACATCTATTAATAAGATAACATGTTGTTGTGGCTGCTTCACTCCAGAACTTTTTAGGCAATTGTGATGAAGATAACATACACCTCACTCTCTCCATAATGGTCCTATTCATCTTTTCAGCTAGGCCATTTTGCTGAGGTGTGAAACGAACTGTTCTGTGTCTTGTTATCCCCTGACTTTTACACAGATTATTCAACTCATGACTTAGGAATTCGAGGCCATTGTCTGTTCGAATGGTTTTAACCTTCTTTTCTGTTTGGTTTTGTATTTGGTTGAGCCAATCTTTAAATCTTGAAAAGGTTTCACTCTTATGTTTGAGCATAAAGATCCATACCTTCCTAGAGAAATCATCAACAATAGAAAGGAAGTATCTAGCTCCCCCATTCGATTCTACTGGTGCAGGCCCCCACAAGTCCATATGAACATAATCTAATCTATTCTTAGTTGTATGGACTGCATTTGCAAACTTCACCCTTGTTGCCTTTCCTAAAATACAGTGTTCACATTGTTCTAGAGGATTCAATTTTATTTTGCCTAAAAGACCTTGTTTATTTAGCTCAACCAGCCCCCTTTCAGAAACATGTCCCAGCCTTTGATGCCAACAGTTTGCTAGGTCTCTATCTTGGCTATTAGCTACATAAGCCTTGTCACTTACAGTTTCTCCTTGAAGTATATATAAACCATTTATCAGTTTCCCTTTCATCAAAACTATAGAACCTCTAGAATAGTAAGAGTTCCATTCACAGATTTATATATACAACCCTGCTTATCTAACATGCCAAGAGAGATCAAACTTCGTTTAAGATGGGGCACATACCTCACTTGAGTGAGAGTTTTTTCCATACCATCGTGGAGCTTGAGATGAACAGTTCCAATCCCTTTCACCTCACATTGCTGATCACCTTCCTTCCAGTTACAGGTTCAAAATCTGAGAAATAATGCTTGTGTGGTGTCATATGGAAGGTGCATCCCGAATCAAGAATCCAGCTCTCTGTATCCATGCTATCTGCAACAATAAGCTCTCTGTATCCATGCTATCTGCAACAATAAGCACATCAGCAGATTCATAACCATCAGTTAAATTTGCTTAATCTTCTCCCTCAGTTTTATCATCATTTTTCCTCTTGCTATTGTCTTCTTTCAGCTTATAACAGAATCATTTAATATGTCCCTCCTTGTTGCAGTAATAGCACTTTCTAGTGTCTCTTATTCCCCTTGATTTCGATCTTGACTTTCCACGGTTTTGCCTCTGCTGTCTTTTATCATCTGTCCTTCCCCGAACATGTAATGCTTCACTCTCCTTTTTCTCTTGCCTTAATTCTATACCCTTAGACCTTAAGGCATCCAAAACAATGTCGAGAGTTAAGCTGTCCCTGCCATTCTTAATAGCATATTTAACATCTCTAAAAGAATCAGGAAGCGAATTCAATAAAATGACAGCATGATTTTCAGTATCAATCTTCTCTCCTATATTTGTCAAATCCATGGAAATTTTTGAAAATTCATCTAAATTCTCCTCTAAGCTCTTAGATGAATTCATACGGAAACCAAAGAACCTCTCCTTAATTAGGATTTTATTCGGAAGAGACTTACCCATAAACATCTTCTCAAGTTTTGCCCATACCTTTATTGCCATTTTCTCCCCGATGACTTGCCTCAATATATTGTCTCCAAGGCACAGGATAATTGTGTTGTATGCTATATCATTCATTTCTTCCTTCTCTTTCTCTGTCATAGACTCTGGAAGACTCGCTGGATCTTCGAGTGCCTTTGCCGCCTTTTGTTGAATCAACAATGCCTTGATCTTCTCCCTCCATAGAGCAAAATCGCCCTTTCCACCGAACCTCTCTACTTCAAATCATGCTGCCATGGCTCAGCTAAGAGTGAATTTCCGATTCTTCCGCTCTTATCTAATCGAAGTAGAAGACAGCTCTATATCGATTACAACTCAGAACGAATACCTAATGATTCTTCTTCCGAGATTGTAAACCAGCTTTGATACCACTTGTTGTGAAGATAACAAGGCAACCCAGAACTATACAATCCAACAAAACAAATTAAAGGGAAAGGAAAGAAGAATACACAGAGAATTTACGTGGTTCAACCTTTCGGTCTACATCCACGGGGAAACACTCACACAGCAGCTATCGCTTTCATTCATCACCTTCAATCACCACACAGTACAAACTTGAGAAGAAAATACAGAGAATTCCTCACCAGCTCTCAGACTCTCTCCCCCTTTACAATGGTTCTCACACTCCCTTTAGGCTCATTCTCTTTCTGTTATATTGCTCAGACACCACCCCTGAAAGATGCTCACACAAAATCTCACTCAGGGAATAATTTCATAACAGAACAATTACAACGAAAATTATGACTCAAATTAAATGAGGGCTGACGGGGATGAGCAATTACACGTGTGATGCCAGGTCAATCTCTGAGCTGTAAAGTACCATACTCTCACAGATGATGGCTTGATCCCACAATGGAATCTAGGTTCTTCGATTCAATATTGGATGCTCCCTGATGAAAACTTTTGGAAAATCAATGTAGATGCAGCCTGGAAATCTTCTCCTCCTTCTACGAGAATTGGAGCTATATGCAGAAATTCGTATGGAGATGTTGTGGGTGCTTCCTCATCCTTCATTGATCTGGATTTCCAAGGCCCTATCGTTGAATTAAAAGCTATTTTTTGAGGGGATTAATTTGGCTAAATTGTTAAATTGCGAGAAAGTACTGATAAAGTCTGACTGTGCCCAAGCAATTAGATTGGTTTCGAAGGAGTTTGAGGTGTGGGGCGAGGTAGAAGCTTTGGTGGAGGCCATCTGGCTTATTCTTCCTTATTTTTCTACTATTCAATTTTCTTATATTACGAGAAAGATAAATACTGTGGTAGATAGTTTAGTTAAAGAACTAGAATGATAAGAATTAGTGAGATCTGGGTAAATTCTTTCCCAGGATGGCTTGTATCATTGATTGAAGTTCATCGTGTTTCTTTTTCCTAAGTGGCACTATAAATTTCTATTTTCCTCAAAAAAAAAAAAAAAAAAAAAAGTAAGATCATGAAAAAAAGATCAAATTATTGCAATTGAGCAATAAGTATACAACATATATAATACAAATAATTAGTATTTGTTATATGATCGGACAATACAACCATATAACAAATACTATGTAAATAAGATTATATGAAAGAAGAATCATATCTTTGGAGTTGGACAATGTGTATACAGTGTAGTTATTCAATAAGGTTCCAAAGTATAGAGGGTGATCTAAAATTAAACATAAATAAATACTTTATATATAATATAATAATATTAAAAAGCAGCCACACAACCAAGATGAATAAAATCAAACATGGTTAAAATTCTATTTTTTTTTTCTTTTTGAAAGTTTGAGTTCATTGTCAGTACTATCTTACATACACACTGTATTTGAGTCATTTCAAGTGTCTGAATGAACATCTTATCTTAAGAAAGCCTAGATACTTTTTTTTTATCAGAACTATTGCTATACATAGAAAGCTGATTATTTATTTGATTATTTTGAAATTTAAGCTTACTCCTTATGCAATCATTGAGATGTTGGAGTGTAGAATCTGATTACAATGTCATTAGTGATACCTTGTAGCCAATGTATTTTGAAAAACAAAAAAGAAAATTGCTTTGTAATGAATAAGGAAATGAACGAAATTGTAAATAAATGGAAATTAAAGAGTGTAACACACCTATGTTTAGAGATCAATACTATGTAATTAAAGAGTGTAACATACCTAAATTTCGTGTAATCTTTCGGTTTTAAAAAGCATATATGATTTGAATTTGAATTTTAAAAAGTAGATAAGATAACCTAGTTTGCAAGGAAGAGAGCCATGATTTTTACTTTCATGAAAATTCAGGGACTAGGTCGTTACAAATTTAAAAGTATAAGATCTAAATTGTTACTTATTAAAGTAAAGAACTAAATTGTTACAAAATTAAAAGTATAGGGACTAAAAGTAATTTTTGACCTTCAATTATGAACCATGTAATTCTTCATTTACTTTTGCAAGGGAATAAGTATTAAGTAGTGCTTAATATATCTTAAGACTACATAGTTCATCATAATGTTATTCTTTGCAGGTTACCTTTTTTTTTGTGATAAGCACATGTTTCATGCCAGATGCCTGAATATGATCCCGAGATTGCAAAATTGGCCCAAACAGTTGTAATAAATCCTAAACGTTAAAAGATACTCGAGAGGGGTAACTCTTATCTACTTTCTCCTGCAGTTTCTCTTTATTCCGATGATGCTCAAACTGGGAAAATTGGTTTCCATAAACCAATTTTCACAAATATTCATAGTCGATTCTTCCACTCCATCTGCATTGCAAGAATAAATGCTGTTGTCTCTTGTAAAGCGATTGGTTGCATTGTTGATACTATCTTCAAATATTGTGCCTTTGCGATTGCAACTGGAAGAGCCTCATTCACCAACGGTCTTGGATAAGACAAGTTTCGGGGCAAACACAAAGGCCCTTGCAGAAAACCAAGCACTTTCTTCAACAATATATTGATGATGGTTTTCATCTGGTGAGAATTCCATTATTTGAGCCTCAACCAGTTGATATATAGACCTCACAATCGAGAGATACTTGGACTGATCAAAGGTAATAATCACCTTTTATCCTAACATCCAACCCTGAACATGCTCTAGCTTACGTTCAAATTACATAGTGTTTTTTTGTGAAAAAAATGAAAAGAGCAGACACGTACTAGCAAGTAGCAAGTACGAACCATATAAATCCAAGAAGGGTTTACACCTGAAGATTGTCACAACAATTGCTAGCGTTTAAATCGCACCAACATATAGATTTAACCATCCCATAAATGTTTGGCCACCAAAATCTTAAAAGCAAAAAAAGTTTTTTGCCCAGCTTGTAATACATTGATCACTAAAGCAAAAAACTCTACAACTAATTGATCCTTTGACACGGATTTTCTTTAATAGGATGAAAAGTCACAAAATTTTAAATTCCACACTCAGGGGTTGAGCACATTTTCTCAAAGGCATAGAAATCCTAAATTTGTAACCTGACAATCTTATAACTACGACCTCACTTTTCGTTCCAAATCAAGATGCCATGAACATTCCAATGAAGCATATAAAAAAAGAAGGGAGAAATTAAAAAGTTCAATTCAAACATCTCAAAGAAACCACTCTAATAGAGCATTGAATCATAATACTCTTCTTTAAGTCTAAATTTGGGAACATTGTTTTTAACGTGCGGAAGAATGAGCTAACTACGACCCAGTACATCAAACCCACATCCTACCATACAAATCTAATCTATACCTATAACTACGCTTTTCAGCAAGACTAACAACACAAGATAAAACAATCGAGAAGATAATGCCTTGGCTAATCAATAAGAGTGAAGAGAATATCAGTGGCATAAATGGTTATGTATAAAGATGTAACCAATAGTTAAAACCTTAAAAATGCAAAACAGATAATGTATAATAACCAGGCCTCAGAAGCTACGGTTTCCACATTGAAATAGAAATCGCTACAAAGTCAAAATTACAAGACTACTGAGCAAAAAGAACAGAGAAAACAAAAGGTTCAATAGATAGCAAACTTATATCATAAAAACCCTAAACTTGCCGCTTCACGGCGTTCTACTTTACTCTTCCTCAGAAGCCGTTTCGCCACTCTTGTTGTTGTGTTTCTTCGCGTACCTCTGGTTCCTAAGGAACTTCGGGTCCATCTATACACAGATCGACGAGACAAGAATTAAGACTATTCTGCTGAAGCATTCTATTAAAAAAAACAAATGAACAAACCGATTCAACAAGAACAGAAGCGATTCTATCGATGAATCCCTTACCCCTTTAGTGGAAGTGTGGCGGTGCTTCCTTGGTTTCTTGATGCCATTCTTATGGGCTTTGCGGGACTGATTGTGCGCTGTGTGATTCTTCGACTTCGCCATCTCTAAACCAAAAAATCAGAGAAGAGATAGTGAGATCAGGAAACTGATGATGCCGATCCTTGTTATAAAAAGCAATCAATAGAAAGAGAGGATTTAAATTGAACAAACCTTAGACTCTGCGGTGGCTGCCTGCAAATGCTAGGGTTTCCCTTGCCTCAGCTCAGTTAATCGTGCGTGAAGGAAATCAAAATCTGACCTAGTTTAGGGTTATGGGCAGCTGGACTTGGGCCTGGGCCGAAATTCTTTAGTCTGATTAAGTTTTCTAAATGGGCCTGAGCTTGGGCTTTGGGCGAATTACTTCTTACAAGACTTTCGTGGGAAATTGTGTGAAATGACTATTTACTAATGAGAAATTTGTCCAGATGGCCAATTTATAAGTACGGATTCGAAAAAAAGCCAAAAAAAAATAAAAATAGTTGAAATATAGTCACATCTGAGAAACGCATGACACAAACTTTTTTTGAATCTCGAATTTTCCCCAGAGGAACTCCTTTCCTTGTTTCAAGGATATTGTATCTTCCAAAAAAAATCAAATATAGTTATTTAATTTTAAATCAAATTATAAATCCTATCCTGCCAAATTTTATTGGCTTCGTTCAATTAGTGGAAGACGAGAGACGTAAAGACAAAAGGAGATCACGATGGTGAATTTGCTGCAGATTTGCAAGGACAAACGTCCTATACTATACAATGGTGGCTCGTGAAGGAGCAATTCTGCTGCTAGTAGTCTTGATGCCGACACCAATCACGCCAAGCAAAAGGTATGGATTGTCGATCGAACCTCATTCTCCCAAACAATCGGCACAATTGACGTGACATTTCCTTTTTTTTTTCTATTAAGAAAAAAAAAAACTGTTTTTTAGGGTTTTCTTATCTCCTATCTTTTGTGATGTTAATTGAAAAACATCATCCTAAACATTGTGTATACACATAGTACTTACATTATACATAGTGTATTTGTGTTTTTATATTTATCAACAATTTTATATTTTTTTAACATATACAGCGAATGGACATTGAGGGTAGATTCAAATAATTTTATATTTGTGTTTTTATGTAATTGTCCAGTATTTACTTGTCAAGTATCTTCATTGTTTTCGAATATTTGAATTTGAGATTTGTTTTAATCTATAATTATGGTGTATTTGAATTTAAATATTCAAGAGATGTAGGTTGTAAGATTTGAATTTAAGATTTGTTATAATCTCATGCTCTATTTAAATTTGATTTTATTTTGATTTCCGTTTGAATATAACCGGCTGAAAAAAATGAAATCTTTTAGTATTTGAGCCCTTTTTTTTCAGGAAGTTTTAGCTTATTGCCTTCAAGGGCATTTTAGTCAGTTCCATTAATTAGACAAATTAACATTTTTGTCCTTTTGCTGTTTTTTATGATAAAAAAACTTTTTTGGTCTTTTTTCAATTCAATCTTTTTATTTTGGTCATTCCTGCCTTTAACCCTTTACTAATTTAGTTTGGAAATTGAAAATGGCTAGGAACATCCAATCGAAAATTTTCAATCCTATTTCACCCCTAGTATATATGTCTATCCACAGTCAATTACGGTTTACGGTTTGCAAATTGTAAATTGTTGTTATTCACACAGATTCTCTTTTTAAATTTCCACATATTGTGGAACAACTAACCGAAAATTTTCATTCACATTTTATCCATAGTATATACGTCCACCCACAGTCAGTTATCATTTACAAATTGTCGTTATTCACACAAATTCTCTTTTCTGATTAGATTTCAAATTTTAAAAAGGGTAACAAGTATCATCTCCAATCGAAAATCATGTCATTCCTATATTTACGTGGATTTATCACTAATAATTTTTATTATTCGTTTAAATTATTATCATAACTTAAATCAAATATTTCCAAATCCCAGAAAAAAGGGTCGTACAACAGATTATGATTATGATTGTATTCGACGGTGTTTGGAATGTGAAGAACTTCTACAACGATTTTAATTAGTCTGGAACGGTATCTATTTGGTGTGATTTCAACCTCGACCAACTTAAGGAATGTGTAGCAAACCACCTGAAACTCTCAGATAGAAGTAGTATTTCTCGGTTGTCACTCTTCATAAACTGGTAAAACAATCCAATCAACATAATTCTTTCAGAAGACATATGTGTTTTTTGGATGATTAATGGATTTCAGAAAGGGACATACAAGGGCTGTTGTTTAATTGTGGGCATACAAAATATAGATATCGATATACACAACGACGGTTCAGGAGCAAGTTTAACCCTAGGAGAGAAAGATTTTGGGTTCATCAACTCAAATGGAATCAACACATTGACAGAGAAGTTTTTCGCTCTGGATGTTGAGCCTGTAGATACCAAGATACACAGAGGCTGGTTTGGACCAAATTAACTAAGGAATGCAACTTGAGGAATGATGGTGTTTGTTTTCTTAATTCAGAAGGAATTGATGCATTGATGGAGAAGTTCATCAGTTTCAAGATGGTGAGAACCAAGTAATGTTGAGTTACTGTATTAACTATATGTATATAGTCTTATGTACATAGAGATGCCAGAAATATATATCATTATCTATATTCGAGCGATTGATAGAATCCTTGAGTATGATGTTTGTTTGTATATACCCATATATAGATATATGTTGTTGTACTTGTTGCGTGTTTATATACAATTACTTTTGTGCTTCTATGATGCTTGTTTGTATATACACATATATAGATATATGTTGTTGTACTTATTGCGTGTTTATATACAATTACTTTTGTGCTTCTATGTATGTGTTATTATATACCCATAAGTATTTAGTGATTTTATACGAAAAAAATGTATATTGATAGTTCAACATAAGTTTTTTTTTATATATTAAGAATTTAGAATTTTTTTTAAATGATGTTAATCACGATTTTAGATTCAATTCAAGGTTGTTAAATTTTGTTGATGTCAAATTCAGTTTCTTTCTTCTTTTTTCCTTAAAATGCTACTTCTTTTATTCTTTAATTTAATTGGTTAGTCTGTTGTTAAATTAGATTTTCTTTCATCCTTGTTATACTCCACCATGGTAGGTTGTATTTCTTTTTCTAAAAAGTCTAAACGGTACTAGGGGCATTTTCGTCCATTTTAACTATTAATAAAAATTACGTTTAGTCATTATTTAATTTCCAAAGATAGTTAGCCATTTTTCAAGTCTAGTATTAAATCCTAGCCATTTTTCTTGTTGCATTGATGGAGAAGTTCATCAATTTCGAGATGCGCGAGAATCAGGTAATGTTGAGTTACTGTATTAACGATATGTATATTCTTGGGTAAAATACCTTTTTGGTCCCTCATGTTTCGAGTCAGTTTCTAATAGGTCCCTACGTTTCAAAATCGAACAATCAAGTCCCTACTGTTTTGGAAATGTATCTATTGAGTCCTTCTAGGGCTGACGTGGCACTTTAAAATAATAAAATATTGATTTTTAATTAAAATAATAATATAATAATAATAAAATAATAAAATAATAATAATTATTATTAAAAACATAACAATAATAATAAAAATAGAAAATTATTATTATTATTATTAAAAAAATCTTCTCTCTCCTCATCCCCACTTCCCTCTCTTCTTCTCCCCGCCGCCCCTCACCCCCACCTTCTCTCTTTTTCTCCCGCCGCCGTCGGAACTGAAGAACAGTGCCGGTTTTTAGTTGTAGCCGTCGGTGAAGTCTGAACGAAGGGGGTTACGGCGTCGGTTGGACGGAAATATGGGCTTCTTTTGCTCGTAGTAGTCGCCGGTCGGAAGATGGAGAGCTTTGCCGCCGCTGCACGACACGCCGGAGTCTGAAGAATCGCATGGGTCATCGATCTGTCGCGAGATGAGGTGCGTTTGTGGTCAGAGAAGAAGGCGTGGCTCGTCGGAGGGGTTGTCGCCGGTGCAACTGCTTGTAAGAGGGGGAGGATATGCACGGAGAGGAGCTTCGGAGAGGAAAGGAGGGAGGGGAAGAAAAAGAGGGAAAATAAAAAAAATGTAAATCGTGAGAGGAGTTCCGGCGGCGTGGTAAGGAGCTTCGGCGGCGACGGATCGAGAGCAGCTTCGGCGGCGATGGAGAGCATCTCTGGCGGCGGCGGGAGAAAAAGAGAGAAGGTGGGGATGAGGGCGACGGAGAGAAGAAGGGAGGGAAGTGGGGATGAGGAGAGAGAGAAGATTTTTTTTTTTAAAATAATAATTTATTATTATATTTTAATAATAATAATAATAATTTTTTATTTTATTATTATTATATTATTATTTTAATTAAAAATTAATATTTTATTATTTTAAAGTGCCACGTCAGCCTTAGAGGGACTCAATAGATACATTTTCGAAACAGTAGGGACTTGATTGTTCGATTTTGAAACGTAAGGACCTATTAGAAACTGACACGAAACATGAGGGACCAAAAAGGTATTTTACCCTATATTCTTTTATGTACATAGAGATGCTAGAAATATATACCATTATCCATATGCGAGCGATTGATAGGAATGTTGAGTATGATGCTTGTTTGTATATATATATATATATGTTGTTGTACTTATTGCGTGTTTGTATACAATTACTTTTTACTTCCATTATGTGCTATTATATACACACATAAGTATTTAGTCATTTGGATTTGAGTTTTATTGACTTTAGACTTAGTCATTTGGATTTGGATTTATTTTAAACTTGACCCAATTTTGACCAAATTAAATTTTCATTATTTGATCAATTGGTCATTTGGTCTTAAAATTTTATTATTTATCCACTAACTTAAAAAAATAAAATAAACAAGTAACTCTATAATTTCAATGAAATCGAGTTTTGCCCAAATTTGATCAATGTACATAAATAACCATCAAATAACTCTACCAAAACGCTCGATAAAAATTTAGCTCTACAATTTTTTTCTTTGAACTTCTATCCTTTTTATAGTGTAAATATGTTTTATAATTCATTAAATGCATATAGGAATACTTTTTTAACGATCCTCCAAAATAAAAATTTATCATATAGTAAAAATTGTAACACTTTTTAAAGTCTAAAGCAAACATTACAATACTTCAACTATAATTAATAATTCAAGTGATACACCTTGCAATTCAAAGATAAAATATCAATATGACATACTCTCGACTAAGTGATTAAAAGTTAGAACCTCTCATACTCATATGTTGTTTAACTAAAAAAAAATAATTATAAGTTTAATCTAGAAACTTTTAGATTTTGTGTAAAATAAGTACATGAACTTTCGATTTTGTGTTCAATAAATTATTAAACTTTTAAATTTATGTTTAATAAGTCCTTGAATTTGTAATGGTAATGTTAATGTAAACGAAATTTTAAAAACTAAAGTTATAATTTAACGATAAATAAATAAATTCAAAGTTAAAAGTTGATTGAAGAAATTGGGTCAACGAAACCCACACGGTCACCTGGTAAATGTAACGCCGAATCCTTTTTTTACTTTTTATTTCATTTTTTTTAAAACCATTTTGTCAAATGACGTCTTCAGATCTCCATCTTCTTCCTTTGAATCTCCATTCGTCTTCATTCCACTCTCTCGGGCGCTAACCATTCTCCGGTGACTTTTCCGGCTAGATTCTCACAGATTAGCAATCGGCGATTATGTTTCTCGTCGGTTGGTTCTACGGCGTCTTAGCATCGCTCGGCCTCTGGCAGAAAGAGGCTAAAATTCTCTTCCTCGGCCTCGATAATGCCGGCAAGACCACTCTCCTTCACATGTTGAAGGACGAGGTGAGTTTCATTTCTTTTTCTTAACTCTGCAATTGAATTTTGCTCGTTGATTTTTTGATTTCTTATGGAAATTTTGAGTTGCGTGTAGAGATTAGTGCAACACCAGCCGACTCAACACCCGACCTCAGAGGAGTTGAGTATTGGGAAAATCAAATTCAAGGGTTTTGATCTTGGAGGCCACCAGATCGCTCGCAGAGTCTGGAAGATTATTATGCCAAGGTGATCTTTATTTCATTTTTGGTTAATTTCTGATTGCATTTCGTCTGTGTAACCATGAATTGGCTTGATGGTTTTCTTTGTCTTGAAATTGTCGATACATTGATCTTTTCAATTAGATTTAGATGCCATCCTCTTTCTTTGTTTGGTCTCAACTTAATGAAATTTTCCTCAACGACGGCTGTTATTATTGATCTTCCGTTTTGAATTGAAGACTGATTGGAACTATGATGTATAGTTTGTTTATTATTGATTTGATGGTTGTTGGAGTTTTCTTCTTGTCAAGCCCACCAGATGCCTTGTGCTTCATTGTAAGATTTAGACGTTGGTTTCAATCTTCTTCAGCAGTAGTTGACTTTTCAAGCTGAAGCTTTTTGAATAAGGAACCTCCTTTCATTTCCTAAATATGAATTTAATGACTCTTACAATCTGAAATTACATGAAAATAGAAGCCGTTAAGTTCTATGGAAGTTCCTGTTTTCATGTTTCAAGAACTCCCACATTGTCATACTTCTCTGACTAAGAAACAAAAAGGAAAGTTGCTAATTCATTCTATTTTCTGAATCTATTCAGATCCTGCTCTCATCAAATGAATTTCTGGGCATACTTTCCATTGAAATTGAATATGAAAGTGTGCAAAAACCTACCCGATTTCCCTCCCACTCTATAGCTTTCGTTGAATAAAAGCATTGGCAAATTGTATTCTTGTAACGACCCCTTTTAAGGGTGCTCCTAGTTGTAATATTTCTATTGAAACAGTTAAGTGTAGCCAAGGGAAAAGGAACCGCTACCTTCTCCATCACAAATTCATTGACATAGCTGTAAATTGTGCATTTTGGTCCATGCTGTCATGATCCATCAAATCCTTCCATAATTCAAAGTAAATATTTGACTGTTGAAAGTTAAAATCCTTTTAGATTTCCCTGGTCTGATGAAAACCTGAAGTCATTTCAAGATCTGATCTTGTCCAATTTCATGATCTTCCCTGCTTACTTGGTTCTTCTAGTTCTAATATTCTTGTTGTAAATAAGGGCCATAAAAAAATAAAGGGCTTAGAGGGAATGGGTTCAATCCATGGTGGCCACCTACCTAGGATATTTAATATCCTACGAGTTTCCTTGACAACCAAATGTAGTAGGGTCAGGCGGTTGTCCCGTGAGATTAGTTGACGTGCGCGTAAGCTGGCCTGGACACTCACGGATATTAAAAAAAAAAAAAAAATTCTTGTTGTAACTATTGGAAGTTGAATAACATTTCTAATCCTGAGTTTGTCACAGTTTATGGCTTCTGAATTCCGTTTGTGCTAGCATAGTCCCTTCTCTGCTTGTGTTAATGTGAGGATGTCTGCACAATATAACATGTTGCATAAATGATTAGGTTGATGCAGTAGTGTACCTGGTTGATGCCTATGACAAAGAGAGGTTTGCCGAATCAAAGAACTCGATGCGCTCCTCTCGGACGAAGCGCTGGCTGATGTTCCATTCCTTGTGCTTGGAAACAAGATTGACATCCCCTATGCAGCTTCTGAGGATGAGCTAAGATTTCACCTGGGCTTGAGCAATTTCACAACTGGCAAGGGAAAGGTTAGTCTTACTCAGACTAATGTTCGACCGCTCGAGGTTTTTATGTGTAGCATAGTCCGGAAGATGGGTTATGGCGATGGGTTCAAATGGCTCTCTCAGTATATCAAGTAGTACCAACATTGGCTAATTAGCATCCTCATTCAATATGCGCCCGACTGAGCTTAGTTTGAGAAAGAAAACTGTTTAGAAGTTTGGAAACTTGAGATTTGTTCTGTTGGAAGGAACTAGGTTTTCTTGTCTTGATTTTTCTCTGATTATTGTTTTTGACTTGTTTAGTGACATTATTGTTGCTTTAAACTCTCAATAAAGTTCATAGATCAACGACTTTTATAGAACTTAATTGAAATTTGAATCTCGTTACTACGGAAAGATGTGAATCTTCGACGTAACAATGGTTGATTTCAACGATCTTTAAACAAAACTGGTTTTTGTGGGTGGGTGGAGGATCAAGGCTCCGTTTGAAATTGTGGTTGCAAGTGTAAAAAGTGATTATGGAATAATCTTTAACATCTAATTATTCATACCAAATCTATCCTTCCACAATTTTTTTTTTCATGTCTATTCTCTTATATCATCGAATTTGGCATCAAGATTCATTCAAGGTCGATACGCCCATCAAGCCTCACTGTTGGAAGCTCCAATTAAGGCCAACTGTTCAGTTTTCTGGAGAGGCCTTGTGGGCACGTGATCTTTTGCTTGTGGGTATGAGGAAAAGAGTAAGCAATGGTAAATCCATCGAGCTTTTTAAAGGTCCATGGATTCTAAAGGAAGCCACATTTAAGCCTATGAAGGTTCAGGAAACAAATGTTCAGGAGGTTTTGATGGTTTTTGAGTTTCTCACTCCATCTTTAGGATGGGATTTGGATAAACTTAGGAATGTTGTGACTGAAGATGATGTAAGGCTTTTCGCTACAATTCCTATTAGCGCTGTAGATGAGGAGGATAAATGGATCTGGAATTATACTCCAAATGGGGCTTATTCGATTAAAAGTGGATATAAATTTGCTTTGGGTCAAGCGTCAACAGGCTGCAACAATCAAAGGCGTGGGGAACTTTATGGAAGAAAAGCTACCGTCTAAAATCAAGCTGTTTATTTGGAAATCTTATCACTCATGTCTACCAACTAATTGGTGTCTATGGAAAAGAGGAATTAATGTGTCTCCTATCTGCAAATTGTGCTTAAGTAAGTTGGAAACTGTTGATCATTCCTTATGTGGTTGTAAACGATCTAAAAGAATTTGTGATAACACTTTTAGTCGTGTGGATGGCAAGATTGCGATAGCAAATAATTTTGCAGATTGCATCATATGTTTGACTGCTCACCTACATAATGAGGACTTTGAAAAAGCGTGCATAGCCTTTTGGGCTATCTGGAATGATAGGAATGGGTTCTGCAAGGATATGCCTCTTATGGATTGGACACATTGGTGTGATTGGATTCATTGCTATTGGAACGAAACTAGACCCAAATCGATGGAGATTACACAACGAATCAAGGTAGAAAATGGAAGTGAAGTTTTTTACTAGAATACATTCAAATTGTTCACAGATGCGGAGGTTCATGTGCATAAAGCAAGATCGGGATTGGGAGCAGTAGTTCTTGGACCGGATGGAGCTCTTAAGGGGGTAATGGAAATGGTGAACCAGATAACTTACACGCCTTTGGCAGCAGAGTGTCAAGTCATCATGCAAGGTATCAGACTATTAAAGCGAATGCAAATTAGAGATACTTGTGTCTATTTAGACTTTGAAACACCATTAAAATGATCAAAGGGGAGTGGAATATTACATCGGAAGTGTACCATTGGGTGGTCCAAATCCAAGATATGGCAAAAGATTTTTGCAAATTATCTTTCTCTTATATTTCTAGAAATAAAAATAGGAAAGCTGATTATTTAGCTAAAGAAGCATTAGCTCAAAATAGATCCATGTTGTGGTTATCTCAGTTTCCGATAGGGTTGTTGTCAATGGGTTTTGTTGCCCATTGTAAATGTACTACGGTGTGTGACTGTTTGGATTAATGAAAGTTATGGTATATTTGCTAAAAAAAAAAAAAGCTCATTTGGTACTTATGGTTCCTTATACGATTCATATGCAATAATGAAAGATATTATATAATAAGTTTTGATAACGAAAGATATTATAAAATAGGTTTCAGTAATATCAATAGTAGAAGCCAACATGAACATAACTTAACTAAGGTATATCTATTCAACTAAAAGATTAGATGTTCGAATTCACACCTTCACATTATTGTTGAACTTAAAAAAAAAAAAATCAATAGAAGAATATTTTTCCATTAAAAGCATAATTTATCAAGATATATCATGAATAAACAAGATCGAATGGTAAGTATTAAATATAAATAAAATAATTAGAGGAATTTCACTTTATATCCCAAAAATTCACAACTTATTTTATTTTATTTTTTTAAATATAATATAAGGGTTTTTTTTTTTAAATTGAAATATAACATACGGGTGACTTTGTTGTTGTAAAAAACAAAAGGGAAATTGCTGTTTCAAAAAAAAAAATAAAACAAACAAAAGGGAAATTGTTGCAGATGGCTAAAAAAAAAAAAAAAAAAAAAACTTTTGTTTTATGGCTGTAATAGTTTCGAATTTGAAGGGATGACTACCGTGAATTAAGGAACAACCAACCGATTCTTTTTTCTCCATTTTACCCTTAGTGTATTTATTGTTATTTATAGCTCTGCCCAACTCAACTACCAATATTCAATTTTTTTTAAAAAAAATCAATATAAGATTTTTCTCAACCGAAAGATCTTAAAGTCACGTGGATTTTCCTCAATATTTTTTTAAAAGAAAAAAAACTAATTTTGTCCTATATTTTCTCAGTTCCAATAAAACTTTTTCTACATTCTCACTCATCTCTTCACAATCAATGTTCCAATCTTTGTCTGAAATCTAGAATACAAATTTCATCTCCACTGTCTTTGCACCACGAGAATTTGTTCAATAATGTCTTCCCATTGAGTTTTGATCCTATACGATAGCGTTTGGGCACTGATTCCGTCACAGACTGATAGACGACTTGTCGAGGGTCGTATCAAATAAATTTATAATTCCACGGCACTACAACTATTTTTGTAGAAATAATGGTTGGGGTCGAATGCAGGGAGCAACCGAATTAATTAAATTAACCTAAGATTTTTCAATTAGTAACGGAGGGGGGTTTGGCATGGAAGAAGATTTGAGAATGGAAAGTGAAAATAGCTAGGAATTAAATTACAAAATTTTAAATGACTAGAAAATAGAAGAAATGTCTGGCTAATCTTACCTCTGGATCACGCAGTTGGTTGTCCGAATTCAGTTTGGCAATTCCAAATCATAGACTCTCTTATTTAACAAATTGTTGGTTAATTGTCTAACTACCCACGGGAAAAGCCAGCGAGTTTAATCATCCCAGTTATTTCTAACCCGACCAATGCATCGAGGCCAGAACCTAATTAAGATTCTAACTAATGACGTCTCACTAATTAGATTTTAATCGCAATAAGGACAATGGATTGTTAGATAGAATGCATAAACTAGGAAAAGCCTAAATTCATACGATTCTAAGCCTTAACTCCTAAATCTATCATGCAATTTTGACCAATAGGGATAAAACGCCTTTTAATCAAGATTAACAATAGATCTATTCGCTACCAATTCTAGCAAGACAATTGATAAAAACACAATAGGTTGTCAATCCAAAGATTCAAATCAATTGTAATATAAATTGGAATTAAGAACACAATTAAAAAATAATACACTGAAATCTTAGATACAAGGTCTCAAAGGAATGCCAAACTTACATTCGGAGTCCCCAACTACGACGATCTACACTTAGCCGGACATTGCAATGCTCCAACTAAGCCCCTGGGCTCGATTAGCCATTCCTATATATAAAAAAAAAAAACTAATCTAATCTAATGTAAATACAATGAAAACTAGAAAAATATAGAGAGAAACGAGGTGCTGCAGTGAGAATCGGAGGAAAAATGGACATCCATGACCTAAAATGCAAAAAGGTCCCTTTGATATAAACGTGACAGCGTCGAGACGCCGTTGCCAGCGTCAAGACGCTGAAGCTAAATTGGCCATGTCTTGCATTCGTAGCGTCGAGACATTGTGAGGTAGCGTCTCGACGCTACCTCTCGGGAAAATTGGTGAATTTCTTTGCTCCAGTTGACTTTTTGGTTGGCTTTCGCTTCTTTGGCTAAATTTGAATTACCAAAATTCCCTTCTAGATCCCGAGAACACCAAATTGACCTATACATCAATAGGACTCAGAATTAGTCCATTTTCACAAATAATAGTATTAGGATATATAAGCAAAACTTACGGAAATAATTAGCACCAATTTGGTGCTATCACAGACCTTATTAGACTTGATACTCAAAAGAAAATTTCACAAATCTACCTCTTCAATAATGGTGAAGACAAGTTTCAGATTATAAACTTTTCTAAGAACAAAGATCTTGCTTGGATGCTCGCCAGGGTATGTAACAGGATGTACCACGATTGTTGTCTTGTCGTATATGTTGAAAGTGTGGATACTAGTATCCATAGGGATGGTGCAAGCATAAATTCAACGGAAAATACAAACAACAAAGGAAGGATTTCATGTAAGTGTACATATCAACACAATATAGTGATTGTGTTTTCACTGTGGATGTTGAGTTGGTAGATACCAATATACACAGAGACAGTGTTGGACCAAATCCACTAAGGAGAATGCAACTCGAAGAAAGATAATGTTGCTTTCCTTAATTCAGTGGTAAGTGATGTTTTTACACCAATAGACATGGTTAAATACAAGTTGTAGCTGAGTAATAGTCCTTACAATTTTGGATTGTGTCAACAAGGTCCTCAAAGACGAGGTTTTTAAAGCATTTTACATTGTCAAGGAAGATGGTGAGAACCAGGTAATGTTTAATTATTGTATTAACTATATGTATATACTCTTATGTACATAGATATTCTAGAAATATATGCTCTTATCCATATGCGAGCAATTGACAGGGTTATTGATTATGATGTTTGTTTGTATATACACATATATAAATATACGTTGTTGTACTTATTGTGTTTTTGTACATATATAATTACTTTTGTGCTTCTATGTATGTGTTGTTATACACACATAAGTATTGGGTGATTTTGTATGAAAAAAATGTATATTGACAGTTCAACATATATAAGTCTTTTCAAGATTAAGAATTTAAATTTTTTGTTTAAATGATGCTAATTGCGGTTTTAGATTTAATCCAAGGTTGTTAAATCTTGTTGATGTCAAATTCGGCTTCTCCCCCCTCCTTTTTTTTGTTTGTTCCTCCCCTCTTAAAATTCTCATTTTTTTGTTTTGATTTAGTTGGTTAGACTCTTGTTAAAACTAGTCAAGAAACACGTTCAATGCACGTGAAATCTTGTGGTTTTCATTAAAATTTTGAAAAAAAAAAATATATAGTAATCTTTTAACATGTAATGATTAAATTTTATATAGTTTTGTTTTAATTACCATAAATTTTTAAAAATTAGATAATGTAAAATTTTTTATTTTAATGTATTCATATTATCGTCTTATTCTTCCTAAAAAATCTTCTATATGGTACAAAGCAAAAAGTTAGGCTAGTAATCAAGTTACCAAATACATATGTTAATATTTTGGTATTGTAATATAGATAATGCAATAATTTCTATTTTAATTTTTTTTTTCACATATCTACCGCCTAGGTCACTCTCATATATGAAATGATGCACTACTTCATCGTGTAACCACTTATTAAATTCTCTCCATGAAAACCTCAACTCGAACCGTTACAACTATACAAACGAACAGTTGCAACTATACAAACGAAAGAAAAATCGAAAATGGACAAAAGAGTGTTTGGAAAATAGGAATTCAAATATACTCCTCCATAGCCCCATTTTTAAGGAGTGTTTGGAAAATATGTTCAAAGAAAAAGAACATATATATATATGTGAGCTCTTGTACGGTTTTAATTTAATGTAACTATAAAAAGTTTTTAATTTTTATTTAAGTTCATTTCTGTCATAAATAAACATTATTTGAACTTTGTTTTAGGGTCCGTTTGGAATACATTTTAGTTTAATTTTTTTCAAAAATGCATTTTATTTTTAACATTTTGTATAGAAAGTGTTTAGAATTTAAACACTCATGGTTGGTTACATTTTTTTATAAGTGTTTTTATATTCATGTTATTATTTACCAAAATCTGTTTTTAAAAAATTTGCTTTTAAGCGTCAGTTTCAAAATGATTTATTTCTCAATCTTATTTTTTAATGTTATTTTTAGTTGTTGTCAAACACTAATTTTTTTCAAAATTAAATACTTGAAAAGTTAAACCAAACATACTCTTAATCCTCATAAAATGTAGGTTGAATTACAAGTTTGGTCATTGAACTTTCAGGATTGTGTCAATTTGATCCCTTAATTTAAAATGTCTAATAGTTCATTGAAAAGTAATCTTTTGTCTTTTCAGTTCAGTAATTTAAAATTTTTCGTACATTATTTTGAAGTTTTGATTTAAATTTTTGAGTAAAATCTCAAGATTATAATTAATTTATGTATAAAATTTTTAAAAATTAATTGTAAATTGAAATTAGTTATTAATAACTATGTTTTCATTTATTTAGGAACAGTAAATTTTATTTCTAATTAGATTTTCGTTTCAAACATTTGGTTATATTTTTTTTTACCTTAATTGATTTTTTGTGACCTTTCAAAAATCAATTAAATAAGTATATAAACATCCTCCACTCATAGCCATTTTATTTTAAAAAAAAAATCTAATTTGAAATATCATTAATTAGGGTAAAAGGGTAAAGTAGTCATTATTAAAAATGTTAGGGGCAATAAGGGAATGTAAAAATTCTCTCCTCTAAGCCCCTTTTATATATAGTAGAGATTAGATTGTCATTCCTCCTTATTATGCTCCACGATTGTAGGTTGCATTTTTCTTTCTAAAAAGTGGTTAGGGGCAATTTAGTCTATTTTAATTATAAATTTATTAATTAAAATCAAGTTTAGCCATTTATTTAATTTCTAAACATGTTTAGCCATTTTTCAAAATCTTCTATTAAATCTAGCAATTTTTCTTGGGCCAGTTGCAAGTATAGCAAATTGGGCCAAAATATTTGCAAATCCAGCAGCCTGCAAAAAAAATTGCAAAAATGGCAAAATTTGATGGTCTGAGCATCACATTTACTAAAATGCCCTTTCCTAAATCCTGAACTATTAGTTCTATCACTGATAGATTCTATCAGTTCTATCAGTGATAGAATTCTATCACCGATAGATTCTATCAGTTCAGGTCGAAGGATAGCGGGGAAGATCACAGTGGTCGTCCCACGTCGTGTTCGTGTTGAAGATTCATCCACGGTGTGCCTTGAATTGCATCCAAAAGGTTGGTGTAAATAGCTCTCTATTTTTCGTTGTAAAAGTGCATGATTCAATTGTAAAATTAATGAAATTGAGTGGCTCTCTATCCAAATCGCTTCCACTAGTGTCTCGTACACTTTTTCAACTTTGTCTATCAATCAAACACAAGGTATTTGTGTGACTCGATGTTGAAATTTTGAGTTTTAAGCATTTAATTTTCTTAATTTTTAATTTCAATTTTGTAACCAATCACTTTTAAATACTTTCGAGTGCTAAGGTATTCGCATAAAAATCTAAAATTTTGGCCCTATTTGATCACCATTTGGTTTTTGAAAATTATGTTTGTTTTCTCCTAAATTCCCTACCATAACTTTCATCCATGTTAAGGATCCACTTGAATTCCTAGTCAAATTTTAAAAACAAAAACAAGTTTTTGAAAACTACTTTTTTTTTTTTTTCAAAATTGGACTTGGTTTTTGAAAACAAGAAGAAAATGGATACTAAAAAAAAGAAACTTATAGGTGGAAGTAGGTGTGTATAAGCTTAATTTTCAAAAACCAAAAACCAAATGGTTATCAAATGGGGCCTTTTGAGTTTCGATTATTAACATTTTCTTCTTTCTTTTTTTTGTATTTTCGATTTTGAAAAAAAAAACCCTCAAATCTAAGTATTTTCATTTTTCAAGTCTCATATTCATTCTCATTTTGAATGTGTTTTAGGCTTAGCTTGAAATTGTTGTCGCTTCTAAAATAATTGTTGTTAGCTATGCTTTAAAAAAGTTCAGTTGTAATACGAAGTAGTGTTTGGTAAGTTTTAGTTTTAAAGAGGAAAAAGTAGGTTTGGTAAATTAATACTAAATTGTTGCAGCTTAGCTATAATAATCAAAATATGCCTAATATTTCAATAATGCACAATGTTATATTGATATTTAATTCCAAAGTTTTTATAAGAAAATTTTATATTTCATATGATTTAAATTACAATATTGCGTTTAGTCTCGATATTTCTGTATTTTGATATAAGAAAAACAAGAAAAAAATGTTATTGCAATTTAAATTAAAAAAAGTAGGAAAAATAAATTCAATGGAATAAAAATAAGATTATAGAAGCAACATGTAACACCACAGCCCTAGCATCACTCACATGCTTTCCAGGAAAATTCCTAGGAGGTCATCCAACATAGAACTTCTCTAAGCTAAGCACGCTTTGTTGGGTTTTATACCCTAAAACTCGTAGATAGTAAATGTAAACAAGGTTATTTATCAATAAAGTTGTTATTGAGGTTATTCAATAAAGTGGTTATTGAATTTTATTTTAGAGTTGCATTATTAACCCAAATCCAATAAACTAACATCCAAGGTTATTTAATGAGAATTGAACAATATGCGGAGACATACAGGGGATTATGTTCAAGTAATAACCTAAAAGGTTTATAGTATAGGGATAAGGCTGGGTACCTTATCCTGATGACACTATAAGATACGACCCACTTTATATTTGATACAAACGAATTGATCCAAGTCGTTCATGTAGTTGACATGCGAGTGGGGGTATCCTATGTAATGAGTTTGCATAAGACCGGACCGTGAAATAATAGTCATTAGATGTAACGCCGTTAACTAATTAGATTATTATTTCATGGGATGACCTTGTAACTCAATCTTAATCCTGAGTGTGTTATGAACTCCTGTCTGTTAGGGATTGTCCTTTGATTTGTATGGGTGAGAGTGGTCAGATACGCTGACTCAAACAACCTACCATTTTGGAGACAAGACTAAGTGGGGAGTTGGGAACATAACAACACAAGATGGAATTCACTCATTCCCGACTTTAGGGTAAGTAGATGAGTGTTCCCTTAGGTGGTGACTCCGAGACTTGAACAAGGGGCCCCACCCTCTCACTGGTCTGAGAGGGACTTCTGTTTATTGGTAAGGACCATAAATAGGTTGTTTCATTAGAGGATCACTGGTACTTAAGAAGACAGAGGTCACCTAAAGGTAAAACGGTAATTTGACCCAGCTAGAGTTACAAACACTCGAGAAGGATTGACTTACTGTTAATGGTCAATATTCGTGGATATAGAATATTCTACAGTTAGAAGAGTGCAGCTGTGGGTCTTTAGTGGAGTGACCCACAGTTAACGAATGTTGATTAATGTGGTTAATGAGTTTAGTCAATTAATCTTCCATCGTTGGAGCTTCTAATCTGTAGGTCTATTAGGTCTCCCTACTAGCTCGTTAAGGGTAATTGAGGTCATTTATTAGCATTGAAAAGAATTTGAATTGTTCAAATTAATTAAGGGAATTTAGGTTAATTGTATGTGATACAATTAATATAATGTATGGTGATACATTATAATGTATAGTTAATTTTGGATATGATTCAAAATTAATTTATGAGAGAATAATATATTTGAAGGGGTTCAAAATAAATATAATATGAATTTGATTCATATTAAACTATAGGTTAAATTTAATGTGAATTAGATTCATATTAAAACTATAGGTTATAAGAGAGATGTACTTTTGCTCAAAAAATGTAAGGTTATATTTAATTAAGGAATTAATTAATTAATTTAATTTAACATAGCTAAATATGATTTAATTAAATTAATTAAATTAATACCTTAGATTATAAAAGAGATCATCTATTGAATATGATTCATATGGAATTTAGTATATGATTTAATTATTTACATTTAATTAAATAAATATGATTTAATTATTTACATTTAATTAAATAAATATGATTTATTTAATTAATTATTAATTAAATTAAAAATAGTTTTTTAATTTAATTAAAATTAAATTAAATCTCACCTCTTGCAGTTTTACAGGAAGTGGGGATGTGGAGGGAGTTAGTAACTCCATCCCTGTCTCTTTTATTATCTCTACAGATGGTCTGTAGGAAGGTTAGGCTCTCATACGTTGGTGCTCTCTCCCAAGAAATCATCTCTCTCAAATTTTTATAGAAGCCATTCTTTTGATGTGTAAACAAAAGGTTCCATGTATTCAAGAATTGAGATCCCACGATCTCGATCTCAACAACTCAGAGGATAGCAAGGTATTCTTTTGGTAGTGTCCAAGAGATTCATTTTTTTGTGGTGGAACTGTTCAAGGGAGAGGAAGTCTTGCTGAGTTTGCTATCTTTCGGTCTTCAAAAAAGTAAGATCTCTTCATCCCTTATATAGCATGCTTAATCTAAGTAGAAATTTATCAAATTTGTTCTGTAATTTCATGTACCATGTACTGTGTATGTTTGGTTTCTAAATTAAAATGAAACACATGCGCTATCACACACGCTTCTGTTGGGATTCAATTCCTTCACGCTTAACATCAAAGTTCCTATGATTGAGCTACTGAAAAGGAAGGTGCACCTTGTTGATATCACTACAAAAAATATGACATACGATAACATTAAAAAAACGCTATCGTAGGCTTTCTGTAGCGTTTTTTTAAACGCTGTCATAGCCGATGTTATTGAAAGTCTCCGACTTTTCATAGCGTTTTTTCAACGTTATGAAAAACGCTATAAAAAGTTTCCTTTCTATTGCATAATTTTAATGTTATGGAAACTTTTTATAGTGTTAGAAAAAATGCTATGATTTCTTTTTAATAACAGTTAAAAAACGCTATAGAAAACATATGATAGCGTTTGTTATAGCAATTAAAAAACACTATAGAAAACATATTATAGCATTTTTAGGCATGCTGTCATAGCCGATGTTATTGAGAGTACCTGACTTTTCCTAGCGTTTTTTTCATGCTATAGAAAAAGCTATAAAAGTTCCATTTTAGATTGCATGAATTTGATATTATAAAAACTTTTTATAGCTTTAACAAAAAATGCTATCATTTATCTTTAATAGCATTTTTTATAATAGTGAAAACAGATCATAACATTTTTAACTTGGTTGTGTTAGCCAATGGCATGAGTAATGATGAACTTCGAGTCGTATGCAACAACGTCTATAACATTTTATGAAGTAATATATTGAAGTGTTCTACTATACAATATGTATAATCCATGATTCAAAAGGAAAAATGAAAATAAAAATAAGTACATAATTCCAAAACACAATCATCTCAAATAACATGTACACATGATTTAAAAGATTGAGATGAACATATCCTCCTATATATATGTCGATGTGTCATCATTCATTCACCTATAAAAAATAAAAACAAAATATGTTCATAAAATCAATATCAAGGAAACCAGACATCAAACATACAATAGTTAAATGATACCAATCCATAAGCGATCCTTGGAAATCAAAATTCAAGGATATCAATAGCTTATTCCACATAAATTCAAAAGTTTGTCTGATTGGGAAGCCTAACAACCTTCTGTCAGAGATACAATAACATGTGAACCAATAACATATGGAATTAACAAAATTTTGTCCAGAATGAAAAGCAATAACATGTGAACCAAAAAGAAAAAAGCATAATGATTTTATGATGCAAGTAGCCATAAACGGCCAAACTTATTTGTTCAAAAAGAGAAAGGAAAAAAAATAAAAAAGAAAAAGAGAAAGTAGATTCGCAGAGATTTTTTTCAGCTCAATAACACTAATTCAAAATATTTGAATGCATAAATTAAGCATGTCACATAATTGCATAAACAATGGAGTTCAGTAGATAGTTAAGCCAAGGTAAGTAGCTCAGTGGTAATTGACATATTTTCTCGACCGAGAG
This sequence comes from Luffa aegyptiaca, assembly GCA_017139565.1. Classification (NCBI taxonomy): domain Eukaryota; kingdom Viridiplantae; phylum Streptophyta; class Magnoliopsida; order Cucurbitales; family Cucurbitaceae; genus Luffa; species Luffa aegyptiaca. Next base: position 40,473,297 of record CM029405.1, on the reverse strand, counting down.
GTCAGAAGTTTGAATCTCTAACTCTAATGTTGTTGTACTAAAAAAATTAGATGACTAATCACATCTATCTTCAAGAAATATAACAAAGAGTCCAGGAAAAGGAAATTATATATATATATACACTCAGAATATATATATATACACTCAAAATGTATATTATACACTCTTATACTTCAGCACAATAGTTAGTTCTAACCTTCAATTTCATCAAAACCGCAGTAAGCTCCGAAGTAAAACTATTCTTCAATAATGATCTAGAAAGACAAATTGAAGCTTTTTTTTTCATGATTTTTGGACTTAGAATCGGGAAGAAACAGTAAAGAGATCTTCTCTGTTCATTAGGACAATAGTTTGGTACACAATAATTTAAGAGATACGTTTTGGAGGAGACATGTTACCAATAATTTAAGAGATACGTTTTGGAGGAGACATGTTACCAACAAGGGAAAACACATTGTTATCAAAACAAAGTTTGGAAATACTAATAAGATTATGTCAAATATGTGGAGCATGTAACACATATTTAAGTTTGACAGAATGAAAAGGCAAAGAAGAAGGTAAGGAAGTAGAACCAAGATTGAGGACAGGGATAGACGTACCATTGCCGATTACCACTTGCTCATTGCCAAAGTAAGGAGAGGTCTGCTGAAGATGGCTAACATCAGAGGTCATGTCATGAGTAGCCCCAGAATCCATGAACCAAGCTTCATCCAAATGAGAGGAAGAGCTAAGTTGAGTCGAAGTATCTGTAGCAGAAGGGTTAAGCGGAGGCATTGAACTAGCTTGAGAAGGCTAGGATAATTGAATGAAGAGGGCCTGAGGAGAAGAAACAGAAGGAGCCTGAAACATAGGGTTGTGGCGATTGTAACAGACAAGGGCAATGTTGTTGGGTTTTATGCCCTAAAACTCGTAGATAGTAAATGTAACATTTGACTTGCTTCAATGAAGTATTATTTCTATATATATTTGTTTTGCCTAAATATAACCACAAATCCAATAAACTAAGAACCCATGGCTATATTATGTATACTTGAAGTTTATGTGATGATCCATAAGTATGGATCAAGTTCAAGTAAATAGTCTAAACGATCTATAGTATATGGATAAGGTTGGGTACCTTAATCCTGGGGACACTATTGGCGCGACTCGCTTTGTTCCTTATGAAGGGATTGAATCCCAAGCGGAAGCAATTTTCACCGTTCGTGATTTAATTTCAATTAAAGAAAACCAATACGTTGGGCAAATAAATTTCAGAAACGATTTCTATAAATTTGCAGATTAAGCATGCTAGAAATTAAATCTAAAACCCTTTAGATGCCGAAAACTTACTTGAATTTGGAGCAAACTGCACTATGCTCCCAAATGATGTTCTTGATCTTCCAATGGGCACCACCACACGAATTCACCCACTATATCTCTTGGATCTATGAGGTTGGCTTGTGGGAACCCAAAATTCGTCTTGGAAGGGAAAAATTCCAGCAAGTTACTTGCTGTTTTTCTTTTTGGTAGAGAGAATCTGAGAGTTCAGAGAGAGTAAAACTTCTCTGTGTTCTAGCGTGAATTGAGAGAATTGGGAGGTTAGTTCGGTTACCCCTCTCCACTTCACGATAAGTGGGGAGGGAGTTAAAACCCTACAAGATCTCAACCATTGGATCTAAGCCAAATGATCTGGACCCTTTAATTATTATCAAATAATAATTAATAAATTAATAAATTAATAATTATTTAAATAATAATTAATTATCTAATTAATTATAATTAATTTAATTAAACCAACTTTAATTAAATCAATTATAACATATAGTTTTAATTCAATTAAATCATATTCAATTGAATTAAATAGGTCATTCAATTAATTTAAATTAATTGATCCCACATTAATTAAATATCAAATATCTAATTAATTTTATAATTGAATCATATTCAATTTTATCTCTCTCATTTAACCTATAGTTCTAATGTGCATCATAATGTACATTAATATAAACTATAATATTAATTTGATTAAATCACATTTAACCAAATTAAAATTAATTAATTCCCCAATTAATTAATTCATGAATTAATCAAATATCACATATTTAATTAAATTCATAATTCTCTCATTAATTAATTTTGAATCATATCCAAAATTAATTTTATTATAAAGTTTAATTCATTAATTAAACTTATGCTATAATGTATCTCCATACATTATATTAATTGCATCAAAATACAATTAACTTAAATTCCCTTTTAATATTCAAGACTATATTACCTCAGAACCTGTTATGAGCTAGCAGGTGGACCTAATGGACCTACAGATCAGAAGCTCCAACGATACGAGATTGATCAGCTAAACTCATTAACCGAGTCAATCAACATTCGTTAACTGTGGGTCACTCCACTAAAGACCCACAGCTGCACTCTTCTCACTGTAGAATATTTCTGTGTCCACGGATATCGACCAATGCAGTAAGTCAATCCTTCACGTGTGTTCGTAACACCAGCTAGGTCAAATTACCGTTTTACCCCTGGGTTACCTCTGGTTCCTTAAGTACCACTGATCCCTCTAATGAACAATTTGTTTAGGGTCCAACCTCTAAACAAGAGTTCCTCTCGGGCCAAGAGAGGACGGCGCACCTTTGTTCAAGCCCCGGAATCAGCCCTTAAGGGAACACACATCTACTTGCCCCAATAGGGGAAGGAGTGAATTCCATCTTGTATTGTCATGTCCCCAGCCCCCCACTCGGTCTTGTCCCCAAGAAGGTAGGCTTATCGAGTCGGCGTGCAGGCCACTCTCACCCGTACTAATCAAAGGACAATTCCTCGTGAGAAAGAGTTCATGACACACTCAGGATTAAGATTGAGTTACCTAGGTCATCCTATTGAAACAGTAACCTAACTAGTTAACGGTGTTACATCGAGTGGTTTACTATTTCGTGGTCCGGTCTTATGCAAACTCATTGCATAGGATACCCCCGCTCGCATGTCTCCTACATGGACGCCTTGGATCAATACGTCTGTATCGAATACAAAGCGGGCCGTATCACATAGTGTTACCAAGATAAGGTACCCAGCCTTATCCTTGTACTATAGACCTTTTAGGTTGTTACTTGAACACTGATCCCCGTATGTCCCCACATACTAGTCCAAGTCTCATGTAAACAACCTTGGATCTTAGTTTATTGGATTTGGGTCATATTGTGCAATTCTAGACTTAATATGACAATAACACTTTATTGCATAAACCTCAATAACAATTTATTGATACAAGTGTATAATTTGTTAATCATTCACTATCTACGAGTTTTAGGACATAAAACCCAACACCTTAAAGACAGACGATGTGATCCTAATCGTTCATGTATAAGACATGTGAGTGAGGGCGTCCTATGCAAAGAGTTTGCATAGAAATCGGACCAGGAGATAAGTCACTTTCACTTTACAACACCGTTTACTGTTGAAACTGAACATCTCATACATATAACCTAGGTAACTCAATCTTAATCCTGAGCTAATTATGAACTCCTGTTTATTTAGGACTATCCTTTGATTTGCATGGGTGAGAGTGGCCAAACATCGTCGACTCAATAACCCTACCATTTTGGGGATAAGACTAAATGGATAGTTGGGAACATAGCTTTGCAAGATGGAATTCACTGCTACCCGTTTTAGGGTTAGTAAAGGTTGTTCTCTTAAGTGCTGGCTCCGAGTCTTGAACAAAGGGGCCCCCGCCCTCTCATAACCTTGAGAGGGACTTGGTTCTGTGATTGTATCGAGAACTAGTTGTTCATTAGAGGATCAGTGGAACTTAAGGAACAAGATGTAACTATAGGGGAAAAACGGACATTTGACCTAACTCTAGTTACGAATAACCGGTGAATGGTCGACTTACTAATCATGGTTATCTAAAGTGGACAAGAAATATATCTACAGTGAGGGGAGTGCAGCTACGAGCTATAGTGGAGTGTCTCGGAAGCTAACGAATGATGAATGACTAGGTTAATGAAATTAATCGGTTATCATCATTTCGTTGGAGCCCATGATCTGTAGGTCCATTAGGTCCCTCTACTAACTCAATAGGAATAAAACTTGGAACAAAATGATAGGATAAATTTGAAACGTTCAAATTTGGATACGGATACAAAAGTCGCTTATATACGATATTTAACGACACATTAGTTTAATTATGAATTAAACTTAAAATGAGAGTTATATATTTAAATATGATTTAAATATTAAACACGTGAATAGGGATTCATGTTCGAGAAAATTCGTTGGGAAAAAGAAACCAAGATTGGACAAATGATATTAATTTAATATGAGATATTAAATTAAATAATTTTATTTTAATTAAATAAATGATATTTAAATTAAAATAAAAATAAAAGAAAGTGGGATTCTTCAAAATTTTATTTGCAACTTTTGTATTTAAAAGAAATTCAAAAGTTAGCAAATTTTGGAGGTGGTGCTTAATGACTAATCACTTGTAATTAGCCTTATTGCACCACCTAATCTTGTGACTCAAAATGATCCCTATTTGTTGTCAATTTTTTGTGCAATTCTTGTGCATGATTTTCCTCTATATATAGAGGATGTGCTGATGAAAATTAGTGGATTTCTTCAACCTAAAATGCTGCCAAAATTCTCCCAAGAACTTCCATGTTCATACTCTCAAGCTTGCTTATACCCATAAGCTTTCCTTTCCAATTCCTATCAATTGAGGATCCCACAATCCGTTCCAAGGCCTGAGGATAGTAGAGAAGATCCAAGTGGTTGTCCAAAAGCCGTTCGTGTGAATTATAAAGCAGCGGATTATACGAATTGGGAGCTTCAAGAGGTAGATACCTTATTACTCTGTTTTTTGTTCTTATGAACAGCATGACTTCAAGCATTAAATTGATCAAATTGTGTGCCTAAGATCCAAAAATTGCTTCCGCATGTGTGATATTAACACCTACAAATGTGGCCTAACTTACCACAAATTTGGCATTGTGGGTGCTATTGATTGTTGAAAGGCCATTTGGGAGGGTGCGGCGGGGCTTGAGGACAACCTAACATACCAGAATCAGAAAAGTTGGAAGAAAAAGGAAATGAGGAAGGGAAAGAAGGACGAGGTGAATTATTGGAAGATGGTCTTTGATTACCAGAGGACCGAGGTGGATGTTTACCATTGTAATTAGAGGCAGAGAGATTACAAGATTAGCTTGAATAAGGTTCAAGTTATCAACAGAAGACTGCTTTTCTAACTGAGCATCATAAGCTAGTAACAAACTTCTAACATCAGCTAAAGATGGGCGATCGGTCCGGTTTTGGATTTTGGTAACAAATGCATTATATTCAAGACCCACACCTTCAAGTATATAAGCTAAATGATCACAGTAAGACAAGGGTTCACCAATGGCACAAAATTTGTCAGCTATATCTTTGATTTGGGCTACGTATTGAGAGACCGAGAGGCTGTCTTTTCTTATCTTTTGAAGCTGAGAACGTAAAGTCATAATACAAACAGTAGAGGAGGATTCATACACAACTCGCAAATGTTCCCAAATCCCATACGCAAAAGTACAACCAATAATTTCACTGATTTTATCTTCATTCAGAGATGAATAAAGTCAGCTCATAAGAATCCTATTATACTTTTGCCGAACCAAAAATTGAGGGTTTACCTTGGTTTGCGCCGGATCCAAGTACTTCACTAGAGTAGGGGTGCCATTAATGAAGTTTTCCATATCAAAAGCAATGATATGGTTGAGTAACTGATTCTTCCACAGTAAGTAATTTGGTCATTCAACTTGATATTGAGAGAAGGCGTCAACGTAGGAAATGGAGACGATTGTGGAGTTGGAAAGAAAGGTTGGGTACCATTGTAGGTAGGGAAATAGGGGACGGTAGACGGTGATTGAGGAGGGTATTGAAATCCAGTGGATGGAGCGAAAGTATGTTGAGAAAATCCTGGATGCTGAGGCACATTTTGAAAGGGAGGGACATTCGGATTTAATGGTCTCGTAGGTGTATTTAGTTGAAAATGTTGAGGCAAAACAGGGGGGTCACGAAGGACAATACAGTAGAAGAGGCAATCGGAGTGGTAAGAGGAGAAGAACCTATAGCTGACACCACCAGCGGTAATGTGGTGTTATCAACGGAAGAATTTTAGGATGACGCCATTGAAGAAAACGAGAAGGACATCTACCGCTCTGATACCGTGTGCAATTAATAGAAATACAAAGAATTTGAGAATCGCTCAGCATGAATGGACTGAGCAATGTATCTGATATTAAATAGCCAAACAGAAAACCACGTACGTGTAGCACAATGATTCGAGAATGGTAAAAACAAAAAGAAATACAAAGTAAAATAAACAGGGTAAAATTCGGTAATTACAGTGTAAATGTCTTGATACAAATCAATGTATACAACTCTCATTTGCTTTTCAAAATACTTTATTATTGCACTATCAATGTCATATCCTACAATTACGACATTGCAAATGTGACAATAATATTGTATTTTGGGGGGAAATGTTTGGTTAATTAATACCCCTTTTGTCCCTTTCAACTTTAATCCAAGAAATTAGGACTTCACATTCAACTCAAGAAGGTGACAAAACAATGGTGGAGGTAAGAGTAGAGAAATAAAACAAAACAACTCAAGAGCCCACTTATAAATTATGAAGTAACTTTGGACACATAGCTGTAGTCTAGGTTCAATCAACAATACCATGAATCAGGTAGGATTTGTTTAATTTCTAGATGCAAAGTTATATGTACTAAAATATGATAATCTAATATTTATTTGATCTAATTTCTTTGTGACTTAATTAGCTACCATTGATGGTCGGACTTCGTGCTCTTATATAGAGATTTGATATTGCCTTGTGCAAAGCACAGATATCAAATAACTATACAGATTTTTCCACGTGTCAACGACAATAATTGAGTACATAGAGAAATAATTCCAAGAGTGGCCGACAGGACAGGACCCCTGACTGGCAACTTATCTCTTTGGAATCTTTTCTTTTAAAAAGCAAAGATTACGATAAGATATGGTGGGACAGGACCCCCACTTATCCTTATCTCTTCGTAATCAACAAATAAAGGACAATAATTTACATTGATAATAAAAAAGCAGAAAAGATAGATGAGATATGTCTGCACTATCCTCGAGTCTCTCGTCCTTATCTTCAATTTGAAAGATGATGATATCACCCAGTTTCTCCTGAATGGCCTGGATTGAACTACCTGTCAACAGTACTGATCTTGATTAATTCGCCGGAATTGGATATATCCAGGGACTTACTCTCGGCTTCTCCGCCATATACTGCCCAAACATCCTTTTCCTTTGGACTAATTAGATCAGTTGGATTGGTAGTTATGTCCTATCCGGATTCAATCCTCGCTGCCCGCGCTGGCCTGTGGTTGGTTAATCCACTTCAGAAGCTTGCTATCTCCATCATCCTCCCCCTAATCGGAAATCAGAATGATTGACGAAGACCTGTGCAGACTGGAAAAAGAAAACTAAAATATATACATTTTTTTTTTTTACAAAAACAGGTTACTAATCATCCTGATTGGGAATCATAGTAAGGGTCTAAAATATTGAAGTTGAGATATGGGTCATATTCATCTTCGATATCATTGACAGAAGACTCTGAAGCTGCTTCGGTTGCTTTAGGATTTTCTCCTTCTTGAACGTCGTCGTTATCTGAAAGAGTTTGGACGACTGTTTGTATGACGGCTTGAAGATCGGACTCTGAAGTTGCTCCTGCCAAAGACGTCATTATTGAATTTTTCGCAAGAAGAAATTGATCTTCTTCTTCGCGGGAAAGATGCGCATTGCCTTTGAACCATTGCGAAATCTTTTCTTCATTGAGGTGGGGACATTCATATTTTTCCCACCATTTGACTCACAAGAGTTTGCTGAGTATTTTGAATTTTGCTCTGGATGACAGCTGGTGATTCCAATAGAAAATCCAAGGAACTTGAAAATATAAGGAGAATCTAAATGTCGGAGATAACGCAGACGAGTAGATGCTATTTGAGAAGTAATGGTATGCCTTTTGAACTTCTACAGGAAATAACTCCGGAGTGAGGCCGAAAAAGCTCCACCATTTTTGAAACCAGTTTGGAAAATTATTTTTGTAAGATTTCATACAAAATGTAATAAACCAAGAGTGGTTGTAAGCTTGGAACCAAAAAACATTATACCATGCCTGCATATAGTCATGATAGTTGTATGTTTGAGGGTTGTAGCTCTTTGAGAATTTTCGGGGAACAAACATCCCTTGAGGAAAGTGGGAAGGTGTCAGCACCCGGAAAATTTTGAATTTCGAGTAGACGATTTTCGATTCATCGTTCCTGTCTGGAACGTGAGTTATTTCTGTTGATTTGGTATCAACAAGAATAAACTCATAGAACTACCTCGTCTTGTTGATATCCTCAGGATTGAATTCAAATCCATGGGGATAAACTTGAGAACAAACCTCCTTGACAGAAGGTCCGTCAAACTCTGGTTCAATGATAACATCTTCCAGAGTTGTTTTCGTTTGATAGCCTGTTACCGGCGGTCGTGGAACGAACACAGCCGGTCTAACGGTACGGGCAAAAGTTTGAGGATTCCGTCTAGGAACCAGATTTGAAGGTGCGGGGGGACGTACATTTGGATTTGAAACGCTTGAAGGGCGTAACAATGTTGTAGACGGATGCATAATGAGACTCACATCCGGTCTGATTGATAGGCTCCTTGAGGAGGAACCTGGGCGCCTTCTGGATACAGTATCAAAACTGAGATCCATTTCATAATTATCTGCACACATGGGAGATGGAGCAGATGCTGGAGAAATCGGGCGTTTGCCCCTTGAAGAGCTAGCTCTGGAGGAACTAGCTGGTTGAAGGTTTGGTTGTTGAGGAGGCGGAGGCCTTCCTGGTGGCCGTTGCCAGCCGGTATTTGGGAGCATTGAAAAAGAGCTTTTGCTGATCTGTGGGTTTTTCAGGAGAAGGGGGATTTTCTCTTGAAAGATGTTCCCTTGAGAGATAATCAGCTAGGCAGTTTTCTGTGCCTTTTATAGGCTCAATTTTAAAATCAGATCAAGATAAGATTGCCTGCCACCTTGCAAAGATTTGTTTTGAGACAAGATTTTTTACATCTTTTTCAAAGATGAATTTACTTGCCTTTGAATCAGTCTTCACTAGGAATTCTTTGTTGACAAGATCTCCCTGAAAATTTTGGACGGAAAGTACTATTGCTAATACTTCATTTTTTACCGTGGAATAATTTTTCTGAGCGTTGTTCCCCACTCCGGAATGATAACGGACAATGGCTTCTTTTCCATTAATTTCCTGTTTGAGTACACCGCCGTAACCTACATCAGATGCATCAGTTTCGACGATTAATTTGGCATTATCGTCCACTAACGATAAGCATGGAATACCTTTAGCCAAAGATTTGATTGATCGGACTGCTCGAATGTGCTCGTCCGTCCATGGCTTTGCTTTCTTTTTTAGTCTGTCATATAGTGGCAGACAGATTGTACGAAGATCTTTAATAAAGTCTCCGATATAATTTACACAGCCAAGAAATCTCTGTAGCTGGGTCTTTTCTTGAATAACATCTGGAAACTTATCCACAAAGTCTAGAGACCTTTGAATAGGTTTGATAATACCTTGATTAATATCATAACCAAGAAATCTGATGTTTGTTTGAAACAATTTAATCTTTGGTAATGATACCACAAGACCATTTGTTTTAATAATGTTGATAAACACGTTAATATGTTTAAAGTGTTGATCAACTGATTGTGAGAATACCCAAACATCATCGATATAAACTATTGTGAAATCTTGATATTTATTGAATATGTCATTCATGATCTTTTGAAACTCCGAAGGAGCGTTTTTAAGACCGAATGACATAACATTCCACTGATATTGTCCAAATGGAACATTGAAGGCAGTCTTATACCTGTCTTTTGGATTGATCTGAATTTGCCAAAATCCAGATTTCATGTCAAACTTTGAGAAGACTTTTGCTGTTGAGATTCTCTTCAGCAAGTCTTGACGATTAGGAATGGGATACCGAATCCATTTGAGAACCTTATTAAGAGGCTTATAATTGATAATTAAGCGAGGAACACCCCTTTCTTTCTCCGCTTGGTTATTGACGTAAAAGGCCGCACAAGACCATGGGCTTTTTGATGGGCTTATGAGACCCTTTTTTAATAGGTCATTGATCTCTTGATTGCAAGTCTTGACTAGGTCCTTGCTCATTTGAATAGGCCTCGCCCTTGTTGGGATTTGGGCTTCATCAAAGTATTTCACATAGGGTAAATCCACTATGTGTCTTTTTCTAGCCCAAAAGGCGTTGGGAAGGTTTGAACATATCTCAGCTTCTATTTTCTTTAAAACCTGCTGGATACGAGTTTGAATAGAAGTTCTAGATATTTCTTCTATAATCCTTCGACTTTTAATATCATCTTGGAGGAACTCAATGTGCTTCTCCTTCCTTGATATTATATTGAGGGATTGTAGGATTTCTCTTCAACCGTAGATAGGTATCTTGGAGTAACAGGGCTACAAAACTCGAAGATTACCTCTTTATCAAATTTCTGAGATATCAAACCTTTCTCAGAAACTTCGAATGGGTATAACTGGGTCAGAATTGGAGTTCCCAGAATAACTTCTTCGTTCAGATTTTTTACAAGAAGGAATGTGTTCACAAAACACACTTCTTCGTTGCAAATATGAACTTTTGATAACTTGTAATTGATCTTAAGAGGATAATTACCTGCTCCTCTAAGATCTTCTTTGGTCATCTCGCAATATCGAGAAGGTATTAATCCTTCTTGGACGACGTTTTGATCGGCTCCAGAATCTATCAACGCAATAGCTTCGAGCTTGTAATCTTGAATCTTCAATGTGATTTTGGATAACCACTTTTGATTGAAGACTTTGTTGATAGCATTGATGCTGTCATCATTTTGAGTGGAGGAACCTGGTTCTTCGGTTTTGCTAGGTTCTTCCTGAATATTTTGAAAAGCTACTCTTTCTTGAATGAGAACAAATGCTTCTTCAAGATTAGCTATTCGTTGCTTGTTGTCAGCAACTTCACTCTTCAGAGTTTTGATCTCGTGCTGCAGGTCAGGAATCCTAACTGGAGCTTTGTTTTCACTTTGGATCTGATTCATAACTTTCTGAAAGCTGATGTTAATTGGATCCTTATGACGAACTTCTGGAGCTTCTAATTCTGCACGAAGCTTAAGGAGAATCTTCTTTTGAGCTTCCCTATCAGGGATATCATCAATTAAGTCTAAAAGACCTTTTTGATAAGTAGTCAAAACGTTAATGCATCCGCTACAAGGAATAGCATCGTCGCTTTCCGACTCATTAATTGAACGTGAAGATCCTTCAGAAGATTCTTCAAGGATTTCATTAATCCTGTCTTCTTCTTCTTCAGAGGAATAATCAATCTCTGAGGAAGTATCATTTAGAATTTGAAGAAGAGACTGCTTGGTTTCTTCGTCAATTTCTAGCTTATTTATTTTTCTAACCAATGGACATCGGTTAGAATAATGACCTAGCTTCTTGCATTTGAAGCAGACAACATCTTTTGAAGACCTTTTCTTCCGTTTGTTGTTGTTGAACCTTTGCTTCCTGCGAGAAGGTTCTGGAATGACTTCTTTTCGTCTTCTGAATAGTTTTTTAGACGATTTGACCTTTTTTCTTGAAGGAGGAACGTCTTCAAGACCATACTGCTTGCAGAAGGTTCCCAACTCTTTTCTGTAGTCGGGGTCCTTGACTACTTTTGAGGTATGCCTCTGGTTTTGACAGATCTCTAGGCATACAGATTGAATGGTAGCATTAATATTAATATTAGCCCAGTTGATTTCTGTTCCACCTTGGTTGGCTATCATCGTGGAGTAGAATTTTTCTTTGACGTATTTAGGAAGTCCTTCAACATACTTGTGCTTCCATAAGACGTCTAAACATGTAGTAAGGCTATAAAGTCGTAGTAAGAAAGTGTCTTTATACCATTTGAAGTCGTTCATTTTTTTGGCATTTTAGTCCCAACAGAGCTTTTGTGGCTTGATCACTATATAAGGTTGTTCGCCCTACAAAGTTCTTGATTGCTGTGTAAATCAAAGCATTGACCGCATTGGGTTTCATGGTGGTGTATTCAACACCATCTGCACCTTTCGTGGTCTCTTCGATTTCAGCATTAAGAATGGCTTGTCTATTCTCTTGAGTGAGATGGTTATGCCACCAACTTCTTAGGATGCTCGTGAATCCTGAAACCAGAATGTCAGCTACATCCTTTTGATTGAACCTTTGAATGTAAACTGCTGCTGCAGCAAACATTTCTTCAAAGGTTCTGAGTATTTGCCCCTCAGAGCAACCGTCGATGTTCCAAGTGACTAAGGATTTTCCATCGAAGGTCCTTGAATCAGGGGTAAGATCATCCCATCCAAGATCTGGAGGAGATGGTCGTTTGTAGTGATTCTTCATGTCGACATTAAAAGTTCTGACAGGAAGAAGATTTGAAGGTGCTTTCTCAATCGTGTTGAGATTGCCAATACTTGTTTTTGAAGTTGCCAAACCTACATCGGAGGCTATCTTCTTTTTGGATGATTCGTCAACATCTTCATCTTCTGTATTGAGTTTCGATAGCTTATTGCTCAGCTCACTCAGAAGATCTTCAGTGCTATCACCAAAACCTTTTATCTTTAATAAAGTGTTGGGTTGCACTATTAGTCAATCAGGATCGGCCTTTGGAAGACCTGGCCTATTTGGGGGAGCAAGAGACTTCTCCTTTCCTGGCTTTAGATCTTCTATGGATTTTGTCAAAGTTGTGAGAACTTTGTTTGAATAATTGAGTTGTTGTTGGATGTTCTTGATTTCTCTGACTCCAACAGTTTTCGTTTTTTCTTTGTCAATAGTTTTATATGGCGAGGTAACTATTGATACTGAAGATGCTTGAGGATGAGGAAAAGAGGCTTCTTCCTCTGGAGGGTACTCCGAAATTATTTCTTTTCCCGAAGCCGTTACCCATTTGTAGGGTTTCTTTAGAACACTAACACTCCCTTGGAAAAGCTTTTGCTTGACTAGGGTGATGTATTCTTCTTTTGAAAGAAACTTGGGTTTATTGATCACATTCCTTTCCTTCAATTGTTCTAAGTAATGATCGATATATCTGTCATACATCTGATCATACTTATTGCTGGAACTTGTAATAACATTTATCTGGTTATAGAAATTTCCAGATTTTCGTTCCATGTTTTTCTGAGAAGGAGATAAAGATCCTTCAGACCTTTTGTACTGGATGTCAGGGATTGGCTGATCATAGTCTACTGACATTCTCATTGATTTTGACCTAATGACTGGCCTTTCTTTGGTATTAGGGCGAAATTCAGAGACGCTGGATCTTCCGCTCATGATTTCTTGAATTCGAGGACGTCTTGGTTCTTCTTGGAATTGGACTTCGACATGTCCGTCGTCGAACTCAGTGATATGAGCTGTATTACTTTGTTTGTTTCTTGGAGCTGTAGCTTGCTCTATAGTCCAAACATGGTTTGTTGAGAGGTCACACCAATTCAGCTTTCTTGGGACAGTCATCGAGGATCTCTCAAGATTGACTTCCATAAGCATGGTGTATTTTCTAGGTGATACACCTAAAACCTTTGGGGAAAGGTTAGTATCCATCAATTTGTAATACATTCTGAACAGAATGGCAAAGGGATACGATCCGTCTTTTAACCGTAATCCTTTTCCTCGAATATCTAGACTGAGGACGTCAAAGATATTCTTATCTTGAAGAGCAACGGTGAAACCAGGTTTGCAAGAGAAGAAAACTGGTCCGTTCTCGAGGTTTGATTGAACTATTCCTAATAAGGAATCAGAGAAGTTCAAGTGCCTTTTATCTCTTAGGGAAATATAGACTGGAACACCCAGTCCTGTCCTGAAAAGAGGTTTAATGGCAATTTGAATACACCCGATATGTAGATATTTAAAATGTCTTCGATACATATCGATGTCTTCGTTGACGAGAAGACGATATTCAGTGAAATCATCTTCCATTGGAATATTATCTTCAGAAACTCTGATAACATCGGTTTCTGAGAAATTGAATGGGCTTACCTTGTAAATTGTGTTGATTTCTAGTTTGGGAATAGACCAATTTTGAAGTCTATTCTCAACCTGAGATATTTGAGATTCTATCCTTTTGTGTTTGGATAGAGCTTTTTCAAAATCCTTTGCATTAGGCTTCGGATCTTTTGAAGAAGAAGAGGTAGAAGAAGAGGATGCAGTGGAATCGATAATAGTAGGACCGAAAGAGAATTTTTTCTTTAGCTTAGATAACATTAGGAAGAAGGTGGAGGAAACGAATCTAAGAGTTCAGATAGCTGCAAGCTAAAGATATCCCAATAAATTTTGAATCTATGTTAATCATTTCTTCTTTCAATTTTGTTAACTGCTTATGTCAATCGATCTAAGAATATAAATCTTTTTAAGAAAATTAATATTTTTATGATTACTTCTTATTCTAGCGTGAAGGTTGACCACGCCTTTCTCATGCCTTTGAATAAGAATCATCATAAATTTATTTCTTTTCTTTGAAGATTACTAATCAAAGAGAGACAACCACAGTCAAAAATATTGAAGAAGAAAAGATTAGAGATAGATTTAAAGTTTAAAAGGAGATCACTAGATATTAGCTATCATCCCTCCCGGATTCTAAAGAAGAGTTTACTCCATGAAAGAGAAGAAAGAAGTTTTTGGAGAGAAGTAAGGCTCTGATACCAATGATGGTCGGACTTCGTGCTCTTATATAGAGATTTGATATTGCCCTGTGCAAAGCACAGATATCAAATAACTATACAGATATCAAATTTGCAAAAAGAAAAAAGAAAAAAAAAATAGAACAAACGTTAATTTGTATTTTTCAATATTTCCGAAAAAAAAACACATACAAAATTAAATTAATATAAGATAAATTTACTTCACCGGTACATGATTTAAGAATTATTTAAATATTTGATTGATTATTTTATATTAAAAAATTAGTTTTATAATTATAAACTAAAATACATAGTTTTTCAAAAAAAAGAAAAAAAAAACTAAAATACAAAGATTTTTTTTTAAAAATGTAAATACATAGATAATATTAATAATATTTTCTTTAAAAATAAGACATTTAATAATTGCAATTTAAGCAATTACCTTACGAACTTACATCTTAAGTAACCTTAAATGTGTGATCCTATTAATAGTGGAACAAATAGTTAACGATAGGAAAGATGACCATAACAATGCAAAACTTTTTTTTAAAAGAAAAAGGAAATTAAGCATATTGTGTCCAATGGTTTTGTTTAATGTTCAATTTTTAGTAATATTTAAAACATTGGTTTAATTAAGTAGTATTGTCACATTCACATGACTAATATAAGAAATATTAAATTAATAAAGTAATACATGTTTTATAAAAATAAAAAAAAGAATAAAAAAAAAGTAATACATGTTACCTTTAGAATTAATAAAACAAAAATAATCTATTTACCTTTCCATTAACTTCTATTATAAAGTCAATCTAAGTATGGGTTGATCGATAAAATACTAATTACCATCTCAAAAATGGATGGCTCTGATCTTCCACCCTCTGTTATAAAAACTCATGACGCAATGATAAAAATAACACCAAAATCTAATTCTAGAGATAAAAATGTTGAATTTCAAACTAAGTATCCGAGTGACACTCAAATCAAATTTCAAAGGACCTAGAATGTATATTTTGTTCAAATATTTAAAGTTATTCATTTTATTTATTATAGATTTAAGATATGTTTCAATTTCTCTTCCAATATTTAATAGATTCAATCCTCAATCTTTTTTTTTTCGGGTATTTTAATAGAAATCGATAAAAAAAAAGTTAATAATTTAAAGAATGTTTAGCTCTGCATAGCATGGTCTAGATTTAACTTATTCTTTAACAAACTCAAACTTAATAAACCTAAAAAAATCATAAACAAGGTCAAAGTAAATATAGTTCAACGGTAATTGGCATGTATCCTCGATCAAAAGGTCAGAGTTTCAAATCTTCCCACTATTCACACGTAACTTCGAAGATGGAGACATGTGGAATAAAACGTATATTTGTATTAATATTTGTATGTGTGTGGATGTACAATCTCTAATGTTAATCCTCTGATTATCTCTCTTGTGTGTGGATGTGTTTCACTCGAGGGCTGGAACGCTTGATCTCGAGTCTGGAGCTTCAACGGATTCTTGGAGCTTGAAGTCTTCCAATCTTGAAGGAGTCTTCAATCTTCAAGAAGTGTTCATCACTTTGAAACTTACAGATTTCAAGGAGTCTTCAGTCTTCAGTCTTCAATCTTGATGAAGTTTCTCTAAATTCTTTGACTCTGGCTTGGAGCTTCAAAATTCTGACCTCCTAAAATGGAAGAGAACCCCTCTATTTATAGAGTTCTCGCTGGATGGGCCCTGGTGACTTTTGGGTCAATAACTTGGGCTTGGGCTTTATTGGTCTTGGGCTCAACTATTTAGTCATGGGTCTGGTTCATATTTGACCCAAATATTTAAAAGACCCAAATTTGATCCAAATAGTTATTTTTTTTAATTAATTGGTCAAATTAATTAATTTGATCAAAATAATTTAATTTTAATTAATTGATCAAATAGAAATTTGGCTCCATAAATTTATAATTGGCCAACTTTGTCTTCAAATTAAATTTGGGACACATGTCAATTTATAATTGGTCCCAAATTTAATTAATTATAATTTCATCATTAATTTCATGTAATGACGTGGCAATTTGTGATTGGTCAAAATTTCTCCTTCAACAAATGCCCCCTTTTCGAGATTTAGGCACAAATTATGTGTGGATGAATCTCGAAAAGAAATTATTTGGAATCAATTTTTTTTTACCCCACTTGCTTGGCGACTGTTGGGTTTCCAGAGTGAGTAAAGATATAGTAAAAATAGACTCTAGAACACTGTGCAAGCATACACAATCCGCAACAAGTAATAAGTATTTATCGAATCCACGGGGCTGAATAGCTCTCACTTTATCTATTTTGTATAACTCTTTAATGGTTTCAAAAGTGGTTAAAATGATTGATTTTGAAATAATGCTGAAACAAAAGAAATGACAGAACAGAAAGTAAACAAATAAAACAAACAGATTAGAAACAGGCGTTGGTCAGGATTCAGTAATTGTTTTAAAAGATGCTCTAGCAATATTATTGATTAGGCGAAACTCTTGCAGTCTTATTAGCAGGATCCTTCCAGAACTCTGGATTTTTTGGAATGTGTTTCAACTCCAATGACGTGCTACTGATCAAGCATTAGGCAACTGGCTATCCCTAACTCAGTCACGCTGGCGTTCACCAATACACAATGATCTAGTGTGATTAAATGCCACACACTTCTCAAATCATCCCTGAAACTAAGAAGTGGTATTCATACCGACTGGCCAGGCGGGCACAAAATGTAAATAAGCACAACAAATAATCAAGATGCTCAAATCAACATATATTGCATAGAGAAATAAGGCACGACAATTACATGACTCCTAACCAAAACCTAAGTGAATTTAGATCATAAAACTCATGATAACACACGCTACAATCTGAGTATGTGCATCCATAATTACAAGAAAAGATTAATTCCCTTGGTCAAATCCGTAATTGATGGTCTTCTTGAAGTCTCCAATCTTTCCTCCTCTCTTCGGCTCCCAAAGATGGAAATGAGAAATGATCTCTCCCAAAAGTGGAATATATTTTGACTTGGACGGCTCTTCCCTTTTATAGAATGAAGGCAAGCCCAAATTAGGTCAATTTGTGCACGTGGATGGCTCTCTTTGCTTCTTAATTCCGAAAATAGCTCAACTAATTTCAGTTCATTAAAATGGATAACGAGCTGTGACGTGGCAGTTTTGCTCCTTGTTTTGCTGGATCACAGATTTTGCCCCTCAAGTCGCTCAACAATATATTCTGCACAAAATAACTTCCAAAGCATCTATTCTTCCAAATGGGTTAAAACATATAATATTCATCTCAAAGCAACCCTATTTAACACAAATGACACACAAATCACTATAAAACTAAGGCCTAAATAACTCCCTTTTGGAGAGTTATCAGCGACAAATTGCAATTTTAATCTCAATTGGATTTTAATTCCATATTGAATTTCAGTCGTGTCCAAATTCTATGTAACTTTGAATTCGGAGTAATTTCTCTCTATTTTGAATTTGACCTCAAGTTTAATTTGGAGCTGAATTATGATTAGGCCCAAATTATCTCAAGATAAACTCAACCTCAAATACCTTGAATTTCAAATAAGGCTTGAAAAAAATTTAGTTGGAGTAATGTTAAATTCTATCCAAATTTTGGTTTGAGGGAATAGAATTCTAATATATGCCCCTTTAATTTAGATTTAGCTAAGAGTTTAGCTATACCGATTTTAATTTAATTTAAATCGAATCAAGTTCGAAATTTATCCAATTTATCTTACTTTAAAATGGGACCAATTCGAATTTTTATTCAAAATTGATTTAAATCAAATTTCCCACTTGGATTATGATTTGAATTTGCACTCCTAATTTGATACGGATCTAATTAGAGATAAATTCAATTTAAAATAACCCACTTGGATTATGGGTTTAACCTAATCCCTTTCCTTATAAATAGAAGAGGTTGCATAGGTCAAGTCACAAAGCCACCCAAGCAAGAAATCTAGGTATTGAGAAAAACTTCTCTTCAATTTCTCTTTTCTTTCTTTCATTTGACTTCAAATGCTCATGTATTTTCTTCTTTGTGTAGGCCTTGAGTTCGAGCGAAAATCTCTCTTCGTGCCTCTTTGTCGCGTCGTCAGTAAGTAAAAAGAATCTCTTGAAATCTCTTTTCTTCCATGAGTTACCGTCGTAGGCTTCAATTTTTTTTTATTATATTGTTGTCGCCGTCTTCGTGTATGATATATGTTTGCTTCAAACTCCAGGTGGTAAAATCACATAAACATGTATTGAATCATATGCCTCTATATTGTTTATTCTGTCGTCTTCAATTTTTTTTTCTTTAAACTTAAAACACATAACATGTATTGATTGCTTTCATCAATTGATTTTTTTTAATTATAAAACTTATTTTCTGCCGCACAACACACACATAAATGCCCCACTTTCAATTTTTTTAAAATAATATTTTTTTTCTTTTCTTCATGTGTGCTGTCGCCTCCCACTTTTAATTTTTTTTTTTAAATATTTTTTTTTTCAACTTTCAATTTTTTAATTTTTTTTTTCATGTGTGTTGCAGCTTCAGAATTCAAAACACATAAATTTCATGTGTTTGCTTCAGTTGGAGGTTTTTTTTTTTTATTTTTTATTTTTTTTTATTATTATTATCAATTTGTCGCCGCACTTCCATGAAGAATTTTGTTTTTGTGTCAAAATATATATGCACACACATGAAGTTCCAGCCGCAACTTTTGATTTTTTTTTTAAATTTTTTTTCGTCGTTTTTTTTAACCTTCCAAGTTAATTTTTTTTCTTGATTTATTTTTTATTGCATGCCCTTTTTTTTGCACCTCTCTTTTTTTTTTTTTGTAAAACATTTTTTTTTAATTATATTCCTTTTTTTTTATAAGAATTGGAATTAACAAATTTACTTGACGATCTCCTTTGACACAACATCAATCTTTGTCCACCACTTGAAAGGTATATACATATTCAATTTTTTTATTGCCAATTTTTTAATATGCATGTATATTCCATTAGTGTCCTTATTGGATGTGTACATATGAACGACTTTGATTGTGCCATAAATTTTCTTGTCTCCTACTTTTTTTTTTGCACATATATTATTGCAATTTGTTTCTTTCTTGCTTGAATGTGTAAGCATCGTGCAATAGTCGTCACCAAATTCACTTGCAGTGATTTCACCACCTGTCTAGACTAGTCACTTTGATGACTGTAGTTTCCTGCAGGGGTGGTCACCACGGTCGTCATCAACTTCACTTGCAGTGATTTCACCACCTGTCTAGACCAGTCACTTTGGTGACTATAGTTTCCTGCAGGGGTGGTCACCACGGTCGTCATCAACTTCACTTGCAGTGATTTCACCACCTGTCTAGACCAGTCACTTTGGTGACTGTAGTCTCCTGCAGGGGTGGTCACCACGGTCGTCATCAACTTCACTTGCAGTGATTTCACCACCTGTCTAGACCAGTCACTTTGGTGACTGTAGTCTCCTGTAGGGGTGGTCGCCACGGTCGTCAACAACTTCACTTGCAGTGATTTCACCACCTGTCTAGACCAGTCACTTTGATGACTGTAGTCTCCTGCAGGGGTGGTCGCCACGGTCGTCATCAACTTCACTTGCAGTGATTTCACCACCTGTCTAGACCAGTCACTTTGATGACTGTAGTTTCCTGCAGGGGTGGTCACCACGGTCGTCATCAACTTCACTTGCAGTGATTTCACCACCTGTTTAGACCAGTCACTTTGATGACTGTAGTTTCCTGCAGAGGTGGTCACCACAGTCGTCATCAACTTCACTTGCAGTGATTTCACCAACTGTCTAGACCAGTCACTTTAATGACTGTAGTTTCCTGCTGGGGTGGTCACCACGGTTGTCATCAACTTCACTTGCAGTGATTTCACCACCTGTCTAGACCAGTCACTTTGGTGACTGTAGTTTCCTGTAGGGGTGGTCACCACTTTTTTTTTTATGATTGATTATTTATGCATCATTTTCTTGCTATCATAACTTCTTAGACAAGATTGACATCAAACTTTTTTCTTGTGTAGAAAAACTTATCTCCATCATGGTGTATTTCACTGAGCATCCTGATCCTGAGAAAAACTGGTTAGTCATCTTAAAGGATAGAGATCAACATGTTGAAAATGGAGTCATTCTTCATGTAGGAGAGGCGTTGCATGGAAACTTTAGGACATTGCAGCCTTTCTTAGATAGTTCTAGAGTTCTATCTAGATGGTTTGAGGGGAGGCCCTTGAATCAAGAATCATCCCTGAAAGTGTGGTTCCTAGAATCTCCAATACATAATAAAGTGCCAAGTCAAAATCCAGAGTCAACACTAGGTCGTCAAATTATTGAGGGTAAAGATCGCTAGAGTTCATCGTTTAAAGTCCATGGAGAATTCAGTTACACTCGCCATTATTGGGAATGGTTGGAAATCGTGGTTGCTCGCAATGAGCCGACACTTAAGAAGGCTCGTCTGTTTGATGCTGTGATGGTTTCCTTATACACCTATGATCGTAACACCGATATAATTCGAGCCTTTTGTGAGGCGTGGTGTCCTTCAACAAATACTCTTCATACGTCGTCTATCTCCTTATGGGACATGTGGAGATTAAGGGGTCTTTATATTAAAGGGAAGTTCTATGATGAAGTTATTCCTTGCTCCAAGGAATTGTTAGCTTCATCTGACCAAAACAACAAAGGCCTCCCGAAAAGTTGTGAGTATCTATTTGCTGCTTATTATCATATAGCCTCTCAGAACCGTGATCATTTCCAGATTTCCATTAGTTCATGGATTTCTTTTTGGTTTAAGAGAGATTTGAAGTATGAGAAGCCTCCTCCTCGAAAAGCGAAAAAGGTTAGTCGTCCTCGTTCGACTCATAATCCAAATGGAGTTCTTATCAAATGTTCTGACTGGTCAGAGACGGAACTCGAGTTCTTTCATGAGCTGGATGTAGAAGACGATTTGATAGAAAAGACTTACTTGGCTGCTTTTCTTTCTTGTTGGTTATGTGTATTTGTGTTTCCCAACAAGCAGGTTTCTCTTCGTCCAGAAATCTTCAAAGTTGCAAGCCTTATGGCAAAAGCTTATGCTTTTAGTCTTGCTGTCCCAGTTTTGGCTAATATCTATCATGGATTGGGCCAAATTTATAAAGTGTCTCCTTCGGCAAGATGTTCAGAGGCTTGTTTTCCAGTGCATTATGTTTACGCTTGGCTTGCTTATTATTTTAACACGCATTATGCAGTTCCAGAAAAAGTTAGGGGCCCAATGATGGTTGAGTTTTCCGGAGAGGGTGGAGCTAAATACTTTGACGATTTTGAGGCTCATGTACATATTCATAAAGGTAAATATGTATCATGGTATGCAAATCTCCCTCCCTGCAACAAAGGCATGGTTCTGAAAGATGATGACCAGCTATCATTTTGGCACTCCTCATTCTTTATAAGTATTCGATCATGCTTCTTATCTTCCCGATGTGGGTCTTCGATGGTCATTGAATTTTATAATCCTTGTCGATTTAGCAGACAATTTGGATTTTACCAAGACGTGCCAAACGATCTAAGTGAAGAAGTTCCTGAAGCCAACTTAGATAATGTATTGCGCCTTTGGATGATATGCGTTCAAGCAAAAACATTGTCTCAAGCTTATCTTCCTGCACACGCGATGAAGCCACACATCCAAATTACCCAATGCTACAGGAGTTCGTGTTATGCCCTAAAACTCGTAGATAGTGAATGGTGACAAATTGTTCATCTCAATACATTTTTATTGAGGTTTGTACAATAAAGAGTTATTGTTACTAAAATTGCACAATTTGACCCAAATCCAATAAACTAAGATCCTAGATTGTTTAGATGAAACTTGAACTAGTATGTGGGGACATACGAGGATCAATGTTCAAGTAACAACCTAAATGGTCTATAGTATAGGGATAAGGCTGGGTACCTTATCCTGGTGACACTATGTGACACGACCCACTTTGTATTCGATACAGATGCAATGATCCAAAGCATCCATGTAGGAGACATGCGAGTGGGGGTATCCTATGCAATGAGTTTGCATAAGACCGGACCGCGAAATAGTAACCACTAGATGTAACACCGTTAACTAGTTTAGGTTTCTATTTCAATAGGATGACCTAGGTAACTCAATCTCAATCCTGAGTATGTTATGAACCCCTTTCAGGAGGGATTGTCCTTAGATTTGTATGGGTGAGAGTGGCCAGTTCGCCGACTCAATAAGCCTACCATTTCAGGGGCAAGACCGAGTGGGGGCTGGGAACATAACATTACAAGATGGAATTCACTCCTTCCCCTATTGGGGTAAGCAGATGTGTGTTCCCTTAAGGGCTAATTCGGGGTCTTGAACAAGGGCGCCCATCCTCTCCTGGCCCGAGAGGAACTGCTGTTTATTGATTGGATCATAAACAAATTGTTCATTAGAGGAATTAGTGGTACTTAAGGATCCAGAGGTAATCCAGGGGTAAAACGGTAATTTGACCCAGCTGGCATTACGAACACTCGTGAAGGATTGACTTACTATTATTGGTCAATATCCGTGGACACATAAATATTCTACATTGAGAAGAGTGCAACTGTGGGTCTTTAGTGGAGTGACCCACAGTTAACGAATGTTGACTAACTTGGTTAATGAGTTTAGCCAATTAGTCTCGTATCGTTGGAGCTTCTGATCTGTAGGTCCATTAGGTCCACCTACTAGCTCGTAAAGGGTTCTGAGGTTAAATAGTCTTGAATAGAATTTGAAGTGTGTTCAAATTCATTAAGAGAAGTATATTGTATTTGATACAATTAAAATAATGTATAAAGATACATTATAATATAAGTTTAATTGGTGAATTAAACTTTATATTATAAATTAATTTTGGATATGATTCAAAATTAATTAATGAGAGAATTAAATATTTGAAGGAGTTCAAATATTAAATATGAATTAGATTCATATTAATCTATAGGTTAAAATAATATGAATAGGGATTCATATTAAAACTATAGTATAAGAGAGAAAATGAAATTTAATTAAATATGTGATATTTGATTAAATCATGAACTAATTAATTGGAGAATTAATTAATTTAATTTAGTTTGGTTAAATGTGATTTAATCAAATTAATACTATAGTTTATATTAATGTGCATTATGATGCACATTAAAACTATAGGTTAAATGAGAGAGATTAAAATTGAATATGATTCAATTGTAATATTAATTAAATATTGGATATTTAATTAATGTGGATTCCATTAATTGAATGGTCAATTTAATTCAATTTAATATGATTCAAATTGAATTAAATACCTTATGTTATAATTGATTTAATTAATATTATTTTAATTAAATTAATTATAATTAATTAATTAATTAAATGATTATTATTATTTAATTAATAGACGACCAAGATCGTTTGGATTTGATCCAACGATCTAGATTGAGTAGGGTTTTAACTCCCTCCCCACATATCGTTAAGTGGAGAGGGGGTTACCCAACTCACGAATCACTCTCTCAGTTTAACGCAAAAAGACAGAAGAGTTTTTTCTCTCATTCACGGTTTTCTCTCAAAGAAATACAGCAACCTTGTTGCTGAAAATCTTCCCAACTCTTCAAGATTGAGATCCCTCAATCTCTACCTCATGGATCTAGAGAATAGCGGGTGTTCGCGATTGGTCGTGTTCTTGGAAGAAAATGTCACTGTACAATTTCTGAGACTCGTGCACTCGGCTTGGATTCTCTTAAAGAAATTGTGAGTGCGTATTTCAAGAAGGTAGAGAAGTATAACCAGCTACAGTCGTCATTTTCTTCTCAATTAACTTCGGAGAGTAAGAATCGTCAATTGGAAGAGACTAAGTTTAGCTTGGAGAAGATACTATACAGTGAAAGTGAACTACTCACAGCGAAAGGTTCACTTCAGCAACAACATCTGCAAGCATTGCGAGAAGAAGAAGAATTGGAAGCTAGGCTTGAAGCTGTGAAAGCTAGGTGAGGTGAGATTTCTAAGTCGATTATCGAGAAGGAGGATCTTTTAAAACAACATCAACTCGAGGCTTCCAAACTACGAGGAACCATAAGTAGTATTGAAGATGCCTTTGTTCTTACTAATGTTGATGCTAAAACTTTGACGATACTTCGTGGAATGTTGGAGGATGCACAAGAAGAGCTGAAGAACTACAAGTGGATACCATGATCAGACGTCTTTTTTTTTTTTTTTTTTATCATTGTAGCTCCTTTTTTTTGTCATTTTTTTAATCAAAGATATCTCCATTTTTTTTTGTAATAGGCAAGATTTTTTATTCAACATCAGACTTGTTTCGCACAATGGAATAATGATTTTTTTTTAAAAATTTTATTGACTGAGCTTAAAGTTTCCTTTAAGTTGCCTACGTACCCATTAAGAAACGGGATCAAGTCATAACGTAGTTCATAGTACAAATTTGATTTTTTTTTTTTGCCGTTCACCTTTTTAACTCATGCGGACCAGGAGTATCATGCGGTTTAGGCTCTTGCAATATGGAGCACTACATTTTACGCATAAATTTTTTTAAGAAACTTGCCATTTATCGGGCCTATTCTTAATCCGTCTTTATCCACGATATTGTATGCTCCATTTGTGTAGGCTTCCTTGACGACGTAGGGTCCATCCCATTTAGGTGTGAATTTGTTCCCTGTGTGTCGTGTCGTGATGATGGGTCTTCGAACAGCGAGTACAAGATCACCAACTTGAAATGATCGAAGCTTCACATTTTTATCAAAGGCTTTAAACATTCGTGCTTGGTAACATTCCAACGCTTGCTGAGCCTCTAACCTTTTTTCATCAAGTGCTTCTAACTCTTGAAGGCACAACTTAGCATAATCTTCCGTTGTCAACCCTTCTTGGACGACCATCCTTAATGAGGGAATCTGTCTTTCTAATGGGAGCATAACTTCTACACCATAGACGAGGGAATAAGGTGTGACCCCTGTAGGAGTGCGATGAGTAGTTCGGTAAGCCCACAACACTTCACCGATCTTTTCTTGCCAATCTCTCTTTGTCTTGGAGACTACTTTCTTCAATAAGTTACACAACGTCTTATTGAATGCTTTGCCAACCCATTTGCCGCGACATTGTACATAGAGGACTTGTATTGCTTGAAGTTAAACTTCTCACACAACTTGTCCATTAGGCCGTTGGAGAATTGCCTTCCATTATCTGTCACAATGCGATGAGGGATACCGTACCGATAAATTATATGAGTTTGGACGAAATCCACAACATTTTCTTTCTTGGCTTCTTTCAATGCGACAGCTTCAGCCCATCTTGAGAAGTAATCCGTCCCTGCAAGAATGTAAGAATGTCCTGCTGAAGACTTAGGTGTTATAGAGCCAACAAGGTCAAGTCTCCAAGCTTCAAAAGGCCATGAAGCCACAGTCGGATGAAGAGGCTCCGGTGGCTGATGTATGAAGTTTGCATGGAATTGACAAGCTTCACACTTCTTTGCATATTCCATTGAGTCTCGAATCATTGTAGGCGAATAATAGCCCATCCTTTTTAATTGAAACTAGAGTTTTGGACCCGACTGGTGGGCGCCACAAACACCTGAATGTGCCTCTTCTAATGCCTTCATTGTTTCTTCCTTTCCAAGACATCGAAGGAAGAGTCCCTCATAAGAACAACGATAAAGGGTCTCCTTGTAGTAGATAAATCGGGCGCCTCTTCTTCGTATATCGGCCCTACGTCTGGGATCTGTGGAAAGTCTTCCATGTTGAAGATAATCTATAATAGGTTGTCGCCAGTCCTCTTCCTCAATTGCATAAACAGAGATCATATTTGCTTCTTGATCTTCATCTTCTATTGGTGGCACAATCCACTTCTGACAAAGTGAGATTTCATTGACATATCCTTTGGGATTGTTAGGGCAGTCGCCAAGTTTGCTAGAGCATCTGCCTTTTTATTTTCTGATCTCGGAACATGCTCCAGTACTATACTGTCAAACCTTTCTAGCAGTTGTCTTGCACAGATGAAATAAGGCTTCAAGTCTTTATGCTTCACTTCATATTGGAGTAAGAGTTGGCTAACGACCAACTTTGAATCACCATAGACCTCTATATATGTTATGCCAATCTCTAAGGCCATTTGGAGGCCAATTATCAGTGTTTGATATTCAGCAACATTGTTTGAGCACAATTCACCAAGCATGAAGCTGTAAGGGAGCATGTGTTTCTCAGGCAAAACAAAAACGATTCCTGCCCTTGCTCCACTTCTTCGTGATGCGCCATCAAAGTACATGGTCCAAGGTTCGGTGATTTCAACATAGAAGACTTCTTCATCAGGTAGGTCTTCACATAACTTCCAATCCAACGGGATTGGATGATCCGCCAAGAAGTCGGCTAATGCCTACCCCTTAACCGCCTTCTGAGGTACATAAACGATGTCATATTGCTGGAGTAAGATGGCCCACTTAGCTAGGCGTCCAGAAATAACCGACCTCGATAGAACGTACTTAACAGGATCAGCTTTTGCGACCAAGTGCACTGTGAAAGCTTGCATGTAACGCCTTAACTTGTCAATAGCGAAGAAAAGAGCAAGACACATTTTCTCAATGGGTTAGTAATTTATCTCAGCACCATTCAGAGTCCTGCTTAAGTAATAAAGGGCTCATTCTTTTCCTTTCTCACATTCCTGTGCCAATAACGCTCCCAGTGATCACTCTTGAGCAGCGATGTATAGTATCAATGGCTTTCCAGCTATGGGGGCTCCTAGGACAAGAGGATTAAGCAAATATTTCTTAATGCTTTCGAAAGCATTTTGACATGCCTCATCCCACTCGAATTTTTCTCCTTTCCTCATTAACCTTTGAAAAGGTTGGCATCGACCGTCTACGTGTGAGATGAATCTTCGAATGTAGGCCAGACGACCTTGCAGGCTTCTCAACTCATGTAAGTTTTTAGGCCTTGGCATCTTTTGAATGGCGTCAATCTTTGACGGGTCTATTTCGATTCCTCGGTGTCTAACAACGAATCCAAGGAATTTCCCAAAAGTAACACCGAATGCACATTTGAGAGGGTTCATCTTCAATTGATACTTTCTCAAACGATCAAATACCACTTTTAGATCCTTCAAGTGATCTTGTCGTCTCTTCGACTTAACAACAAGATCATCGACATAGCACTCGACATGTTTATGCAGCATATCGTCGAAGACCTTTTGCATAGCACGTTAATAAGTAGCACCAACATTCTTTAATAAAAAGGGCATCACTTTGTAACAGTATATCTCTTTTAGAGTTCGAAAGGCTGTCATTTCTTCATCTGTAAGAGCCATTCGAATCTGGTTGTAACCCGATGATCCATCCATAAAAGACAAAGCCTCATGTCCTGTGGTGGCATCCACCATGATTTCTGTGATTGGTAGTGGAAAATCGTCTTTTGGACATGCGTTATTCAAATCGCGAAAGTCAACACAAACACGAAGCTGTCCATTCTTCTTTCTAACAGGAACAATGTTGGCTATCCACGTAGGGTATTTCACCTCACAGATGAATCCTGCTTCTATCAACTTATTGACCTCTATTTCAATTTGAGGGATAAGTTCCGGGTTAAAGCGTCGTTGAGCCTACTTGACTGGTCGATACCCCTCTTTAATTGCGAGATGATGGACAACTACTTTTGGATCAAGTCCAGGCATCTCTTTATATGACCAGGCAAAGATATCTCTATATGAAGCGAGTAAACTCTTCTTCTTCGGGAGTAAGTGACGTGCTTATAAAAGTTGGGTGTGGCTCTTCTGGTGTACCCAGGTTTACTTCTTTAAGCTCATCCACTGTAGATTCGCTGTCGTCTTCAAGTGATAAAGGTGCTTCGTCCTCATCTACTTCAGACATTTCGACCTTTGTTTCTTCTACAACAGTGATATGAAGGCAAGATGTTTGTTCTTCTTCTTGGTCACTATCTTCTTCTGAAGGATTGGTGATGACAACATCACGTCTCTTTACCTTCAAAGAACCATCTGTATCGACAGTAACAAGGGTTTTTCTTTTCATTCGTGAAGGAACTGCACTGCGAATTTCTCCATCGGCCTTCGTGATCTTTTTAGTTTTCATCGCATCTTCATATTGAAGTCGGTGAGAAGTCGACGAAGCAGACTGCTCTTTTTTGTCTCTTCTCATGGTAACACTTAACCTTTGAAAAACTGATGGTCGAGTCACATCTGAAGTTGAAAATGTACCCTCTTTTTCCCCAACAGGCATATTTAACCTTCGAAAAGCTGAAGGTCGCGTCACATCCAGAGTTGAAAGTGTACTCTCTTCTTCCCCAATGGGCATATTTAACCTTCGAAAAGCTGAAGGTCACGTGACATCCGGAGTTGAAAGTGTACTCTCTTCTTTTCCAATGAACATACTTAACCTTCGAAAAACTAAAGATCGAGTGGAGCTATTGGTAGGTTGTGCACTTTCTTCTTCTGTTTCATTCACAATTATCCTCTGAAAGACTGAAGCACGAGCAACTGGTGGCCTAATGCGCCTAAAAACAGAAGTTCGTTGGTTAATGCTCTCTTTTTCTCTTGAGTCATCAACCTCCTCTACTGTTATATGATTTATGTCTGCCACTTTCGCCTTCCCTCTTCTTGTTATGCGAACCGGCTCGGGCGACTTATATCCAAGTCCTTTTCTCGTTGTAGGCAGACTATAACCTTCTTTTAGAAGCTTCTTCTGTGTTGCAGAGAGCTCAGGTCTTTCATAAAAAACCCTTAGACTTTTAAACTCACTATGAGATGTGAAGTCATAACCCGCTTTCGCAAGAAGTTTGTATGCCTTGGGGTCGAACCCGTCTTTAGTCCGTTTGTCAGGCAAAATCATTTTTATCTTGTCATTCTCAGGTTTCTTAACCTCTTGGTTTGTGATCTTTGTAAGAGGCGTAGTGAAACTTTCCTTCAGAATTTCATCGTCACCAACCTTTATGCTTTTTGGACATTCAGTGAAAGGTGATTCACCATTTTTACGCCAAGATAAAGGGACGTATCATAGGACAGATGAATTTGAACATTTCTCATCCTTTACAACCTTAGGTTTCACAAGGCTTGTAGATGTTTCACCCTTTTTCAGGTCAGATGCCTTCACATCTTCAACAGCTCCCTTTCTTGCATCAGCTGGTGGCTCTAAATTGAGCTTATCATTCTTTTTTATCAAGGGAATTTCTGCAGGTATAGCTTCCCCTGTGTTGTCGCTCTTCATATGAAATTTTGCATCAGCGAAATGGGATTTAGCTTCTGAGAATGGGTTAGTGTCAGTCTCAACTTTCTTAATGTCATTTTGATAAAATTTAAAACACTGGTGCAATGTAGAAGTTATCACTCCATTGCCATGGATCCAAGGGCGACCTAATAGCAGCTTATAAGTGGTCTTGGAATCTATCACATGAAACAAAGTATCGGCCTTCAAATTCCCAACGATGAGCTCGAGGCGTATCATGCCAATCGCTCGTTGTCCCCCTTGATTGAAACCTTGAATCACCAACTTACTGTTTGATAGTTCTTCCATCGAGATGGCTAACTGCTTCATGGTTGACTTAGGCATTATGTTGACAACTGATCCATCATCAATGAGGATCCGACTAACCTTCTATTCTCGGATGTATCCAGAGACGAATAAAGGTCTATTGTGAGGCTTTGACCCTAACAACAAATCTTCATCAGAAAATCCTATAGACATACAACACGAAGCGCATGTGAGTGCCTTAGAGGTCGGGATGTTTGAACTGTCAGAATCGATCAACGCATCAATAAGGACGCTTTTAGCTTCCTAAGGAAGTGACAATAAGTCCTTTATGCTGAAGGAGGATAAGTCTCCTGGACTTGCCACCGTTTCCGAGGAACTAACAGGGACATCATCATCTTCCACCACGTCCACAATGTGACACGTGACGATTTCAAGTGCTTCTCCTTGACTATCATCGAGAAAGAGCCTTGGGAAGTATTCTGCCAAAGTTATGGGTTGTGGAGGGCAAAAGAAATCTTCACTTTCCTCCACGACAGGCTTTGACCTCCTTGAATTCTTTTTTCCCTTCTTTCTTTGAGATTTAACCTTTCTTTTACTGTCTCGAAACAGACGGGACTCTTTTCGTGCGTAACTTTGCCTTTGCTTTTTGCGACGAGTGACAAGGGTCCAACCTTCGTTCTCATCTTCGATGGAATCATATTTTTCTTGGGATCCCTTCATTGTGGCTTCTTTTTGGAATCAAACCACTACGGGATCAAGGGTCCCAAACTGAATCATCTTTTCTTCATAATCACATGAGAAGATTAGGGGAGTTTGATTCCCTACATTCGCCATTACGTTGCATGGTTCGCTTGAGCCACCTCATCAAGGTCCAACTCAATTTTCTTCTCACGAGCCAACTTAAGGATTAGCTCCTTCAATACAAAACATTTCTCCACTGGGTGGCTAACGACTCGGTGATATTTGCAATAATTAGGATCATTGACTTTCCCTAACTCTTCCGATCGTTTGCATTCGGGTAGTTCAATTAATTGTTTCTCTAACAGTTGTTCCAACATATCTGGGACGTCGGAGTTTGGAAACGGATACACCTTTTCCTGTCTTTCTTTTAAAGTTAGGCGACATCTCTCACCTGTCTCCATTCGCTTATCGGTTTTACTTTCTTTTCCTTTGGAGGAAAATTTCAAAGGGGTCGTGTTGACGACCATGGATTCTTTCGTGGCACTCTTCGTAACTTTCTCAGTGCCCTTGACTTCCTTCTTGTCTTTCCTCATGTCTGGGACTACGGGATCTTTGCTCCCTCTACTAGCGATGCTCAACTCCATATCATGAGCGCGAGTCGCCAATTCTTCAAAGGTTCAGGGTTTTATCCCCTGCAAGATGTAAAGAAGTCCCCAGTGCATGCCTTGGGTGCACATCTCAACAGAGGACACCTCGGAGAGTCTATCTTTACAGTCGAGACTCAAAGCTCTCCAACGGTTGATGTAGTCAATGACTGGCTCACCCTTTCGCTGCTTTGTGTTCGTGAGTTCCATCATACTAACTGTCCGCCTCATACTGTAGAAGAGATTCAAAAACTCTCTCTCAATCTATTCCCAACTGTCAATTGTCTCAGGCTCCAGGTCAGTGTACCAATCGAACGTGTTTCCTTTCAATGTTCGGAAAAATTGCTTAACAAGCAAATCTCCCCGAGTATCAGCATTCTCGCAGGTTTCAACAAAGTGGTGATGTGCTGTTTTGGGTTGCCCTTTCCATCAAACTGTTGGAACTTGGGAGGCTGATACCTAGTGGGCAGTCTGAGATTGTCAATCCTCTTTGTATAAGGTTTGGAATACAAGAGGTAACTCCATATTGAGCTCTGATGGAATTCATGATCCTGTCTTGCAGTTGTTGGATGGACAAAGAGGCAACTGACGCGGAGTGTTGTGGTTGGTCCTCACGCATGACAGCCTTCCCCTTATCATTCTTTCCTGCCGCAGGGGTCTGGCTAGACTCAGCTGTTTCTCGGTTTTGCAGCTGGTTCTTCAAATAAGCAATCTCAAGATCTCTTTCATCTACTACCTTCATTAAGAGATTGAGTTTTCTTTCCATCTTTGTCATTCTTTCATCCTGGTCTACATCAGCCATCATGACGGACATCACATAAGAATTTAGTGTATCCTTTGGCTACTTAGATGTTGGAATGACAGATTCGAACAGTGGGTTGTCTTTGACTGCAACCTTATCCTTAGAGGATTCTTCAATCAACTTTGAGATCCTGCTTGCAACAGCGAGAGGAGTATGATCCTCCTTGATCTCAATTCCTTGGGAACGACTACGAGTGACAGGACCAGTGTAAGAGTCGCTTAATGTTGTAACCTTCGCGGGAACTTTCTTTGGTGCCATCACGGTGGTTGGATCTTTTAACAAGAGAAAGAGATGAGAGGTAGATATGGTCCCATTGGACGTGCCAATTTGTTCACACGTAACTTCGAAGATGGAGACACGTGGAATAAAACGTATATCTGTATTAATATTTGTATGCGTGTGGATGTACAATCTCTAATGTTAATCCTCTAATTCTCTCTCTTGTGTGTGGATGTGTTTCACTCGAGGGCTGGAACGCTTGATCTCGAGTCTGGAGCTTCAACGAATTCTTGGAGCTTGAAGTCTTCAGATTTTGAAGGAGTCTTCAATCTTCAAGAAGTGTTCAGCACTTTGAAACTTACGGATTTCAAGGAGTCTTCAGTCTTCAATCTTGGTGAAGTTTCTCTGAATTCTTTGACTCTAGCTTGGAGCTTCAAAATTCTGACCTCCTAAAATGGAAGAGAACCCCTCTATTTATTAGGGGTGTAAAAAATTCGGGTCAGGTCGGTTGTACGGATGACCCGACTCAACCCGACACATGTCGGTTGTACGGAAGACCCGAACCGATCAGGTCGGGTCGGGTCAGTTCTTTTTTTAATTCTTTTTAATTTTTTTTGAGGGGGTCGAATCCTTCTCTCGATTTGGAGGGGGTTGAATCCTTCTCTCTCAATTGGGGGGGTGTTTGAATCCTCTCTCGATTTGCAGCCTGTTTGGGTCGGAGAAATCGGAAACAGAGCGACAGAGAGGGGAAGACAAAAAGGACCAACCCAGTTGAAGAAGAAGGGGAAGAAAAAATGCAATCGAAAACAGAGCAAACTGGAGATTTGAAAAAAAAAAACAAACCAAATCACAGAAATTTGAGCAAACCAACCCAGTTGAAGAAGAAGGGGAAGAAAAGGCCAAATCTCATTTGAAAAATCACGCCGGCTATGAGAAATCGAGCATGCATGAGCACAAATGGCACCGGTGAGGAAAAATCGAGCCTAGAGAGCGCCGACGACGAGACCACGAGCACGAACAACGGAACTGTGGGTTAATCTGGGTGCGCGCCGACGACGAGCACCAACGGAACAAGCGAGACCCACGACCACGAGCGCCGACGAGGAGAGCGGGAGCACAAGCGTCGACGAGGAGAGCGCGAGCACCGTCGAGAGAGTAGAGAGAGAGTCTGAGAGGGTCACCATCAAGAGAGTTTGAGAGGGAGACTGCATTTGGAGGATTTAGGGCAACAGTGTTTCAAAACAATATATATGTCGGTTTAGACAACCGAACCGAACCGACCGGTTCGGTTCAGTTTTGAGCATGAGAGTCTTTTAAACCGAACCGACCGGTTCGGTTCGGTTTCTTACCGCCCTACTATTTATAGAGTTCTCGCTGGATGGGCCCTGGTGACTTTTGGGCCAACAACTTGGGCTTGGGCTTTATTGGTCTTGGGCTCAACTATTTAGTCTTGGGTCTGGTTCATATTTGACCCAAATATTTAAAAGACCCAAATTTGATCCAAATAGTTATTTTTTTAATTAATTGGTCAAATTAATTAATTTGATCAAAATAATTTAATTTTAATTAATTGATCAAATAGAAATTTGGCTCTATAAATTTATAATTGACCAACTTTGTCTTCAAATTAAATTTGGGACACATGTCAATTTATAATTGGTCTCAAATTTAATTAATTATAATTTCATCATTAATTTCATGTAATGACGTGGCAATTTGTGATTGGTCAAAATTTCTCCTTCAACACCCACCCCAAATGTTGTTGAATTAAAAAAAAAAAAAATACTAGAGATAAAATTGGAAATGTTAAAATGTATGCATGTATATTTTAGCCATTTTTAAAATTTTATATTATAGAAATTGAATTGAGTTTATTACTTTATGAAATTAACCAAAATATAATGTTGTGATGATATTAAAGTCAACAACTTTCATCATGGGATATTTAGATTTTCTTAGGAAAAGAAGACAACCCAACCCTAACCATCAATTTCATTTTCAACAAAAGAAAAAAAAAAATCTTGAAAAAGAGAGAAAAAAGACAATTAAATGCTACCCACAATTCCTTACCCATTACAGTGAAAGCCTAATATCTAACAAGACAGAGAACTGCTGGAGATATTTATGGTCTTCATATTTTAATAATAATTTAGAAATTGTTTGGCTGTATTTAAAAATATATATATATTTAAAATTTTTATTTTATAGATTTTTTAATAAAATTATTTTCTCTTGCTTTAAATTATGTCTTGAACTATTGTGAAGAAATAGTACTGTTCTTCTATTTTCATTTATTTATTTTTTTCATATTAGTTTTGAAATATAGTAAATGTAAATCAAATTTATCAACCTAAATATAACTCAATTAGGTAAAAATAGAACACAAATACCTTCCACCGAGATGAATGATTTGAATTCCCTCACCTCATATGTTAGGAAAAAAAATTACATTTTAATCAAATTAAAGTTACAAAATAATTAAAGATTATATATGAACAGTAAATTTAACTTTTTTTTAACTAGTAAATTTAAATAATTATAAAAGAAGATTGGGAAAATTCAATGTTTACCCCTAAATTTATTGCATCCGATTTTCAATTTCATCAAATTAGATTTGCAATTTCTACCCTCCATTCAATTTCTACTAATTCACCCACTAATTTTAATAATAAAAAAACAATATAAAAATCTTTGTTAACTCATTAATTTCAACAATATCAAACTTTTTACAAATTTCAATTTGATTAATACACAAATTAACCATCGAACAATTTTGCCAAAATTCACAAATTTAACAAAAATTTAGCTAAAATGTCATTTTTCTTTGAAATCTTATCAAATATGTATAAGAATACTTTTTTTAACACATTTTCAAAAGAAACTTATCGGAGATTAAAAATTGCAACACTTTTTCAAGTCTAAGGTTAAGATTGTAACACTTATCTAAGTTTAGGGTGGGTAAAATGTTGTAAAAAAAAGTATACGGTAAAATTGATACAATTTGACAAGTTTAAACGTAAAATTTGATACTTTTCGAGGAAAATACATGAAAACGAGGAAATATTATTTTTGCCTTTGTTGTTTTTATTCTTGGAACTAGTATGTCAAACAAGTTTTATACATATTAGTTGTATGTTAAAAGTGATTTAATGCTATTCCTTTCTTATTAATTCTTGTTACTCATAAAAAAAGTTCCTTTGCAAAATAGGAAATATCATAAAACCCATTTATTATTTTGTTTCTTAGCTAACAAGTAATGAATAAATTAAAAGAATTAAGTTAAAACCTTATTTTTTAAATTAAAATTTCACACTTATCATATTTTTTATTTATAAAATTTTAAATATTTTATTAGTTAAATTATAAATTTATACCGAAAATTTCTGGAATTGTGGTCAATAGGTCGTTGAACTTTAAAACAAAAATCTAATAAGTCCTATATTAAACTTTCAATTTTATGTCTAGTAAGTCTCTAAACTTTATAAGTATCTAATAATTTTTTTAATCTTCAATTTTGTGTTTAATTTGTCATTGTTGAGATTGTCAAGCCAATAATTTAAATTAACGATAAAATATATTTGGGACCAATTACAAATTTACACCTTTCTCAAAAAAAAATTACAAATTTACACATGTCCCTAAATTGAGTTGACATTAAAATTCTGCAAATCAAACAAATATCACTTGTCTATTATTGTTCCATCGGGTGACATAATACAAGTTCAATCAAATTATGTCACGTGGTAGTTGGACACGAAGCTAATATAACCCGAGGCTATTAAGGAAATTGGGTCAATTTTAAATAATTCAAGCTTATTAAAAAAAGATTGGATTAAAACTTAGATATAGTCCAAACCCAAAAATTAGACCTAAAGTCAACCTAGCCCAAGCCCATATAAGGTCCATCAAGCTATATTAATAGAGGACCCCCCTTTATTTTGCGCATTCAGACAGATTCAGAGAAATCAGAATCCACGACATTCAGCATGAGTCTAGAATAGTCCAAAGTTAGGGAGTCTAGAGATTTAAGAAGAACCAAGATTCAAAATTCAACCGACTCAAAACTTAGAAGATCCTACAACTAGAAGACTCAAAGTGATCGTCCTTCATTAAAATATAAGTTGAAGATTCGATATCCCTTCATCTGAGAACAAACTCAATAAAATCATGTTCATTTCTACGAATCAAATTTCTGTGAACATACATTTCTTAAAGTTGAGATCTATTGAACCAGTTGAGGGCTTAAACTTGTAATCTATTTTATTTTAATCTCTTTAACTTTAAAAATGTAATCTATTTTATTTTAATCTCTTTAACTTTAAAAATGTAATCTATTTTATTTTAATCTCTTTAACTTTAAAAATATTCTATTTTAATATCTAAACTTTGTATAAAAAATATTTTAATCATTGCAGTTAATTTTATATTTATCATTTTATAATTAGGATTTAAATTCACTTGAAAACTCAGCATAAAATCTATTGTGACTTTTTTTTTTTTTTTTTTTTTTGAAAGGACCCAATCTATTGTGACTTGTTCATGCAATTAAAAATCTATTGATCTAGTAAATTTACAATAGATGTGACCAAATCAGACTTTTGTCTAATAACTTCTTCAAAAAAAAAAAATTAATATACGATGATTAAAATAGTTTCTTATTTAAAGTCTAGAAGTTAAAATAAAATGTTCCAAAATTTGGAAACTAAATGAATTAAGTACTTTTCAAAAATGAAAATAGGATTTGTGAAAATTTTAAAGGTTGAATTAAACAAAGTGTCCTTAAATTTTGGATATGTTACAATTATGTCTCTACATTTTAAGAAGATCCCTTTAAACTCTGAAATAAAAAAAAAAATGTGTTTGAAAAATAAACAAACAAACCTAAATTTCAAAAATACATTTTCCTGAGGTTTGAGTTAGGTTTCATTTTGGTCTCTGAGTTTTCAAATTCGACAATTTAACCCCTGAGATTTGTATTTTGTTTCATTTTCGTCCCTCCATCCATTTTTCCACTAAAAACTAATGGCATCCTGGCGTGGCGCTATTTTTTAAAAGGGAGAAGAAGAAGGGAGAAAGAGAAGAAATAAAAATTTAAAAATAATAATATTTTTATTATTTTAATATATTTTTTATTTTAAAATATTAAAAAATAATAATAATAAATAGCACCACGTCAACATGCCGTTAGTTTTTAACGGAAAAATCAATGGAGAGACTAAAATGAAACGAAATACAAACTTAGGCATCCCATGAGGACCATCCAAGTTCACATGTGTCATAAAAAAAATATCAAATATTATTTCAAATGTTAATTTACCATTTTAATCTTTATGTTTTTTACTGTCTACTCTATTTCAATTTCACTTGTCTTTTCAAAAAATTTCAATTATTGGTCACATCACATCCCCTATTGGAATCTTCATTTGAAGGGGATATATGTACACATACTGACATACACACATAAATGAGACAGGGGTGGGAAATGTGAATGATATTCTCCTTCTACCCATTTAGATTTAGCCTATGAAGAAAATTTCCCTTCCACTCATACTCCATTTCTCGCTTAACCCAACATTTTCTCTCTCATTCCTATATACATGACTAACATCTCACAAGGTATAAACTATAAAGATTAACATTGTAATTTAATCCACTTCAAAATATTCCTCTTCATAACATTTACCATGTATGGTATATATTTGCACCAATATCCATTGAAATAAAAGTCAAAATAAGTATAGCTCAATTCACATTAAGCTTTTCATTAATGATCAAGACTCCACTTTTTGTAAAATAAAACACAAAAAAACAAAAAGAAACAAAAACTCACTTCCATCAAAAGTGTATTTTTTAATATATATATATATATATATATATGGTGATGAGTTAAAAAATATATGTATCTTTAATTAGTTTAATAACAATAAATATAACTTTGTCACATAAGCAAAAGAAATTGCAAAAACAAAAATAGCGAGCATAATTCAGCAGTAATTGACATGTACTTCGAACTAAAGTAGGAAAAAATAATAAACTCATAAATTTTATCTATCTTACCAGTAACCCATTTCCTTGGGTATGCAATAATATTAGACCAAACCATTTTAAAGTCCCTCATTTGTCTTTTTTTTTTTTTTTTTTTTAAAAAAATAATTATTATATTATTATTATTTCTTTTCTTTTTTCCTTTTTCTTTTAAGATCGTGATTAGTTTATTTAACTATGTGACATATTGTACCATATCTACCTAGCCAAAAATTGTCTAAGGGGGTGTTTGGGGCACTGAATAGGTTATAATAACCCCCCTTATTATAACCTATTCAGTGTTTGGGGCATCAACAAAAATAAATGGTGAGGTGGGTTATTTTTACCCTCGATTATTTTATCCATTCTCTACAGTAACCATCATTCAACCCACCCGATTATTCTATCCATTTTCTACGGTAACTCTCTCCTCTCTTCTTCCATGCGACTCTTTGACTTTTCCGATGACCGACGGCCGCCGTCGGCCGGCGAAGTTTCCGGCGACTTTTCCAACGGCCGCCGACGACTTTTCCGGCCACCGATTTTTTTTTTCTTATTTCTTCTTATTTTCATTTTGAAAAATATAAAAAATGAAAATAAAGAAAAAAAAAACAAAAACATCGAAGGTTGCTGGAAAAGTCATTGACAACATTGAAGGTTAACCAACTTTTAAAAAAACTAATATGATTTTTGAACTAAACATTTACAATTTTTATTTTGGCAATACTAATAATTAACTAATATGATTTTTCTATACCAAATCCTAAACTTTTTTGTTTTGTAAAAAAAAAATATATCATAAAAAAAAACTAGAAAAAGAAAGCAGTCAGTTTGAACATTTGATTCAGAACTCCATGTTAAAACAGATCAACACTCCAAACACAGACTATTTTATCCCAGACTAAAATAATCTGCATCCCAAACACAGATTATTTTATCCCAGACTAAAATAATCTGCACCCCAAACACAGATTATTTTATCTCAGACTATAATAATCTGCACCCCAAACACAGATTATTATAACTCCCAGACTATTATAACCCCCAGATTATTATAACCACCAGATATTATAACCAATTCAGCGCCCCAAACAGCCCCTAAAAGATTAAGTCACATCAATGACAAGACCTAAATAAAAGCATAATTTAAAATTTAGAGACATTAAATTTTTTTTACAGTTTAGAGACTAAACACAATGTTCAAAATGAAAAGATCTAAATTTATAATTCAATAAAAAAAAAATGAAAGAATGATTGAATTACAATGCTAGAACAATTTTTTTTTTTTTTGAGAAGAAATACTTTTATTAAAAACGATTAAGATCCCGAAGGAACATCACCTGTGGGACAAGGTCCCCCACAGTAGTGATTACCGCTACAAATATCCGCTGCATTTAATTGTATTAACCAATCAGGAAAAAAATTAGCCCATATTAGAAATATGTGTTTAATAAAATAACTAAATTAATCCTTCCAAAGTATCTTTGGATATAATGTCAAAGGGACTATAAACAAAATTTAGTCACACAACCCTTCTTATTTAATTCATCATAAATATGAGATCTGCCAGCAAATATACATTAATGAAACAAATCAGACACCATTTATGTAAACATTGCCTCATTTTCAAACAAACAACTCTAGGCTTAGAAAAAAAGAAGCCAGTCATTTGAGAAGCTTTCATAAAAAAAAAAAATACCATCTTCCTTTCTCACTCAGCTATATATTTTTACACAATTTCTACCTACAACAAAATCCAGACCGAGCGAGCGAGTCAACGACGCTGGAGTCTCTGTTTATACTCGATAGGGAAAATCAGCACTGAATCTAAACAGAGGCCGCCTTTTGTGTGTGTGCAGTCGATCTGAGTCATAGAGAATTTGATCCTTGTCGATTCGTTTCGAGCATCGACGTGAAAGTTACCAGCATGGTGCAGAGACCATTTTCCAGCTTCTTCTAAGTAGCATTGAGTTTTGGCATGCTGACCATCAGAAGTCCAAAGCTGGAATTGCACGGGCTTTATGTTCCAACCATGAACGTGCTCGAGGTTATAGATTCGACGGCCAAACCTCTTCGACGTCCGACCCAATTGTAACCTGAAGTATATGCTGTAAGTTCCTGGTGGGAATGGGAAGTCTACCTCTCCACCAACTTCAAACCACCATATTTGCTGAAGATATGCAACAGTGTTGAACCTGCAAGTGAGCAAATGAAAAACCGATATCAGTTCCCACTGAACGGTGCGAGCAACGATAACCCGAGAGCACCACGACAAGGACAAGATGAACAGAGCACATCATGCATGATATTTCATTGATGATACAAACTTATACTGTTAAACATATCCTTCAGTTCTATCAGCTTCAAAAGATCTTCAAATATCAATGATTCAGTGACATAGTAAGACTTCATCAAGAATACTACTAAAAACGATACCGATACGATACTAATACTAATACGCAAAAAAAAAAAAAAACGCTTTCTCGAACACAAAAACTATTTGCAGAACGCTTTGATGAACATTCCATTTTAGATGTTAAAAACTCACATCCATACCAGATCTTGGTTGGGCAAATCATTGTTCTTCCCAAACTTGGAATGTTTGGTTTAAAAACAACTTTCCATATAATCATTCTTCGTCAAACAAACAGATGTACCAAAATGCTATTGCAAAAAGCAAATACTTAAACATTAAGATTGGACAAACAAGATCAAACCATAATCCATGAAATTCAGGCAAGCAAATTTGATGTATCGTTTCGACTCTCATCAGTCATCACAATCTAAACATCAATGATAAGAAACAAGCAGAGATTGATTTCCACATCCTAATTCCGAAGATTCATTCCAATGCAATCAACAGACAGACACAACAAATTAGTTCAGTTTCAATATGTTTATGATGAATCTAACTGACCTCGATTCTTCAGTCGAGATGCGATTCCAATATCTCCGATCATCAATCCCAGTTATCCTCAAATCCATCGAAGAAATTGATAAGCAAACACCGCCTGAATGTTTATCCAGCCAAACTTTCTGAAACGAAAAAGAAAACAGAAATTCAACAAACGATCAGACAGAGCAAAGCCAGAAGAGAAATCAACAAACAATTTGCCCTAATTTTGCAAAATCATCGAATACCGGAAACGGATAAAGATGAAACGATCAAATGAAATTATGACCTTATTTCCACCATCTAACGGATTCTGCTGACAAAGCCTCGTATAAATCTCTCTCTTACACATAATCGGAGCAAAATCCCCAATCACTCGTCGAACAAGAACCCTATAATTAAGGGGCAATTTAGATTCCCAAACGAAATCGGCCCAGGAAGCCCCACGAAAGGCCCGATTGAGCTTCGCCAGTCTACAAATCTCCACCGGACTCAAGTAGCCCAAAACAGCCGCCGCACAGTTCTCCGGCAAGTCGCCGAGGCCGGGCTGCGGCGGCGGAGAGTGCGGGCGAGACCCATTATGGAGGCGGAAAAACAGAGAGAAATTGAGACCCATCAGAGGAGGAAAACGATCATGAGAGAAGAATGAAAAGGGGTTGATTGTAAGAGGAGAAAAGAGAGAATGAAGGTTCTGGGGTTGCTTGGATTTGTGAGTTTTTGCGAAATCTGAGAACGCAGCGAAGGAATACAGCGAGGAATGATTTGGACGGAAAGTAGCAGGAGGGTGGGCAGATATTTGGGGATTAAAAATTTAACGAAAAGGGAAGAATTTGGTGGTGGAGTGAGTGGACTTTGGTGCGATTTGTGGAATCTTTTTTTATCAAGAACAAAAATTTATATGGATGGCTGCTGTTTTTGTACTAGATTGAGCCATTGGTTTTTTTTTTCTTCTTCTTTTGGTTTTATAATTAAAGAGTACAGTTGTCCAATTTTGGTTAGGATAAGGACTTGTATTAAATCTTTTTTTTTTTCCTTCCATTTCCGTTTCCGTTTCCGTTTCTATATAATTTCCTTTTTTTTTTTTTTTTTTTTTTTTGAGAGATACCGTTATCATGTACTATAGTTTAATTACGAAGAATTTGATCTAAACTTAATGATGTGTTATCCTCAAAAAAAAAAAAAAAAAAAAAAAAAAAAAAAAAAAAAAAAAAAGACTTAATGATGTGGATCCATCTCATCACTATCTTTTGAAATCATTTTTATTTGGTTGGACTCTTCATTTGTATTTTTTTTTTTGTTAAATTAAAAATTTAGTTTCTAAATTTTAATGTTGATTGATTTTTGAACTTTTAGTTTTGTGTTTAATAAGTTGCAAAACTTTCAATTTTGTGTCTAGAAGTCTCTAACATATTCAACGTTGTATTCTTTAAAATTAATGAATTTATTAGACATAAATTGAATTTTGGGTCTAATAGGACTAAGACATTAAGCATATAATTTTGTGTTTAGTAAGGTTCGTGATGTAAAAAAACTAATGTTGAATAGGTCAAAAATCTATTAAACATAAAATTGAAAGTTCAAGAACTTATACAACACAAAATTGAAAGTTTAGGAATTTATTAGAATTTTTTTAAAGTTCATTGATCTATTAGACATAAAGTTATAAGTTCAGTGACTTATTACACACTTTTTTAAATTTAAGAATCTATTTGACATAAAATTAAAAGTTGAGGGACTAAATTTGTAATTTAACCAAGTAGAAATGTATTGACGGTAAGATATGAGTTATGTTGACAATCTATTTGTTTGTATTATGTATTACCTCGTCGTTTTAAATCAATGATTTTAGTTTAGTCAATTTGGTCATGTAAGTATTTAAGCAATGGTTTTTTTTTTTTTTTGTCAAGTTCAATGAATGTGGGGTGAAGAATTGAAATTAGGTAATAGGTATTTTATCCACTTAACTATATTGGAATTGTCAAATAATTGTTGGGATTCATTGAAGTTTTTGACTTACCTACTTTTATTTCATATAATTGGCTTATTTTCTCGTGTTACTTAGTACTCATCACATCTTGTTAATCGAATCAAACTATCACGTCAATATGAATAACGATATTACGTTGAAGACTTATTAAAATTAAGTGACTAAATAAATAGGATAGTTGAAACATACACAACTAAATTTTTAAAATTTTAAAAGAAATAATTGTGAATATGAAAAGAAAAACATAAATAAATTTTACAAGTTTTTTAGAATAATACATTATTATAGATCAATAGGCGGGTTAAAAAGTTATTACTATGATTATAATTAATTATCGTTTTTATCAACGTTGCATAAAATATTTAACCCCATTATTGAAGCTAATAAATAATTTATAGATTTACCAAAGTGAGCATAGTTTAGCGGTATTTGACATATCTCCTCAACCACGAGATAAAAGGTTCAAATCTCCAATCCCCAAATCCAAATGTTGTTAAACTTTAAAAAGAAAAAGATTTATAGATTTTAAAAGAATATTATATTTGTAATTATTTTTTAAAAAAATGCATATTTATAAATATTATAAAATACCAAGCTATTCGCTAAAATGGAGCACTAGCCTATTCCATTGGTTATTTTATTTTATTCCTTTATCAAACGTATGAAGTTTGAATAGAATATTCCGTCAATGAATAATAGTGAGGATAGGATCGGACTCGTTTGATAACGTTCTCGTTTTCCATTTCTCGTTTTTTGTTTCTTGTTTCCTGTTTCTTCTTTCTTGTTTTTTAAGAACTAAAAACAGAAACATGTTTGATAACTATTTCTGTTTCTTGTTTCTCTAAAAAAAGAAATAGAAACAGATATGTGTTTGATAACTATTTCTCGTTTCTTGATTTTTAGTTGAAATAAAATTTGGTACATATAATATAAACATTATATATGACATACATTAAAATTATAGTCAGAGGTTGTCGGTGACGGCTGGTCGGCAGAGGTCGGCGGCGGCCGGTAGTCGAAGGTCGACGGTGGTGACCCGTAGTTGGAGGTCGAAGGTCGCGACCGGTCGACGGTGTTGGGTTTTATGCCCTAAAACTCGTAGATAGTAAATGTACTTTTGACCGGACATTAATAAAATGATGTATTATTCCTTTATCTATGTTTGTATAATGCAATCTTGTCTTATTAACCCTA
Source organism: Luffa aegyptiaca (assembly GCA_017139565.1). NCBI lineage: Eukaryota > Viridiplantae > Streptophyta > Magnoliopsida > Cucurbitales > Cucurbitaceae > Luffa > Luffa aegyptiaca. Next base: position 40,428,621 of record CM029405.1, on the reverse strand, counting down.
ATCCAATAAAACTAAACAGAGGGACTTCTGTTTGCTGGTTGGACCTCAAACGAGTTGTTCATTAGAGGAGCACTGGTACTTAAGGATAAAGAGGTAATCCAGGGGTAAAATGATAATTTGACCTATCTGGGGTACGAACACACGTGAAGGACTGACTTGCTGTTGATGGTCGATATCCGTGGACACAGAAATATATATGCAGTGAGAAGAGTGCATCTGTGGTTCTATAGTGGAGTGAACCACAGTTAACGAACATTGATTAACTTGGTTAATGAGTTTAGCCAATTAATTTCATATCGTTGGAGCTTCTGATCTGTAGGTCCATTAGGTCCCACCGGTAGCTCATTTAGGGCGTTGAGTTAAATTTCTAAAGGGGAATTGTATATTCGAAGGTGTTTGAATATTAAGTTTAAAATATGAATTGGATTCATATTAAAACTATAGGTTATAATTAATGTCCATTGGATGCACATTAATACTATAGTCCAAATGAGAGAAATATAATTAAATATTTGATATTTAATTATAGTATTAATTAATTGGTGAATTAATTAATTATTTGTTTTAATTTAATTTGATTAAATTTGATTTAATTGAATTACATTAAAACTATAGATTATGTGGTATATTTGTATAAATGTGTTTTATATAAATATAAATTAAATTAATTGTTAATTTAATTGATTTAATTATTAATTTTAATTAATAATTAATCTTATCAGTTTTAACTGATAAGATTTGTTAAACCCACTTACCTATTCTTTCTCCACGATTGGTGAGAGTTTTGAGGGAAGTTACTAATAACCTATTATTCAATCGATCCCTCAGACTACGGTTAGCCTCTCTCACGCAATCTCTCTCACACTCTCTGCGCTTTTCTCCCAAGAAAGACAGAGACCAAAAATTCTCCCAAAAACCTTAGAGATTTTTGCTCCCACAAGCTACCAACGCGAAATCCTTCACGAGGATACCGGTGTGAACAAGTGGTGGTGTTCCTTACCAAATTACAGCAAAGAGTCTCCTTGAAGGTTGCTGGAATTTTGGATCAACAGGTAGAATTTGGTGAAACTCGATCAAGAAAACTCCTAGTAGTAAGTATTTCTTTTCTTGATCGATAGGATCTCTCAATCTAGATTAGATCTAGGTTATTTATGAATTTCCAGCATGTTTTTATAGCCTTTACAGTAGGTTTAATATGATTTTATTCTGCTGTGATATATTTGCAAACCGTATTGGTTTTTCTATTAAAATAAAAATACAGTGTGGTTCTTGTTGTTCTTCCGCTGCGTAGGGCTTTAACCCCTTTCAGACGGAGGCCGGTCAGTGGAGGTCGGTGGTGGCTGGTTAGCGGAGGTCGACGAAACCTGGTAGTTGGAGATCGACGGTAGCGTCTAGTAGTCAGAGGTCGACAGTGGAGGTCGGTCAGCAGAGGTCGGTGGCGGCCGATATAGTTAGAAGTCGTCGGTAGCGGTTGGTCGGTGGAGGTCGAAGACGGCCGGTAGTCGAAGGTTGACGGTGGCGGTAGATCAGCGGAGGTCGACAGCGGTCGATGGTCATAGGTCAACAATAGCAATCGGCCGCCACCGGTAGTTGGAGGTCAATGATGGCAGTCGATTGACGGAGGTCGGCGACGACTGGTAGTCGGAGGTGGACGGTGACAGTCATTCGACAAAGGTCGACGGCGGTCGGTAGTCGAAGGTTGACGGTGGCGGTCGGTCGGCGGTGGTCGACAGCGACCGGTCGTTGGAGGTCGACAATAGCGGTCAGCCACGATCGGTAGTTAGAGGTCGACAATAGCGGTCGACAACGACCGGTAGTCGGAGGTCGACGGTGGTGGTCGGTCGGTGCACTCCGGTCGACAGCGGTCGAAGGTTGAAGGTAACGATCGGTTGCGACTGGTAGTCAGAGTTCGACGATGGTGGCCGGTCGATGGAGGCCGGCGACGACCGGTAGTCAGAGGTGGACGGTGGCGCTCGGTCGCGGAGGTCGACGACAGCTAATAGTTGGAGGTCGATGGTGGTGGTCGGTTGGTGGAGTCGACAGAGGCTGGTCGTCGGAGGTCGACAGTGGCGGTTGGTCGCAGCCAGTATTCAGAGGTTGACGGTGGGGGTCGATCAACGGAAGTCGGCAACGATCGGTAGTCCGTGGTCGACTGTGGCGGTCGATTGGCGGAAGTCGGCGACAACCGATAGTCGAAGGTCGATGGAGGCGATCGGTCTGCCACGGCTGATAGTCGGAGGTTAACAGTGGTGGCTGGTCGGCGGAGGTCAGCGACGACCGATAGTCGAAGGTCAACGATGGTGGCCAGTCGGTGGAGCTCAGCGACGACCGATAGTCAGAGATCGGCGGAGGTGATAAAAAAAGGGAAAAAAGGTAAGAAGTAACATAAATAATAAAAAAATGAAAGAGAAATAAATAACAAAAAAAAAATTAAAAAAAGACGAGGAAGTGGTTAAAAAAAATAGAGGAAGAGAAGAGATTGGTGTAAGAATGGAAGGGAGAGATGGATACATGCATAAAAGATAGGAAAAAAAACAGAAACAGAATTTGAGAAACAACTTTTTGTAGTTTCTCAAATTTGGCCTCTTTTTTAGAAACGTTTCTAGAAATTTAGAAACAAGAAACAGGGATGAGTTATCAAACGAGTCTGTTTCTTAAAAACGAAGAAACGTGAACAAGAAACATGAAACGGGAACGTTATCAAACGAGCCCGAAGGGACTAACAACGCGAGAATCAATCATTTCTTCTTCGTAACTATAATTAAATATTTTAATCTTTTAAAAAAAATTAAATATTTTAACATTGATATCATTATTTTTTTTTAAAGCATACAGAAAAATTAGGTTAAATATTACTTTTGATCCTGAAGCTTTTATGAAAGTAACAATTTAGTACCTGAATTTTGATTTTTTTTTTTTTGACAACATGTGGGGTGAAGGATTCGAACCACATACCTCTTGGTCATTAGTATAAATTTGATGTCAGTTGAGCTATGCTCATATTGGTACTTGAACTTTGATTTGTAACGATTTAGTTTCTATACTTTCAATTTTGTAACAATTTTTCCCTTGAACATTAATAAGTAACAATTTAGTATCTGTACTTTCAAATTCGTAACAATTTAATCTGTCACAAAAAATTCTTCAAAATTAAATGTAGAGTTTTTATTATTTAATATTTGACTTTTTTCAGGAATTTTTTTTAGACAAAAGGCTTTGGCATAATCCAACTGAAAAGAGTGCTCCAAATCTAAGCAGACAGCCAATTGATTTTCTGATATCCAGCTCGCCTTCCAAATCTCCAATCATCTAACTCCAAGCTAGCTACTAGTTTGCTCCGAACTGCCTCGTTCACACCTCGAATCGGTCCCCAAGCTCATAGTTTAGGCCTGCAACAATATTACCGTCAAAGTAAAAACATTTTGCACATAGAAATCAACGAAGAAAAGCACATTAGGAAGGGGATAAACATAGACCAATTGCTCCATCAAATCACCCACAACCTAACTCTTGCTACTCCATGAGCAAGCCTAAAACCAAATAATATGAATTACAGAGATTCAAATGTTTAAATTTATCATGCTCAAGTCCCAGCGCTACATATGCTAAACATATTGGGTCCCAAATTAGTTTATTAATCTATGTAAGAAATTTCATTAAATCTTAACATTAATTTTCACGATAGGAACTATATTTTGGACTAAATTATTACTTACTAAAGTTCAAGGACTATATTTGTTACAAAATTGAATGTACATGGACTAAATCGTTACAAATCAAAGTTCAGAGATTAAACTATTACTTTCATGAAGGTTCAGAGACCAAAAATGTTTTTAACCTAAAAATTAAGGAAGTCCTAAAATTGATTTGAAACAAATAATAATAATAATAAATATTTCACTCTTTTTAAACAATTTGAAAATTCTTATTATTAATATTTCTTTTAAAATAGTGGTGTGTGTGTTTCTTCAACGTTTTTCGTTTATCATATGATTAAAATATCTATCAATCCTCTATCAATTAACCAAAACATTGGTGAGTCGTTAAATGCTTCTTGCAGTTCAAAAGGATTGAGGATATTAAAAATAAATAAGAGACAAAGCAATGTATTGAGCAATTTGAAGAAGACATAAGTCTAGAGAAGTTCTTGGAGTCCATCTTTTATAGTATGTATATGTATAAGGGACTTGTGGTTGATACAAATGGAAGATAGTCCTTAATTAATTTCAAGGTTAGGAATTAATATTTATGTGTTGTGTTAATCTCAATTCTCTTGTTAAATTACTTAACCATAAAGGATCGTTGGGTAAAGTGACTTCAACCTTTGATGACATACCTACTTTGAGTGTAAAGAGAATGTCGTAAATAGTCAGTGGATATAATTCCTAACTACAAAGAATAATCAGGGATGCCTCATATTTGAGCTTTGGGTTAGTGAGATGAAGCTCATATATGAAAGTGACATGAGACGAGGAAGAGTTAGTAGGTGAAGATTTAGGAGATTGATTTTGCTTTAAGAAGATACAAGGAAACAAAAGCAAATGTGGATTAACGCCATAGCTCGACCTAGACAAGGTAACACCACTGCTTAGATACATTTTACTCAAAGTTCCTCAATTTTACATGCATTTCTTTACCTCATAACTACGTGATCATGTATGGCCAAAAAGTGAGCATGCCAATTACCGCTGAGCTATGACGAATTTTCTACTTATTTGTTTTCAAAAGGCTTCTCAATTTGATTATTGTCGTAATCGCTTCAAAAAATATTATATTGATGTTTAAGTTACACACTTCTCACGATTCTCTCTTTTATAGGTTATGTAACGTAATTGTGTCGATTTTTGTTGAACAAACGAAAAATATAGATGTGAAAGTGCTTTACTATCTTTTTTTCCCAGAAGGTGGAGGGAGACTATATATGCACATTTTTTTTAAAATCATTCAAGAGGAAAATTGTGCAAGCTAGAATTGGAAGAAATTTATTTTGTGTGTTGTTGGGTGGGCACACAGATTTGTTTTCTAAAACCCAACATTTAATTCCCAATTACCAAAGTCAAATTAGAGCCACACAAAGTCAACAAAGATGAGCCTTCAACTCAGCCAATTATAATGTCCCTAAAAAAAGCAAGGCAATTCAAAGTCCTTTCCTTTTTTTTTTTTTTTTTTTTTTTAATATATAAACATTTGAAATCTAATGTTTTTAATACCCACAATCATTGACAATTTCTTTTTTCTTTTTGGTAATTCTAATATTCTTAGATAAAATCATTATTCCCTCCCACCAAACTTGACTTCTTAAGATGAAATTATCTAGCACTATCACCAAAAAGGATCCTTCTCAGATAAAAGTGCTTATAAATTAAGCTAGCTATTGAAGCATCTTACCAAAAGGAAGTGACCCAATCAGACAATAGCAAGACAATCAACCTATGGGAAAAGTTATATATGGGCATCCGATGCAATCTCTAGGGCTAAAATAGTAAAATTGACGCGTGGAAGATCATCAATGATATAATTTTCCAAAAAATCTCATTTGATTGGCTACTTAAATGTCTTGTTTAAGTCACTTCTGCAATCTATAAAGATGTCTTGGAATATATATTTGTTGTAAAAACCATCAAAAAAAAAAAAAAAATAGACAAAATGGAAGGAAAGTCTTCTCCAAGTTCTTATTCAAACTACCATTCATTGACAATAAATTTTTATTCCACTTTAGTTTAAGGAAAAATATACTTTTAGTCCTTAAAGTTTGAGTTAGGTTTCATTTTGATCCCTAAATTTTCAAACTCGACAATTTAGTCCTTGAGGTTTGGATTTCGTTTCATTTTAGTCCCTCCATCCATTTTTCCGTTAAATCCTAACGATATGTTGACATGACACCTATTTTTATTTAAAAAATTATTTTTTAATTTTTAAAATAAAAATATTATTTAATTTAAAAAACAACTTCTTCTTCTTCCTCCTTCTTCTTGTCCAGCCACCACCCGTCGATGATCGCCTCCCGCCGGCGAACTTTTTTTTTTTGGTCTCTGAATTTGAAAACTAACCCAAATCTTAAAGATCAATATTTAATAATATAATTAACAAGTTGATATTTAATCTTTGATATAAGATTAGTTTTATAGTTAAAAAAAAAAAATCGTGTTCAATTGGAATGAAATAGAATACCCAACTTGTAAGTACTTTTCTTATCCAAATATAAAATTGCAAAACTAGCAATAGATATATATATATCTATATATCTATCTTTTTTAATCTTTTTTTTTTTTTTGAAAAATCTATCTTTTTTTAATCTTATATATATATATTTCTTAAAGTAGATACATTAATCATTTTAACTAGTTAATCAATAGGTAGGTTAATTAGTTTTTTTTTTTTTTTTTTTTTTTTTTTTTTTGAGAAAAGGTTAATTATTAATTTTTATTATAATAGCCCATCGATATTTAAATTAATCTTTGATTTAGGTTAATCTATAATTATCCCATAAATTAAAATATATTGCTTACAATTATTTATTTATTTTTGTGAAAAGTACAATTATTTAAGTTAATCAATAATTTATGTTTTTTTTTTAAAAAAAAAACTATATGTTTAAATATTGAAAAGAAAAATAAAGCTAGCCATTCAAATTTCTCCAACATCAAGGCCCAAAAAATGTAAAAACTTTCTATTTTTATTTATTGTCTTGAATGTTGAAGCATGTCTAATACTTTCCCATTTTTAATATTTAAAAATCGATCATGTGAATTTAAATAATAATAATTATTGTAGAATCTTTGATTGATTCGTATAGAGAATTAACCCAACGAAATACATTTGACAAGTATATGACAACGACAAAAGAAGGCCATTACGACATGTCGTCATCGATAGTACTTTTCAAAAAGCTTCAAAATTTTCGCGATGTTTATTATGACATTCTTCATTTGCAGCGTCAAAAATAATAAATTAATGAGTGATTAATAAAAATCTAGAATTGGCAATTTAGACCACTCGATTATGGACTGTGTGAAAAGTCTACACGTGTGTGCTTGTTCATACTTCATACGAACCTAATACAGTCACACATGCAAATGTGGACACGTCCTGTATATTCTTCCTTTTCTTTTTATTCTAAATTTTCTTTTATGTAATATTATATCATAAATACCAATTCCACCATGATTTCATGGAGAAGATATACATTTACCATCTCAAAGGTCTTACAACAGTTGAACTAAAAAATATATAGTTCAATGGATTAAAACATTAAATACATTTGTTCGAGGTTATATTTTTGAATTCATACTGTTATACCTTGTTGTTGCACTCAAAGAAAAAAAATTATTGTTTTTATTGTTGTTGTTTGGTATCATTTAGTTGTTTTACCTTTAAAATTTTTAATTTTTATTTTGGGATAAAATTACAAGTGTGATCCTTGAACATTCATAGTTATGTCATCTTTTTTTTTAAGGAATCATGTTTATGTCTATTTAATTCTTAAACTTTAAAAGTCTCTAATAAGTAGTATTCCAACTTTTTTTTTTTTATTTGGTCCTTAAAATTAAAAGTGTCTAAAGTTCTCAAATTTTCAATTTTCTTTCACATAGGGTACTTGAATTTTGAATTTTATATTTGGTCTGTTATGACTTGTGCTAGAATACAAGCCCATACAATGTCGTCTGAAGGCGAAAGTGAGCATAGCTTAGTCGTAATTGACATGTACCCTCAACCAAGAGGTCAGAGGTTCAAATCTCCCCACCACAAATGTCGTTAAACTAAAAAAAAAAAAAAAAAAAAAGCCCATACAATGTCGTCTGAAGGCTTATAGCTTACGGTGTAATTTTGGTAGTGTAAAATTTGATAGTCTGTTAGTATACGTGACAATAACCTACAAGTCTGGGAATATTTCTTCTCATTCATTGAGCTCTATTCAATGAGTAAGAAGAATAATCAAGCAGCAAGAGAACACTACAAGACTTCCAAGGTTTTGCGATGCTAAAAACACGTCGAAAAAAGTTCTTCCGACACGTAAATAAGCACCAATAAAGGTGTCGAAACAAACCCATCGACAAAAGGTTGTGTCAACAAAAAAGACTTCTGCCGATGCCACTTCACTAGCGTCGGCAGAAAACAGCATAAGAGACTTATGTCAGTTAGCGTTGGTCGAAAGGACTTCTGTCAACGCAACCTTGCGTCAGTAGAAGTAGCAGATTGGGACTTCTGCTGACGCAGTCAAGTTTGTGTCGGCAAAAGGGACTTTTGCTGACGCCAAATGGGTGGCATCGGCAAAAGTTTGATTTTCTTTTTCGGGTTCCTTTTGAATATTAATAATATAACCCAAAATTTTTTATACCTAAAATAAATTGTAGACAAACTAAAATATTTTCCAAATCTCATGCAAATAAATTAATGAACTAAATCTGTTTGTACAAGTTTGAGATTAAAATAAAATTACAATGTACCTACACCTTAAAAATTCTAAACTACAAAAAACCTAAAATGAAAACCTAACACCTACACTTCTCGTATATGCATCTTTATTCTCCTTTGAATAAACCTGCTAATTAATGTTCAACGGTTGAGAGGATTTTGAGATAATACTTGATTCCAATTTTCATTGATGAATAGTAGGGCCATATATACACTTTAGGAAATAATGAAATAATCAATAATGAAAGAATACAAGATAAAAGGAAGGACAGATGTACAATTACAATGGAATGAAATAATAACAGAATGATTCTTGTAATGGAACCTTCTGAATGTTGAGGACTCATCCCTTCTTGATGGGCTGGTCCATATCCTTCCTTTCATTCATCTCTTGGCCCAGTTTCTCCTTATCCTCAATATTCCCCCTCAAACGAGAGGGTAATTCGTGAACCCCGAGTTTGGCTCTTAGATAATTAAACTGAGAGTGAGTTAAGGATTTTGTAAGACAGTCTGCAGGTTGTTCAGTGGATGGAATATAACTGATTTCAAGTTGCCCCCGAAGAACCAAGTCCCGAACAAAATGTACATCAATTTCTATGTGCTTGGTATGGGCATGAAAGACAGGGTTGCTGCTAACGCTCTTGCTCCCAAATTGTCACACTAGATTGTTGGTTTTGCTTCACATCCAAGTTTAATTTCATTCAGCAGTTGGCGCAACCAAACTACTTCAGCTGAGGCTAAGGCAAGAGCCCGATACTCGGATTTTGTACTAGATCTAGCAAGACATTCTGCTTCTTTGAAGCCCACGAGACTAAATTATTTCCAATGAAGGCACAATAAGCTGCAATGGACTTTCTGTCATCTATGCTTGAGGCCCAATCAACATCTGAATAAGCTGAAATGCACAAGTCATCACTCTGTTGAATATACAAGCCAAAGTCTCGTGTACCACTAATATACCTTAGCACCCTTTTAACAGCCTGCCAGTGAGTATCTGTGGGAGAGTTCAAGAATTGGCTTAGTTGATTTACTGTGTAGGCGATATCGGGGTGAGTATGTGTAAGGTATTGTAAAGCACACCAATGGTACTTCTATACAGAAAAGGTTCTTCCATAGGGGTACCAGACATAGCAGACAGTTTTGTCCCTTGAACACTCGGTGAAGGAGCACACTTCAGCTCAGGAAGTTTTAGTTTGAACAAAAGATCATCAATATACTTCCTTTGGTTCAACATAATCCCATTAGGCAAATAGTGTACCTGTATGCCTAAAAAATAGCTTAACTTTCCCAAGTCCTTTAATGCAAATCGTGCATCAAGAGTACAAATTAGTCTACTTATCATAGCATCATCATTTCCAGTTATAATTACATCATCGACATATACGAGAAGTAGCAAAACAGCAGAGGCAGATCGGAAGATGAACAAGGATGTATCTGACCTGGAATTTTCATAGCCCCATGATAGAAGTGTCTCATGCAAGGTGTTGTTCCAGGCCCTTGGGGCCTAGCTTGCATACATAATCTGGAAAATTAGCATCAACGTATCCTGGAGGCTGACTCATGTACACAACTTCATCAAGTTTGCCATTAAGGAAGGCATTGTTGAAGTCTAACTGTCGGAGATTCCATCCTTTGGTGATTGCTATGCTCAACACAACTCGAACGGTCGAAGTTTCGACTACGGGGCTGAATGTCTCAAAGAAATCAACTCCAGGACTTTGATGAAACCCCTTGGCTACCAACCGAGCCTTGTATCTTTGTACCGATCCATCTGAGTTCCTCTTTATTCGAAAGATCCATTTGTTTCCCACGACATTATTTGAAGACGAGGGAGGAACTAGGTGCCATGTATTATTTGACACCAAACCAGAATACTCCTGATCCATAGCCTTGCGCCATTGTGGAGTGGCAAGTGCCTCTGTAATTCTAGTCGGCTCCGTAGTTGTCCAATCAATCTTGGACTGAGTTGTCCACAACTTTGGTTTAAAAATTCCAGTTTTCCCCTAGTTACCATGGGATGATTGGCCTGTGTAGGAGGAGGTTGTGTAATCTGAGTGGTAGACGGTTCATTGGTTTGCTCATTAGGTGTATTAGGTGAACTGGAATTGGAGTGTGGTGATGCAATTTGAGGCTGTTGGGTTGAGGCAGTAGAGGGAGAGATTGAGTTTGAGTTATCTGTTTCATGGTTTATCAAGGGGCACAACTGATCTTGAGTTTGGTTTTGAACTTGAGTAGGTGGTGACTGTAAGTTGGGACAGGGGCTTTGTGGTGAGGTATGAAGCTGGAAAGGAGTGGAAGGTGGGTCATTTGTACTGGTAGAGGGATTGATAGATGACATAGAGTTGACAGGATCATTTGGGTAAGGGAACCACATGGTTATATTTGGTGAAGGAAGTGTTGCTGAAGATGAGTTACTCGTACCAGAGGTAACACCAAAACCATCATGGAAGGGGAACTCATTCTCATTGAATCTGACATGTCTTGAGACAAATATTCTGCCACTGGAGTTGAGACAACGATGGCCTTTTTTAACAGCACTAGGCCCCAAGTAAACGCATTTTTCTGTGTGGAACTGGAACTTATGAGCCTAGTAGGGCCGTAGGCATGGGAAACAGGTACAACCGAACGTTCTTAGTGCCTTGACATCAACCTTTTTGTCTAGGAGTATTTCCATTGGTGACTTCCCATTTAAGACCTGCGTAGGAAGAATGTTAATCAGCATACTAGCAACAGAAAAAGCATCCCACCAGAACCTCAGAGGCATGGAAGCTTGCGCCAGAAGAGTGAGTCTAGTCTCAACCACGTGCCGATGTTTTCTTTCTGCCCTACCATTCTATTGTGAGGTGTATGGACATGTCAGTCTAATTTTAATTCCCATCTGATCACACAGCTTGTGGACACCTGCATATTCTTTTCCATTATCAGTTTGTAAAGCTTTTATGGAAGTGTTAAACTGATTCTTGACCATAACTATGAAGTGATTGAATGCAGCCACAGTATCACCTTTCTGTTTAAGAGGATATAGCCATACATACCTACTAAAATCATCAACAAACAGCACATAATACCTAAATCCTTGTGTTGAAAGCATAGGAGCTGGACCCCAAAGGTCGGAATGAACAAGCTCAAACTTATTTAGCGCATGAGACATAGAAGTAGGAAATGGTAACACATGGGCTTTTCCATACTGACAAGCATCACAAAACTCAGCAGATTCATTTCGTTTAAAAGACAAGTTACAATCTCTTGCTATTGATTCAAAAACTTTAGTGGCCGGATGTCCTAGACGCCTGTGCCATACAACTTTAGACTCAACCAGATTTACACTACTTAAACCAACAAAAACAGGGGAAACAGTTTTATTGACTCTAGATGGATCTTGGTTAGCTGTCTTCGAAACATCAACAGAGGTGGCCTTCACATGCTCAAATCGGTATAGTCCATCATTAAGTGTTCCTCTCAGGAGTACCTTGCCCTTATCCTTGGCCTTAACAAGACAAAAATCATCGTGAAATTCAACATATACATGATTATCATGAGCTAACTTGGAAACACTTACTAAGTTCTTTGCAATAGTAGGAACACACATCACATTTTCCAAACTTAGATTATTATAACCATCAGTCAAGCATGAGTTCCCAACATGGGATATTTGTAACTTATGACCATCCCTTATAATTACACGCTCATTACCTTCATAATCGGTAGGATTGACAATGCAATTGTAGTCACTGGTCACGTGGTTTGATGCCCCACTGTCGGCATACCAATTTGGATCAATGACAGATTCAGGTGTGGCCACAAATGGATTTGAATTCTGGTTGGAAACAAGGGCAGTAGGTTGTGCCTGTGTATTTTGTTGATTCTTGTTGCCATCATTCCTGTTTTGAACTTGTGAAGGACCAGAAAATTCCTTGTTAAACCTTTGATAGCACATAAGAGCTATATGACCAACCTTCCCACATACCTGGCAGATTGGTTTGTTGTTGAAAGAACCATAACCACGAGCTCTGCCACGGCCACGGTTTCCACCTCCTCCTCTGTAATTTCCTCTGCCAAAGTAGTTTTGTCGATTGTTTGGGAAATTCTGCTGTCCTCTTTGATTTCCCCCATCTTTGTTGTTTGCCATGTTTACTGAAACACCTCCACTGAATGACACATTGCTTTTCAGGCTGGTTTGCATTTCCAATCGCTTCTCAAATACGAGAAGTTCAGCTCGTAATTCTGACCACGTTATGCTTGGTCGACCTTGCACCATTGCAACCACCGGGTTGTATCCTTCATCGAGACCCAAGAGAACTTGTGAGACTAACCAGACTTCCTGCCTGTCCCAGATTGTCTGTGTGGCTTTTCATGACTCTCAGGTAATCAGCCATCTTCAGACTCCCTTTTCTGCACTGTTGGAACACTTGCCGTAAGTAATCCTCTTCTGCACGTGACTGAACTCCAAATAACTCTTGTATTGCTGCCCAGAGGTCTTGAGCATTGCCAAAGCCCATAACCTGTGTAGCTACTTCGGGTGTCATTGAATTGTACAGCCACCCAAGTAGCAATTGATCAACTGCAACCCAAGAATCGAAGAGTGGATTTACCACTTTTGCAGCTGAAACTGAAGCAGACGCTCCAATGGCGCCCGACTGAGTGCTCATTGCTCCTTCCTCTACTGGTGCATCACTCGGGGTTGAAATTGCAACAGACGGCTGAACAAATTGAGGAGGGCATGGATTTTCACCTGATAGGTGTCCTTCCAGCTTATAGTTGCGAAGAATGGGCATAGCCAGATTCTTCCATAGAAGAAAATTGTTTCGGTCGAGCTTGATCGTCGTAATCTGATTCAATAGCTGGTTGAGCGGCGGATTACTGAAATTGGTGGTTCCAACGGACGAGGCTGAAGATCCGGTTGAATTGACGCTGGCCATTGAAGGCTTTGATACCAAATTAATGTTCAACGGTTGAGAGGATTTTGAGATAATACTCGATTCCGATTTTCATTGATGAATAATAGGGCCATATATACACTTTAGGAAAGAATGAAAGAATAAAAGATAAAAGGAAGGAAAGATGTACAATTACAATTGGCAGACGGTAGTGGCGCGCGTGGACCTTCTCGGTGAAGACGAACTCGGATTCTCCCTCGACGTGGCCGGCATTGTCGAAGAAGAAGAAGTTTGAGCGTTAGGTTCTTGGTTCACGACCGTCGGTGAAAAACTCGTGGGTCTCGTTCTTCGTGTGTCGTGCATGGCTGTTTCGGGCTGTTCTTCTTGCCGTCGCACGCTTGCTTCAGCTTCGTGGGCGGTTGGATTACTCTGGGATTGAGTAATCATGCATGATGATGAAGGTTTTTGTGTCTTCTTCATGGTTCTTGATGTGGGTTTCGGTTTCAAGATGAGAGAATATGGAGAGTTGAGGTTTTGACTTGAATGCAAAAGGTTTAAGTAGTTGGTGAAGAGGGAAAAGACTATAAGTCAGCTATTTATAGTTTTCTAATTAGGTCACGTGATGGTAAAAAAAAAATTCGCGACTGCCCTCTTATTTTTGAAAATGCGGTCGCGTTCCCAAATACACTGGGGAGAAATGCGATCACATTTCACCCAGTTTCTGCCTTCTTTATTTTTTCTGACTTTTCATTTTTCCTTTGCTTTTTCTTATTTGCTGAAACACTCATAAACATGTTAGAAAAGTTCACATGCTTAATCATGATTTATTGTTTTTTTTCCCTTTTTTTTTCTTTTAAGAGAAATTAAGCCAAAACGTTTTGATCAATTCAACTTCCAGGTAAGTCCCCAGGTAGAGGTGTTCCCTACGGTAAGCTTAAATACCTCAGCCTAGCCAGGACTTTCCTTAGACAAAGTTCCCTCTTGATCAAAAAATTCCTTTATTCTAAACTTACAAATTTTTTTCTTCTTTTTTTTTTCTTTTTAAAATAGAAAGGATACAAAATATTATGGACTTTTCAAACTCCCAGGTAAATCCCCAGGAAAAGGTGTTCCCTACGGTCAACTTAAGTACCTTTTCCTGGACAGGATTTTCCTAGACAAAGTTTTTACTCTTGTCCACATATTTTTTTTAGCTTTTACAAGAAAACTAACCTAGGCATTCACAAACTAACCTAACAAACTAATAAAGTAATATACTAAAAACAATTTGCTCAAAACAAAAGTAACAATTTTAAACCTAACTAAGCAAACAAAAGAACAATGAATTAATGCAATGAAACAAATTACTAAATGAAAAACAAAGAAACATGCTGTTGTTTAGAAGGAAACAGTAAGAAGTAAAAGAGAGTGTGAAAACTCCCCTAGTTCTTGGAAGGTTTGTCCTCCAAATCAGAGGTCTCAAGTTCATCCAGGTGGGATGATAAAAATGGAGGGCAATTGAAGCTTCATCAGATGAGCTGGCCAGGAACATTCGCTTGATAGCCTTATCCCTCACTGGAGCATAGGTCTAATAGTCCTACTCCTTTTCTGGATCTTCCTGTCTCATGTTCTCCTAACTCTATAAGCTTCCTGAAACATAAACAAACACATCAAAAGGTTCAAAAGCTCAAATATGTTTTTTTAAATCTTTTACTTATTTAGGCAAAGAAAAAGAATAACTTAGCTGATCTCCAAAAGGGAGATTATAGCTTTATTCCTACTTTGTGTGCCATCAACTTTCATCTTGACCCTAGTTTTTGATAACGGACGAGATTTGAGTCTTAATTGAGGCGTTTTAATAATGGAGTGCTTTGTCTCTATTATTTGCTCACTTAATCTGCTCTTTAATGTAGACTTTGTGGTCTCATCCTCTATCGTATATTGCATATTGTCATCCTCCATGATTTCCTCTTTGATTTCTTCCTCGAATAGCATTTTCTGCAAGCTACAACAAGCGAAGGAATCATTAGGATCGTTCTCAAATCCATCTGTTTCTAACATTTTCTGCAAGCTACAATATGTAAAAGAATCAATAGGATCAAAAGCAAAACATCCCTTCATTTCATCTGGATGTTCTAATGCCTTGAGCACATCGAAGTTCACTTTTTGTGAAATGGCATCTGCATGGCTTACTGCAACTTCTTTTTCTAGTGCCTTCTCTTTATTCTCTTTTTGAGGCGATTCTTCTTTAATCTCTTCTTTCCCTTTTGTCTCCTCAGTATTTTCAAGTGTTGGAATGCTTCTTGCTTCTACTGTGAGTTCAGGGTCTTCATGCTCTAATCCACTTTGAAATGTTATCTCCTTGTATTGCTCTTGTGCTTCTTGTTCCACATTTTCTTTGGTGTCAGGCAAGATTTCTTGTTGACTGTTTTTCAACTCCTCTAACAATTGCCCTACTTGAATTTCCAAGTTCTTTATCGTGGCATCATTCCTTGCCATGTATTCTCTCATGAGTTCTTCCAAGCTAGTTGACACTTGTGATTCCATCTCTTGTTGCATTTCTTGTTGGGCATACTGATCTTGATATTGATCTTCAAAAATAAACAGACATTCTTGCTCCAAATGAGGTGTTGGATCGTTGTTGCTAACATCTTGCTGGTCTTCCCATGAGAAGTAAAGGCGTTGTAACTATTTTTGGTAAGGATCGAAAATGGGACTCTGGTTGTCTGGTTGCCTTGTATATTAAGGATTAGATGAACAAGTTTCAAATAAATAATGAATATTAGCACAATAAACACAAAAGAAATTAGAGTGACAAGCCATTGATGTGATTTGTGCACTCAAGGTTGTGATGATGTCTTCTTCCACATGTGGATTATCTTGAGTTATCAAACCCTTTGGCTATGCTTATCTTCTATCGCCTTTTTTCCTTTTTCTCATTTTTTTGGGCCTACAGGAGGATCGACTCCGAGTAGATCTATTAGAAGATCTCGAGTGTAAGAAGCTTCTTAAATATGTTCCCGTGCGCTCAACTCTAGTTGCTCTTTCTTTCTATCTCAAGGTCTAGCTCGAAGAGATGATGCTCTTTACTCATGCACCAATTTCAACCTGCAAAAGAAACTGCAAATCAAAGTTAGATTCTCTTAAGATAGAAAATGTGGTCGCAATTTGATCGCAATTTCAAATAACAAATCTGGTTTCACTTTTGGTCCCCGGCAACGGCGCCAAAAACTTGGTGTGTCGTCAGCTGAATGGATGGATGTGAGATAAGATGGTAGATAATAATAAAGATAAATTCAGCCAACCCTAGTGCAAGTATACACTGTCGCACGTAGTAATAAAAAAACCTTAGAAGTATTCCAAGGGTATTGATCTCACGAGGACTAAATTGGAAATTCAGATTTGATGAAGAAACTGCTCAAATGATTGCTTTTGAAAAGGTAACCAAAGAAATATGATTGATGATTGATTTTAGAAAAAATAGATAAAACAAGCAAATGAATAAAAGAATAACTATAATAAACAAACGAGGTATTCAACATGGATTCATCCCAAAAGCAATAATCTTAATCATGAAGTATTTAACTTAAGCCTATTCAATGCATTGGGTCAGATTCAACTTCCACTACAAGAAAAAAGCTTTTTTATAGCTTTTTAATATAGCTTTTTCTAAAATAAGCTATGAAAGAAAAGAAAAAAAAGACCGCGTGTTTTTCCCTCCCTTTTCCCCCATCTTCTCTTTCCCTCTCTCTCCCTTGCTTTCTTCCCCTCGACACACTGTGCTGAGGACCTCCCAGAAAAATGCGACACCCAGAAAATCGAAGAGCCCGTGTATGCTTCATGAAAAACGTCGTCATTTTCTTTCCCTATTCTCTTTCCCTCTCGTTTCCCAACCCAGTTTCTTTCTGAATCCCTCAACATCGTGCTGAAAAACGTTGAAAAAACACCGACACCCAAAAAAACAAAGAGATCGTTGTGCTTCCAGAAAACGCTGGCACTGCTATCGGAAAGGCGTCGTTGCTGCTTCGGTAAGTACGCTTCCTCTCTTTTCCCTCGGCACCCACGATTTTTTTTCTTATCCTTGTTTTCCCTCTTTCCTATTTTTTCTCTCCACACCCATATCACTCTTCATCTCTCTTCTCCTTCGACACCCATCTCAGTTATCAAGCACAGTTGTTATATTTACAAAAGAAGGAGTTTGTAGAATAATTTTGTCAAGAAGCGAGGCCCCGTATAATGTTTTGTCTGGAGGAGAAAAATAAATAACATTTATAAGGAAATAACTAGGAATGGAACTTAGATTCTGTAATGCATCTAGTAAATTGAGATTTTAAATTAAAATGGGAAGAACCACTATTGATTGTGTAGATTGAAGATCAATTTAAATTCATATGAGATTTGAAACAAAACTAGAAAGAAGATCGAACAGTCAGATAAAGAGTGTTTGGCTGGAACAAAACACAAGGATCTTCAAGAGACCTTATGTAACTATAGATTTATTTGGCTAGAATGAAACACAAGTAAGAGGAAGAGACTAAATCTCATGATGCCAAAAATCCTTGACAGATGCAGTCAAATGGTATGCCAATTGGGAAAATGGAGTAGTTCTTGACATCCTATTTTTAAAATTGGTAGATTACTGTTATTTGTTTTCTGTTTGTTTGTTTGGGCTCTTCTTCACCTAGTGGAGGTATATGTGTGTGGAATTATTTTATTGTTGAAAGAGTTTTGATTTTTTCCTGATTAGTAGTTATATTGTGATTATTTTGGAACTTCTTAACCTGTAATTAACAGAGTTCATGTAGTTAGTTGGAGGATTGTTATAGGCTTAGCCACTTTTGGTTTATATCATGTTTATTTTTCATTTTTAGGTTATGACCAGTGGATGGATACTGTGTTTTTTTCCTTCTCATTGGTGCATTTCCCAAAATAAGAGTGAACCAAAGTCACTAGAACTTGATGGTTTGCTTGGATTAGAAAATTTTTTCTATGATAGATTAGAAACACCATGGTCAAAACCACCTTCATTATTTAAAACCAATTTGGACAATTTCTCCTTTCCTTCCCTCGACAGACCAATCTTTTACTATCATGGGCATAATGGCACTATCCCTTTGACTTTGTGTTTTCTTTTGCACTATCTCTTTATGTTTTTCCCCATTTGACTAAAGTTTGTGTTTGTTGCAACTGTCGACCATTTCTTTTTTGTTATGTTTTAGTTCAATTTAGTGGTCTTTATGTTGGAGTTTGAAAATCTCGGGTAAGAATAGTGTGGTTTTTGCTAGCCTTTATTTCCAATCTTTCACAAGATTGATGGTTCTAAAGCATATAAAAAATGTTCTTGCTTTCAATTTTACCCATAATGTCTAAGCTAACACCATTGTTGTAGTAAAGGTCCAAATTGCTTAGCTCTGAAGTCTGGTACTTCTCAAGTTGTTCTTGGTAGATTATCTTAAGAACGAATCTGAAAGATGAAGGAACTGAGCAATTTAATGCTTTTTTTCTTTTATTAGAATAAAATTCAGTATCCCTCTTTTAAAATTCTTGAATCTGGACTCTTTTACAAGTTTTTCTGTCAAATCCCTCTTTTATAAGCTAACAAATGGCTCTCCATTGCCATCTCTAATATTCAAAGCTATTTGGAAATCCAAATGTCCAAAGAAGATCATTTCCCCATGTGAGTGAGCAAACTAAATTGGTTCTGAAAATGGTGCACAGGTGAAATTGACATTCAATGAGCCTGAGTCTGAGGTTACCATCTTGAAGTTGATACGTTCTAATGTGCTTGAAGAGGACAGGTTGGTTTTTCTGATCACTATATTGACGATAGACTTCTTTTGTTCAAACAAAATTCAAGCTCAGATTCTGTTGTTCTGTTGTTAATTTGTCATTTTTTTGTTTGAATTAGATATGGGGATGGAACTGTGTTGGAGAACATAGAGAAGGGCTGGTGGGATCTTATTTTCCACAAAATCATAGCAGTTTTTGCTTTGGAATATGATAAGGTACGACCTTAACTTAGAGTCCAGTCCCTTGGATTTTGAAGAAGCTTTTCATTTGCATATCTTCACGAATGAAAATGATTTGAAATGCTTTATGTTTCAATTATCAGATGACAGTGTTGTTCTCGTTCTCATAGTCTGTGTTATCTTCCATCCATATTGAGAATCAAAATTCATTGTTGGATTACGAGCTTTGACATATAATGAGATACAGTTGTCATCTCTTTATCATATTCTGGTTTGTTTATGTAACTCATGATGGTGGTATGTTATCTCATTCATGTTTATTTAGCTGCAAGAATATTGCATTCTTCTCTCGTTAATAACTTTAGCTAATTTATGATTAATATTGCAAGCATTTGGTTTTTCTTTTACGATTGTGAGTGCAACTGTAGTGTCATACCAGGCAGTTGCCAGTGTCGTCCCCTTTCTCCCATATTACCTTGCATCCTTGTTAGGTTTTAAAGAAAAGCATCCATCGCCTCGATCTCCTGCCATTTTGGCATACTTGAAAGTGCAAAACTTCAAATTGATGGTTAGAAATACATGTCAAAGTAAAACATTGGGCCTGTTATTCGTCTTGGGATTATTCTCCAATTATGGAAGTTGTTAATTCACCCACTTCTTCGGACTTCTTTGCACATATTCTCCAAACAAGCATCAGAATTAAAGACCCATTTGTCGGAAGGTCTATTCACTCTCAAATAATCAAGAAAGGCCTTCATCTTGGTGTGTACTTGATGAATAATCTTATGACCTTCTATGCCCACCATGTTGAATGAACTTTCTTTAAAGCCAGATAAGTTCACCTTGGCTAGCGTTTTATCAGCTTGTGCCAATCTTGAGATGTTAAATATTGGGAAACAGATACATGCTTATATTATAAGAACAGAAACTAAAATTGTGTCATGGACATCAATGATCATGGCTCTAGCACAGCATGACCTTAGAGAAGAAGCCATCAGTCTGTTTGAAGGCCACTAAAGATTAGAATCATTTATTATTTCATTGTCATTTCTCTTACCATTGTTGTAATGCTCTATTAGCCCAATTCAATATGAGTTGGGTATTTGGGGAGGACTCTAGATCAAATATTCTTCATATTCTTTGAGGGTTGATTATTCCCATAAAACCTAAGTTATTATGTATTAATACTTCTAAAGCTATTCTCTCGAACATTTGGTAGAAGTTGGGGCCCTTCTATTTGATATAAGTGGTGTTTTCTCATACACAAAATCCAGTTTTCTGTAAGCATGCATCAAAGTTCTTAAATATTATCATCCAAAATATCATTATTTTGTTTGGTTTCCAACCTTAAAATTCAAATTTGATATGATTTAAAACTGTTCTTGTCCAATTGCACTTTATTTTGTAATATATATGCTCAAATGCACTTTATTTTAAGTTTCCAATGCTCAATTTCATTTCTTTATGCAGAAATGTGACAATAACTATATGAAGATATCATATACAAGTACAAAGTAGAAGGTATGTCCATCCCAAATGAACTTTTGATAAGAGAATCATTCTCAAAGAATTTGGATTATAATGTTGAGATGAATATTACAATATTTTATTTTAGCATTTAAATTATGAATTTAAGATGGCATGTTACCTATTATCCTAAACAATTGAAGCATCTTTTCATAGTGGTCTTGGATCTTGCCTTTATATACTCTATCCTTTTAGTTTCTCTTATTTGAATTTTGTATCTAGACTACCGGTGAACCTAAATTTCTGTATGAATATATATAATCCTTTGACACAAAAGGACCTCTTAGCATTTGAAACACTAACCTTTTTTTAGTAACATGATTCAATAGAATTGAGTGATTTTGTTCTTATAGTTGGTTTACATGGCTACTTACTCAAATTTTTGTCTAGTGTTTAACCATGATTAATCAAATTTTTGTCTATCTTTGTTAGTAACAAGGTATTGTGTTGAGGGGGTCAATACCTTGCTACACTTAGTTCTTTTTTAACTAGTTTACTTGTCTTCATCGATATGTTTAGTTGCCATGGTGTTGTTGAGTTGAGTTGTTTCATTGCAAATGGTCTCCATGATATCTGGGATAAATATTTAGGGAGTTCATTTTTGTTAAGATGTTAAGTTGAGTTGTTCCATTTGCAAAGTTGAGTTTCGTTGTTTGAGTTGTTAATTTATTGTGTTTAGGGGGGTCAATACCTTGTTGCACTTATTTATTTTTTAACTAGTTTACTTGTTTTCATCGATATGTTTAGTTGTCATGGTTTTGTTTAATAGAGTTGTTTCATTGCAAATGGTCTCCATGATATTTGGTATAAGTGTTTAGGGAGTTTATTTTTGTTGAGATGTTAAGTTGAGTTTATCCATTTGCAAAGTTGAGTTTCATTGTTTGAGTTCTTAAGTTATTGTGTCTAGGGGGGGTCAATACCTTGTTGCACTTAGAATGAACAATATGAAAAGGAATTCTTAAAGCCTAAACTGAACATTACAGATTCTTTAAAAAAAACACACACATTTAGTCATACATGAACACTTGAAAAGACGTCAAGATGTTTCAGAAACACACTTCCTCCAAAAACATATTAATGTTATGTGGAGAAGTAGTTTGGCATGCTAAAACCAAGTCCAAGCATAGCCTAAACATTAAGAGTTTGTAGAAGACAAAAAGCCTAAAGACAAAGGGACCCGAATTAGAGCACACTCTCGAGCCACCAAGTCCTTGTACTCCTATAATGTTGAATCTTTCTGAATTCTTAGTCACCAAACACTTTGTGAAATTTATATTCTCTTTTTCTCGTATAGTACTTGTCGTCCAAGTCATTGACAGTTCAATTGATCATACCATTAAGGTTACCAATACCTTAAGAATGTTCAACAAAGATTGGGTGCATTTGAATCGGTATGAAATTAATAATACTTACCTATTAGTCTTCGAGTTAATTATCTGATGTTAACTTAACAAAATTGATTTTATTTAATAGTGCTACTAATGAGTACATGGAAGGAGCATGGAATTTTCTACAAGATGTGAAGAAAAGGAAGCCAGATACCAAAAAAATTTTATGTCCGTGCAAAGAATGTAGAAATATGAGACATTGTGATCTTCAAATTGTATATGAGCATTTAGTCATTAAGGGCATAGATCCTACATACAATGTGTGGTATCATCACGGAGAAGTATGTTATCAGGGGGATGAAGTTGAGAATGAACTTGAGGATGCTTTTATGTTTGAAGCAACTAACTTTTATAAGAGCACATTTATGGGATATGAGGACAATATTGATCCTCTTATATCAACGAATCAGAAAAACTTTTCTCAGAATGTGCAAGAGGCAAACACTCCATTGTATGAAAGATGCACAAAATACACAAAGATGTCAGCAGTTGTAGTATTATATAAACTTAAAACTTTCAATGGTTGGTCAGATACAAGTTTCACTAGTCTTTTGGAGTTGTTGCATGACATGCTCCCAACAGATAATGTTATCCCAAGATCCATTTATGAAGTTAGAAAATTATTCAAGACATTTGATTTAGGCTACCAAAAAATTCATGCATGTGTTAAGGATTGTTGCCTATTTAGAAATGAGAATGAAAAGTTAGAAAATTGCCCTCACTGTGCGACTTCAAGATGGAAGATCGATGAACGAACTAATCAAATAAAAAAAGGTGTGCCTGCTAAGGTATTGAGATACTTTCCTATTATTCCACGACTTCGACGAATGTTTAAGATAAATGAAGTGAGTGAAAGTTTGCAATGGCATTCTAACCATAAAAGTACTGATGGAAAGATGCAACATCCAGTCGATTCTGTTGCATGGGAGTCAATTAACCAAAAGTGGCCAGAGTTTTCTATGGACTCGCGTAACCTTAGACTAGGTCTTGCTACAGATGGTTTTAACCCATTCTCCAACTTGAGCAGCCGATATAGTTGTTGGCCAGTCATGCTTGTTACGTATAACCTTCCTCCTTGGTTGTGTATGAAAAAGGAAAATATAATGTTAACATTGTTGATTCCTGGCCCTAGACAACCTGGAAATGATATTGATGTTTACCTACAACCACTTGTGGAAGACTTACAACAACTATGGAAGGGAGTACAAGTCTACGATGTTGTAAGTAAAACACATTTTAATTTAAGAGCAATTCTTATGTGGACTATAAATGATTTTCCAGCATATGGAAATCTTGCTGGATGTACTACAAAGGGTAAATATGCATGTCCAACCTGTGGAGATAATACTCGTTGTCGTTGGTTGAAACATAGTAAAAAGTTTGCATATATGGGCCATAGACGATTCTTATCAACATCACACTCGTATCGGAGAAAGAAAGCTTGGTTTGATGGGAAAATAGAAGAAGAGTTACCTCCCAAAATAGCTACAGGTAGTGTAATTTATTCTCAGCTTGAAGATTTTGAAAATCATTGGGGAAAAGGTGAAAAGAGAACAAGCAAGAGGAATAACGAAGGTTTAAATCAAAGGTGGAAGAAGCGATCAATTTTCTTCGATCTACCATATTGGAAGGTTGGACAACAATAATTAAGTTTATGGTGTAATGTATTGATATTGAAACTAAGTCACTAACAATTCCAAACTTTTATCGTGTAGGAATTACCGATACGTCACAACTTGGATGTCATGCATGTGGAAAAGAATGTATGTGAGAGTATTGTAGGTACATTGTTAGATATAAATGGAAAGTCAAAAGATGGAATTAATGCTAGAAAAGATTTACAAGTTTTGAAAATACGAGCTGACCTATATCCTCAAGAGCGAGGAAGTCGAACTTACCTACCTCCTGCTCCACACACATTGTCTAAGTCCGAGAAAAAGTTATTTTGTTCAAGGTTGTTCAAGCTAAAGTTGCCTGATGGATACAGTTCAAACATTTCAAAGTGTGTGTCATTGGATGAATGCAAAGTGATGGGATTGAAGTCTCACGATTGTCATGTGTTGATGCAACAAATTTTACCTGTGGTGCTTAAAGACTTACTCCCGAAAGGTCCAAGACATGTAATATGTCGACTATGTTCATATTTCAACAGACTTAGCCAGCGTATAATTGATAGAGAGGTTATGTTAGACCTTGAAAAAGAAGCAGTTGACATTTTATGTCTTCTTGAAAGGTACTTTCCACCTTCCTTTTTCGACATAATGACACATTTGGTAATTCATTTGGGGCGTGAAGCTCGAATTTGTGGACCTGTTCAATTTCGTTGGATGTACCCATTTGAAAGGTAATTTATTCACTTTACTATATATTGGTGATATTTGTGATTCTCTTCTTAATCAATATTTATTTAACATAGATATATGAAGACTTTGAAAGGATATGTACGAAACAAAGCACGACCAGAAGGATGTATTGCATCGTGTTACTTAGCTGACGAGTGTGTTAAATTTTCAAATACATATTTTAAGCAATCAGTTGACGTAGTGATCAATGAACATCGTAATGAAGAATACCACAATGATGTCATTCTAGAGGGTCGCCCTATATCAGCTGGAACTCCAATTACATTACCTGATGACGTGCTTGAGAATGCACACCGATATGTCTTATTTAACACAGCAATTGTAGAGCCATTTATCGAGTGAGTTAATTTATGTAATGTATATTACTTAAATTTAATACAAGACCAATGGTAATGGTAATTCATTTATTTAGGATGCATATGAATGAGCTCATGATCTCAGATCAGAGACTAGTAAAAGATTCTAGTTTACTTTGGAAGATCCATGCAGAACAATTTCCCTCGTGGTTGAAATCTAAGGTGATAGGCTAGTTTATTTCATAAGTGTTCTATCAGACAATCAATGTATACAAATATAACATATTTTATCTAACAAATAGGTTTGTTTCATCTTGCCAGATTGAATTAGATTATTCTTCTGCAAATGACTCTGACTTGTTGAAATGGCTAGCAAATGGGCCAAGAAAGATTGCAATATCTTACACTGGATATATTATAAATGGACAACAGTTTCACATCAAGAGTGTAGAACGATCAACCCAAAATAGTGGTGTTTCTGTAGATGCAACTACATTATATAGATCTAGTGCTAAAGATAGATCTCAAGTTGTGAATCTAGTTGCTTATTATGGGGTGTTACAAGAGGTCATTTTGTTAGATTATTATATCTACCAACTTCCTATCTTCAAATGTGATTGGGCAAACGTTCGTAATGGAGTAAAAACTGAGGAAGGATTGACTCTTGTTAACTTACATCAAAGTCAAAACATATTTATACGAGAGCCTTTCATCCTTGCCTCTCAAGCAAAACAGGTGTTTTATATTAGAGAACATGACACCTCAAATTGGTATGTCTTATTGAAAGCACCACCAAGGGGATTTCATGACTTAGAGATATATGATGGCAATTATATTGATCCATTGACTGAAAAGGAACAAGTTCCTAGTATGTTGGAAGATATTGATGAACATGATGAACTTACTTATGTGAGACAAGACTGTGAGGGCGTTTTTGTTTGAGGAACATATTGAGATATCTCCCAACATATATATATATATTTTTTTGTGAATGTATCTTATTATATAGTCATTTATTTTGGGAAAGTACGTTGTGATTGAGGATTAAACACATTTGTTATATGAAATCAATCCTCAATTACAAGTAAATATACTTTCATTTATTTTGTAAAGAACTTTTTACAATCTTATTGAATATCATATCGATGTTAGTTCCTTAATCATGTGTACTATTTATGTTTATATGAGTCATCATCTAATATGTTTACATGTTTCAAATTTATATCTTCTAGGGGTACGTCAATAGATAGTCATTGTATGAACTACCTCCACGATCATGAAAACGAGAATGACAGTAAGTGTAACTGTAGTTCTAATCTAGGTTAGTATTTATTAACATTTTGGTGCATAATGGTTATTTATTTATTTTGTTTTCAGGATGAAATGGGAGGAAATAAGCCTCCACTCCCTACTAAAAAACGTAAACAAGATTTGTTGGGGCCAAAAGTAGTAGGAAAGAAGAGGTCTACACTCACTAAACATTTACAATCTTGTGGGGAATCATGTTCTATCAATTCATCCATGAATGAGAGTTGTGATGAAAATAGAGAGAAACAAAGTGATTTAAGGGATAATGGTGTGAATGTTCCTAAAAAAGCTTTACGAAGAAAGATTTGTAGTGAGGAGATGTCGAATGACCACCAACTTGAAAAGGTAGTTGTCCATAGAGAAAAATCATATATGTCTCACAATGATCAAGATAGTAGCTTGCCTCTTCCAAATGATGTCAATATGGAAAGATCTTCAATTAATGCCCACCCTCAAGATTTCTCACCTGATCCTAAAGAAAAGACAGTTAAAGATAATCCAATTCCAGTTCCTACATTAGACTCACCTGCTAATCGAACAAGATTATCACTTCGTAGGCAAGTAACCACCTCTAATGAAAATATATTTGAAAATAAAAATCATACAATCAGTGAACACCTACCTGACACAACAGTACCTGACACAACAGTACCGCCCAAACGAACAAGAGGCCTTACTAAGATGAAGACAATAGCTGTGAATAAAGAATCTAGAGTGGACCTAATTTTTAATGAATATGGACAACCCATTGGGGAGTCATCTATAGGATTATCTTCTTTTCTTGGTCCACTCGTGAGGGAAGTTGTGCCAGTGAATTTAGTGGATTGGAGGAAACTACCTTCAAGGTTGAAAGTAGTGTTATGGAAGTCTATCCAGGTATGAAGTTATTTAACTTTATTTATATACTTTTGATTGGAGGTATGCATCATTTTTTCCTAAACATCTTATTATGATTTTTTTTTTACAATTTGATAATTTAGTCAAGGTACAATGTAAATGAGGCTTGGCAAAAAAAGTTCTTTTTCCAAAAGATGGGTGTATTATGGCGGGCTGGAAAATCTTGTCTTGTAAGCCAAATTCGAAAGGCCCCAACAAAGGATGCACTTTTGAAACTTATGCCAGATAATTTACAATCTATAGATGATTGGATGGATTTTGTCAATGAAAAGACTAGTGCAAATTTTATGGTATGAAAATCTTTACTTTAAAAAGTGTAACCTTACATTTTATGATTATTACCTTACTATAAATATTGAACATGTATTTGTTTGATTAGTTAAAAAGTGAACGATATAAAGCCATGAAGAAGAAGCAGCTTCCACATACATGTAGTAGGAAAGGGTATGCTCGTTTGGCTGAAGAGATGGTAAGGATTATTACTTCCAAAGTTTCATTTTATTGTCGTTATTGTATTTGAGTTCATTTGATTTATTTCATTTGGTAGAAACAAAGTTGCTCGGATCCAACTTCAATCACGAGGATTACGTTATGGACAAAGGCACACAAAAAGAAGAATGGAGAACCAGTGAATTCCCAAGTTGCCGAGACACTTGTAAGACTTTTATTCTATTGCTTTGGAGGAAAACCTACAAATGGTATATTGTTATGTGGGGGGGGGGGGGTGAAGTGTAATGGAGTTATCATTATGATTTTGTTATGATATTTTGCTTATGAAATGGATGAAATTTGACTGAAAACGACTTAAAGTTATTGTTCTGTTGGGAGGGGGGAGGCGAAAAGCTTAAGAGAGTTATGTATGTGACTTTTTTATGATCTTTTGACTTTGTTGTGAGATTTTGCTTATGAAATGAATGACTTTGTTGTTGTGTTGTGGGAGGGGGGGGGGGGGGTGAGCAAGAAGTTTAAGAGAATTATCTTTGCGACTTGTTGTGCTATATTGATTATATCGTGATACTTTAAATGAAAATGACTTCAACATTATTGTCCTGTTGGAGGGTTTGTGTTGGAGGGAGGGAGGGAGGGAGGGAGGGAGGGAGGGGGGGGGGGGGAGGAGCAAGATGTTTAAGAGAGTTATCTTTGTGAGTTGTTGTGATCTATTAATTATGTTGTGATCTTTTCCTTATTAAATAGATAAAATTTGACTAAAAATGACTTCAAGGATATTGTTGTTATGTTTAAGAGAGTTATATTTGTGAAGTGTAGTAGAGTTATCATTATGACTTTGTTCTGATATTTTGCTTATGAAATGGATGAAATTTAACTGAAAACGACTTAAAGTTGTTGTTCTGTTGGGAGGGGGAGGCGAAAAGCTTAAGCGAGTTATCTATGTGATTTTTTTTTATGATCTTTTGACTTTGTTGTGAGATTTTGCTTATGAATTGAATGACTTTGTTGTTATGTTGTGGGAGGGGAGGGGGTGAGCAAGAAGTTTAAGAGAATTATCTTTGCAACTTGTTGTGCTATATTGATTATATTGTGATACTTTGAATGAAAATGACTTCAACATTATTGTCCTGCTGGTGGGTGTGTGTTGGAGGGGGGGGGGGGGGGGGGGGGGGGGAGGAGCAAGATGTTTAGGAGAGTTATCTTTGTGAGTTGTTGTGATCTATTAATTATGTTGTGATCTTTTCCTTATTAAATAGATAAAATTTGACTGAAAATGACTTCAAGGATATTGTTGTTATGTTGGTAGGAACGTATTGAACAAACTGATGTTGAGACAATAACTTCTCCAAATAACGTGGTTGAGGATGCATTGAGTAAAGTTCTTGGTCCTGATCGTGGGCATGTAAGAGGATTTGGATTTGGTGTGACTCGCTCAAAATTATCTCTTCTTTCGCAACGAGATAACAAGGTCACAATGCTTGAAAAAGAATGTTTAAGGATGAAGGAGAAAATGATGGAAATGGAATCATTCATGAGATCTTTTATTAAAAAGCAGGTAAACTAATGTTATGTTTGAACTCAAATTAATGTGTTTTTAGTGAACCTCACGGTATGTTTTAACTTAAATTATTATAGGTTGAACCAAGTGAGGAACTTTCAAATGCAACTGCAAGTGTACCTAAGCCAACAAATGTTCATTCAACTTTTCCTATACCATCTCCATCGGTAAATTTAATTTTTAGTGTAGTATGAAATAATATTATTATTTTCGTTATCATTCAATTCTCATATATCTTATATTTTCTTCTTATAAAGAGTATTAATAATAATACTCAAATTAAGTGCAAGTTATTAGATTGGCATGGCTCAGGAGAGATAGTTGCAGAAGGACGTTGGTCTTCTAATGATCCAGCTGCTCTTGTTCATCACATTCCTATTGGACCACATGCAGTTAGAGTTTGGGTTGATGTTTCAAAGAAACCTGATGCATTTTTATGGAGGCCCACATCAGAAATGACATGCATTGAAGAAGCTGTGGGTAGTACAGTTGCATGGCCATCTGACAAAGTGACTATTAGTATGAATTTTTTCTAAGTCTATTTATTTTTATTTAATAAAGAATCTCGTTTTTTTCACTATTGATCTTTCCATAAACATATATATTTATACACATTTTATACATCTATGTAGGTGAATGAAATGATACTTTTACACATGCAAAAGGATCATAGGTGGCAACTCAACTCCATGATACTATAATGTTGAACACTTGATGAATTTTGTATTTTGTGAACTACTTTATCTCTTGTTAGAAATTATATTCGCCAAATTTTATGTATTGTTGGATAACTTTTTTGTTCAATACTATTGACAACTCCATGTTAGGTATTGAATACTTTCTTTTGTAATGTAAGTAGATTACAAAATTTCAATTTGGAAGGAAAGTCATGATATTCTATGAAAATATTTCCTGTGTGTAGATTTAGTTAAACTAAAAACAAGTACTTCAAGTAAATTTTATCAAAATTGCACCAATTTAAATGATGTTTAAATAATAAATTGAATTCAGTGGTAGCACAAAAAGTAAACTATATAGGTAGATATAGTACAATTTACAAAGCAAAAAAAAAAAATGCTATGAAAATATTACATGTTAAACATAACAATGAGAAAAGGTTATAATATGTTAAAAGATAGCATTAAAAATTGCTACAGTATACTAAAGATAGCGTTAAAAAACAGCTATAATATGTTAAAAGATAACATTTAATATATTAAAGATAGCGTTTAAAAAGAGCTATAATATCTTAAAGATAGCGTTGCGAAAAGGCTATAATAGCTTAACGATAGCGTTAAGACAATGCTATATAAACATATGATAGCTTTAATAACAAACGCTATAAAAAGTTTTGATAGCAATGCATATATGCTATATCTCCATACTTTATTATAGCATTCGTCATAGCTATACAAAAACGCTATTAAAAGTCCAAGACTTTTAATTGCAGGGGCTGTCAGGACTTTCGAAAAAAGCTATAATAGGTCTATTATAGCTTTTTTTTGTTAGCTGTTTCAGATACGATAGCTAACAAAAAAAGCTATAATAGACCTATTATAGCTTTTTTCGAAAGTCCTGACAGCCCCTGCAATTAAAAGTCTTGGACTTTTAATAGCGTTTTTGTATAGCTATGACGAATGCTATAATAAAGTATGGAGATATAGCATATATGCATTGCTATCAAAACTTTTTATAGCGTTTGTTATTAAAGCTATCATATTTTTATATAGCATTGTCTTAACGCTATCGTTAAGCTATTATAGCCTTTTCGCAACGCTATCTTTAAGATATTATAGCTCTTTTTAAATGCTATCTTTAATATATTAAATGTTATCTTTTAACATATTATAGCTGTTTTTTAACGCTATCTTTAGTATACTGTAGCAATTTTTAATGCTATCTTTTAACATATTATAACCTTTTCTCATTGTTATGTTTAACATGTAATATTTTCATAGCATTTTTTTTTTTTTTTGCTTTGTAAATTGTACTATATCTACCTATATAGTTTACTTTTTGTGCTACCACTGAATTCAATTTATTATTTAAACATCATTTAAATTGGTGCAATTTTGATAAAATTTACTTGAAGTACTTGTTTTTAGTTTAACTAAATCTACACACAGGAAATATTTTCATAGAATATCATGACTTTCCTTCCAAATTGAAATTTTGTAATCTACTTACATTACAAAAGAAAGTATTCAATACCTAACATGGAGTTGTCAATAGTATTGAACAAAAAAGTTATCCAACAATACATAAAATTTGGCGAATATAATTTCTAACAAGAGATAAAGTAGTTCACAAAATACAAAATTCATCAAGTGTTCAACATTATAGTATCATGGAGTTGAGTTGCCACCTATGATCCTTTTGCATGTGTAAAAGTATCATTTCATTCACCTACATAGATGTATAAAATGTGTATAAATATATATGTTTATGGAAAGATCAATAGTGAAAAAAACGAGATTCTTTATTAAATAAAAATAAATAGACTTAGAAAAAATTCATACTAATAGTCACTTTGTCAGATGGCCATGCAACTGTACTACCCACAGCTTCTTCAATGCATGTCATTTCTGATGTGGGCCTCCATAAAAATGCATCAGGTTTCTTTGAAACATCAACCCAAACTCTAACTGCATGTGGTCCAATAGGAATGTGATGAACAAGAGCAGCTGGATCATTAGAAGACCAACGTCCTTCTGCAACTATCTCTCCTGAGCCATGCCAATCTAATAACTTGCACTTAATTTGAGTATTATTATTAATACTCTTTATAAGAAGAAAATATAAGATATATGAGAATTGAATGATAACGAAAATAATAATATTATTTCATACTACACTAAAAATTAAATTTACCGATGGAGATGGTATAGGAAAAGTTGAATGAACATTTGTTGGCTTAGGTACACTTGCAGTTGCATTTGAAAGTTCCTCACTTGGTTCAACCTATAATAATTTAAGTTAAAACATACCGTGAGGTTCACTAAAAACACATTAATTTGAGTTCAAACATAACATTAGTTTACCTGCTTTTTAATAAAAGATCTCATGAATGATTCCATTTCCATCATTTTCTCCTTCATCCTTAAACATTCTTTTTCAAGCATTGTGACCTTGTTATCTCGTTGCGAAAGAAGAGATAATTTTGAGCGAGTCACACCAAATCCAAATCCTATTACATGCCCACGATCAGGACCAAGAACTTTACTCAATGCATCCTCAACCACGTTATTTGGAGAAGTTATTGTCTCAACATCAGTTTGTTCAATACGTTCCTACCAACATAACAACAATATCCTTGAAGTCATTTTCAGTCAAATTTTATCTATTTAATAAGGAAAAGATCACAACATAATTAATAGATCACAACAACTCACAAAGATAACTCTCCTAAACATCTTGCTCCTCCCCCCCCCCCCCCCCCCCCCCCCCCCCCTCCAACACACACCCACCAGCAGGACAATAATGTTGAAGTCATTTTCATTCAAAGTATCACAATATAATCAATATAGCACAACAAGTTGCAAAGATAATTCTCTTAAACTTCTTGCTCACCCCCTCCCCTCCCACAACATAACAACAAAGTCATTCAATTCATAAGCAAAATCTCACAACAAAGTCAAAAGATCATAAAAAAAAATCACATAGATAACTCGCTTAAGCTTTTCGCCTCCCCCTCCCAACAGAACAACAACTTTAAGTCGTTTTCAGTTAAATTTCATCCATTTCATAAGCAAAATATCAGAACAAAGTCATAATGATAACTCTACTACACTTCACAAATATAACTCTCTTAAACATAACAACAATATCCTTGAAGTCATTTTTAGTCAAATTTTATCTATTTAATAAGGAAAAGATCACAACATAATTAATAGATCACAACAACTCACAAAGATAACTCTCTTAAACATCTTGCTCCTCCCCCCCCCCCCCCTCCCTCCCTCCCTCCCTCCCTCCCTCCCTCCCTCCAACACAAACCCTCCAACAGGACAATAATGTTGAAGTCATTTTCATTTAAAGTATCACGATATAATCAATATAGCACAACAAGTCGCAAAGATAATTCTCTTAAACTTCTTGCTCACCCCCCCCCCCTCCCACAACACAACAACAAAGTCATTCATTTCATAAGCAAAATCTCACAACAAAGTCAAAAGATCATAAAAAAGTCACATACATAACTCTCTTAAGCTTTTCGCCTCCCCCCTCCCAACAGAACAATAACTTTAAGTCGTTTTCAGTCAAATTTCATCCATTTCATAAGCAAAATATCATAACAAAATCATAATGATAACTCCATTACACTTCACCCCCCCCCCCCACATAACAATATACCATTTGTAGGTTTTCCTCCAAAGCAATAGAATAAAAGTCTTACAAGTGTCTCGGCAACTTGGGAATTCACTGGTTCTCCATTCTTCTTTTTGTGTGCCTTTGTCCATAACGTAATCCTCGTGATTGAAGTTGGATCCGAGCAACTTTGTTTCTACCAAATGAAATAAATCAAATGAACTCAAATACAATAACGACAATAAAATGAAACTTTGGAAGTAATAATCCTTACCATCTCTTCAGCCAAACGAGCATACCCTTTCCTACTACATGTATGTGGAAGTTGCTTCTTCTTCATGGCTTTATATCGTTCACTTTTTAACTAATCAAACAAATACATGTTCAATATTTATAGTAAGGTAATAATCATAAAATGTAAGGTTACACTTTTTAAAGTAAAGATTTTCATACCATAAAATTTGCACTAGTCTTTTCATTGACAAAATCCATCCAATCATCTATAGATTGTAAATTATCTGGCATAAGTTTCAAAAGTGCATCCTTTGTTGGGGCCTTTCGAATTTGGCTTACAAGACAAGATTTTCCAGCCCGCCATAATACACCCATCTTTTGGAAAAAGAACTTTTTTTGCCAAGCCTCATTTACATTGTACCTTGACTAAATTATCAAATTGTAAAAAAAAAATCATAATAAGATGTTTAGGAAAAAATGATGCATACCTCCAATCAAAAGTATATAAATAAAGTTAAATAACTTCATACCTGGATAGACTTCCATAACACTACTTTCAACCTTGAAGGTAGTTTCCTCCAATCCACTAAATTCACTGGCACAACTTCCCTCACGAGTGGACCAAGAAAAGAAGATAATCCTATAGATGACTCCCCAATGGGTTGTCCATATTCATTAAAAAATAGGTCCACTCTAGATTCTTTATTCACAGCTATTGTCTTCATCTTAGTAAGGCCTCTTGTTCGTTTGGGCGGTACTGTTGTGTCAGGTACTGTTGTGTCAGGTAGGTGTTCACTGATTGTATGATTTTCATTTTCAAATATATTTTCATTAGAGGTGGTTACTTGCCTACGAAGTGATAATCTTGTTCGATTAGCAGGTGAGTCTAATGTAGGAACTGGAATTGGATTATCTTTAACTGTCTTTTCTTTAGGATCAGGTGAGAAATCTTAAGGGTGGGCATTAATTGAAGATCTTTCCATATTGACATCATTTGGAAGAGGCAAGCTACTATCTTGATCATTGTGAGACATATATGATTTTTCTCTATGGACAACTACCTTTTCAAGTTGGTGGTCATTCGACATCTCCTCACTACAAATCTTTCTTCGTAAAGCTTTTTTAGGAACATTCACACCATTATCCCTTAAATCACTTTGTTTCTCTCTATTTTCATCACAACTCTCATTCATGGATGAATTGATAGAACATGATTCCCCACAAGATTGTAAATGTTTAGTGAGTGTAGACCTCTTCTTTCCTACTACTTTTGGCCCCAACAAATCTTGTTTACGTTTTTTAGTAGGGAGTGGAGGCTTATTTCCTCCCATTTCATCCTGAAAACAAAATAAATAAATAACCATTATGCACCAAAATGTTAATAAATACTAACCTAGATTAGAACTACAGTTACACTTACTGTCATTCTCGTTTTCATGATCATGGAGGTAGTTCATACAATGACTATCTATTGACGTACCCCTAGAAGATATAAATTTGAAACATGTAAACATATTAGATGATGACTCATATAAACATAAATAGTACACATGATTAAGGAACTAACATCGATATGATATTCAATAAGATTGTAAAAAGTTCTTTACAAAATAAATGAAAGTATATTTACTTGTAATTGAGGATTGATTTCATATAACAAATGTGTTTAATCCTCAATCACAACGTACTTTCCCAAAATAAATGACTATATAATAAGATACATTCACAAAAATATATATATATATATGTTGGGAGATATCTCAATATGTTCCTCAAACAAAAACGCCCTCACAGTCTTGTCTCACATAAGTAAGTTCATCATGTTCATCAATATCTTCCAACATACTAGGAACTTGTTCCTTTTCAGTCAATGGATCAATATAATTGCCATCATATATCTCTAAGTCATGAAATCTCCTTGGTGGTGCTTTCAATAAGACATACCAATTTGAGGTGTCATGTTCTCTAATATAAAACACCTGTTTTGCTTGAGAGGCAAGGATGAAAGGCTCTCGTATAAATATGTTTTGACTTTGATGTAAGTTAACAAGAGTCAATCCTTCCTCAGTTTTTACTCCATTACGAACGTTTGCCCAATCACATTTGAAGATAGGAAGTTGGTAGATATAATAATCTAACAAAATGACCTCTTGTAACACCCCATAATAAGCAACTAGATTCACAACTTGAGATCTATCTTTAGCACTAGATCTACATAATGTAGTTGCATCTACAGAAACACCACTATTTTGGGTTGATCGTTCTACACTCTTGATGTGAAACCGTTGTCCATTTATAATATATCCTGTGTAAGATATTGCAATCTTTCTTGGCCCATTTGCT
Source organism: Luffa aegyptiaca (assembly GCA_017139565.1). Classification (NCBI taxonomy): domain Eukaryota; kingdom Viridiplantae; phylum Streptophyta; class Magnoliopsida; order Cucurbitales; family Cucurbitaceae; genus Luffa; species Luffa aegyptiaca. The sequence continues at coordinate 40,392,709 of CM029405.1, read as the reverse complement.
AGCCATTTCAACAAGTCAGAGTCATTTGCAGAAGAATAATCTAATTCAATCTGGCAAGATGAAACAAACCTATTTGTTAGATAAAATATGTTATATTTGTATACATTGATTGTCTGATAGAACACTTATGAAATAAACTAGCCTATCACCTTAGATTTCAACCACGAGGGAAATTGTTCTGCATGGATCTTCCAAAGTAAATTAGAATCTTTTACTAGTCTCTGATCTGAGATCATGAGCTCATTCATATGCATCCTAAATAAATGAATTACCATTACCATTGGTCTTGTATTAAATTTAAGTAATATACATTACATAAATTAACTCACTCGATAAATGGCTCTACAATTGCTGTGTTAAATAAGACATATCGGTGTGCATTCTCAAGCACGTCATCAGGTAATGTAATTGGAGTTCCAGTTGATATAGGGCGACCCTCTAGAATGACATCATTGTGGTATTCTTCATTACGATGTTCATTGATCACTACGTCAACTGATTGCTTAAAATATGTATTTGAAAATTTAACACACTCGTCAGCTAAGTAACACGATGCAATACATCCTTCTGGTCGTGCTTTGTTTCGTACATATCCTTTCAAAGTCTTCATATATCTATGTTAAATAAATATTGATTAAGAAGAGAATCACAAATATCACCAATATATAGTAAAGTGAATAAATTACCTTTCAAATGGGTACATCCAACGAAATTGAACAGGTCCACAAATTCGAGCTTCACGCCCCAAATGAATTACCAAATGTGTCATTATGTCGAAAAAGGAAGGTGGAAAGTGTTGGGTTTTATGCCCTAAAACTCGTAGATAGTAAATGTACTTTTGACCGAACATTAATAAAGTGATGTATTATTCAATGTTTGTATTATATCTTGTCTTGTTAACCCTAATCCAATAAACAAAACATCCATGGCTAATAGAATGAGGCTTGAACTAGTATGTAGGGACATACGGGGATCAATGTTCAAGTTTTAGCCTAAAGGGTCTGTAGTATAGGGATAAGGATGGGTACCTTATCCTGGTGACACTATGGATACGACCCGCTTTGTATATTGATACAAACGTAGTGATCCAACGCGTTCATGTGGTTGACATGCGAGTGGGGGTATCCTGTGCAATGAGTTTGCACAAAGACCGGACCGCGAAATAGTTAACCACTAACTGTAACACCGTTAGTTAGTTTGGTTTCTATTTCACTAGGATGACCTAGGCAACTTGGCCTTAATCCTGAGTGGATTATGGACTCCTGTCCATGAGGGATTGTCTTTTGATTTGTACGGGTGAGAGTGGCCTGTTCGCCGACTCAATAAGCCTACCATTTTGGGGACAAGACCGAGTGGGGAGCTGGGAACGTAGTCTTACAAGATGGAATTCACTCCTTTCCGACATTAGGGTAAGTAGAGGTGTGTTCCCTTAAGTGGTGTCTCCGGGTCTTGAACAATGGGCCCTACCCTCTTTATGGCACGAGAGGGATTTCTGTTTGTTGGTTGGACCACAAACAGGTTGTTCATTAGAGGAGCACTGGTACTTAAGGACCAAGAGGTAGCCCAGGGGTAAAACGGTAATTTGACCTAGCTGGGGTACGAACACACGTGAAGGGCTAACTTGCTATTGACGGTCAATATCCGTGGACACAGAAATATGTCTGCAGTGAGAAGAGTGCAGCTGTGGTTCTTTAGTGGAATGAACCACAGTTAACGAATATTGATTAACTTGGTTAATGAGTTTAACCAACTAATCTCATATCGTTGGAGCTTCTGATCTGTAGGTCCATTAGGTCCCACCGGTAGCTCATTTAGGGCGTTGAGGTAAAATTCTAAGGATGGATTGAATATTCGAAGGTGTTCGAATATTATACTAAAATATGAATTTGGTTCATATTAAAACTATAGGTTATAATTAATATTCATTGGATGTATATTAATACTATAGTTTTGAGAGAGCAAATAGTAATTGAATATGTGATGTTCAATTTTATTTTAATTAATTAATTTCGAATTAATTAATTGATTTAGTTTAATTAAATTTGATTTAATTAAACTATAAGATAAGAGGGATATTAATTTAAATTGGATTTAAATTAATGTTATTTTAATTAATTTAGATTAATTAAAATACAATACAATTAATTGTAATTTAAAATTATGATTTTAAAATTATAATTAATTAAATATATCAGATAACTGATATTTCAGTTTTCTGATATTATGCTTTTTTAAAATGAGACGTGGTCAGTGTGCAGTTGCAGAGAATTACGCTCAATCTCACACCTCTCACGCCTCTCTCCCTCTCTCTCGCTCTCTCTGGTGGTTTTTCCTTTCTCTGAGGACACAGAGTGTTTTTTCCAGAAGAAGAAATCCTTAGAGTTTTTTTTTGAGTTCCCACAAGCTCTCAACGTGTATCCCTTTGAGAATACTGGTGAAACCCCGTGGTGGTGTTCGTGACATTTTTTTCCAGCGAAAACAGGGATTTCAAGTTGCTGTTTTTGGGAGCAATTCAAAGAAATTTTGGTGAAACGATCAAGAAATTCTACAAAGGTAACTGTATCTCGGCCTTAGATCAGTAGGATCTTTTTATGTAGATTAGATCTATGTTTTAGGGCTGTTTTAGCATGTTTTATACACAATTTCAGCATGTTTATATTTGGTTAAATTGCTGAATTTTGCCCAACGTATTGGTATTTTATTCTTAAATTAATTCGGAGTTAAAGGTTCTTGCGCAAGGGCTATTATCCCTTCAATTGGTATCAGAGCCTTCTCTGTAATTTAATTTTTGAATTAAAATTTGCGTTGGCTTTAGGTGGGATTTAATTGCATTATGAATGTTAATTTGCTATGAACTGGAGATTAATTGGCCTTAGATTTACAATTATTTTGATCTGATCAAATGTAAAGGCCCCTGCGTTTTTTGGGCAATTAAATTGTAAATCGAGTCTCTGTAAGTCCAAGTCTGAATTAGGCTGAAGAACGATGAAGATCGGGATCAAATTTGGCCAAAAACGGCGGAAAACGATGAACAATTGCGGCTGGAACAGTGCTGGAATTCCAGAAAATCGAAAAAAAAAAAAAAGAAAATCGGACGGAAAAGGACGCGTGCATCAGGTAGGGCTGACGTCAGCATGCACCATGCTGACGTCAGCGAGGCGCGGTTCAGGCGCAAGGAGGAGGCGCGGTCCAGCTCGTCCGGTTCGGTCTGCGTCAGGCCGGTTCAGGCGCGGTTCGTTGACTGAAGCAGGGGTTCGTTGACCGGCTCGCCTGGGTTGCTGACTGGGGCGCGGTTCGGTCAATTCTGGGCGGTTTTTGACCTGGTTCGGTGGTTTTCCAGCTGGTTCAAGCGGTTTTGACCAATTTTGTGGTTTTGACCGGTTTTGGGCGGTTTTGGCACGTTTTTGGAGCGGTTTTGGTCCGGTTCGGGGCTGCAGAAGGCTGTAATAGGATAGAATTTTGCTTCATTATTGTATTTTAGTTTTAATTTTATCCTAGGGGCCAATTAATCAGTTCATATGCTATTTTATATGCTTTATGGATGTCATCTAAAATTAGAAATCCCACCTTAGGTTATAAAGCATGCTCATGCATTTATGTATGTTATAATTAGATTATAATATATGATTGAAATGCATGGTTTGATTTTCATGAGTTATTTAATATATAGTAGAGTTATATTAAATTCATGAAAATGGAAAAGTATGATGCATGCAATTACATAGTTTTAATATAAGAGTTATATTAAAAATAATTTGTTTGCAGCATGCTAAGTTGATTTTCCATTTTTTGGCCATAATAAAATTGTTTATTATTTAAATGGAAATCAAATTGCATTGAGCATGATACATCCATAGATTAATATAAGGGTTATATTAATTATCATGCAATGCAAAATACTATAGTTTGATTTTTATTAACTTGAATATGATTGTTAATTGTTTTAAAACTATAGTATGCATGATTATAGGTCTAATCATTAAAATTTTGAAATAGTTTAAAATTTTATGATTAGAAACCGTCAATCTATAATCAAGATATGCATGTTCACATAGGATCTTAGGTTAAAATTGAATTAATTTTAATGGGTTAAAATTAATTAGACCTAAGATCATTCTTTAATAGGATTAGAATATCTTACTTAGTTTTAAAATAGTTTTAATGAACTAAGTAGGACGAACATTCCTAAGATTATAAGGGAACTCTACCAGTGAAGTTCTGTCTAAGGATTGGAGGTATTTAAGTTGACGGTAAACGGAACACCTCCTACCTGGGAACGGGTCTGGAACACCGGAGTTGAATTAATCTCAGGTTAATGTTAGAATAATGTCGCTAGGTTAATTAAATTGGTTTAATACACCTAGACATTAGGTCTTATTATAATAGTTATAATAGGACTAGACTTAGATAAATGACTTAGCCGGATTTATCTAGGTTTAATCAAACCCTAAAATTAATAATAGGTTACTTTAGTGGGAGGAAAATTACAAAACTTGATTTAAATCGAGTTTTGCTCCTGCGTCCCTGTGATGTTCACACCGTGAGATCCATGCTCGGCTTTGTGTCGTTTTAGCGCGGCCTCCCTTCGGAGAGTGTTTGCATGGGTCAATACCAAGGTGAATGGGGAAAGTGACTATAGTAAGTGGGAGCAGGACACGTGTCAACGTATCCTTCGGTCTCCGCCCCTAGGTCACAACGTGAGATTCCTATGATCCGCCTGCGTGTTGTCTCGGCGCAACCATCCCTTCGGAGGGCCTGATCATAGGATTCGGAACACCGTGAACTCCTGAATAGGATAGGGTCACTTAGGCTAATTACCAACAGTTGTCTTTCCTAACAGTAGCCTGTTGGTGCGTGCCTCTGGGATCTAAAAGTGGGAGGGTTACACTTACGGGGAGGAGTTAATTTGTTAACAAATCCTTGACCGAACAACGGTGGTTAATATCTAATGGAATATGAGTTATTCTGGTATTAGAAATTGACTGAGAAGAGTCTCATTTTAGAGGAGGAACAACTGATCACCCTTCGGTGGCTGTTCTTCTAAACCTCTAAAGCATCATTGCGAAACACAATCATTGTTTTATTAGGGTTCTTTGATTGTTTGTTTGCAAAATTGATTGGATATATGCAATTGTTTGTATTGCTTGTGTGATGGGTTAAGGCAAAGATAACTAATACGGTCACTTGTTTGTTTTTTTCAGCAATGTCTTCCTCTATAATTTCCCTGCTTAAAAATGAACAACTTACCGGCGAAAATTTTCCACAATGGAAGTCTAACCTCAATACAATACTCGTGGTTGAGGACTTAAGGTTCGTCTTAACGGAGGAATGTCCTCCCGTTCCCCCTCGCACTGCCTCTCAGGCAGTTAAGGACGCCTACGAACGCTGGACCAAGGCCAATGAAAAGGTCAAAGTCTATATTTTGGTCAGCTTGTCTGAAGTGCTGGCCAAGCGTTACGAGAACGTGGCAACTGCCAGGGAAATTATGAATTCCCTGCAGGAGATGTTTGGACTTCCGTCCTACCAGCTCCACCACGACGCCTTGAAGAACGTCTTCAATGCCAAGATGCCAGAAGGTCAATCTGTTCGGGAACACGTCCTGGACATGATTAACCAATTCAACATAGCTGAGGCAAATGGCGGGGTTGTCTGCGAGCGCAGTCAGGTTGCGTTCATCCTTCACTCGCTCCCAGCGAGCTATCTGTCTTTCAGGACGAACGCGAGCATGAATAAGATTCAGTTCAACCTGACTACCCTCCTCTCGGAGTTACAGATTTATGAGTCCTTGCAAAAGAGCAAGGGCAAAAATGTGGTTAAAGGAGAGGCCAATGTGGCCCATTCCAAGAAGAAGTTCCTGAAGGGTTCATCCTCAGGGACTAAATCTGTACCCCAGGCTTCTTCATCGAAGCAGATCCAAAAGAGGAAGGGAGACAAGGGGAAGGCTCCTGCACAGGCTGTGCAAGGAAAGGGGAAGGCCAAGGTCGTGGCCGACAAAGGCAGATGCTTCCACTGTAATGCAGATGGTCACTGGAAGCGCAACTGTCCCCGCTACCTTGCTGAGAAGAGAAGAGAAAAAGAAGGTAAATTCGATTTACTTGTGTTAGAGACTTGTCTCGTTGAACATGATGAGTTTGCCTGGATACTGGATTCGGGAGCCACTAATCATGTTTGTCCTTCTTTTCAGGGAAATAATTTCCAGCAGCTGGCAGAGGGTGAAATGACGCTCAAGGTCGGAACGGGAGACGTCGTTTCAGCTCGTGCAGTGGGAGCTGCAAAATTATTCTTTAGAAATAGGTTTTTAATTTTAGAGGACTTGTACTTGGTTCCTAGAATTAAAAGGAACCTTATTTCTGTTTCAGCTTTGTTAGAACAATGTTATTCAGTTTCCTTCTTGCTTAATGAAGCTTTAATTTCAAAGAATGGAGTTTACATTTGTTCAGCTAAGCGTGAGAATAATTTATTTGTGTTAAGACCAAATGATGCTAAGGCTATTTTAAGTCATGAAATGTTTAAAACGGCCGAAACGCAAAACAAAAGGCAAAAAGTTTCTCCTTTAAGTAACAACACGTATCTTTGGCATCTTCGTCTTGGTCATATTAACATCGATCGGATCGATCGTTTGGTTAAAAATGGACTTCTAAGTGACATAGAAGATACATCTTTACCACCCTGTGAATCGTGTCTCGAGGGTAAAATGACCAAGAGGCCTTTTACCGGAAAAGGTTATAGGGCCAAAGAACCACTTGAACTGATACATTCGGATCTTTGTGGTCCAATGAATGTAAAGGCTCGAGGTGGTTTTGAATACTTCATCTCTTTCATAGATGATTATTCACGATACGGTTACTTGTACCTAATGGGCCATAAGTCTGAGGCTCTTGAAAAGTTCAAGGAGTTTAAGGCTGAGGTAGAAAATCTATTAGGTAAAACAATTAAGATGCTTCGATCAGATCGAGGTGGAGAGTATTTGGATCAAAGATTCCAAGACTATATGATAGAACATGGAATCCAATCACAACTCTCAGCACCTGGTACACCCCAGCAAAATGGTGTATCAGAAAGGAGAAACAGAACCTTGTTAGACATGGTTCGATCAATGATGAGCTATGCTCAGTTGCCTAGCTCGTTTTGGGGGTATGCAGTAGAGACTGCAGTACATATTCTTAACAGTGTTCCCTCAAAAAGTGTTTCTGAAACTCCTTTTGAGTTATGGAGGGGGCGTAAACCTAGTTTGCGTTACTTTCGTATTTGGGGTTGTCCTGCACATGTGTTAGTGACAAATCCTAAGAAATTGGAACCACGTACGAGAATATGCCAATTTGTTGGGTACCCGAAAGAAACGAGAGGTGGTCTTTTCTATGACCCTCAAGATAATAAAGTATTTGTATCGACAAATGCAACTTTCTTGGAGGAAGACCACATACGAGATCATCGACCACGAAGTAAGTTAGTATTAGGAGAAGCTACAGAAGGATCAACAAGGGTTGTTGATGAACCTGGTCCTTCAACAAGAGTTGTTGGAGAATGCAGTTCTTCTCGTCAATCTAGTCCTCCTCACGTAGTGGGAGAGCTTCGACGCAGTGGGAGGGTTGTGACACAACCTAACCGCTACTTGGGTTTAACAGAAACACAAGTAGTCATACCTGATGACGGCGTAGAAGATCCATTGTCTTATCGTCAGGCAATGAATGATGTAGATAAGGACGAGTGGGCCAAAGCCATGGACCTTGAGATGGAGTCAATGTACTTCAATCAAGTTTGGGAACTTGTAGATCTACCTGAGGGGGTCAAACCCATTGGGTGTAAATGGATCTATAAGAGAAAAAGAGATGCTGCTGGGAAAGTACAGACTTTCAAAGCAAGACTTGTAGCAAAGGGTTATACCCAACGAGAAGGAGTGGACTATGAAGAAACTTTTTCTCCAGTTGCTATGCTAAAGTCCATAAGAATCCTCTTATCCATTGCCACATTTTATGATTATGAAATTTGGCAAATGGATGTCAAGACAGCTTTTCTGAATGGCAATCTTGACGAGAGTATTTTTATGTCTCAACCCGAAGGGTTCATATCCCAAGGTCATGAGCAAAAAGTTTGCAAACTGAATCGATCCATTTATGGGTTGAAACAGGCTTCTCGATCTTGGAATATTAGATTTGATACTGCGATCAAATCTTTTGGCTTTGACCAGAATGTTGATGAGTCTTGTGTATACAAGAAGATCAACGAGAATAAAGTAGCTTTCCTCGTACTTTATGTAGACGACATCCTACTCATTGGGAATGATGTAGGGTATCTGTCTGACGTAAAAGAATGGCTAGCAGCTCAATTCCAAATGAAAGATTTGGGTGAGGCCCAGTATGTTCTTGGCATCCAGATTATTCGGGATAGAAAGAACAAATCGCTAGCTCTGTCTCAGGCAACGTATATCGACAAGATGCTGGCTCGATATTCGATGCAGAACTCCAAGAAGGGCTTGTTGCCTTTCAGGCATGGGGTTCACTTGTCTAAGGAACAGTCTCCTAAGACACCTCAAGAGGTTGAGGATATGAGACGGATTCCCTACGCCTCTGTCGTGGGTAGCTTAATGTATGCCATGCTATGCACGAGGCCTGACATTTGTTATGCAGTAGGGATTGTCAGCAGATATCAGTCGAATCCAGGGTTAGACCACTGGACCGCCGTTAAAGGAATCCTCAAGTATCTTAGGAGAACGAGAGATTACATGTTGGTGTTTGGGGCTAAGGAGTTAGTTCTCACGGGTTACACCGACTCTGACTTCCAAACTGACAAGGATTCTAGGAAATCTACGTCAGGGTCAGTTTTCACCCTTAACGGGGCAGCTGTAGTTTGGAGGAGTATAAAGCAAGGATGCATCGCAGACTCCACGATGGAGGCTGAGTATGTAGCTGCTTGTGAAGCAGCTAAGGAAGCTGTTTGGCTAAGGAAGTTCTTGACAGATTTGGAAGTTGTTCCAAATATGAACTTGCCCATTACGTTATACTGTGACAACAGTGGGGCTGTAGCCAATTCAAAGGAACCTCGCAGCCACAAAAGAGGTAAACACATAGAGAGGAAGTATCATCTGATTCGTGAGATTGTGCAAAGAGGAGATGTGGTCGTGACCAAGATCGCTTCCGAGCACAACATTGCTGATCCGTTTACGAAGGCCCTCTCGGCTAAAGTGTTCGAGGGTCATCTAGAAAGTCTAGGTCTGCGAGACATGTATATAGCGTAATCTAGGGCAAGTGGGAGATGTGTAATGGGTGTAAGGATGCCCTAGTTTATTGTATTTTGTATATTTACTTTTTATGTAATGTACAACATACATGTACCGTTTCCAGCTTTGGATTATATTGTATATACTTTCCCTGTAACTTGAGTTTTAGTTCAAGTGGGAGTTTGTTGGGTTTTATGCCCTAAAACTCGTAGATAGTAAATGTACTTTTGACCGAACATTAATAAAGTGATGTATTATTCAATGTTTGTATTATATCTTGTCTTGTTAACCCTAATCCAATAAACAAAACATCCATGGCTAATAGAATGAGGCTTGAACTAGTATGTAGGGACATACGGGGATCAATGTTCAAGTTTTAGCCTAAAGGGTCTGTAGTATAGGGATAAGGATGGGTACCTTATCCTGGTGACACTATGGATACGACCCGCTTTGTATATTGATACAAACGTAGTGATCCAACGCGTTCATGTGGTTGACATGCGAGTGGGGGTATCCTGTGCAATGAGTTTGCACAAAGACCGGACCGCGAAATAGTTAACCACTAACTGTAACACCGTTAGTTAGTTTGGTTTCTATTTCACTAGGATGACCTAGGCAACTTGGCCTTAATCCTGAGTGGATTATGGACTCCTGTCCATGAGGGATTGTCTTTTGATTTGTACGGGTGAGAGTGGCCTGTTCGCCGACTCAATAAGCCTACCATTTTGGGGACAAGACCGAGTGGGGAGCTGGGAACGTAGTCTTACAAGATGGAATTCACTCCTTTCCGACATTAGGGTAAGTAGAGGTGTGTTCCCTTAAGTGGTGTCTCCGGGTCTTGAACAATGGGCCCTACCCTCTTTATGGCACGAGAGGGATTTCTGTTTGTTGGTTGGACCACAAACAGGTTGTTCATTAGAGGAGCACTGGTACTTAAGGACCAAGAGGTAGCCCAGGGGTAAAACGGTAATTTGACCTAGCTGGGGTACGAACACACGTGAAGGGCTAACTTGCTATTGACGGTCAATATCCGTGGACACAGAAATATGTCTGCAGTGAGAAGAGTGCAGCTGTGGTTCTTTAGTGGAATGAACCACAGTTAACGAATATTGATTAACTTGGTTAATGAGTTTAACCAACTAATCTCATATCGTTGGAGCTTCTGATCTGTAGGTCCATTAGGTCCCACCGGTAGCTCATTTAGGGCGTTGAGGTAAAATTCTAAGGATGGATTGAATATTCGAAGGTGTTCGAATATTATACTAAAATATGAATTTGGTTCATATTAAAACTATAGGTTATAATTAATATTCATTGGATGTATATTAATACTATAGTTTTGAGAGAGCAAATAGTAATTGAATATGTGATGTTCAATTTTATTTTAATTAATTAATTTCGAATTAATTAATTGATTTAGTTTAATTAAATTTGATTTAATTAAACTATAAGATAAGAGGGATATTAATTTAAATTGGATTTAAATTAATGTTATTTTAATTAATTTAGATTAATTAAAATACAATACAATTAATTGTAATTTAAAATTATGATTTTAAAATTATAATTAATTAAATATATCAGATAACTGATATTTCAGTTTTCTGATATTATGCTTTTTTAAAATGGGACGTGGTCAGTGTGCAGTTGCAGAGAATTACGCTCAATCTCACACCTCTCACGCCTCTCTCCCTCTCTCTCGCTCTCTCTGGTGGTTTTTCCTTTCTCTGAGGACACAGAGTGTTTTTTCCAGAAGAAGAAATCCTTAGAGTTTTTTTTGAGTTCCCACAAGCTCTCAACGTGTATCCCTTTGAGAATACTGGTGAAACCCCGTGGTGGTGTTCGTGACATTTTTTTCCAGCGAAAACAGGGATTTCAAGTTGCTGTTTTTGGGAGCAATTCAAAGAAATTTTGGTGAAACGATTAAGAAATTCTACAAAGGTAACTGTATCTCGGCCTTAGATCAGTAGGATCTTTTTATGTAGATTAGATCTATGTTTTAGGGCTGTTTTAGCATGTTTTATACACAATTTCAGCATGTTTATATTTGGTTAAATTGCTGAATTTTGCCCAACGTATTGGTATTTTATTCTTAAATTAATTCGGAGTTAAAGGTTCTGTTTGTTTTTCCGCTGTGCAAGGGCTATTATCCCTTCAGAAAGTACCTTTCAAGAAGACATAAAATGTCAACTGCTTCTTTTTCAAGGTCTAACATAACCTCTCTATCAATTATACGCTGGCAAAGTCTGTTGAAATATGAACATAGTCGACATATTACATGTCTTGGACCTTTCGGGAGTAAGTATTTAAGCACCACAGGTAAAATTTGTTGCATCAACACATGACAATCGTGAGACTTCAATCCCATCACTTTGCATTCATCCAATGACACACACTTTGAAATGTTTGAACTGTATCCATCAGGCAACTTTAGCTTGAACAACCTTGAACAAAATAACTTTTTCTCGGACTTAGACAATGTGTGTGGAGCAGGAGGTAGGTAAGTTCGACTTCCTCGCTCTTGAGGATATAGGTCAGCTCGTATTTTCAAAACTTGTAAATCTTTTCTAGCATTAATTCCATCTTTTGACTTTCCATTTATATCTAACAATGTACCTACAATACTCTCACATACATTCTTTTCCACATGCATGACATCCAAGTTGTGACGTATCGGTAATTCCTACACGATAAAAGTTTGGAATTGTTAGTGACTTAGTTTCAATATCAATACATTACACCATAAACTTAATTATTGTTGTCCAACCTTCCAATATGGTAGATCGAAGAAAATTGATCGCTTCTTCCACCTTTGATTTAAACCTTCGTTATTCCTCTTGCTTGTTCTCTTTTCACCTTTTCCCCAATGATTTTCAAAATCTTCAAGCTGAGAATAAATTACACTACCTGTAGCTATTTTGGGAGGTAACTCTTCTTCTATTTTCCCATCAAACCAAGCTTTCTTTCTCCGATACGAGTGTGATGTTGATAAGAATCGTCTATGGCCCATATATGCAAACTTTTTACTATGTTTCAACCAACGACAACGAGTATTATCTCCACAGGTTGGACATGCATATTTACCCTTTGTAGTACATCCAGCAAGATTTCCATATGCTGGAAAATCATTTATAGTCCACATAAGAATTGCTCTTAAATTAAAATGTGTTTTACTTACAACATCGTAGACTTGTACTCCCTTCCATAGTTGTTGTAAGTCTTCCACAAGTGGTTGTAGGTAAACATCAATATCATTTCCAGGTTGTCTAGGGCCAGGAATCAACAATGTTAACATTATATTTTCCTTTTTCATACACAACCAAGGAGGAAGGTTATACGTAACAAGCATGACTGGCCAACAACTATATCGGCTGCTCAAGTTGGAGAATGGGTTAAAACCATCTGTAGCAAGACCTAGTCTAAGGTTACGCGAGTCCATAGAAAACTCTGGCCACTTTTGGTTAATTGACTCCCATGCAACAGAATCGACTGGATGTTGCATCTTTCCATCAGTACTTTTATGGTTAGAATGCCATTGCAAACTTTCACTCACTTCATTTATCTTAAACATTCGTCGAAGTCGTGGAATAATAGGAAAGTATCTCAATACCATAGCAGGCACACCTTTTTTTATTTGATTAGTTCGTTCATCGATCTTCCATCTTGAAGTCGCACAGTGAGGGCAATTTTCTAACTTTTCATTCTCATTTCTAAATAGGCAACAATCCTTAACACATGCATGATTTTTTTGGTAGCCTAAATCAAATGTCTTGAATAATTTTCTAACTTCATAAATGGATCTTGGGATAACATTATCTGTTGGGAGCATGTCATGCAACAACTCCAAAAGACTAGTGAAACTTGTATCTGACCAACCATTGAAAGTTTTAAGTTTATATAATACTACAACTGCTGACATCTTTGTGTATTTTGTGCATCTTTCATACAATGGAGTGTTTGCCTCTTGCACATTCTGAGAAAAGTTTTTCTGATTCGTTGATATAAGAGGATCAATATTGTCCTCATATCCCATAAATGTGCTCTTATAAAAGTTAGTTGCTTCAAACATAAAAGCATCCTCAAGTTCATTCTCAACTTCATCCCCCTGATAACATACTTCTCCGTGATGATACCACACATTGTATGTAGGATCTATGCCCTTAATGACTAAATGCTCATATACAATTTGAAGATCACAATGTCTCATATTTCTACATTCTTTGCACGGACATAAAATTTTTTTGGTATCTGGCTTCCTTTTCTTCACATCTTGTAGAAAATTCCATGCTCCTTCCATGTACTCATTAGTAGCACTATTAAATAAAGTCAATTTTGTTAAGTTAACATCAGATAATTAACTCGAAGACTAATAGGTAAGTATTATTAATTTCATACCGATTCAAATGCACCCAATCTTTGTTGAACATTCTTAAGGTATTGGTAACCTTAATGGTATGATCAATTGAACTGTCAATGACTTGGACGACAAGTACTATACGAGAAAAAGAGAATATAAATTTCACAAAGTGTTTGGTGACTAAGAATTCAGAAAGATTCAACATTATAGGAGTACAAGGACTTGGTGGCTCGAGAGTGTGCTCTAATTCGGGTCCCTTTGTCTTTAGGCTTTTTGTCTTCTACAAACTCTTAATGTTTAGGCTATGCTTGGACTTGGTTTTAGCATGCCAAACTACTTCTCCACATAACATTAATATGTTTTTGGAGGAAGTGTGTTTCTGAAACATCTTGACGTCTTTTCAAGTGTTCATGTATGACTAAATGTGTGTGTTTTTTTTAAAGAATCTGTAATGTTCAGTTTAGGCTTTAAGAATTCCTTTTCATATTGTTCATTCTAAGTGCAACAAGGTATTGACCCCCCTAGACACAATAACTTAAGAACTCAAACAATGAAACTCAACTTTGCAAATGGATAAACTCAACTTAACATCTCAACAAAAATAAACTCCCTAAACACTTATACCAAATATCATGGAGACCATTTGCAATGAAACAACTCTATTAAACAAAACCATGACAACTAAACATATCGATGAAAACAAGTAAACTAGTTAAAAAATAAATAAGTGCAACAAGGTATTGACCCCCCTAAACACAATAAATTAACAACTCAAACAACGAAACTCAACTTTGCAAATGGAACAACTCAACTTAACATCTTAACAAAAATGAACTCCCTAAATATTTATCCCAGATATCATGGAGACCATTTGCAATGAAACAACTCAACTCAACAACACCATGGCAACTAAACATATCGATGAAGACAAGTAAACTAGTTAAAAAAGAACTAAGTGTAGCAAGGTATTGACCCCCTCAACACAATACCTTGTTACTAACAAAGATAGACAAAAATTTGATTAATCATGGTTAAACACTAGACAAAAATTTGAGTAAGTAGCCATGTAAACCAACTATAAGAACAAAATCACTCAATTCTATTGAATCATGTTACTAAAAAAAGGTTAGTGTTTCAAATGCTAAGAGGTCCTTTTGTGTCAAAGGATTATATATATTCATACAGAAATTTAGGTTCACCGGTAGTCTAGATACAAAATTCAAATAAGAGAAACTAAAAGGATAGAGTATATAAAGGCAAGATCCAAGACCACTATGAAAAGATGCTTCAATTGTTTAGGATAATAGGTAACATGCCATCTTAAATTCATAATTTAAATGCTAAAATAAAATATTGTAATATTCATCTCAACATTATAATCCAAATTCTTTGAGAATGATTCTCTTATCAAAAGTTCATTTGGGATGGACATACCTTCTACTTTGTACTTGTATATGATATCTTCATATAGTTATTGTCACATTTCTGCATAAAGAAATGAAATTGAGCATTGGAAACTTAAAATAAAGTGCATTTGAGCATATATATTACAAAATAAAGTGCAATTGGACAAGAACAGTTTTAAATCATATCAAATTTGAATTTTAAGGTTGGAAACCAAACAAAATAATGATATTTTGGATGATAATATTTAAGAACTTTGATGCATGCTTACAGAAAACTGGATTTTGTTTATGAGAAAACACCACGTATATCAAATAGAAGGGCCCCAACTTCTACCAAATGTTCGAGAGAATAGCTTTAGAAGTATTAATACATAATAACTTAGGTTTTATGGGAATAATCAACCCTCAAAGAATATGAAGAATATTTGATCTAGAGTCCTCCCCAAATACCCAACTCATATTGAATTGGGCTAATAGAGCATTACAACAATGGTAAGAGAAATGACAATGAAATAATAAATGATTCTAATCTTTAGTGGCCTTCAAACAGACTGATGGCTTCTTCTCTAAGGTCATGTTGTGCTAGAGCCATGATCATTGATGTCCATGACACAATTTTAGTTTCTGTTCTTATAATATAAGCATGTATCTGTTTCCCAATATTTAACATCTCAAGATTAGCACAAGCTGATAAAATGCTAGCCAAGGTGAACTTATCTGGCTTTAAAGAAAGTTCATTCAACATGGTGGGCATAGAAGGTCATAAGATTATTCATCAAGTACACACCAAGATGAAGGCCTTTCTTGATTATTTGAGAGTGAATAGACCTTCCGGCAAATGGGTCTTTAATTCTGATGCTTGTTTGGAGAATATGTGCAAAGAAGTCCGAAGAAGTGGGTGAATTAACAACTTCCATAATTGGAGAATAATCCCAAGACGAATAACAGGCCCAATGTTTTACTTTGACATGTATTTCTAACCATCAATTTGAAGTTTTGCACTTTCAAGTATGCCAAAATGGCAGGAGATCGAGGCGTTGGATGCTTTTCTTTAAAACCTAACAAGGATGCAAGGTAATATGGGAGAAAGGGGACGACACTGGCAACTGCCTGGTATGACACTACAGTTGCACTCACAATCGTAAAAGAAAAACCAAATGCTTGCAATATTAATCATAAATTAGCTAAAGTTATTAACGAGAGAAGAATGCAATATTCTTGCAGCTAAATAAACATGAATGAGATAACATACCACCATCATGAGTTACATAAACAAACCAGAATATGATAAAGAGATGACAACTGTATCTCATTATATGTCAAAGCTCGTAATCCAACAATGAATTTTGATTCTCAATATGGATGGAAGATAACACAGACTATGAGAACGAGAACAACACTGTCATCTGATAATTGAAACATAAAGCATTTCAAATCATTTTCATTCGTGAAGATATGCAAATGAAAAGCTTCTTCAAAATCCAAGGGACTGGACTCTAAGTCAAGGTCGTACCTTATCATATTCCAAAGCAAAAACTGCTATGATTTTGTGGAAAATAAGATCCCACCAGCCCTTCTCTATGTTCTCCAACACAGTTCCATCCCCATATCTAATTCAAACAAAAAAATGACAAATTAACAACAGAACAACAGAATCTGAGCTTGAATTTTGTTTGAACAAAAGAAGTCTATCGTCAATATAGTGATCAGAAAAACCAACCTGTCCTCTTCAAGCACATTAGAACGTATCAACTTCAAGATGGTAACCTCAGACTCAGGCTCATTGAATGTCAATTTCACCTGTGCACCATTTTCAGAACCAATTTAGTTTGCTCACTCACATGGGGAAATGATCTTCTTTGGACATTTGGATTTCCAAATAGCTTTGAATATTAGAGATGGCAATGGAGAGCCATTTGTTAGCTTATAAAAGAGGGATTTGACAGAAAAACTTGTAAAAGAGTCCAGATTCAAGAATTTTAAAAGAGGGATACTGAATTTTATTCTAATAAAAGAAAAAAAGCATTAAATTGCTCAGGTCCTTCATCTTTCAGATTCGTTCTTAAGATAATCTACCAAGAACAACTTGAGAAGTACCAGACTTCAGAGCTAAGCAATTTGGACCTTTACTACAACAATGGTGTTAGCTTAGACATTATGGGTAAAATTGAAAGCAAGAACATTTTTTATACGCTTTAGAACCATCAATCTTGTGAAAGATTGGAAATAAAGGCTAGCAAAAACCACACTATTCTTACCCGAGATTTTCAAACTCCAACATAAAGACCACTAAATTGAACTAAAACATAACAAAAAAGAAATGGTCGACAGTTGCAACAAACACAAACTTTAGTCAAATGGGGAAAAACATAAAGAGATAGTGCAAAAGAAAACACAAAGTCAAAGGGATAGTGCCATTATGCCCATGATAGTAAAAGATTGGTTTGTCGAGGGAAGGAAAGGAGAAATTGTCCAAATTGGTTTTAAATAATGAAGGTGGTTTTGACCATGGTGTTTCTAATCTATCATAGAAAAAATTTTCTAATCCAAGCAAACCATCAAGTTCTAGTGACTTTGGTTCACTCTTATTTTGGGAAATGCACCAATGAGAAGGAAAAAAACACAGTATCCATCCACTGGTCATAACCTAAAAATGAAAAATAAACATGATATAAACCAAAAGTGGCTAAGCCTATAACAATCCTCCAACTAACTACATGAACTCTGTTAATTACAGGTTAAGAAGTTCCAAAATAATCACAATATAACTACTAATCAGGAAAAAATCAAAACTCTTTCAACAATAAAATAATTCCACACACATATACCTCCACTAGGTGAAGAAGAGCCCAAACAAACAAACAGAAAACAAATAACAGTAATCTACCAATTTTAAAAATAGGATGTCAAGAACTACTCCATTTTCCCAATTGGCATACCATTTGACTGCATCTGTCAAGGATTTTTGGCATCATGAGATTTAGTCTCTTCCTCTTACTTGTGTTTCATTCTAGCCAAATAAATCTATAGTTACATAAGGTCTCTTGAAGATCCTTGTGTTTTGTTCCAGCCAAACACTCTTTATCTGACTGTTCGATCTTCTTTCTAGTTTTGTTTCAAATCTCATATGAATTTAAATTGATCTTCAATCTACACAATCAATAGTGGTTCTTCCCATTTTAATTTAAAATCTCAATTTACTAGATGCATTACAGAATCTAAGTTCCATTCCTAGTTATTTCCTTATAAATGTTATTTATTTTTCTCCTCCAGACAAAACATTATACGGGGCCTCGCTTCTTGACAAAATTATTCTACAAACTCCTTCTTTTGTAAATATAACAACTGTGCTTGATAACTGAGATGGGTGTCGAAGGAGAAGAGAGATGAAGAGTGATATGGGTGTGGAGAGAAAAAATAGGAAAGAGGGAAAACAAGGATAAGAAAAAAAATCGTGGGTGCCGAGGGAAAAGAGAGGAAGCGTACTTACCGAAGCAGCAACGACGCCTTTCCGATAGCAGTGCCAGCGTTTTCTGGAAGCACAACGATCTCTTTGTTTTTTGGGTGTCGGCGTTTTTTCAACGTTTTTCAGCACGATGTTGAGGGATTCAGAAAGAAACTGGGTTGGAAAATGAGAGGGAAAGAGAATAGGGAAAGAAAATGACGACGTTTTTCATGAAGCATACACGGGCTCTTCGATTTTCTGGGTGTCGCATTTTTCTGGGAGGTCCTCAGCACAGTGTGTCGAGGGGAAGAAAGCAAGGGAGAGAGAGGGAAAGAGAAGATGGGGGAAAAGGGAGGAAAATTAAAAGGGAGGGAAAAACACGCGGTCTTTTTTTTCTTTTCTTTCATAGCTTATTTTAGAAAAAGCTATATTAAAAAGCTATAAAAAAAGCTTTTTTCTTGTAGTGTCGAGACCTTTTATAGTGTGGGAAGTGGTTGAGGAGTCACGAAATGGTGTTGGTAGGTAGCCCAATCAGTTTCGGAGTCAAAACAACCAGTTAGTTGCATGAAAAGCTCGTTTAAAACGACCAGCGGCGGACTCGGAACTGTCTCTGTTTTTCCAGAAATGCGGTCGCATTTCATTTTGCCTTCCCAGAAATGCGGTCGCATTTCTGGGAAATTCCAGCTTTTCCTCTGTTTTCCTGCACAGCAATAAACTTAGTCAAATTCTCTTAAATTTAAGTCTTTTTAAGCACAATTGAGAAAAATTTGACAAAAGTGAATCTCAACACCCTAACTTATCAACTTTTACATATTTTGGGCTCAGGAATGGTAAAATTGATCTAAACATACAACATTTGACAAAAAAATGAGCTAAATATAAGGGTAAAATGGGTATATTTTTTACCCATATCAGGTGGAAAGTAGTTCAAGGAGTTCAACATAGGCATTTATGGGATGTGCCTGAAATAGAAGAAGTTGATCCACCCGAAATGGATATACAAGAATGTGTTGTTCAGGACGTGGATTTTGAAACACAAACGTTTCATAGAATAGATGTCAATCCGATTGTACTTTGTGAAAGCAATGAGTATAGTGAAAAAGACTTAGATTTTGAAGAACGTGTAGAAGACGATGAAGAAGATGGAGAAGGTGAAGAAGAAGAAGAAGATGAAGAAGATGAAAAAGAAGACGAAGATGAAGATGAAGATGGGGAAGATGAGGAAAAAGACGAAGACGAAGAATAAACATCATCGTTGAATAGCAAAGGTTGATGTGGACATATAGTTAGTACAATCTAATTCGTTCTTTTTACTTATAATATACTTTGTGATAAACGCATATTGTATTGACTTTTGTGTTTTGCAGGATATAATGCTTTCAAATAACGAGGACGATATTGTAGAAATGGATGAGGCATACTCTCACAGTTCCCAAGTTCGTGGAGTTTCCTGTGGGGTTGGTCTTGATAGGATTATTAAGGCCACTGGTGAAAGAGTTTCTGTTTCATGGACTCCAGAGCAAGGTAAACCTGTTGGACGAGTAGCAAATATGTTCAAGACTGAAATTGATTGTCTATCGAGGAGTTTCATCCCTTTAAAGTACCATAAGAAGAAAGACATTCCAAAAGAAGTCATGATGAACATAGTAGAGAGGTTGTTGGTAAGTTAAGTTCGATATTTTCTTATTTTATTTACTATTTAGAGTTTATTAATGTATTGTAACGCAATACTAATCACTGTCATGTTTTTCCCCTTTTTTAAAGAACAAATTTGATGTAAACTTCTCGGAGTCCCATATTACGAAATTCATCCTTTACGAGATTGGTAATAGATATAAAGATTGAAGAGCAAGATTGCACCGATACTACAAAAAGATTGGTGATCCAGAAGTAGCTAATACACGTCCACACAAGAATGTTACTCAGGAAGATTGGAACATGTTGTGTGATAGATGGGAGACTCCCGATTGGAAGGTAAATATTAACTTAATTTTAACTAACTTATATTTTGTTATAACTATGCATTCTAATGCAGGATAAATCAAATAGAAATAAAAATAGTAGAAGTAAGCTCCCATTTAACCATTGTGCTAGAACGAAATCATTTCTCTCATAGAATCAGAAGGTATGAATATGTACTTTCTTTGTAGTTTTCTATATTATATTATGTTTTTAAGGGTCATTTATATGTTTAATAGAAAAATGAAGATGGTACATACTTGAATCTCATTGAGATGTTTCGTTAAACTCATTGGTCTGCTGTAAAAGGATGGACACACGATTCAGCAAGTCAAGCACATGTAAGTATTAATTGGTTTTACGTAAAACTTGATCATGTCATGTGAGTTCTAACTCAATCAAGTAAGACTAGCTAGAAACTACCTAGACTAGGTGTTATTGGATAGATCAAAGGCGAAAGGATAGATCAAAATTAAACCTACCAACCATCTAGAGAAGTGAGATGAGCTAGTTAGGTTAGATTAGTTTAGGTGGGCCAAAGAGTACCAAAGTTACCAAGTAAGTCATAGTCTAATCAGTTGAGACAAGAAGTCACTAAAGTGGATTGCAGTCTAAACTTAGTGAGACTAGACAACTCATATACCAACACTCAAAATAGACCCAACAAGTTAGGCATGAAGTTTGTGAGCATCACAAACTAGCTATACATCCTCCAAACTTGTTAAATTTGGGTTAACCCTAAGAAGATATCATTCTTGTCTCCTACATCCAGGAACATGGCCCTGACAATTGGAGATTCGTTCCTACCAATATAGGTATAAAACCCAAGTCTCGTCGTATGAACTCATTTGGTTCATAGAATGAGTTCATACATCTGAGTACTCAAAATTTTGAAATGGCTCCAATTCAAACTCATGTTATACAAATTTAAACTTCTTCACCTCAAATTAATACAAACTTTTATGTTTGCACTCAGAACTACAATATATATTGAAATAGTAAAATTAATGATCTTCCTTTCCTTATTAATGATCTTCCTTTCCTTTTGACTCCCATTACTGTACTAACCAAATGAAGCTCCCATTATTCTACAAGTCATCAAAACTTATGAAACTAAACTTATAACAACCAAAAAATATGAACTTATCTCAAATCATCCAAACTTTTGAATGAAACAACTAATAAAAAAACAATGAACATGAGAAATTGCACTTAAGAAAAATAATGAACACAAATAATGGCACGACAGATTAAAATGCATACAAGCATAACAACAAAATTTATCAACACAAACAAACAAACTTATTAAAAGAACTAAACTTAGCTTATCAACCAAAACAACTAAACTCCTTAAAATAACTAAGTGCTTACGTGATCTAATCATTCATCTTAGCAAGTGAAACTAAACTCAATGGAAAGCAAGTGAAACTAAACTACTTTACATGATCTAATCAGTCATCTTAAACAATCTCATGCTCAAAAGAACTAAATGTAAGAACATAACCAAAAACTACACACAAGAACCAGGAACCTATAGGAGGCAATAAGAGTAACATAAGTGACATTTTTTATACTATCATACACAAATCTTCCACAATTTATACAAATGCAAAACCTGCTCAAATATTTTAGCTCAGACATTGAACACAACATAAAGATCGCAGTGGAAAAATATCCATCCAGAAAACGATGGTGTACTAAATTATCATTTAACACTCCTAAAGTACCTTATTTTCATGTACTGGATTTACCATTTAGCATGGCTAACATTTTAAAAAGTGTAAATTTTAAAATAAAGAATGGATGAAGATCCATGAATCTAAACACAGAAATGCAAAAGTTGAGATAGAGTAGAAAGGGAAAATCCTAAAAGCCACGACGAATAACCAATTCATACCACTCATTTCAAATTATATTTAACTGCATGAAACTAAAGCTGATATTGAACAGCCTCACTCGATTGCTTACTTCAGAAACTCATCAAGACGAGGAACCAACAAAATACAATCAACAACATTTAGAAGCAAAAAATAATTATTTTGCAAAACCATAAATCATTATTTTCACCTCAGCATTGGCAGTCAACTAAAACATTGAGTTTGATATCCTTCCTTCAAAGTTCAATATTACTAAATAACTACTTCAATTGGGAGGAAAGAATGTGCCAAAAAAAAAAGGACCTACAAGATCTATTGTCAAAGATATTAATTACTAAGGATTCAGAGGTAAAGAATTGTTCGATGTGGACTAGCACTTGGTAAACAAATAATGGTAGTGAGTGTAAATGCAAGTGTCTAAGTAGTAACCTTGCTCCAACGCCCAAGACCTTGTTGCTTTGCTTGGTCTTCAAGACGTAGTAGTTTTGCAAGGTAAGGACTCACTTCACCCTTTTGCTGACCTTGCTCCCTTACCTGCATTTATAATTCCAATAATACCAAGGCAAAGAAACAAGTAGATAACAAAAATGGACAACCTTAACTCTTGAGAGAGTAAACAAAATAAGATTCAAGTTCAAGAAGAATGACAACACTGTCCTATATATATTCCAGAGCCATCAATGTTATTTATGTCAAGCCCACAAAGATTTCTTAATTCTTAAAGTGTACAAAATTTGACAGACAAAAAGATGGGCTCGAAAGTTAAGAGAAACAAAACATTTTCGCCAAATTTTAAATAGGTATTAGAGGAATTTTCAATCAATCAAGTCAAAACTGTAAGAGTTTTCTACCTTTAGCCTTGAGAGACTTAGGCTTTTTTCTCAATAATAAGAGGGAAAACGAACACATTTATTTAGAAAATCCCACACACTATAATCATCACTCCTTTTTTCATTTCTTAAGATTCCTTTTTAACATATAGGTTGCTATATAACACACAAAACTACACCAAACTATACACATATGGACTACAATCCAAGCTATATGTTCTTTCAAATACATAATAATAGCACACATTTATTTAGAAAATCCCACACACTAAAGCATATATATACCCTTTAGAAAATCCTACAGTCGGCTATATATATGCTTATAAGCATATATATACCCTTTAGACTTAGGCTTTTTCTGAATGTTTTCTTTTCCAGCAGCCATGACAAGTAATTAAAAATTTGGATTTCATTCTTGATTTATACTACAAAAATTTGGCATCTTAAAGGTTTTTAAACAAGCAGAGAAAGTTTATAAGAAAAAAACCTTTGTACTGTGGATGGGCTGCGGGAAAACAAGCAGAGAAAGTTCAGTCAGTGACGGCGAGATGAGCTTCGACTTCGGCACAGGATTCCACGCGAGATTCAGTGGCAGATTCGACTCGGCGGCAGATTCCACAGCGAGATTCGGCTGATTCAACGGCAGATGTGTGTGGGACTTCGACGACAGATGAGCTTCGACGGCAAGACGTGTGTGGGACTTCAGTTGAAATCGAGGGGAAGTGTGTTGGAGGCACCGATTGAAAACAATTTGTTTGGAGGGAGAGAAGTGTTTTTTTTAAGATAATCTGTCGTTGGAGGCCCCGATTGAAAAGGGAAGGAGGAAAAAAAAACCCTAATTATTTTAAACATGTTGCTAAAAACGTGATAAAAATATAATTTTTAGTGGCGTCGAACTCATATTTTAGCAACGTGATAAACATGTTGCTAAAAATAAAACTTTTTGTGGCGCTCGTTTATTCGTCTCTAAAATTATTAGCGATATCTAATTTTATCGTGTCACTGAAAATTTGTAATTGTGACATGTGGTTTACGATGCCGCTGAAAGTCATCTTTAGTGGCTTATTTTTGCTGCGTCACTAAAAACTTGTCACTGAAGACATATTTTCTTGTAGTGTACAAGATAACATGTGATATTATGTCATATGTATTTATTTTGACATGTATAGGAACAAATGGTGGCATTATCTCAAGAGCAAGCTAGCTCAAGTACACCTTTGAGCGATGAAGAAATTATGGCCACTGTTCTTGTTCTTGGAACGAGATCATCTTATATCAAATGAATGAGATATGGACCTAAACCACCACCTCCTCAGAAGAAAGCATCTTACTCACAGGAGTATGTCCAATCCCTCGAGGCTAACCTTCAAAAGTCTTAAGAATTACTCCAGAGCCAACGAGAAGAAAATGAAAAGTTTCAAGAATTACTATAGATTCAACGTGAAGAAAATGAAAGAATGGAAAAACGAATCGAAGAACGAATGGAAGCAAGAATGAAAGAACTTATGGAAAGATTCACTGGAGCACACTCATCGAATTGAAGGTATAATTTTTAAAACTTGGAATTTAAGTTCATTTTTTAGGTCGGGACTCTGATTACACTGTTTAAGACTCTGTTTTCATATGTTTCGTGCCTATGTACGTGTGATTCTCTCAATGAGATTAGCCGTTATATTTTTTTTGTGGTTGACTAGGGGGAAAGTGTTTGTTCTTGAGGAAGAATTGGGGGGGGGGGGGGGTGTTTGTTCTTGAGGATGAATTATTGAGGAGGAGGGGGGTTGGTTGTTCATTATAGATTGTCAAATATATGTTTTTCAAAGGTCTTTATTGTGTTTTGAGGATGGGGTGTAATATTGGTGAATAGAACTTGCAATTTAAGTTCCTTTTTTAGGTTGGGACTCTGATTACACTGTTTGAGACTCTGTTTTCATATGTTTCGTGCCTATGTATGTGTGATTCTCTCAATGAGATTGGTCGTTATATTTTTTTGTGGTTGACTAGGGGAAAGTGTTTGTTCTTAAGGAAGAATTGAGGAGGGGGGAGGGGGTGTTTGTTCTTGAGGATGAATTATTGAGGAGGAGGGGGGTTGGTTGTTCATTATAGATTGTCAAATATATGTTTTTCAAAGGTTTTTATTGTGTTTTGAGGATGGGGTGTAATATTGGTGAATAAAACTTGTAATTTAAGTTCATTTTTTAGGTTGGGACTCTGATTACACTGTTTGAGACTCTGTTTTCATATGTTTTGTGGCTATGTATGTGTGATTCTCTCAATGAGATTGGTCGTTATATTATTTTTTTTTTTTTTTTTTTTGTGGTTGACTGGGGGGAGAGTGTTTGTTCTTGAGGATGAATTGAAGGGGGGGGGGGGGGGGAGAGTGTTTGTTCTTGAGGATGATTTGAGAAGACTTGTAGTTGAGGTTCTATTTAAGTTGTCCACGTGGTTGTTCTTGACAAATGACTTTTTAACTTACGTTGTTCACGTGAGATTGGGTGAAAAATTTCAACGAACACCTTATATTGCAATTGTGACTTAATATGCCATTATTATATTGTGATGCTCTTTGTGAATAAGGTTAAGGATGATTTGTTGTTCATGTGTACTTATGTATATGTAATATGTTGTTTATTTGCAGGATTGAAGTAAACTTGCTGACGAAAACAATGACCAAACGAACATTACTTTTTTGGAGCTAACATAGACTTAGTACATGTCTGTAGTATTTGTATTTGGATACTTGTTTGGTCTTTATTTTTTAGAACTCTTAAACTTAGCAAGGATTTGGGTAAAATGTTCATATGTGTGAAACATACTTTTGTTGAATGCTTAATTATCTATATCTATATTATATTAAAAGGCAGGATTTCTGAAAAACATTTTTAGACCAGAATCAAATTTCGTAATTTAATAATCTATATATATATATATACATACTATATTAAAAGGCAGGATCCTGAAAAACATTTTTAGACCAAATACCCCTTTAAATTTCAGATAATTACATAATTAG
Organism: Luffa aegyptiaca; assembly: GCA_017139565.1. Lineage (NCBI taxonomy): Eukaryota > Viridiplantae > Streptophyta > Magnoliopsida > Cucurbitales > Cucurbitaceae > Luffa > Luffa aegyptiaca. The sequence goes on along the minus strand of CM029405.1, from coordinate 40,366,608 downwards.
TTTTCAAATTCCAGAATCAAATTTCGTAATTTAATAAAAATCAAAATAGTTTTTTTTTATTATTATTATTTTATGTTTTGTAGGAAGAATCTTGGTTTGGTCAATTTTATTATTTTTTTAAAATCAAGTTTCATTAAAATTTGATTTCTTTAATTTAAATTTTTTGTTTCACATTTTGTGTCTATTGGGAAGTACTTTGATTTTTTCAATTTTTCTTTTAGAAAAATCATTTTTAAATTTAAATTTGTCAAATTAAAATTAAACATGATAATTTCATTCCAAATGAAGGTAGATTCAAAATCTTAATTGGATAAACATTGAATTGAATTCAAAATCTTGAAGTCATGATTTTTTTTTATTTTTTTTTTTTTTTTGTATTATCTTTTTTTAAAAATTTCTTAGTTTTTTTTTTTTTTTTTTTTTTTGCAGATGTCAGATATGTTAATTAGAGAACTCAAACTTCTTGACAAAGTTTGGGAGAGCGTAAGTGAAAATTCTCAATCCAACAATTCAAAACCAGAGAGGGGGATCCTGTAAGAATTATGAAATTGAATATTATGGACAATGAAGTATTATATTACACGTTTTGTTATTTTCTCCATGTTTAACATATATAATTGCATATTTTTTTAAAACAAATAGCTTATATGCATAGTGCATGTGTTCAGATCACTTTGTTCAATATGAGCTCATTGATACATTCAGTGAAAAACTTCAAAAGGGTAAATCATATATGATCCATAACGGTAATATAGAACATATTAGGTATCAAAATGTTCATGCAAGGATTGAGATCTCATTATCTCATATGACTGAGATAGAAGAACTAGAAGGAGAAGTATACAACACAAAGAATAAAAAATGGTTGATTTTGAAATCCCGACGAATGATAAACAAGCAAAAACTCAGATAGGTTTTTTTTTTTTTTGATAAAAACTCAGATATGTTAGTAAAGATACGTTATTTATCTTAGTTTTATCCTACTATTTAATAATATTGATTTCATTGAATCATTTTTTTTTTTAAAAAGAGAGATTTTATTGATGGACAATAAGTACGTATTAAAATATAAATCGTTAGCTATATATTGCTTAAACTTCTATAAGAATGTATAGAACTAATCTTAATTGGTTTTAAATTCATTTTAGTTCATAATATTTTCTTCAAATTATTACACGTGCAACGCACGTGGTAAAAACCTAGTTTGTATAAAGTGGATGAATGTTTTGGTAAAATATCTATTTCTTATATGTTGAATGTTTATTTGTATAAAATGTGAATCAGGACAATTGAAATGAAATCAAGTCATTAGATGACACAACTTAACATATATATATATTTTTATTGCCTATCATTTGTGCGACGAATTTAGGGTTTTCATCGCAAATGAATTAAAATCTGAGACAAAATAAACAATTTTCGACGCAATGCTTGTGATGAAAATAGGCGTTTTGGAAAGATCAAAATGTGCGAGGAAAAAATATGTTTAGTCGCAAGCGTTGCGACGCATTTCTGTTTTTCGTCGCAAGGTCGTTGCGACGAATTCTTCCTTCCAGTCGCAAAGATTTTGAAAACCAAGTATGCGATTTTTTTCTTTTTTTCGTTGCACGTTGCGACGCATTTTAGGGTTTCGTCGCAGGCTGCGACGCATTTAGCAATTTCGACGCAGAAGCCAGCTTGCGACACAGCTTTAGCGACGTGTTTTGCAACTAATTTTTTTTCGACGCTGATGATGCTTGGCGTCGAATTTGTACTTTTAGTGACGAAATTTTTTTGACGCTAAAGGTCTGATTTCTTGTAATGCTTAACTCAAACCTCAGGGACTAAAAGTGTATTTTTCCCAACATTTTTTAAAAGTTAAGTGTATAAATGAAATTTTTTAAAGTTCATGGGTATTATTGAAACGAAACCCAAAGTTCAAGGATGTTTTCTATAATTTAGCCAATTATATTTAATTAAATTGAATTTTACTTGTTTTTTTAAGTACAAATTGAATATTATGAAGTGTTTATTTAATTACAATAAGTTCTATTGTACTTGATTTGTAATTATTATTATTATTTTTTGAGAACTTGATTTGGAAAATTGAGACACGTATTTTGTTCTCTTCAATTCAATAATATAATAGAGAGAGAAAGAAAAACCAATTTCATTCTCTAAGGCAGAGTGAAACCACTCTCATGCCAGTCTTTCTTTCTTTCTTTTTTTTTTACAACTTCCCATGCTAGTCTTTCAATTTCATCCAATTGAATTTAAAAAAAAAAAAAAAATTCATCCAATTGATTATTAAGCTTAAATAAGTATTACCATTTTTATCCCCCATGTTTGTCAAAAAAAAAAAAAAGTATTACCACTTTTATCTTTGAATATTAAATTCGTATGCAAATAAATCTTTGAAAAAAATATTCTTAGTAGAGGCGTGGTATGAGATTAATGAAGTTTTAAAGAAAAGGTAACATTAGGGCTTTTAATTTTAATTTTTTTTTTTTTGTTGAAATTGATGAGTTTAAAGAGATTAATTAACCTTCAGTTTTTTTTTAATGTTAATTATCTTTGATTTGCTTGGATTTAATTTGTCAAAATATAGCATGAAACCTATTCCAAAATTTAGGAGTATCTTAACAGAGAAATTTCTAGGGTGGAATTTTTTTCCTACCTCTTCCATTTAGTTAATTACTATCACATGACAATAAATTTCTTGGAAAGTCTTGACTTGTTTCATATTTGTTAGCATGCAGTAGTTTCTTTTAGGCAAAAGTTTTAGCATTTGTTGTACAGAGATTTGACCATGATAAATTCCAACTTTTGAACCTCTTCAAGCCATATTATATAGTTTAGGCTTGCTCGGGGGCTTGCATGATTTAGGTTGGGCGTGAAATGATAGAGCTAATTTGATTATGTTTATCTCCTTCCTAAATTGTTTTTTGGATGAATTATATGTGCAAAATGCTTCATTTTGAGGGTAATGTTGTTGCAGGCCTAGTTTATGAGTTCGGGACCGATTTAGTATTGACTACGAGCCAGTCTGAAGCAAAAACCAGTGGCTAGCTTGGAATGAAGATGATCGTGGATTTGGATGCTAACTGATTTTTAGTGGAAATCAATTGGTTGTCTGCTTAGTTTTGGACTTCTTGTTTGGATGGGTTATGCCTAATTCTTTGTATAAAAAAAATACTATCACATGACAATTGATTTTTTTTATTTTATTTTTTTTGTTGAAATCATGACAATTGATTTTATGCTAAAGAAATGTGGATTTTTCAATAAGGTCCCCGATTTTAAGAAGGAAATCTTCCCGTCTCAAAAAATATATATATATATATATATCTTCCCATGACATGGGTTGCCTTCTTAAAATAGAGAGCACCAAACTTTCTCTCTCCTATTTATTACTAAAATGTTTTACCAATACTTTGATTCTCCATCTTCTTTCTTTACCAACAAGAACTTAGCTCAACTGGCATAAAGATGTATTGATAACTACAAGATCTGTGGATCAAATCCCCTTCCCCACATATTATCAAAAAAAAAAAAAAAAAAAAAAAAAAAAAAATTCTTTCTTCACTTTTTTTCTTCTTCACCCATATTTTAAAATCTATTCAATATCTTGAACTAAAAAAAAAAAAAAAAAAAAACTATTCAATATATTTTTTTTCTTTTTCATCTTCTCTATTTTATTTTTATTTTTTATTAATAAAGTTGATGTTTAATAAAACTATAAATGAAATCAACAATTTATTAAAAAATTCAAAAATTTTAATTAGCAAATGAGAAATACAAATCAGAGAAGACAATAAGCAATGTTGATTTTTTTCAAAAATAAATAAATAAACAAGCAATTTTTTTTTTCTTTTTTGAAAAGAAATAAACAAGCAATGTTAATATATCATATTGAAATGTTACTCCCATATTAATATGGGTGAATACGAAAAAGAAAGAGAAAATGAATAGGAAAAAGAAAAAAGAATTGATATTGGAAAAGATTTAACCACAAAAAACATAGAGAAATTTTTACTTTTGAAAAAACTGGAAGACAATGATTTGAGCATTTTTTTTTTCTCTCAAACCGTGAGCCTAACAAATTTTATATAGAAAATTAATGAGTCACATGATATTAATTAATATAAGAGCGAGGATTAAAATTAGGGATGTTCATTTGCCCTCTTAAATAGGGAATCTGTGTGTTTTACTGTTTAGGTGAGGAATGAGGAGGAAGTGGGGAAAAAAACCCCACAAACTAAACAGAGATAGGGAAAGTTTCCCATTCTCTGCCCCATTTATTTATTTTATTATTATTATTATTATTATTATTATTATTATTTCATTTATATATAAATTTAAAGTTTTAGTGTTAATCATTTAGAAAATTGAATATGTTTGAATTATTTGGTTTAAAAAATGTATAGATAATTAGATAATTTGATATGAAATATTATTTTGTTTGTAACCTAAGATTTAAGAATTTTTCTTTAAATAGAGATTTTTTTTAAAAGAAATTAACTATTTAAATAAAGATTTCACGTGAATAATTAACTATTTAATTGAAAGCTCCCTTCCTTAGGAAATTTAATAGGGAATTTTGTGGAGAGGGGATTGAATGGGAGGTGGGACGGGGATAGGAAAGCCATCCCAGGCTTTCCTGTCCTCGTTCCGTCCTGTGGACATCCCTAGTTAAAATGTTGATGTCGACAAAATATCGATGTCTCAATTTTATAGAAATATCAATGGAAATATTGAAAAAATGTCGATGTCGATAGATATTTCTAGAAAAAATATCTAAAAAAAAAATTAAAGTAATAAATAAATGTTTTACATTTTTAAAATAACCACATTATTTATATTTTGCTATTATTTTATTGATTTTTTACCGTATAATGAAAATGCCGATTCATCTGTGAATGTCGAATCTATAGTCATGTGAAAATATCGACATGTCGACGGCAACTTAATACATTATCTAAAAAATTCTCGAGAAATTGTCAAAAATAACCCCATTCAGTTTTGGGTTTTCAAAATTGACCCACTGTTTGAAAACTTGTTTTTTTTAACCTGCTGATGTCACACCTTTTTGTGCAATTACTAACATACCCTTCCATCTAAGAGGTCAAAAAAACAAACAAAAAACTCATTCTCAAAACCAATAATCTCATTCGGCTTCCAGTATCCGTAAAAACCCATTCCCAAAAATCTGGGTTTACTTCTTCGACTTCCAGCAACTCTGGCAGCTCCTTCCGACGGCTTCTTTGTGTTGAAATACGTTGGAGTTTGATTGAAGCTTGAGGAAGAACGAGTTTTCAAACAACAATTTTGAGAAAAATGGGTTTTTCTTTCCAAAAGATTTTGAAAAAAATGGGTACTTCTAATCATTGATTGAAGCTTCTCCATCCATCAAAATCACTCTAAAATATATATAAAAGTATTGATTTCCATATAAAAAAAAAAAGAAAAGAAAGATGAACCTTACAAAAAAAAGTAAACCCAGAAAACGAAAGAAAAAAAAAAGAGGAAGAAGAAAAAAAAAAGAAAAAAAGAAAAGAATGGGGGCTTACTGCCTTTTGTCCCGGTCATGTTCCTGGCCGGGCAGTTGACTGGGACAAAAGGCAGCTTTCAGCTTTTTTTAAAAAAAATTAAATAAATAAATTAATTAAATTATTTTTAATTTCCCTTTTTTTAAAACCAATTTTCCTTTCTTTCCTATTAGGTCATAAACAAAATTTACAAAAAAAAAAAATTGTGTTCAAAATTTCTTTAACTAAATTTGGATCGAAATTTCTTAATTTGTTGGTTTGTCCGCCAAAAATTTTTTTTGTTGAATTTTTCTTTCTTTCTTTTTTCATATTATTTTTCCCCTTTTTTTCCTACTTCTTTTTCCTTCTTTTTTTGCCCAATATTTTGCAAGAAAGTGTTTTTGAAATTTCTTGGTTAAATTTTCTTGCAAAAAATGAATGAATAAACTCTAAAGAAGAAAGAAAGAAACATCAAATGAAGAAAAAAAAAAACAAAAAAAGATCTTATGGGTTAAGAAGAATCCCCAAATGAAAACAAACCCATGGCTACTAAATAATGGAAAATCTTGTGTTTGTGTTTGGACAATTAGAGAAATGTAGAAAATAGGAGAATAGTGAGAACTTTGTGATTAATTTACAAAGAAGATTTTCTTTTTTTTTTTTTTTTTTAAAAAAAAAACCTTCTGGAAAATTTCTTGGTCGGTTTCCCGACCAAGAAATCCCGGTCGGGATTCATAATTTCCCGGTCGGTATTCATACTTTTTTTTTCCAGATTTTTGTAAAAATATCTTATACAAATTCCTTGTTATCTATAACATATAAAATCATCCTCAATTGTACTTCAAAAAAAACGTTGACGTTATGAAAATTTTGAAGTGGGTCTATTCTTGTGTTTGATTTTATTTTTTAAAAATACTTTGTGCGTCAAATGGTGTGTTGATGTTTGGAATTAATTAGTTGGGTTGGTTAGTTGAAAAATTTAATTCCTAACATTAATGAAAATTGGGGAAGGATAAAAATGACTTTTCACATTGTGGGTCCCACTAAAAAGTAGCTAGTTTTATATAAAATAGGTTAAAAAAACAAGTTTTTAGAAACTAGGTCAATTTTGAAAACCCAAAACTCATATGGGTTAATTTTGACAATTTTCCAAAATTCTCCACTATGACCGGATTAGAAATTTCCTCATTTTAACCATGCCATTCGTTAAGAAGAAGGAAGTTAACGACAGTAAATTTCAAAGTGGAAAAGAAAAGCACATCATAAAAAAGCAAAGGTAAATGTAACGTAACCCAACGGTCAGTCTACGTAAAAACGAAGGAGAAAAAAGAAAAAAACAATTAATTCAGAAAGTCACGTGCATCCAGCGTGACGTTTCCCACAAGAAGAAAAAAGAGAAACCGTACACCTAAATCCCCCTCCCCTTCAACGGTCATATTCCACCGACATACTCCAACGGTCACTTACACCCTCTCTCTCCACCGTCCGATCCAAATCCAACGGCCACCCATCAAAGTCCCCACAGTCCTTATACCCTTTTTTCCCTCTGGTCCATCGTTTTTTGTTTCACTGCTGCTAAATCAAATCAGTCACAGAACAAAGAGAGAAGAGAAAGAAGGAAGAAGGAAGAAGAACAACAACAACAAGAAGGGAAGTTGACAGAGACAGAGACAGGTAATGGAAGTTGAACACAAAAGAAGGAAAAAAAAAAAGAACCCAAAATCCAAAACTCCTCCACATTTACTTCTGTTTTCCTGTATTCTTAGTGGGTTTTGTGTTTTTCTCTGTGTTTCTTCAGTTGTTGGATGAATGTTGTGCGGATTTGGTGGAAGGGTTTTTGGGGATTTGCTTGTTCTTCTGGATATTGGATTTTGCTGTGATGGATTCGATCTCTGTTCTGGGTTTGAGATTTTGCTTCCATTTCATCTCTCCAGTATGTTTCTTCAACTCTCTTCATCGGTTTGTAAGTAAATCTTCTCTCTGTTTTTTCCAATGAATTTCCTCTGAAACTTTGGGAATCCGATGATTTTCTTTTCCTAGGCAGCATTCTTGTAATCTATTTCTCATTCTTTCATTCTTTGATTTGGGGTTGGGATTTGATTTAGGACACACATTTTGCCACTTTAAACACAGAGTGTTTCTTTTGATTCTTTCTCATCGGATTCCTCTTGGTTTTTTTTTTTTGTTTTTGTTTTTGTTTCTTTCTTTCCTTTTTGTTCATACGATTTTTGTAATTTTGTTCACACACTCACGTAGTCTCATTCTTTTTAGTTCTTAAAGGGAATTGATTTGTTTAGATCATAAACTCTAAAAGGAATTTAGAAAAAAAAAAACCAGAGGAAAATAGGGTTGTGGGGGTGTGTTGATCTTTTTAGAAAAACGAAGCAAAAAAGTTGGAAGAAGATAGAGGATGTTGGCTGGGTGTTCTAGTTCAACATTGCTCTCGCCAAGGAATCGATTGAGAAGTGAAGCACAGCAGCAGTTTCAAGCTTGCCATTTGCAGCTACCCACTTCAATGAGCACACAGAGATTGGATTTGCCCTGCAGCTTTTCCCGCACCAAAGACGCCTCTGCCACCGCCGCTCGATCCCCGTCCATCCGCCCGGTTGCCCTCTCGGTCGACAAGCAGAACATCAGGCTCCCGCCGCTGTCCGCCACCAACCAGCAGATCAAGCAAGACTTTTGGAAGAAGAAAGGTAAGAACTTGAAGAGAATTGCAGAGCAAATTGGGATTGATGATGATGAATCTTCCATTAGCAGCGCCAAGAGGAAGAGAGAGAGCAGAGACGACAGCGGAGACGGGCTGATTCTGAGCCAATTCGGCAGCGGCGGAGGGAGTTTCTGGTTTCATCAGCCAGATGGGGATGATGAAACACTCTGTTTTCTTCCTGGAAGTGAAGTCATTTCTTCGCCGTCGCCATTTTTGTCTGAGATCGCGGATTTGGGAGAAAGAAATGAAGGAGATAGCAGCCAGGTGAAGGCTCAGGACGGCTCAGGCTCCGGTTCGGGTTCGGGATCAAGTTCATCATCAGAAAGCGAGAGATTTACATTGAGAAGAAGAGGGACAACGACAACAGAGAATGTTTCAACAGCAGCAGCAGGGCCAGAAATTGGGAATGGGAGCTCAAGAAATCCTTCATATCATCACCATCAAGGTTCTGGTTTGGAGAATGAGAGGCAAGAGGAAGAAGGGTTTGAGCTGATAAGTCTTCTAATGGCATGTGTGGAAGCAATTGGATCAAAGAACATTGGTTTGATTAACCATTTGATAGATAAACTTGGGAGTCAAGCATCTCCAAGAGGGTCATCGCCAATTACACGTTTGATTGCATATTACACAGAGGCACTGGCAGTGAGGGTGAGCAGAGTTTGGCCACAGGTGTTTCACATAACGACGCCGAGGGAATTCGATCGGATGGAGGACGATACGGGGACAGCGCTACGGCTTCTGAACGAGGTGAGCCCGATCCCAAAATTCATCCACTTCACAGCGAATGAGATGTTGCTGAGAGCATTTGAAGGGAAAGACAGGGTTCACATCATAGACTTTGACATAAAGCAAGGGCTGCAATGGCCAAGCTTGTTCCAGAGTTTGGCATCTAGAGCAAACCCTCCAAGTCATGTGCGAATCACGGGGATCGGTGAGTCGAAGCAGGAATTGAACGAAACGGGAGATAGGCTGGCGGGGTTCGCCGAGGCATTGAGGCTGCCGTTCGAGTTCCACGCGGTGGTGGACCGGTTAGAGGATGTGAGGCTGTGGATGCTTCATGTGAAGGAGCAAGAGAGTGTGGGCGTGAATTGCATTCTCCAACTGCACAAGACTCTGTATGATGGGAATGGGGGAGCATTGAGGGACTTTTTGGGGCTCATCAGAAGCACAAACCCAAGCATTGTTGTCATGGCGGAGCAAGAAGCCGAGCACAACGAACCGAGGTTGGAGACTCGAGTAGCATCCACGCTCAAGTACTACGCCGCCATATTCGACTCGGTGGACGCCAGCCTTCCACCGGACAGCTCGGCCAGGTTGAAAATAGAGGAGATGTTTGGGAGGGAGATAAGGAACATGATAGCATGTGAAGGAAGGGAGAGGTATGAAAGACATGTTGGATTTCATAAATGGAAGAAGGTTATGGAGCAAGGAGGCCTGCAATGCGTCGGGATTCGCGACGACGATCGAGAGCTTCTTCAGTCCCAATTCCTGTTGAAGATGTACTCTTCAGCTCATGGATTCAATGTCACAAAGATTGAAGAAGAAGGAGCAGCAGCAGCACAAGCAGTATGCCTGAGTTGGGAAGATCAGCCAGTTTACAGTGTGTCAGCATGGACACCAGCAGAAGTTTCTGGAAGCTCATCTTCATTTAACCATCCAACTTCTTGATGTCATAAATCTCAATCATAGTTGTCCATTATATTCTTTTGTTTTATGATTAAATTGTAATTTGTTATACAGAGGAGAGGGAGAGAAAAAAAAAAAGAAAAGAATTCTTTGTAGGGTAGAGAGGAACACTTTATTCTTTCATTCTTTTGTTGTTGGAGTCCTCAGATAGGCATAGCAGCAGTATGTATTGAGTCTATATTTGATTTGTTGTAATTCTTTAATTCTTTTATGTAAGTGTTCATTACAAGTTCTTCTTATTATGTAGTTTTTGAAGGTCTTCCACTGATATTTATTTAATAAAGATAGACTTCATTCATTTTTATTCAGACTATTCTTCATTCATTCTTCTTTTCAACTCTCCTCCATTGGTTTAGTTTTGTTTTTGTGTATTTATGTCATCAGTATTCTAACTATGAACTTGTACTCAGAAAGAAAGAAAAAAATGAATTTGTCTATTTTGTTCTTCTTATATTTGTTTTGAAAAAAAGACCCTTCAACTTGGTGAGGTTATTGAATTTTTATCTTTAAGTTTTTATGATAAATTCGTATACATTTTGTAATTTTTACCTTTGTGGTTGATTTTTTTCATTCTCTCACTAACTTCATCTGAAATCAAACATTAAGTTTTAAAACTTAATTTTAATGAGAATTAAGTTCTAAGAAATGAATGTAAAAAATTAAATCCAAGTACACTAATGCACAAAACTGACAATTAAATTGTTTGGAAAAAAAAAAAAAACTGACTATTAAATTAATACTACTAAAACAAAAAAGATTATTAAATTAATCTACAAATATGTACCAATTTCAATAAAAATTTAACTCTAAAACTCCATCAATATCGTACCATGCCTCTATTTTGTAATCCAATTAATGCATGTAGGATATTATTTTAGTAATTCTCCAAATAAAAGCATACCAAAAGATAAAAATTATAAAAATAGAATTTGTTTTCAATTTTCGACTTTATAAACCACACAATATGATATTTACTTTGTAATTGAGGTATCAAAAAGAGTTTATACTCGACCAACACTTTATATGTATTACAATTTACAAGTATAGATTTAATTATAAATCTCATCTTATTTCTCTAAGAGTATGTCCTATATGTTTCTTAAAAAAAAACTAAATAAAATATAATCTCACGGTAGGTCATTAAAGTCGCTACTAAAACTCAACCACATACTTTTATACCACAAAAGAAACTATAGAATTAAATTGAATTTTATTCACTATTAAACAAAAGGTGAATTATTTCAAAAAGAAAAGAAAAGAAAAAGAAGGGGTCAATTGGTGGAAAAATTAGATTCATGGTATGAAAAAAAAGGTTCAAAACCTTGACTATTAAGTAAATAGATATATAGATGCATTATTCAACAAACTACAAAGTTCAATTGGATGCTAGATTCCACGTGTTAATCTAAAAACAGATAAAATATAATAAACAAAAGGATAAAAATCACTTTTGGTTCTTGAACTTTCATAAAAGTAACAATTTAGTCTCTAAATTTTGATTTGTAACGATTTAGTCCATGTACTTTCAATTTTGTAACGGTTTAGTCCCTAAACTTTAGTAACAATTTTAAACCCTGTACTTTTAAATTTGTAACAATTTAATCCTTGTTACAAAACATTTCATCAAAATTAATATATCGATTTTTATTATTTAATGATTAGACTTTGTAGCTTATAAACATATTGGGTTCCAAATTTTTATAAAAAAAAACACAGAAATTATAGCGGATGGGTTCATTTAACCCATTAATTACAATTTTGTCATAATCTTTTGATTTTCTCATTTCTAGGATTTCATGCATTTATTTCAATTTATTTCTTCCCCAATTGCCCTTATTTAATTATCTAATTATAATAAATATTTTTTTTTCATATTACAACCGACTAACCAAGATGGAAAGTTTTTTTTTTTTTTTTTTAAATTTAAATATAAATATATTTATAAAAATCAATCTCATTATATTCCTTTTATGTAACAAATCATTATTATTTCTTTTCAATTTTATTCCCACTATCTGCTTTGGTATATTTAATTTTCTTTTTTGGTTTTTGCCGTGTGCTTTTTTTTTTAAAGAAGATTTGGTGGTTTGCTTTAGATTCTTAAAAATTAGATTTTCATAATTTGCCTTCTAAATAATGTTTCTTATTTTGCCGCCTGCTACCATTTTCGACCATTTTCATTTTTGTTTTTTTTTCTCTGCAGTCTGCTACCATTTTCAACCAAAAATTCGTGTCTTCCCATTTGTTTTGTAATTGCTGAATAACGTCTGCATCATTTTAGTCCCACGTCTGCTTTGGTATTCTTAAATTTCTTTTTTTTTTGTTTTTGTCGTCTGCTTTAGATTCTTAAAAATTCGATTTTCGTCATTTTCCTTCTAAATAATGTTTCTTATTTTGCCGCCTGCTACCATTTTCGACCATTTTCATTTTTATTTTTTTTTCTTCTGCAGTCTGCTACCATTTTCAACCAAAAATTCGTGTCTTCCCATTTGTTTTGTAATTGCTGAATAATGTCTGCAGCATTTTAGTCCCACGTCTGCTTTGGTATTCTTAAATTTCTTTTTTTTTTTTTTGTTTTTGTCGTCTGCTTTAGATTCTTAAAAATTCAATTTTCGTCATTTTCCTTCTAAATAATGTTTCTTATTTTGCCGTCTGCTACCATTTTCGACCATTTTCGTTTTTTTTTGTTTTTTTTTTGTTTTTTCCGTTTTTGTTTTTGCCGTCTACTACCATTTTTTGTTTTTTTGTTTTTTTTTCCAGGTATATGAAATCGGCTTCCATTTCTCATTAATTCTATTAACCTAATATTCTTAACAATATTATATTTTTCATTCGATAATATATAAGTTGTTCCAACCAATATTTATATCTTTTTTTTTCTTTTGGATATAAACGAATTTCATATACCTGTTTGTAAGTGGTATATATAAACGACTTATGAACAAACGAATTTCATACCTGTTGTAAGTGGTATATATTAATACATAATTATCCTGTATGTATAAGAATTATGAATAACTGAATTTCATACGTGCTTGTAAGTGGTATATATCGGTACAGAATTATCATGTTTGTGTTAGAATTATGAATAAAAGAATTTCATACCCCATATGAAATAACTATGCCAGTTAGCTAAATAAAAATACCCAATATGGAATAACTATGCCAGTAAGAATTTATCTAAATCACTAAATTTGAGGCAGACAAAACTAATTACGGAAAAGTTTCAAAATTCATACCGGGTATTTAAAATTCCATACCCGGTATTTAGAAATTCATACTGGGTATTGAACGGGGAATCGCGTAAGATGCAGAAGCAAAGATTTTAAAAAGAAAATTAGTCGCAACAGCAAAAAAAAAAAAAAAAAAAAAAAAAAAAAACAAACAAAAAACAAAACAAAAGATGAACGAAAAAACGGGTTGGACTGAAATGAAATTTTTAAGTTTTTTGGACAAAAGTGAAATATATGGGTTGATTTTAGCCCATTTTTGTAGATACCCCTAAAAAAATACAGTAATAAGCATTAAAAATTTAAAAATAATAACCCACTAAAGTCTTTGTTTGCAAGTAGAAGCCACCGTCAGGGAGAAAATTATGAATAATATGGTAGGAGAATAGAGCAAATTAAAAATGTGAGAGAAAATTTGGAATTGCAGAAGGAAAGTGAGAAGTACAAACGGTTATGGAAAAGATTTTGTAAATTGAATGCAAACAATTTTTTCTAATTGAAAATAATTTCTTTTTTTTTTTTTAATTTTGAATATCAAAGGGTCAAAATGGTAAATGAGCTACAATTAATTAAAACGGGCTGGACTGAAATGAAATTTTTAAGATTTTTGGACAAAAGTGAAATATATGGGCTGATTTCAGCCCATTCTTATAAAAGCCCCAAAAAAAATAAATAAAAAAAAATATTGGATTCCAAATTAGTTTACTAATCTATCTATGTAATAAATTTCATTAAATCTTAACATTAATTTTCACTACAAAGACTAAACTAAATTGTTACGTTCATGGGCTAAATTGTTTTTTTTTTTTAATAATATGTGGGGAGGGGGATTCGAACCACAAGCCTTGTGGTTATCAGTACAAAGTTATGCCAGTTGAATTAAGCTCTTGTTGGCGTTCATGGGCTAAATTGTTATAAAATTAAAAGTATATAAACTAATTGTTACTGTTGATGGTCGATTTTGGTCAGAGGAAACTCACCTGACCTTCACGTGCCACCAACGGTAAATTTGTAGATGAGGGGGAAGACGTGGCCTGCAAAAGAGAAAACCTGCACACCGGTGTGGTGCTAGCCACACCGCCTCCGATGCTTAAGTCAGAAAACGGAAGAGAGAGCTAGTGAGCAAGGGAAGAGAGTCGAGAATTGAGTTCGGGTCCCCTTCTTCAGTGGCGAAGAGGGGTATAAATACCTGCTCATGCTCCTAGGGTTTTTAGGAATTCGGAGGCGTTTCGGGACAAACCAGGCGAAACCGGGGCGGCTAGCGACATTGGGGACCGAGAGGAGGTGACCGAGCTCGGCCCGCGCAAGCGGGCCGAATGGTCGGCCTCGGCCTTGGGCCGAGGCCGACCATTTGGGTCGGGCCAAGCTGGCCCGGCCCTTTGGTCGGTTCCTCCTCTGGGTCGGTTTTCCAGCCCTATTTTCGCCCGGACATCCTCGTCAGCTCCTTATGCGTCGGGTGGTCCAAAATTGCCCATAACATTAAGCCCCCACTCTTGAATTGGGATTCAGGTGCGACTTAGTGCTATCGGTTGAGCTCCTTAAGCCCGATTTAAGAGTAATGATCCTTGCTCTGTGCTGACTTTTGTGCGGATTCATTGCTATCCTTCATTATGGATAGAAATAGACAAAACAAATCTTCCTGAATAGGGGTTAGGTGAGATAGAAATGAGAAAAGGTGAGGCATTGCAAAATTGGTGCTGGTCGGCCTCGGGAAGAGGCCTAGCCCTGCCATCCCTCTTTTAGTGTGCCTGCTCGGCCTCGGCCTCGGGAAGAGGCCGAGCATTTCTTCTAATTTTTCTTAGGGGGCGTTGCCCCCGAACCCCCACCGGGCGCTTCGCCCCTGGACCCCGACTCGCTGACCGGCCAGCGAGACCCCCATACTTGGTCATTCGGATTGCATCATCCCGGATCCAGGGCTTATCCACAAGTAGAATATAGGAAAAATGGAAGATCTCATGATCCTGCATCAAAAAGTTAATTTCTGCAAAAGAAGAATGAGGGAAGAGGCTAGGCTTTGGCATCGGCCTCATGCCCCTGTTAGCCTGAAACTTAGCTCCCTGCATTCATATGTTAGTCTTTGTAGGAAAATAATAGGAGAGTAAGCTGGAACATGTAACCATTGGCTGGACATGCTGAGCTAGTGTGCCTTTTGTTTAATAGGGAGTGCATATCCCCTGTTAATTGCTTTTTGTTTAATAGGGAGTGCATATCCCCTTTGCAGCCCCCAATCTCAAGTAGAACTTCATTAAAACATAAAGTATAGTTGAGTAAATAGGAGAATACCTTCAAAGCTTATGCTCGGCCTCGGCAAGAGGTGCTCGATTTTGGCAAGAGGTGCTCGGTCTCGGCCTCCGCCAGGTGAGCTCGACTTATATGAAGTGCTTGAGCAAGTGTTTGAGCTCTGAGGTGAGGTAGACTTGGTAGTCCAGGCTTGGGAGCAGTGGCGTGGGCTCTAAGCGTGGGAGCCTAGGCTCGCATGAGAAGCATGGGCACTAAGCTGAAAAGCTTAGGCTCGCAAGCAAGCGTGGGCACTAAGCTGAAAAGCTCAGGCTCGCAGGTAGGCGTGGGCACTATAGGCTCGCAAGTAGGCGTGGGCACTATAGGCTCGCATCAGGCGTGGGCACTATAGGCTCGCATCAAGCGTGGGCACTATAGGCTCGCATGTAGGCGTGGGCACTATAGGCTCGCATCAAGCGTGGGCACTATAGGCTCGCATGTAGGCGTGGGCACTATAGGCTCGCATCAAGCGTGGGCACTATAGGCTCGCATGTAGGCGTGGGCACTATAGGCTCGCATGTAGGCGTGGGCACTATAGGCTCGCATCAAGCGTGGGCACTATAGGCTCGCATCAAGCGTGGGCACTATAGGCTCGCATGTAGGCGTGGGCACTATAGGTTCGCATCAAGCGTGGGCACTATAGGCTCGCATGTAGGCGTGGGCACTATAGGCTCGCATCAAGCGTGGGCACTATAGGCTCGCATGTAGGCGTGGGCACTAAGCTGAGAAGCTTAGGCTCGCATGTTGTCTTCATACATTCCTTGGAACACACTCTAAGCCTTGAAAAGGGGAAAATCTAGGTCCTACTATTAATGATAATGTTTACACTGAAATGGCAAGGCAAAAGGGAAAAGTCTACTCCTACCTGCCAAAAATAAAGTGAGCGACAATGCTCCAATTACATGATAAGTGTAGCAGAATAAAGAAACCTAGAATTCCCTAAGCTAAGGCTTAGTGTGTTCTCCAGAATGTTGTCTTTGTCCCTGGCATGAAAAGTGGTAGGGCTCGGCCCTGGCCTCGGCCATAGGGGAGTCTGTTTTGGTCCTCAACGAATTTCCAGTTGAGGTCCACCCTTGTCTTTGCCTGGGTCATCTCTGGTCGGCCTTGGCCACCTCTGGTCTGCCTCGGCCTTAGTGGTGAATTCCTTCAGGTATCCGTTCCGAATCAGCGCTTCAATCTCGTCCTTTAGCTGAATGCAGTTTCTGGTTGAATGTCCATGATCTCGATGAAAGAGGCAATACTGGCTCTTGTCTCTGTTGTCAGGATTGGACTTCAGCTTCCTGGGCGCGTTGAGCAGGTTTGTATTCCTTATCTCCATCAAAATTTGCTCCTGTGGGATTGAAGTAGGGGTGTACCTCTCAAACTTCTTCAAGTAGTCTCCTTGGTCTGGTCGGCCTCGGCCATGATCTGGTCGGCCTCGGCTATAGTCTGGTCGGCCTCGGCCTCCCTCGTCGGTCCGCTGCTTCTTGTCCTTCCTACTGTCGCGGTCAGATGAAGAAGGCCTCTTGTGTTCACGTTCTAACTTTTTTGATTTGAGCAACTCTTCTGCGCTCATGTACTTCTGTGCCCGGGAGACGAACTCTGCATAGGTTCGAGGTTGGCTCTTACCTATTGAATTAAGCAGTCTTTCGTCTTCCAGACCAGCTGTGATGGCTACTAGGGCTGCTCCCTCACTGTATCCCTCAACCTGCAGCGCTTCGTCGTTAAAACGCGTTATGTAATCGCGCAAGCTCTCACCTAGTTGCTGTTTGACTGTTAAGAGGTTGATGTGGGGCTTGCGCTGTTCTCTGGCTCCCATGAACTGTGCAAGGAATGCTCGGGCTAACTCCTTGAAAGAGCCGATGGATCTTCTCTTCAGCCTTTCAAACCAATGCTTGGCTGATCCTGTCAAAGTGAAAAAGAAGGCACGGCACCTGATTGCGTCCGAGACGCCGTGGAAGTCCATCCAGCTTTTGTAGGCATTTAGATGCTGCACAGGGTCTTTCTTGCCATCGTACGGTGTGAATGTAGGTACCTTGAACTTCTGTGGCACCTCGGCTTTCATGACTTCTTCTGTGAAGGGCGGGTCAACTTGGTCGATCAATTCTTCCAAGTCTTGTGCTCCTGAGTCCTTTAACTTCTGCAGGTATCCCTGTGGATTTCCAAGCTCTTTTAGTGTGTTTAGAAGCTCAGTCTTCCAGGGGGGATTGTCCTTCTTGGCCTCGGCCTCGGCCAACCTAGCCTCGGCCTCGGCTGCTCTGGCCTCGGCCTCGGCAGCCCTGGCTTCAGCTTCGGCAGCCCTGGCCTCAGATTCGGCAGTTTTGGCACTTCTGCGCTTCTCCTCGATCAGATTTCTCAGGTCTGTCTTAGCATGACCATAGCTTGGGGTAGAAACTGTGTAGTCATGCCCCTTAAGTGTGCTCGACTCTGGGCTCCTCAAAATCGTACGATCAGTAGGTTTGAGCCCCCTGACCTTGCTGGTCATGCTGCTAGTCTTCTTTCCCTTCGATCTCGTCTCCGATTCTGCAGTGTACTCGATTGGCTCCTTCCCCTTCCTTGGATCCCTAACCAGCCTCTCGTCAGGGGTTTTAGTGCTGGGACCAGGTTTATCCAAGATACGAAGTATCCTGGACAAATTATGATCCATCGCACTTACTTTGTTTTCGAGAGCAGCAAATTTGAGATCAGCTTGCTTCTCTCGGGATGAGGGCAGTGGAGACCGAGGACGAGGAGATTCAGTCCGAGGCCGATCTCGGCCTTCTTCCCGTGACCTCCGCTGGTGGCGATCACCATCCGAATTCCCTGTGTTTATGTCTAGATTTCTCATCTCCATCCCCTTACTCATGGAATGACCGATATGCAGATTTGGCAAGCTTTCTTCCCCACAGACGGCGCCAACTGTTGATGGTCGATTTTGGTCAGAGGAAACTCACCTGACCTTCACGTGCCACCAACGGTAAATTTGTAGATGAGGGGGAAGACGTGGCCTGCAAAAGAGAAAACCTGCACACCGGTGTGGTGCTAGCCACACCGCCTCCGATGCTTAAGTCAGAAAACGGAAGAGAGAGCTAGTGAGCAAGGGAAGAGAGTCGAGAATTGAGTTCGGGTCCCCTTCTTCAGTGGCGAAGAGGGGTATAAATACCTGCTCATGCTCCTAGGGTTTTTAGGAATTCGGAGGCGTTTCGGGACAAACCAGGCGAAACCGGGGCGGCTAGCGACATTGGGGACCGAGAGGAGGTGACCGAGCTCGGCCCGCGCAAGCGGGCCGAATGGTCGGCCTCGGCCTTGGGCCGAGGCCGACCATAATGCTCGGCCTCGGCCTAAGGCCGAGGCCGACCATTTGGGTCGGGCCAAGCTGGCCCGGCCCTTTGGTCGGTTCCTCCTCTGGGTCGGTTTTCCAGCCCTATTTTCGCCCGGACATCCTCGTCAGCTCCTTATGCGTCGGGTGGTCCAAAATTGCCCATAACAGTTACAAATCCTAAATTATTACTATTTCGAAAGTTCATGGACTGATTTTTAACCTAAATGCCGAAAAAGCTTACATAAGCACTGCAGAAATAATATTTCACTAATTATTGAACAAATGGGTTTATGAAAAGATCAACATTCTATTTTGTTAGAATTAGGGGGTGAATTAGCAAAAATTGAACCGAGGGTAAAAATTGCAACAATTATTTAAGTTTAAGGTCTAATTTGATAAAATTGAAAGTTCAATGTTCAAATTGATACAACTTGACAAGTTTAGGGTAAAAATTTATTTTTTCAAAAAAAAAAAAATCACTAATTTTGCATTTTCATGAATTGAATTGGGTCGAATCAAAGACATTTATGAAAATAAATGATGGGAATTAGACTGGTTTGAAACCAATATTTCACAAATGTTCAGTTATGAAAAAATTTCAACTTTATCTTTGGCTCAAGATTTTCCAACTAAATCTTCCATTTTTTATCCTTCAAAATCCTGCATATTAAATTTTGGTTTGTATATGATTTTTTCCATAATAAAACTATTTGGACAACCATTATATACTTATTAAAATTCAAAATAAACATTTATGATATTTTTAAACTTTATAAACTAATAAATAATAATATAATACAGGTAAAAAAATAACTCTGATATATATAATATATAACCCCCAACATGTTGTTAATCCAATAAATATTTTCTAACCCAAATATAAATTTCCAAGGGAATTTTATTGGAGTATAAATGTTGAATGTTTTTTTACGAGCTTCACAACTAAGAAAAAAATAACACAATATTCATCATAACTCAATATCCATAAAAAAAAAATAATAATAAAAAAAAAATTAAAAAAATTACTGTTCCCGTTTGATAACCATTTGGTTTTTTTGTTTTGGTTTTTGAAAATTAAGCTTAAAAACACTACATGCACCTACAAGTTTCTTTGTTTTGTTATCTACTTCATTCCATGTTTTCAAAAACCAAATCAAATTTTAAAAACTAGAAAAAATAGTTTTCAAAAACTTGTTTTTGTTTTTAAAATTTGGCTAGGAACTCAATTGTGTCCTTAACAAGGATGAAAACCATTGCAAAGAGATAGGATGAAAACAAACATAATTTTCAAAAATAAAAAATCAAAGACCAAAACCAAATGGTTATCAAACGAGTCCTGTATAACCCAACTTAAGTGTTCAAAATTTCTTTGGGCCAACAAGATATATGATTATTTAGGAAATCCTTACAAATGGCTAGAAATATAGTGTAGATTTGAAAAATGGCCAAACAGAATTTTTTTAATGAAAATTGTCAAACGGTGTTTTTAACTTGCATTTTATTCTTCCAATTATACCCCTGAGTTGTTTTCCACGTCACACCCTATATTTGAGGAACCATTCAATTACAAAAAAAAAAAAAAAAAAAAAAAAAAAAAAAAAATCATTTCTCCATGAATCAAGCAAGTAGTTACAACATATATCCTCCATCTTTTATCCTTTGAAATTCAAATCAAGATCTTATTACCTTGGAATCGGATAGATTATTGGTAGTTATAGCAAGCAATCAAGTAGATTTATATTTTTTTTAATCAACCAATCATCATCTTCATCGTTTTTTCCAACCGTTCTGAAGTTTGATCGATTTCTTGGCCTTCACTATTGATCATGGGTATGTTTCCTTACATTCGTTTTCATTTTTTTAATCTTATTCATTGTTGTATTCACGAAAGTATTCCTCTTTCTTTTTGAAATTAGATGTTTACTATTCTCCTTTTTTATATGGTACGATGGGTTGTGGGATAATGACAATGAGATTCGTCTTTCCATTGCATAAATAGTAAGCTTGAATTTGAGAATAATGAAACAATTAATCAATGTGGTCAATTAACAGGGAGTTGTTCTAAAAAAAAAAAATTAATAGGGAGTTGGAGTTTCATGGCTATTATTTTCCATCTCCAACAATGGGGCCAATTAAATCAACAAGTAGTAGACTATGATCATTATGAGACTGTAAGTGCTTCTAACATAGTGTGTATGCAGGAAAATCCTGAAGACTATGATCATTATGAGACTATAAATGCTTCAAACATAGTGTGTATGCAAAAAAATCCTAAGAAATCCCTCATTCTTTAAAAAAACAAGAATCTTAAGTTAATTGATTCCATTGACATTAATTCTTCTACCATAAACATACCTTTGGAAGAAAAATATGTTTAAAGTTGATCTAAAAAAAACCATGTGCATCATTTAAATTATTAAATATTAGTTATGTATTAAAATATATACAACGTATTTGTTGATCTCATTCTCACATATGCTCAAGTGCATTTTAAATTATTAAATATTAGTTCTGTATTAGAATATATACAATGTATTTGTTGATCTCGTTCTCACATATGCAACTATATTTCTTTCAATAACATATACAGTGTGTATGAACTTGTGCGCAACTGAGATGAGTTTGATAAGATAAATTAATATCATACTTATCTTTTTTATTTTGAAATTTGTTCATTTAATTTGATGTTAAATTAATATCTAAATCCTAGATTCTCACCCTATTTTAGAGTGTATTTTATTTTAAATAGTCTCTAGATTTAGATTTCGGTTAGGGGCAATTTGGTCCATTTTGTTGCTAAAAAAACTTACTAAAAACACCATTTGACCATTTTTCAAATGGAAAATTCTGATGGTCATTTTTTCAAAATAGCCAATTAAAAATAGTCATTTATCTAGTTGTCTCGGTTGAAAAATAACTAAACACACTTAAATCTTGTAAAAATGGTTTAAACATGTTTTTGTTATAATAATAATATTTTATTCAAACAAAAATACTTCTCATTTACCTTTTTTTTTACTTTTAAAGAAAGAATATAAAACAATGGAGCATAATAAGGATGTAGACAAAAAAAAAAAAAAAACAAATAGTGGAAACAAGATAGAAATTGCAAGAAGGAAGTGAATCAAATTGAGTTGTGATGCATTGAAATGAAAAACTTACACGAATTTATAGGAAAGTAAAATGGACACCCACTAACCCACTAACCTTGAAAATCTCTTCAGTTAACCTTACTAAGTCACATCCCTCCAAATTAGATGCCACTAACCATTACTTTCTACACAAGTAAATTAACTAAATCAAACTACTTGCCTACCAAGTTTGCACTAATTTTAACACTCCCCCTTAGTGCAAACATACGATCAACAACACCGAGTGCACTCCTGAGTTCTTCAAACTTGGATTTACCAAGAGCCTTGGTAAATATATCAGCAACTTGCTCCTTGGAATGTATCTTCTGTAATTTGATGTCTTGCATCAAAACTTTCTCTCGTACAAAATGAAAATGAGTTTCAATGTGCTTTGTACGAGCATGAAACACTGGATTCCCTGCAAGCTTGATTGCACTTTCGTTGTCACAAAAAAATACAAACTGGATAGTCCAAATTGAAAAAAAAATTATGCCATGAGTCTTTTTAGCCAAATGCATTCTTGAGTAGCCATAGTAGCAGCTACATATTCTGCTTCACAACTTGAAAGAGCAACAGAAGCTTGTTTCTTACTGCACCATGAAATAGCCCCTGAGCCTGTATTAAAACAGTATCCAGTTGTGGAACGTCTATCATTTACATCACCAGCCCAGTCTGCATCAACAAAACCGCTTAACACGAAAGATTTAGCTTGTTTATACAACAAGCCAAAACATAAGGTACTCTTAACATATCGAAGAATTATCTTTGCAGCAACTAAATGAGCTTCACATGGCTTATCCATAAATTGAGCAACAACACCTACAGAATAAGAAATGTCAGGTCTTGTGATAGTTAAATAAATTAGACTACCAACAAGTTGTCGGAAAAGTGTTGCATTTGCCAATCGTTTTCCTTCTTCTTTAGTCAACTTCAAGGATGGCTCCATAGGAGTAGTCATTGGTTTTGACTCATTCATGTCAAAACGATCTAATAAACTTGCTGCATATCCTTTCTGTGAGACAAAGTATCCATATGACCTTTCAACCTCCAAGCCAAGAAAACATCTTGCTTCACCCAAACTCTTCATTTCAAAACGAATTGACAGCGCATCTCGAAGACTATTAATTTCAACTTCATCATCACATGTTATCATCATGTCATCAACATATAGTAGAAGCATTGTACATACTGAAGTTGTCTTTTTAACAAACAGACTTGAATCTGCACTTGAAGACCTGAACCCACAAAACTCAAGATATTGAGCAATTTTACCATACCAAGCACGGGGAGCTTGCTTAAGACCATATAAAGCCTTTTTGAGTCGACACACATAATTTGGAGACTCCTTGGAAACAAAACCTTGAGGTTGTTCCATAAAAATGTCTCGATCTAACTCTCCATAAAGGAAAGCATTCTTCACATCTAACTGCCATAATTTCCAATCTTTGTAAGCAGCTAATGAAATAATTGTTCGAATAGTTACCATTTTAGCAACAGGACTGAATGTCTCTTCATAATCTAGACCATATTGTTGTGAAAAACCACGAGCAACAAGACGAGCTTTATACCTGTCAATAGTACCATCCGGCTTTTTCTTTAACTTGTAAACCCATTTACAAGTAACTAACTCAACATTCTTCGGCTTTGGAACAAGTTCCCAAGTGTCATTCTTGTTTAGAGCCGAGATTTCCTCCTTCATTGCTTCTTCCCATTCAAGAACATCTCTAGCTTCATTATAAGACTTGGGTTCACCTTCACAAATATCACCCATCAAAAAACAAGATACAATTGAACAGTTATTTAACTGTACCTCATAATCAGATAAATAACTGGGTCGTGTTCTTTGCCTAGAAGATCTTCGAACAACAGTCTCTGCATCTTCATCTGTTTGATCATATTCTCCAATACTGGTATTGATCTCATTTTCATCTGAGGCATCATCAGTAAAGAAAGGTGATAAATCAACCACACCTTTCTTTGAACTTGTATCCATTTGATGTGACGAAACTTCATCAAATACCACATCTCGAGAAACAACAACTTCTCTTGTACTTGGATCCATACATTTCCATCCTTTCCTGTGAGTATCATATCCAACAAAAATACAACGTCTTGCCTTTGGGTCAAGTTTAGTACGCTTATTTTTTGAAACATGAACATAACAAATTGACCCATAAACTCGAAGATAACTCACATTAGGTTTACGACGATATAATACCTCAAAAGGAGACATATTCGATCCCGTCCATGGAGGTAGACGGTTTATGACGTGACAAGCTGACTGAATAGCTGCGGCCCAAAGCTCCCTTGGAAGGTTCTTTGCATGCAACCAACACAAGCACATAGATGTAAGATGTGCTAATTTACGTTCAGCAACTCCATTCTGTTGTGGAGTGTCAGGACATGTCATTTGGCGTTGAATTCCATGCTCTTTGCAATAATTCTGAAATTGATCAGACATGTATTCTCCCCCATTATCTGTGCGAAGACACTTTATTGGCAACATAAATTCATTTTCCACTTGCTCCTTGAACTGGACAAACTTGGAGAAAGTCTCACTTTTGGCTTTCAAGAAATACACCCACGTGAACCGAGAAAAATCGTCCACAAAAACCATCACATAACGACAACCAGAATAACTGGGTGTTCTAGTTGGCCCCATCAAATCTGAATGAACCAAATGCAATGTAACAGCAGCCCTGTTACTTGAATTTGGGAAAGGAAGACGATGTGATTTCCCAAATTGACAACCAGGACAAACCACATCGTGATGAATTTCCTTAAAGAGAGGAACACCGTCAAGAAGCTTTTTCATAGAAATTCTTTGTAGTAATTGATAACCAACATGGCCTAATCGAGCATGCCAAAGTGCTGCACTATCATTCTGACCTGTCTTTTCAACATAAGCATCACTTGCAGACAAAACGCAGAGAGAATCTTTCCTCTTTCCAGTTAATAAAACATCAGCTTCAAATTGCTTAATATTAGAAACAATTTTCACATCATTTGGACCAAAGAGAACATACCTCCCAGAATCAGCAATCTGAGAGACTGAAACCAAATTCTTCTTTAGACCTGGAACATGATAAACATCTTCAAGAGAAACACCAGCAACATTTGGTGCATCATCCTTAACATTAACACGTCCTTCTTCAACGACAGGATGTAAGGAATTATCGGCCGTTGTAATAACTCTTTTTCCCTGATGGGTATGGGCATCAGAGAGAAGAGAAACATTTCCAGTAGCATGATGAGAACAACCAGAATCAATAATCCAATCCTCATCATAATCTATAGAAGCATTAGCATGCAGATTAATGGGTTGATCAAAAGTTTCAATTGACAAGCATTGTTCCCAAGTAAGTTGTTCAGGTTTGTTACTTTCCTGTACAACATTTGCTTCTGCTTCTTTGAGATTCACCCGGCAATTTGGTCTAATATGACCCGACTTCCCACAACGATGACACACCACCTTCGCCCGACAATCATGTTTGATGTGTCCTGGCTTGCCGCACCTAAAACATCCTTTTAAATTGCCCTTGGACTGCCCTTCAACCTTGGAATCCTTGCTATCATTTGAAGAACGCTTGACAGAAGAATTAACTTTTCCTTTATCTTTTGCATAAACAGCAGCTTCCACCTCGTAGTGAATTTGCTTGTTGTTACCAAGCATTTGTTTCATCAACGCTTCCTGATTTGAGAGCAAGTTTTCCAGCTCAATGATAGAAGGTTGATTTACCCAACCTTGTATCGAAGAAATAAATGGCATAAACTCCTTTCGCAGTCCACGAATAAGATACCGACACAACCGAGCATTACTAATAGGCTCCGTCTTGTCCAATTCTGTAATTTCAGAACACAAAGTCTTCACTTTTAGAAAATATTCTAAAACCGACAAGTTACCTTGAATAGTTCCAGCAAGTTCATTCTCCAAATACTGCAACCTTGTCGTGTTCTTTTGAGCGAACAATCTTTCAAGCGTTTCCCACACTTGCTTTGGAGAATTCACATCACGAACATGCTCAATATACTCCTTGCCAATAGAAGTCCGCAAAGGAAATAAAGCTTTGCCACATTTGACCTTCCACTTCCTCCGTGCCTCAACGTTCTCCAAAGTATCTCTTGGAATTTCAGTATCATCACCGGAAACAAGATCCCACAAATCTTGTCCTTGTAGAAAAGCTTCCATACATAGCTTCCAATAGCTATAATTATCACTGGTAAGCTTGTCCACACAAATATTGTTTCCACCATTCATTTTCACTGAGTATAAGACTCAAACACGAAATAAAGAACCAAGCTCTGATACCATGTAGACAAAAAAAAAAACAAATAGTGGAAACAAGATAGAAATTGCAAGAAGGAAGTGAATCAAATTGAGTTGTGATGCATTGAAATGAAAAACTTACACGAATTTATAGGAAAGTAAAATGGACACCCACTAACCCACTAACCCACTAACCTTGAAAATCTCTTCAATTAACCTTACTAAGTCACATCCCTCCAAATTAGATGCCACTAACCATTACTTTCTACACAAGTAAATTAACTAAATCAAACTACTTACCTACCAAGTTTGCACTAATTTTAATGGGAAAGATTTTAGTTTTTGGACCAAATGTAACAACCAAGACTAAATCCTAAATCCACAGCCTAATAATATTTTTTTTCTAGATTCTTAATCTGACAAAATCAAAGACTAAAATATTAAGGGAACTAAAAAAAAGGAAAAAAAAAATGTTGAATATTTAGAGAGGAGGGAGGTGTAGTTGACAAATATATATATATATATATATATATTACTTCTGTGTATGTATTCGTAATTACTTATATTTACTACCTTATATGTAGTTATATATATGTCGATATATATACTCATTTAACATAAAATTAAATTAGTGACCATAACCGATGAGCGTGAAAATGATTGACATTAAAAGATTAGAGATAATAACATCCATGGTACATATATATTCATAATTACATCTATAACTACATATAGATAATTTAAATATGTGTATTCTTCACTGTTTCAAAAAAAAAAATATGAGTATTCTTCAAAAAAAAAAAATGTTTAAATATGAGTATATGAGTATACATTTTTTTTCATTTAACATGAAATCAATAACCCTAACCTATGAGTATGAAACTATTAGACATTAATTAAGCATAAAGAATCGAGGTTCAATTTTTTTTTTTTATTTCCCATTTGTTTTTATTTGTTCATGACGAGATATCCATAAGTCAAAGAAAATTAACAAAAAAAAAAAAAAAAAAAACCTAAAACTAGAAAGGTAGGATAATTTTGGGACAATGTGATTTGATTGACATCAAATCCCCTCGATCCCATGACCTGATTGAGTTGCACGACATCTTCTTTCTTCAATCCTGTTGGGAGTATTTTGCCAGCACACATGTCTAGTCAGCATTTCTATGAGTATGTTTAAATGAGTTGACTGTATTATTTTTCATGTCATCAGTCTCTGTCAGCAGCTCTATTCTCAGCTAAAAGAATGAATTAAATTGTCTGAGCTATTACACCTCAGCTGGATTTGTGCACAGAGTTTGATATACCAACAGAATTCGTTATTGAGTGGGCCCTCGAGAATTTTGTGTTTGTGCAGGGTATATAATTCAGAGTTGTGTAGGGCAGAGCTGGAGTGTGAGAGAGAGACTATTGAATCAAAGTGTGAGAGCTGCGATGATATTGAAGACTCTGAAGTCGTCGGTCTGGTGAGAGTGCATTCAATTGGGCTTAAGCTACTGGTGATGATTCCTTGCATTATTAAGGTGGAACACATTGTGAGTAGCTTGTATCTCTAATTGTGTTTGAGAGGATTGAGAGTTGTATATCTCTATATGAGGTTTTAGCCTCTGAATTTCTTAAGTTGCTCATTGTTTGAAGCTAGTGGATTGACTACAGTGGATGTAGATCCCAACTTGGGATTGAACCACTATAATTCTCTGTGTCGTTATTCTTTCTTCCCTATCTCCCTGTTGACTGTTTTTGCCAATCGATTCTGCTATTGGTCTGCTGGTTGTGAGTTTGTTGTTATTTCTGGGTTTGTTCATCTACTGCTGTTTGGGTGCTGGTGTTTGGTATTGAATTGTATAACAGTTTGGTATCAGAGCTTGGTATTTCTGTTAAATTTCCGATAGACTAGGATTGGATTACTGTATTATATCTAATCCAATGTCAGCTAAATTTGAAGTAGAACGGTTTGATGGTAGAGGAGATTTTTCTTTATGGAAAAAGAAAATGAGAGCTTTGTTAGTCCAACAAAAGGTATCTAAAGCCCTAGATCTTAAACCTGAGTTTCCTACTTCAATGTCTCAAGAGGAAAAAACAAAAATGAAAGAGATAGCTTCCAGTACCATTATATTATATCTTGCTGATACCGTATTGAGGCAAGTTCATAAAGCCAAAACAGCTCTAGAAGTTTGGACAATGTTAGATCAGATATATTTAACAAAATCTCTCACAAACAAACTCTACATCAAGGAAAAGTTCTTTGGGTTTAAAATGGATGCATCCAAAGATCTTGAACAAAATCTTGATGAATTTAACAAAGTTGTCCTTGATCTTAGCAACATAGGAAAGGAAATGAGTGATGAAAATAAAGCAATAATTCTCCTCAATTCCCTTCCAGAGTCATATAATGAGATAAGAAATGCTATAAAGTATGGAAGAGACAGCTTGACATTAGATGTGGTTCTAAGTGCACTAAGATCTAGAGATCTTGAATTGAAAGAGAGTAAAGGGAAGGAGAGTGAAGCCCTGGTAGCAAGAGGTAGAACCGAAAAGAAAAACTACAGCAGAAGCAATAGTAGAGGGAGATCTAAATCTCAAGGCAAAACTAAGAGATGTTATTATTTCCATAAGGAAGGCCATCTTAGAAGAAATTTCTATGAACTTAAAAATAAAAGAAAGAATGGCTCTAAAAAGGAAGAAGATGATCATGCTGCTAATGTAAGTGAAAACTTTGAAACTGCTGAAGTATTAACAGTCTTGGAAGGAAATTTTAATTCTGAATGGATCCTAGATTCAGGGTGCTCTCTTCATATGACACCCAACAAACAATGGTTCCAAAAATTTGAAGAAATTGATGGAGGAAGAGTACTTTTGGGTAATCACCAAGAATGTACTGTGAAAGGCATAAGATCTATTCAAATTAAAATGTTTGATGGGCAGGTCAGGGAACTTTCAGCAGTTAGATATGTGCCTGACCTCAAGCGTAATCTTCTTTCCTTGGGTGAATTTGACAAAGCCGGTTATATGTGTAAGCTTGAAAATGGAGTTATAGAAATAGTTAAGGGAGCTATGGTAAAAGCAAAGGGTAGACTTGAAAATGGGTTGTATATTCTCGATGGAAATACAGTAGTTGGAACTACTACTGTAACTTCTTTGAAGGATCAGCAAATAACAAAATTATGGCACCTAAGGCTTGGTCATGTTAGCGAGGCTGGTCTAAAGGAGTTGAATAAACAGGGTTTACTTGGAAAGGTTACGGTTGGTTCCCTAGATGTTTGTGAACACTGTATTTATGGGAAGTCAACCAGAGTATCATTTGGGAAAGGCAAACATTTTTCAAAAAGGATTCTTGAGTATGTTCATGCTGACTTGTGGGGTCCTGAACAAGAACAAACAATGGGTGGAGCCAAATATTTTTTATCCATTGTACATGATTACTCAAGAATGGTTTGGACCTTTCTTCTTAAGTCCAAAGATGAAACTTTTCAAACATTTGTACAGTGGAAAACATATGTTGAAAAGCAATCTGAAAAGAAGGTGAAGACACTTCGAATAGACAACGGGCTGGAATTTTTAAGCAATGAGTTTAAGAGTTTTTGTCTCAAGGAAGGTATACAACGACACTTGACTGTGAAAGGAACACCTCAGCAAAATGGACTTGCTGAGAGAATGAATCGAACACTTCTTGAAAGGATTCGATGTTTAATGTCAAATGTTTGTTTACCTAAGAAGTTTTGGGGGGAGGCTCTTATGACAACTACTTACCTTGTAAACCGGAGTCCATCATCAGCCATTAACTTTAAAACTCCAGTTGAACTATGGTCTGGACATCCACCTGACTTAAGCCATCTCAGAGTATTTGGTTGTGTAGCTTACGCTCATTCTAGAGAAGGTAAGCTAGATAACAGGGCTAAAAAATGCTTGTTTCTTGGTTATCCTAAAGGAGTAAAGGGATATCGCCTTTGGTGTATCGAAAAGGATGAAGAAAAATGCATTATTAGTCGGGATGTAACATTTGATGAATCCAAGATTGCTTTACAATCTGATACAGAACAACAAGTTACCTCTAATACAGACAAAGTTTCTGTGGAAATGAACTTAAACAAAGTTGTGGCAGGAGATAAGAATAAAACTGATGGGTAAGATGTTACTGATCAAAGCCAACAGCATATAGAAAGTTCACACAGGGTTCACAAGCAGAAAATCTACAAGATTATGCTTTAGCTCGTGATAGACAGAGAAGACAGATTAAACCACCTGCTCGGTATGCTAATGCTGATTTAGTTCATTTTGCTTTGAATGCTGAATTTGATGAAGCAGTAAATGAACCATTAACCTATTTTGAAGCAATTAATTCTAAGGATAGTAAGCATTGGATAGCTGCCATGGAAGAGGAAATGGACTCTTTAATGAAGAATGAAACTTGGGAGCTTGTGGATAGACCCCCAAATCCGAAGCTTATAGGCTGTAAGTGGATTTATAAGTTGAAACAGAATCCTAATTCCTCTCAACCTTTTCGGTTTAAAGTCAGGCTGGTAGTAAAAGGGTATGCCCAAAAACAAGGTGTGGATTATAATGAGATCTTTTCTCCTGTGGTAAGGCACACCTCTATACGAGTTTTATTATCCTTTGTGACATCCTATGATATGGATTTAGAACAATTGGATGTAAAAACAGCCTTCCTTCATGGGGACTTGTCGGAAACTATCTATATGCATCAGCCACTCGGGTTTGTTGAAAAAGGTATGGAAAACAAGGTATGTCTTCTTAGAAAGTCATTATATAGTCTTAAACAAGCACCAAGACAATGGTACTTAAAATTTGACTCCTTCATGTTGAATTGTGGTTTTGAGAGGAGCCAATTAGACCATTGTGTGTACTTTAGACATACCAAACATAAATCATCCATATACTTGTTGTTATATGTTGATGATATGTTGATAGCTTCACAAGATAAAGCTGATATTCAAGAACTTAAGCTGAAGCTTAAGGGACAATTTGAAATGAAAGAGCTTGGTGAAGCAAGACATATTTTAGGCATAGATATCAACCGTGACAGGGGTAAAAGAACCTTAAAATTATCTCAGAAGGATTATTCCTTGAAAATGCTGCATCGTTTTGGTATGATAAACTGCAAGGCAGTAAGTGTTCCTCTAGCCAGTCATTTCAACCTATCAGCTCTTCAATCTCCTCAAACACCAGAAGAAAAACAGCAAATGGAGAATGTTCCTTATGCAAATGTAGTGGGGAGTTTAATGTACTTGATGGTATGCACTCGTCCTGATTTGGCTCATGGATTGAGTGTGGTAAGCAGGTACATGTCTAACCCAGGCAAAGAACATTGGTTGGCTGTAAAATGGTTGTTAAGGTATGTGAAGGGCACAGTTTCATATGGCATTGAGTATTCTGCAGATTTGAAAAATGAAGTAAAAATGATTGGGTTTGTGGACGCCGATTATGCCACTGATCGTGATCGAAGAAGGTCTCTAACAAGTTTGGTATTCACTTTATTTGGCAACACAGTTAGCTGGAAATCCTCTTTACAATCAGTTGTTGTGCTGTCAACAACGGAGGCTGAGTACATGGCTGTTACAGATGCTTTTAAAGAGGCAATCTGGTTGAGGGAGTTGTTTGAAGAATTTGGTGAGAATCTTGAAGATGAGCTGGTTGTTTTTTGTGATAGTTAGAGCGCAGTCTTCTTGTCTAAAAACCAAACATATCATGAGAGAACAAAGCACATTGATGTGCGATTTCACTTTATTCGAGATATAGTGGCTGAAGGAAAAATAAAGATTGAAAAGATAGTCTCGAATGAGAATGCAGCAGATGCCCTTACAAAGTCATTGCCTGTGTCAAAGCTTGAGAGTTGTTTGCAAACTCTCAAGGTTGGTTCTGTGTAAATTTTATGTTACATGAATTAATTCACTAGCTTGTGGTTTATCTTATAGGAATTTTGCTGTCAAGGTGGAGATTTGTTGGGAGTATTTTGCCAGCACACATGTCTAGTCAGCATTTCTATGAGTATGTTTAAATGAGTTGACTGTATTATTTTTCCATGTCATCAGTCTCTGTCAGCAGCTCTATTCTCAGCTAAAAGAATGAATTAAATTGTCTGAGCGATTACACCTCAACTGGATTTGTGCACAGGGTTTGATATACCAACAGAATTCGTTATTGAGTGGGCCCTCGAGAATTTTGTGTTTGTGCAGGGTATATAATTCAGAGCTGAGTAGGGCAGAGCTAGAGTGTGAGAGAGAGACTATTGAATCAGAGTGTGAGAGCTGCAATGATATCGAAGACTCTGAAGCCGTCGGTCTGGTGAGAGTGCATTCAATTGGGCTTAAGCTACTGGTGCTGATTCCTTGCATTATTAAGATGGAGCACATTGTGAGTAGCTTGTATCTCTGATTGTGTTTGAGAGGATTGAGAGTTGTATATCTCTGTATGAGGTTTTAGCCTCTGAATTTCTTAAGTTGCTCATTGTTTGAAGCTAGTGGATTGACTACAGTGGATGTAGATCCCAACTTGGGATTGAACCACTTTAATTCTCTGTGTCGTTATTCTTTCTTCCCTATCTCTCTGTTTACTGTTTTTACCAATCGATTCTGTTGTTGGTCTGCTTGTTATGAGTTTGTTGTTATTTCTGGGTTTGTTCATCTACTGTTGTTTGGGTGCTGGTGTTTGGTATTGAATTGTATAACAAATCCACATAGAAACTCAGCAATTGAGCCCTCCATTTAGTTCACCAATAATTGGAACACGTCTTCCGCAGACACAAGTGATGAAGGAGACGTGATGACAAGAAAGGTACGGCTATAGAAACAATGGTGGCGAATTGGCTTGGAATTGTAAAAATGTAGACATGAAGCAATTGGAGGAAGAAATTGATATATTTGAAAATTAAGTTGGAATCTAACCAATTTAAAAATATATAAATCTAATTAAGGAGGGTAAGTTAAATTTAGTGGCCATTGCTGCGATTTTTTTAAAACTTTTTTAAAATCTATTTGTGGTTTATGATGGTTGACGGTAAATATGAGTGTATACTGAGGTATAGATAGAACAAAAAATTATTCACTCTCTGCATAATTTTGAATATCTCTAGATTCTGGCCCTTTTTCATTGCGGTTATTTTTCTAGCTATTATTCACAATTTCTCTTTCTTCATCCAACCAAAAAATCTAGGGTTAACTACGATAGTCTATTTGGAACATCAAATTACATAAATGACAAGTTCAAGAAATTTTTTAACTATTTTCAAAAAAAAAAAAAAAAAAAAAAAAATTAAAATTATCTCAAGCGTGGCCAATTTAAGCCCAATAGATAAATGATTTTACATATTTGTCCATTAAATTTAAAAAAATGAATAAAATCAACTAAATATATTTTCTATAACCATTTATAGATTTTGACCAAAATTACTCAGAGTTTCAATAACTTCCCTTCAAAATATATGAGAAAATAATATAAAGCTCCAATTACTTTTTTCGTCTAATTTCTTCCCTCCCTCTTCTCTTTCATGATTTCCTCTTGGATTTTGTGTCTTCTTCAAAAAAACCTACTTGGTTTCCTCTTCGAAGTGTCAATCGATCCCAGTGTATTCTCCGTCCCCGATGAACTGCAGTGTCATTCTCCCTTCCTCATGTTTAATAGTTCCTTCTCCAGCGACAGTCTAACCCTTAATGGGTGTTTTGACACTCGATCCACAATACCCATGACCAAATTGAATCTAAATTTGGGTCAAATGAATATCCACACACATCTATTAAACTTAGAACTGAACACCCACCTCGCTCTGACTTCAAATCTTTAAAGTTTGAACATTTTCGAAGATTAAACAACGACCAACAACATTTTGATTAAGAACAATGTGAATAACGATATATTTCTTTCAAACAACAATATATCTCCTTCAACGATATATTTCTTACTTGGTTGTATGGCTATCCTGCAGTTACGGTAGTCATATCAATAGATGAGTTTCTGTGATTTGAAGTGTGTTTGGATGAACTTATGGGATGTGGACTAAGTGAGTGAAATAGACACGTCTTTTGGTTTCTAAAGGTTAGTTTGGATGAGTTTGGAGGATTTGAATTTTGTTTGGGTGGCTTGGGTACGTGTTTGACTTTTAAGGGTTAGTTCAGGTGAGTTTATAGGATTTGAATTGTGTTTGAGTGAGTTTATTGAATGTGGATTGAGTATGAGTAAATTAGGAACTTTTGGATGAGTTTGTGGGATTCAAAATTTGTTTGGGTGAGTTAGGCATGTGTTTAACTTTTAAGGGTCAATTTAGGTGGGATTGTAAGCTTTGAAGTGTGTTTGGGTGAGTTTGGGGTGAATTAGGACACATTGGAGCAAGTTTGTGAAATTTGAAGTGTGTTTAGGTGAATTTGTGGGATTTGGGAGTGTGTGTTTGGATGAGTTTCTTGAATTTATAGTGAGTTTGGGCACTTTTAGGCCACTTAGAATGTTTAACTTGTTCTAATGTGATGTGATAGTAAACTTTAGGATGTATTTTAAACTTTGTGGTCAAGGAGAAGATTTTATGGCTTGGGTAGGTGTTTGACTTTTAGGTGAGTTTGTGAGCTTTGAAGTATATTTAAGTGGGTTTAGTGGGTTTGTGGGATTTGAAGTGAGTTAGACACATTTGTTTTGGCAATTTAAGGGTTTAGTTTAGTGAGTTTGTAGGAAATTGAGCGAGTTTGAATGAATTTAAGATATATTTGGGTGTGTTTGTGGGATTTAGAGTAATTACATTGTGTTTTTATTTGCTCTCAATTCAACTCTGGCTCTTTTGGTGATTTTTCTATGGTCGAATGTGTTTGTATATTTTATCTCTCATTTCCTTGCAGGTATCGGATGTTTGCAACTAAGAGACAAAAGTTACCAAGTGGTGTTACTCAAAGTGATGTTTGAAAGAACTCAGAGAAATAAAAAAACAAGTAATATATGATATGTTCTCTCATGTTAGTTATAGTTTATGTATGACCTTTTTTGTTGGGTTAGTGACAAAAAAAACATATAGTATATTCTCTCATGGTTGAAATCCAGTGTAGGAATTATTGTGATGTACAAAATCTATTACACTAGTTTGTATATACATATATGACAAAATTTGACCAATTCTAGGTTCAATGATATATAAAAGTTGTTATTTATGTATATATTTATTTTGTGTCAAGATTTGAGTGTTTTATTTTTGAAACATATGTTTATTCACAGATATTAGACAAAATAATTTATATGGCTTTGATGAATCAATATAAATAAATAAATAATGATGTATCAGTACTTATGACGGTGCATCAAAGTCATAGAAATTATTTGTGTGACAACTATTTTGTATCATTATAAACATTTTTTTGACAGTTTTATAACTGTCATGACATTTTGTTTGTTGACAACAAAAAACTGTCAACGAAAAGTTTTGTTTGACCCCAATACACTGTCGTTGTTGACATTTTCGTGACATTGACCTGTTGTCATCAATAACTTTTTCTTGATAGTAATTAACTGTCATTACTATATATATCTTGACAGAAAGATGGTTTTTAGGAGTTATTTATTGACAATGTTTCGTTGTCATAAAAAAATTTACTGTGATAGTTACTAAATGTCAGTAATATCTTTTTTTTTTACAGCTGTTAAGTGTCATGAAAAAAATAATTATGACAATTTTTTTAATAGCGTCATGTATACACTTTCTTTGATGGGAGCTTCTAGGACGCAAAAAAAATGTCATGAAATGTGCTTGTGCCAAATTTTCAATGTCATAAAAACCCAAATTTGTAGTAGTGAACGATTGAAGATTCTATTTCTGACAAATCAGCTCCCTTTTCCCAAAAATGAGCTTATTTTTTCAACAAATAACTATTAGAATGTATATATGTTTATATTTTGTATGTTGTTTTTATATAGTTGTTTCATACCATGTTTATATTTAATAATATGAGGTATATATTGTTTATACAATAATATAAGGTATATATTGTTTATACAATTTTTTTTTTTAAAAAAAGAAGATATATACACACACACCAAGTATATATTTGCAAATAACATAATGGTAATGACAAAGAAACAACTGAGGATATATTTGAAAATGACTAAATATATCAAGTATATATGAAAAATCCATAATAGGTGGAATACACATCTCAATAAAGATTGAATAATATATACAAACATAGTATATGTTGGATTATTATATGAAGTTGTATATGAATGTCAATATGAACATAGCATAAGTTGGTATCGCCTGAATCACGCTTCTGATAAGAACTTTCCCACCACTAGAGAAAAAATTCTTTTTCCATCCTTGCAAGTAAGACCATACCCTATCGAGGATTCCCTTGAAATCCTTACTCTTATTGCGATGGAAAGACGAAGGCAAGCCAAGATAAGATCCCAAATTATCCACATACTTCATTTGCAAGATTGAGCTAAGATAAGATTTAGTATCACTTGGCACGTTCTTCGAAAAACATATTTGCGATTTATCCAAGTTTATACATTGACCCGATGCATATTCGTAGTCAGCCACAATCATTTTACAAAAAACCAAATTCCTCTATTGAAGCCTTCAGAAAAATGAGGCTATCGTCCGCAAAAAATAGGTGGGAGATTTTCGGTGATGATGGGGACATAGCAATCCCCGTAACACCGTTCCTCCTGGCATTACTCAGCATGGCAGACAAACCTTCCGAGCAGAGCAAAAATAAATATGGTGACAAAGGATCGCCCTGCCTTAATCCTCTCGAAGGAGAAAAATTCCCTTTTGCCTTCCCATTAATAAGAATTGAAAAGGAAGTAGTGGAAATACATTCCTTCATCAGATCGATCCATTCGCATGGGAATCCCAATTTTTCCATAACAGCCGAAATGAAAGGCCACTCGACCCTATCATATGCTTTACTCATATCAAGCTTGAGTGCAGCATAGCCTTGCTTACCAGACTTACGAGAATTAAGAAAATGAAGCAATTCATGACCCACTATCATATTATCTAAAATAGATCTACCAGGAAGAAACACTGACTGACAATCATCAATGACATTATGAAGAACATTTTTCAGACGGTTGGCAATCACTTTAGTAACAATCTTATAACAAACATTACACAGACTAATAGGACGGAAATCAGTCACTAACCTTGGATTTGAAACCTTTGGGACGAGAACAATATTAGTATGGTTACAGACTTTGATCGATCTTTCTCGATTGAGAATTGCTAAGCATACATCCACCATCTGAGGACCAACCATGTCTCAGTATCGTTGGTAAAAAAAAGCTAGAAAACCATCTGGTCCTGGTGCTTTTGTAGGATGGAAATTACGAACCACCATTTCCACCTCCTCACGAGAATAATCATGAGTGAGAATTTGACTCATACCTTGGGTGACTCTTTTAGAGATTTTCTTTAACACTTTCTGAAATACCGCCTCAGAAGGAGATTGAGTTTTGAAAATATTTTCAAAATACAACTCAAAAACCTTGTGTATCTGATCAGGCTCCGTGTACCACGTCCCATCTGCATCCTCCACACCACTGATCGTATTCCTCTTACGTCTATAAGATGCTCGGTGATGGAACCATTTTGTGTTATGATCCCCCCATTTCAGCCAATTCTCATGCGGTCGCTGCTTCCAATACATTTCCTCCTCAAGTAATAAATCATCCAGTTTCCGCTCCAAACTATGCGCTGTTGTAAAATCAATAGGTAAAGGTCTATCGTAGACTTCTTTAATTTTGTCTCTAACCTGACGGATACTATCCCATCTTGCCTTGTTCTTCCTGAAACCCCAACCCTTGAGCACTTTTGCACATTTTTGCAGCTTCTGATGGAGTGGTTGGGTCCTATGCCCCAAATCTGACCATCCACCTGCCCGAGAAATAATATGGAGACATTCTTCATCTTTGGACCAACACTCTTCGAATCTAAACACCTTCTCGAAATTCGGTTGGATATGAAGACCTTCCAGGCGAAGCTCAATTGCTTATGGTCCGACTTAGCCCAATCAAGATTATTGACAATACACTCTGGAAAACAATCCAAGAAAGCAGAGTTTGCCACGTAACGATCAAGGCGAAGACTAACTTGGTCCCCTGCTTGTCGCCTGTTGCACCAAGTATAAATTCCCCCCTTGAAATTCAGATCCAAAAGGCCACAAGAATCAAGAGTATCACAAAAAATTTTGAATTAGGCGCATATCTCTTGGAGGCCCTCCAGATTTCTCATCATCCCACAATATTTCATTAAAATCCTCACCTAAGACCCATGGGGCATCATCATTATTATAAATTCGACGAATCAGATCCCAAGTATGTGATTGTAGAGTAGTATCCGGTTGGCCATAAAGACCAGTAAAACGCCAGCTTAAATTATTCCATTTAATAGATGCATCAATATGGTGAATGGAAAAATTACGAATAGTCACTTCAACATCATCTTTCCACAAAAGGCATAGGCCACCACTCAACCCAACTCTATCAACAACAAAACACCCATAATAATGCAAACGGACTTTCAATTTATTCAAAACAGCAGGAGAACATTTGGCCTCTGAAAGGAAACATAGATGGAGATTTAAACGATTTAACTCGTTACAGATATTCTGGAATGCCCAAGGACTCCCTAATCCGCGGACATTCCAACTTATAGTAATCATGGTTCCTGGCGGGATTGCTCAGCAGACCTCGCCTCACTTCAATCAACATGCGTAGTTTTAGGTCGCTTTAAATTTTCAGGAGAAAATAAAATAGGACCATTCTTACGCTTATTGAACTCTTCTAGCATTGAAAGGTTTAGACCCGAATGGACAAAACCCGCACGTGCCCGTTTCTTCCACGAAAAAACCACCCCTGCAACTTTGTTCTTTGCAGATAGCTTCACGGGCTCATCTTTCTTCAAACCAATCAAAAGACCCACACCATCCAGACTTTCAAATTCAGATTCTTGCTCCTCCACTGAGATTGCGCTGCCTTGCAACAAACTATCCAGATCCAACTTCTTCTTACAGTGGACAATTGGTGGTAAAGCTTCAGCATTTATAGTGGGCCCACACTCAAAAGAACCAGGCCCAACATCCTTCGGTATCTTCAGATCGCTAGCAGAGGCGTTGAAAATTTTT
The DNA here is from genome assembly GCA_017139565.1 of Luffa aegyptiaca. Classification (NCBI taxonomy): domain Eukaryota; kingdom Viridiplantae; phylum Streptophyta; class Magnoliopsida; order Cucurbitales; family Cucurbitaceae; genus Luffa; species Luffa aegyptiaca. Next base: position 40,327,405 of record CM029405.1, on the reverse strand, counting down.
TTCCCATTGCTTTCCCAAACCGTCGGTGAATTAAACTGAGCATTAAAACATTCATTAAAATCCTTTAATTTCCGATGATAATGCTCCAGGAAATCAACGGTACCAAAACATAACGTCTCCCTCTGAGAAACAGTCGACTGCACAGAGTCCATCGGATCGGGAAATTCGGTCGCCGGAATTCGTTCTCCCGCCGGAAACTAAGGCTCGACTGAACAAGAAGCCTTCCAACTATGATTTCTGATATTGTTCCAGCCATTCATTTGAGGAACAGAGACATCTTTCACCATTTTAGTTTTCCCTTTAACCGAGGGATGAATACCGCCAGACAACGAATACCACGCTGCTCCCATCTTCGAAGACCTGTGATCGTGTCTTAGATTTGGAATTTGGACCTTGGTATTATTGTTAGAAATTGAAATACCTGTCGAGATTCTATGCTTTGAGAAGGATTCGAAAATTGGAACCGCCTCAGGGCAGTACCAAACTGAGGAATATTGTTTTGCTCGAACATCTCGTTCGGCACCGGTAAGCTTGCCAAAACTACTCCTTTAGGATCAAAACGAAGTCATTCACCATAATTCAGCACCACGCTATGTGATCTATCTGAAGAATAGAATTGTCCACAGTCCTTGTGTTGATGACCAATGATTCCGCAGAAAAAACAGAAATCCGGTAATTTTTCGTATTGAATGGGAATCCAGCTCTTACAAGTCGCCTCTTTCTGAGTGATTTTCACACCTCGACGAAGTGGTCGAGTGATATTCACTCGAATTCGAACCCTCAAACTTGCACCCATATGATGGAAGCCATTACAACTATCCACATCTTCAAAGATTCCAATAGCGTTCCCCAGCCGTTCAGCCATTTCTTGATTGTACCAATCCAAAGGAAGGTCGTAAAAGTGGATCCAGAAAGAGACCAGCAAAAACTCATAATCTGAAGGCTTTTGCCCTCTAATTGGAAACTCCAAAATCAGAAGAAATTTATCAAAAAAAACCAAGGGTCTTGTTTCAAAACTCGCCTTCTGTCATCTTCGTTGTCAAACCTGAAAATGAAAGGATTTTTACCAAGCAATTCCACGCGAAGGCCTTGAGCAACTCTCCACGTCGAAGCAAATGTTTTGCGCATAACTTCAGCTGCTAAGAAACGGTGGGATTGTAATTTCCCCAATAAACAGCAGCCTAACATGAGACCTGTTCTCTCCACCGCAGATCTATCAGTCGCAACAGCCACCTCATTTTCCTCCAGAGCAAGACTAAGCTTTGACCAATCTTGAACGAGAGAATTGGGATCCATAGCGGGACTTTGAACAGAACAACAGAAAACGGAACCACAGGATGGCAAAAGGAAAGTGATAAACTTCAGAGATGCAGTAGAATCCATACCTTGACCCACCTGATATAGTAGCTCAAATGCGGGAGAACAGCGTTCCCAGCCTGGCTGATTGCACAACGTAAACAAGTGAAATAAAAACTGAAGCAAGGATCGCGGTATGACGGAAATTCTGTCCAAAACTACCGCAATCATCTTCCTTAAAGATCATTATTTAAAAAATCTCGAATCAAAGATAGTAATCGCTGGAAATAGCTAGGGATTCGCTGCCCATCGGAAATCGCTTTCGCTCCAGACATTTTTCAATGTATGTTCAACTTTCTTTTAAAATATGAGTATTCTCTCAAAAAAAAAAGTTTAAATATGAGTATACATTTTTTCCATTTAACATGAAATCAATAACCCTAACACATGAGTGTGAAACAATTAAGCATTAATTAAGCATGCATAATCGAGGTTCAAAATTTTTTTATTTTCAATTCATTCTTATTTGTTCATGAAAATTAAAAAAAAAAAAGAAAAAAAAAACTAAAACTAGAAAGTAAAGCATGCTGAACAAAACAAGCAAAAGGAGAATAAATTTTTGCATCTAGAACATGTGGCGCACCTGATTCCAGATCCAGTAGCAAAAATCAAAACGGTAGGATAATTTTGGGACAATGTGATTTGATTGACATCAAATCAAATCTCCTCCCATGACCTGATTAAGTTGCACGACCATCTTCTTTCTTCAATCCACATAGAAACTCAGCAATTGAGCCCTCCATGCAGTTCACCAATAATTGGAACATGCCTTTTGCAGACACGAGTGATGAAGGAGACACGATGACAAGAAATGTACGACTATAGCAACAATGGTGGCGAATCGGCTTGGAATTTTAAAAATGTAGACATGAAGCAATTGGAGGAAGAAATTCATATATTCCAAAGTTAAGTTGGAATCTAACCAATTTTAAAATATATAATCTAAGGAGGGTAAGTTAAATTTAGTGGCGATTGCTGAGATTTTCTTTTTTCTTTTTTTTTTTTTCCTTTTTTAAAATATATTTGTGGTTTAGGATGGTTGACGATAAATGTCAAGTTCAAGAAATTTTTTAAGTATTTTCAAAAAAAAAAAAAGAAAAAAGAAATTTTTTAAGTCTCTCTCGAGCTTGACCAATTTAAGCAATAGATGAATGATTTTACATATTTGTCCATTAAATTTAAAAAATTGAATAAAATAAATTAACTATATTTTCTATAACCATTTATAGATTTTGACCAAAATCACTAGAGTTTCAATAACTCCCCTTCAAAATATATGAGACAAAAATATAAATCCCCAATTATTTTTTTCCTCTAATTTCTTCCCTCCCCCTTCTCTTTCGTGATTTCCTCTTGGATTTTGTGTCGTCTTCAAAAAAACCTACATGGTTTCCTCCTCGAAGTGTCAATCGATCCAAGTGTATTCTCCATATCTGATGAATTGCAGCGTCATTCTCCCTCCCTCGTGTTTAATAGCTCCTTCCAGTGACGGTCTAACCCTCAATGGGTATTTTGACGCTCGATCCACAATAATCATGACCAAATCAAATCGAAATTTGGGTCAAATGAATATCCACACACATCTATTAAGTAGAACTGAACACCCACTTCGCTCCGACTTCATATCTTTAAAGTTTGAACCTTTTCGAAGATTAAACAACCAACAAAATTTTGATTCTAAACAACGCGAACAACGATATATTTCTTTCAAACAACCGTATATTTCCTTCAAATAACGAGTGAAGATTCTGTGTCCAACAAATCAGCTCCTTTTTCCCAAAAATGAGCTTATTTTTCTGACAAATAACTATTAGAATGTATACATGTTTATATTTTGTATGTTGTTTTTAGGGAAAAATACACTTTCAGTCCCTGAGGTTTGAGTTAGGTTTCATTTTGGTCTCTTGGTTTTCAAACTCAACAATTTAGCTCTTGAGGTTTGGATTTCGTTACACTTTTAGTCCCCCGTCAAATTTTCGGTTAAACTCTCACGGAATGTTGACGTGACATCATTTTTTTATTAAAAATTTTTTTCTTAATTTTTAAAATAAAATAATAATAAATTAGTTTTAAAAAATATTTTTTTATTATTATTTCTTTTCTTCTTCTTCCCCATTACTCTTTCTTCCTCTTCTTCATTATCCTTCTTCTTCTCCCCATCTCCCTTCTTCAACCAAACCCTACCACCGGTCGCCGTCGCCGACGAATGTTTTTTTTTTTCTCTTCTTCTTCTCTTCTTCTCTTCTTCTCTTCTTCTCCTTTCTCAAAGCTTTTATGTTTTTTTTAAACAGAAAGAGGAGAGGTTGAAAGAGGAGGGAGGTTACATTTTTTGACGTCGGAACGGAGGGGGGAGGTTCTCCCTCCTCTTTCAACCTCTCCTCTTTCAGTTTTTTTTTAAAAAAAAAAAAACACATAAGCTTTGAGAAAGGAGGAGAAGAAAAGAAGATAAGAAGAAGAGAGAGAGGAAAAAAAAACCAGCTGCTGGCGGCGGCGGCCGACAACTGCCGGCGGTAGGGTTTGGGTTGAATAAGGGAGATGGGGAGAAGAAGAAGAAGGACAAAGAAGAAAAGGAAGAAAGGGTAATGGGGAAGAAGAAGAAAAGAAATAATAAAAAAAAAATTAAATTATTATTATTTTATTTTAAAAATTAAGAAAATAATTTTTTTAATTAAAAAAATGATGTCACATCAGCATTTCGTGAGAGTTTAATCGAAAATTTAATGGAGGGACCAAAAGTGTAATGAAATCAAAACCTTATGGGCTAAATTATTGAGTTTGAAAACTGAGACCAAAATGAAACCTAACTCAAACCTCAGGGACTAAAAGTGTATTTTTTTTTCCCTTGTTTTTATATAGTTGTTTCATACCATGTTTATATTAAATTATTTGAGGTATATATTGTTTATACAACAATATAAGGTATATATTGTTTATACAATTTTTTTAAACAAAAGAAGATATATGTATACACACACCAAGTACATATTTGCAAATAGCATAATGGTAATGACAAAAAAACATATTGAGCATAGATTTGACAATGACTAAATATATCGAGTGTATAAGAAAAAAACATAATAGGTGGAATAATACACGTCTTAATAAAGATTGAATAATATATATAAACATAGTATATGTTGTATTATTATATGGAACTGTATATGAATGTCAATATGAATGTAAATATATTAAAAAAAAAAAAATATCATAATGATATCATAATTATTATGAAATATTATTAAAACAATGTATTTTTAAAATTAAATCTATCATAAATGTATGAAATAATCCCCCTAAACGAAAATGTGTATATTACAAAAGGATAAATTCAAAATGAAGAATTGAAATATGGATAGATAATATTAAATGAAGGTAAAATCCTAAGAAAAAATAGTAGAAACTCAAATCAAGTTAAAGTTGAAAATTTTTCTAAGAATTGACATTTGTGAAATATAAGTTCCAAAATGAGCTATTTGGTATAATTTTGGAAAGATCTAAAGATTGATCCAACCCAAATCCAACTTGAACTAATTTGAGTTTGTTTAAAATTATAATATAATAGGTCAAAGCAGAAATTTCTTCAAAAAAAAAAAAAAAAGGTCAAAGCAGAAATGAAATTACAAATCACTTTTTTTTATTTTTTATTATTTTGACTCGAGGAGAATCAAGCACAAAGCTCTTTTCACGATAAATAAAGATTCTTCCCTTTTTCCTTACATCGTCATTAGTGACTGAATTAAAATCTCAACCACTTAAAAGAACACTCTTTCATTTACCCCTCAAATCTATCTAATTTAGGTACAGAGCAAGATCAATGTCACTTTTCCTCAAGACCTTGAAGTTCAAAGCTAAGAAGCACATATATGACACAATACAAACACGATGACACGTCATTTCTTTTAAATCTAGGACATGGCACAAACACATTTGGTAAAATATACATTTTTTAAAATATATATCATTTTTATACAAGAAAGAAATTCAAAATCAATAAGTTTATGCATTTGTATGCTTAAAAAATGTATTTAATGTATTTCACTCTTAAAATTTATTATTCTGTCATTTAGTATTGTGTCTATTTAGTATATTTAACAAGGGTTTGATTTGAACCTATATTGACTTCGTACGATACACATATCAATTGTACTTGTGTCCAATACGTGTCCAACAAGTATCAGAGTTTCTAAGTATCTGACACGAACACGTTAGCCAAACTAAAGTGTCCATGCTTCGTAGGTTCAAAGTAACATTGATCATACCCTACATTTTAATATAAGGAATTAAATGTCCATCCAAAAAAATATATATATATATATATAAGGAATTAAATGAGTTTGAGGAAAAAAACCTGAAATCGAACCATTTGAAGCATCCCATAGTAGCTAATATTTATCCTTCCCTCTCCACGAAATGAACCAGTAAGATTAACTGAAGATGAGTGTTTAACTCAACTTTAGCGTTGGGATTTCAATTGGTTGTCTAAAGACATAGGAGCTGGAGACGATTGTATACCATTATACCCTTTGTATGTATGAAAAAGAAATTTTAAACTGAATTTTGACTATAAATCTAACCGAAGAGACACGATACTGATCACACATCGGGGCACCAAAAAAATTTCTAAAACCAAATCCTTCTACCAAAGAGTAAATGGAACCACAATCCAGAGTGGATGAACCCAAAAAGTATGTCTTCGAGCCTACAACATTTGCTCGTCCAAGAGTTCAGGAGCAATAGCATATTCGACATACTTCATAGTTTGGGACAAAAATGCCCTCCAAACCAAATAGAATCACGGACTAAGACGTGTTTTCAAAATATGGATCACGGGATCCACCGTAGTATGTACTCCTTCCCTTCTTAATTCGACACATCATTAAATGATATATTAATTTATTTCCATACTATGGTTTCCCATCACCGTGCTCACTATGCCCTTCTTCCATGCCAAGAGCTCAAACGGTGAGTTTTAAATGCCCAAAGTATGAACACTTGAGATACCAAAACAATGTAAAATCAAAAGCAAAATATCATTTTACGGAGCTATCTAAAGGAAAGCTGTCTATTTTGGCCAGCCATCGAATATATGCAATGTTTCTTTCTAAAATGAATAGAACTAGTATATACAAAGCAGCCACAGAATTCAATATGATTCCTAAAACCATCGTATTAACAAGAAAGCTGCATACAGATCTCCACGGCACAAGGATCAAATATTTTGCACTTCAAGACCATTATTCCACATTATAATGGATCTATTTTATACCTTCAAATGCCATCTCTATTTCATCCACACAAAGAAAGCTCCAAGAGAGATGTAATTTTCATGTATATTTCATTTAATTTCAGCAATTCTTAACCGGTAGAGTTGGCTAGACCATTAAATCAACTCCAGATATAAAGCTTCTTGTTTGCTGTTAAGTCCAAGTTCATTCAACGTTAAGGAACTTTCCCCATCTCCAAAAGCTTTTCGAGGATATGGCCTCACCTGTTCCATGGATAAATATATACATGAGATGAAATCTCCAAAATATTAAACTATAGGCCTTAGATTCTATATTAATTTTTCGATCTAAATTTCTTTTCTTTTTTTTTTTTTTTTTTGAATATCCGGATGTTTGGACCAAAACTTATTTTAGTCTCTTAACTTTCTAATGTTTTAGATTAGTTCTTAAACTATCAAAAATTATTTACGTTAAACACGTGGTTTCAACCACATACTTGCCCAGGTGAATGTAACGTTTAGGTAAAAAAACAAGCTCTCTTTTAGGTTTTAAAATAAAATAATTCACCACTTGTTTATGGACTAAAATGGAATAAACTTCTAACCCAAAATTGAATTTAATCTAAATCATACCCCTTCCAAATTTGTTCCCACTGTTAATAAGCAGTAATATCATAGCAGTCTTGGAAGAAAGAGAAATAAATATAATATATCTTAGCAAAGAAACAGGGCTCATAATACTTTCTCGTTTTAGCATATGTATGTACTCACCAATCTGTAGGAGCCAGGTTTGACAACTCTTCCAACATCAATGAAGTCGAAGAGACACTACAAAACATATAACAGCCAGTTTAAGCAGAGAGTGGGGCACTAAATAGGAACTGACTTTGGCCAACCTTTACTAAATTTACCTGTAGCTTATCAGACTTGAGAAATCGACGACCACGGCGACTGCCATCTGGCATGCGCACTAACAGTGTCACAGCATTCTCATCATCTGTTCTTGGTTCACTGGGAAGAGAAGCTTCTATTTCTGCCAAATGTCTTTCAAGTTCCTGCTAATTAAAAAACCAGAGTGAACAACTAGAATAGAAGCTCATTGCTAATAAATTCCAGAAATGTACAACATATGGACCAAATGTATCTGGAAGAAGTTAATCTTTTACAATGCATCATACTTGGAACTAGTGGGGGAGGCATCCCAAACATCATCATGAAAGGAATTACAGTGCAAACTACAACCAATCAATCCAACCGAAAGGAGAATTCATTTGAAGACCGAATTTCAATTTGAATATCCTCATAACAAACACAATGCTATATCAAACAACAGCCTTTGAATAAATAAGAAACTGGGCGACAACTTCCAGTTGGTATAGAGAAAAATTATAACTTCCAGTTAACTCCTATCAAGTTACAAAAAACGCTGATAGAAAAAGAAAAAAGCAGGGACATGGACAGAAAATGGATACCACAAGGATACAATTATTAAAAATTTGTAATATATATATTAATTTTCATGCCTTTTAATGATACTCACACTGAGAATTTGTTGGTAGTTCATGATATTTTCATATACGAGACCATGTAAAAGAAGCAATGAAATATGCAATACTGCTCCAAGAGATTGAAAAAAACAAGTTATCTATTTCTAATGATAAAATGCCTTAAAAATGATTTAACATTCCATATAAAAGTTCAAGTACGAGTGCATTTATATTTTTTAAAAAAAATAAGTCTGATGATTTTCACTCTTAAAACTTATTGTATATTTTACTACAGTGCACTAGATGTCCATTTTTATAGAAGTAAACAATCAATACATAAAAGTAACATGTTAGTTCAACACTTCAACTGTCCAACAATTATTTGACAGCAAACAAATTGCTTGATGCCCTATCATGCTTAAAAAGCGTTTGAGATATGTTTGACAAGTACTAAACTTGTCTTCAATTTTGTTCAATTAGTGTTTGACACATGTTAGACAAATTACAGCGGACCAGGTATGTGTTGACATAGACATGTTACCCTGGTTTTTCATAATATGCGATAACAATCAGTAGTAAGATGTAAAGTTTGTAGAGACTACTCAGACTAGAGTACAATGGTCTGTGTAGATTCTGAACTCCTGAGAGCAGAAGAAAAGGACAAACAGAAAAATAAATATAACCTTTTCTCTCAGATATATATAATATTCTATGAATTTGTTATAGTGGATGGGAAAAGGAATCTCCAAAACAGAAAGCTACAGATATGACCAGAATTACCTTCTCAGCATCCAATTTCTGGCGGGATTCTTCCTCTCTTTGTCTTTCTTTTTCAAGAACAGCTGCAGCTTCTGCAATGGCCTTTAGTTCTTTTTCTCTGTCAGCTTGTAAAGCTGCCAGGTACTCATCATCCTACATGGGTAAGTGACTTGCAATTAGATACATTTTAGATGGCAACTAATTGACCAGTTTTCCACTTATAACACAAAACCCAAACCTGTTGTTCCCTTATCAAACGCTGAGCTACTAAAGAGGGCGAAGGAGGACGAGGGGCTGGCTGTACATATGAACCTTGATTTCTCAGGAATTCATGAGGTGCAGATGGAAAACCATATGAGCTTCCTTCAGAACCTCCACCAAACATGGCAGCCTCAAGCATGACTGCTTCATCATGTTCCTCCGAAGAAATTCCACCCCACTTCCATAGAGGAGCATCAATCGTTAAAATGTATAGTTATAAAGCAACAACTAAGATGGAAAATCTTTTATTTCAATGATGAAGAAATTTAAGGTAAAAAGATGGGCAAGCTAATTCTATACCTCATCGGAATGAAAGATATTCCCATTGTGCTGTGGATTATTACTAGTATCGTTATGCTTGGGACTTGATGCAGGGCTTGCATCAACAACTTCAACCCCCTTCGCAGGCTCAATGTAGCCAGAGGACTTACGTTTGGATCGGTGCCTAATTAAATTATCTTGCTCTAGGTCTTCGACCTCATCTTGAGCAGACGTACTTCCTGCTTCCATCCTATGTTTTTCCAATTTAACTTCATCAGACTGTTGCATCGAACAGCATAGCACAAAGTATAGACTCTCAATCTCAATGGGCATCATAATATACAAGTTGGTGAACAATAATTTACATTAATTCTAGCTAGCACAAGTTTAATTAGAGTAATGTGGTTGAGAAGAATACCTTCCATTTAATGTTGTGACTTTCCTCAGCTCCACCTCAGTTAACTTAGAATCTTCTATCTTCAGTCCTCCAACGTTCTCCCCTCGCTCAGCGAAATCTTCCTCTGGCTGCATTGTCGATAAAAGTTAACCATAAGATGGTGAAAAAGTTAAGATAAAGAGGGGTTTAAGACGAGAACAAACCTTGATAGATGAAGCTGCAGGTGAAAATCCAAAATCATTCAAGTGAGAAAGATGTTCACGAGGCCTAAGATTGCCTAAATCCTGCATCAAGACAAAAACCAAATGAACATATACCACAACACGACAGAATGCCTCCACAGAAAATAAAAAAGTCCACCATGTTTATAGTGTTACTGCATACAGTGTGTGTAGTTAAGGGATCACTTGAATAAGCTTGCACAACATCCTTCTTTGAAGCCTCAATTGCAGCACGAATCATTTCTTCTTCAATGTCATTTCTATCCTGAAACTCATCACTTACAAAGGCACCAGATATAGCATTTCTGTCACGAGATATGTTACTTGTGATATCCCGATGCTCTAAATCTGGTGCATGTGCTATAGAAGCAACTGGAGGTTCTTCATCCTCCTTATCATCAACTACTACAGTCCCACGAACCTCTGGACCATGGGTATCTACAGTGCCAGTGACATCCTCAATTGTCGGCACATGGCCAGATTGGCCAGATGGTCGGCTACCATCTCTAAAATCTATGGGTATCTCCCTCACCTCTCTTGGGTGAGTAACAATTGGAGCAGAACTAGTAAAATCAGAGGCGTGGTTAAATAACCCCGGGCGGAGATTTTGATCAAGCAATGAAAATGGATTCATAATCTCTCTAGCTGTAGATAGAAGAGTCCGAGGAGGACCCTGGGTTTCAACTTCAACTGGATCATCAATGTCCATGAAATCATATTCACCAGAAACAGAGGTTTGACGTGCGCTGGAGATAATGGGGAGAGTTAATTTTCAACATCAAGAATTTGGTTGGATACAAAAAAATAACATATAGATATGCAGGTAAGCAATTCCTTTCTAAAGAAATAAACTTTAGGGGAAAAAAAAACGAGTGAAACGGAACTAGTAGCATACTTTACGGACGAACTTCTATCTCCTTCATTGAAATATGCATTCACAGCAGCATTGAGATCATCACCATGTGCCTAAATGTCGCCAAAAATAGAAAAAATGATTGAAGCAATTTAAGATCAAAAAAGAATTCTATCTCATCACCAATGCTCAACATTTGTATTCTCCTAAATCCTAATCCTTCACTATCACCCGAGCCGGCAAAACACACACCACGAACTGCCAACAAACACTAAGAAACCAAAACATGCAAAATTTAACTAGAAATTTCAGCACCCACATATTCATAGCTGAAAAGGGGAAAAACCCTAAAATCAAAATCCAGCAAGAAGAAGTATACCAAACACTCCCATTAACCAACCACAAAATCAGCTTGAGAAGCAATGACCTAAACCTAAAGGTGCTAAAATAAACATCAACAGTCGAGCAACAGCATAAACATTGAACAAACATCAAGCTGAGGCAAAATCAGCAGCTTCCCTCCAAGCACCAAGAAACGCAACCCGATTTCAAGAAACAAACGGGAAACACAAATATAGAAATAAAACCTCGAGCTTTTGAACGGCGATCGCTTCGGAGGCACCGGTGACGCTGATGAAAGTTTCAATTGCTTCCCGAGAAGGCATCGCCATAGAAATTAGAGAGAAATTGGAGAAGGGGAAGTTGATCGGAGGAGTATTATCTTTGGTGAAGAATGATAAAAATGAGAAAAATGGCCTCAATTAGACGTAAGGAATATAAAGAGATTGGTATCGGAAGGCGAAAGCGCTGGAAAGGAAACGTAACGGACAATTAACCTAGACACGTGTTCTACACAATGTAGCCTCTAGCTACTCCCAAAATTTTCCTATGTACACGTTTAATTAAGTGGGAAGCTATAATTTTTTTTGGTTAAATTAGAAGTTTAATCCATGGTTATAGTTCTGTCTATTTAATTTTAAGTTTTGAATACATTCTTCCAATTTCAAGGTTGGGTTTATTTGGTACTTGATATTTTAGGGTTTCCAACATATCTCCAAGCTTTATTTGGTGTCTAATAAGTATTATCAATACACGAATTTGACTTAGGAGAATCGGTCTAATCTGCATACCTTGCACATTGGTGAAGTGCTCACCAAACATACTTTGATGTCGAAGTTAGACTAGAGTATGTGTTATCGTAGGAAGAATTCAAGTTATGTCACATACTTCATGCATGAGTCTCCTCCTTTTATTTATACTCGATTTGACCTAGGATTTCTAGCCTTCCACTTTCTATTAGTGTGAGTTGTGAATTCTCAATTCTTTGGGTAGGTCTATCCTCGAATTGGACCAACCTGAGAGGTCGACCTCAAGGCTCGACCATAGACCTTAGGTCACTAGGGCTAGGCTTAATATGAGTTTTTCTACTTATCTAGACCATGTTGAGCCCCTTAGTTGGTCTAGCTGAAGGTTAAGCCTTACCTGTATCGTCGATTGTGAGTCCAATTCTGCTGATTGGGGCCTACAGGAGCCCAAGGAGACGGATTCCGACTACCCAAGCACAAGCCCAGGATTACATGCTTGGTCGGTGATAGCGCGCATAGCAAGCTATTTTTCCCGATAAAATATAGTTAGTCCTTGAGTATTATTTGGCTGATTTATGCATTTTAATGTTTATCTTGTAGGAAATTGAGTTGTGGAATAAATTGGAGAAATTGGAATCGATCGGGTGTTCGGGACCTAAAGAAGAGCAAAAGAAGAGAAAAGAATCAAGTTGGAAGTTTAATGAAAGAGGCAAACCTGAGAGGTAGCGTCTCGACACTACATAATTTCCTAATCTGAATATGGCGGTAAACAGGACAGCGCCGTGACGCTATCTACAGCGTCGCGACGCTACTGACAAATTTCCTATAAATACATCTTATTCTTACACGGTCAAGGGGAGTCCATTTGGTTAGATTTTAGCCCTAATTTCGACTAAGAGACCTTCTGTGGGAGCAGAAGCAAGGCCAAGGAGTGGGAACCAAGCTTGAAGACGTGGAGATCGTGACGGAGACGTGTCGGTTTCAACAGATTCAAGAGTTTTCTTTTCCTTTCTCTTACCTCTTGTTGTTTTTATGGCTTTTCTTTCAATTAGTGTTTGTAGTTTCAAGACTATGAGTGACTAGTTGTTTGTCTTAGGGATTGATGTAGTTGTTTAGTTTGTTGGATTGATTTTTTGTATGAATGTGCTTTTGTTTTATTTATGCAATTATGATTAAATGCTTTCAATTACTTGATCACTAGTTGAATGATTTAAATGTTGAATCTAACTCGGGAGACAGGATTTAGCCTAGACTTAATTTCCTAATTGCATGACTAAAGTAGAATTTCTAAAATCGTGACGAAATTTAGATTTACTTTAGAAGTTGTTAGAAGAACTAAATCCAAAGCCTTGCATGTTAATGAACTTAGATAGGGATATCAAGTTGGTTGCAGCATGATAATCAATTATGCTCGGGAGAGATAGTTGTGATAAAAGGTTCCTAGACTTGGTAGAATAATTGCATGCTAAATTCATCCCATTAATTAATCCTCAATCTCAAACAATGAAATCAATTCCCTAAGGGCGTGTTTGGGCCTCCAACATTGGAAGCCCGTGTTTGGGAAATCTTAGAAGTTGGCGTTTGGGCCTTGGGTTTGGGAAAACACCCGTTTAGGGTTTCCCAAATCACCGGTTTCGTTTGTCCCTGACGCCTCACTTGCCCCCTGATTTCAAAAACGCGTTGCTTTCTCTCTCTCTGGTTTCCTTTGTCGGTCTGATTTCCTCTCTCCCCCGAAGGTTTGTACTCTCATCTCTTTCTTCGTTCTTCACGCATTTTTCACCTCTCTCCTTCTCCTCTCCTCTGGGTTTGCGGATCTGAAGGTATATGGTAGTTTGCTATTTTTTTTCCATCGTCTCGTGTTCATCCTTCACCTGTTCTTGGCAACTGATCTGGGATTTGTGTTCTTCCCTTTTTTTGTCCTTTGGATCTGAACTGCGTACATCTTCCCGTGACGTTTTCGGGTCTTGGTTGAAATGCATGTCACCTCCTCGTCCCGTGCCCTCTTTCAGGTTCGTTGTAATCCCTTCCACTGGTTCGCATCTACGACTGTCGATCTCTGTTACTTCTGTGTGTTTTTATGTGATTTGTGTTCTGTATCCTTCTCGTCCCCTGTATGTTCTTCGCATGTCTTTCCCTGTACAACTGCTGGGTATATATATATATATATAAAACGTTGGTTGTTTTGGATCTACGGATCCTGGTTTATTCTTCCGGATCTATGACTGTCGGTATGGATACTATTTCTTCGTTTGTTGCCTCACTTTTGTTCTGACTTCTGTATTCAACCTTTACGCTGTTCACATCTTTCATCACTGATCTTCTGGAATTTTTTCCTTTTTACAGAAACCCACCCCATGCTGCTTCAGCTTGTCGTGGGTGTCGACGATAGGACTCGGTATCCGCCTGGTAGATTGGAGCAAGGTGAGAGGTGGGACGAAGGTGAGTTGTAACCGGCCGATGATGAAGTGGAAGAAGCAACTTGTTTACCTTTTTTTTTTTTTTGTTGATCTGGCTTGTTGTTTTGTTTTTCTTCTTGTTCTGATTTACTGAGGTTCAATTCGTTCTTGTATACGTTTTCATTTTTGCCTACCCCCTTCGCGTCTGTGTTTGTTCTTCTTGTTATGTTGCTGTTGTTCAACCCATTTTTCTGTCCTATTTTTTATATGTTTTCAATGTAACTCATTTTTTTCTCCTATGTTACCTTCCTGTTTGTCATGTTCTTCCCATCATAATTTGATTTAAAATGTGTTTCACCCTACAATTTCACTTTAATTTCAATTCTTTTGTCCACAATATTTGAATGAATATTGTCTTCTTCATATTCGTGTGTCTGACTTCCTCTGTGTTTTTTTGTTTCTTCATTTGTAGTTCATGTTCTTTTCCAAAATTGAAAAGTTTTCTTAAGTGAACAGAATCATGGTTGACAAAAAATCCACCTGAGGCCGGTTACTATTTTTTAATGTATTGAACTATTTCTTTTCTTTTTTACTTTCTGACATTTGATTACTTTCTGACTAATCCCATTGTGGTTGAACCAAATTGTTATGAATGGATTGGAAGGAGTCTAATATGGCATTTACGTTCTGTGGTTTAATAAATGAATGCTTATTCTCCCTCTCTTCCTTTTGAACTGTTGGAGTTGGTTGCATTTATGTTGCCTCCAAAATTGCAACCAACTGGCTGACTTCATTTTAAAAAGTCAGACATGACCCGTCTTCCACATTTATTTACTGTGGTTTAATTAACCAACCACCCCTTGCATTTAATTCATCCAATCTCCTTCATCCATTTTCTTATTTAAAGAACACCATCCTCTCTTATTTTCTTTGAGGAAAGTCTCCACTGCCTTATACGATCCCCCTCAACGGTGAGTCATTTCCAACTACCATTCTACCTCTTTTTTCTTTTTGTTTTCCTTTTTTTTTTCTCGTACGTTGCTATGTATAGTTTGTTATTTGGTTCACTAACTACACTCTAATCTTATCTTGTGCCGATGAAGACAAGCCGAAACCCGATCTCCACCTACTTCCGTTTCGTTTCACGCATCCATATCTCATATAACGGTAAGATCTCTTTTAGAAATTTCGTTCGCTGCCTTTTTTCACTTTCTTTCCACTTCGTTTCCATTCATACCGTTGTACATTAATAACTTTCGTGCTTTATGTTACATGGTTACAGGTTCGCTTGGAAAACACCGTTATATTCGAGGTTCGTTCTTTCAATTAAAATACACTTATACCGTTATGTAAAATTTGTATTCTGGACATTTGTGGACATTAGACACTTCATTTGTATTCTGGACATTTCGTTTGTTTGTGGGTTTTTTGAACGTTCAAATATTATTTAACTTGATATGTTTGCCTCATTTCATATCAATTTGTGTGTTATTATTTTTTTTTTTACTTCAAATTTTCAAGAACATTTTGAATAAAGTGTAGAAAAAAAGACCATGTCATGCAGTCAACTTCATTATTTCTTTTTTTTTTTTTTTATCATCTGTCCTAATTTGAATGTTGACATATAAATTTTAAATGCCAAACAAAGAAATAATGTGGACCATAAATTTAATGTTAATAATAGTCTGAAAATTGGGATTTCAAGTTTACTCTTAAAGAAATGAAATTTAGAATCAATTTTGGAAAATGTCTTTCAAACATATGCTTACATTTGATTTAAGAAGTTAAAAATTTTTTGCCCACTGTCTTAGTATAAGAAAAATGTTTTAAGTGGATAAAATATAAGAAAAATGTTTTCAGTGGATAATGTTTCTGGAAGGAGTGAAACAACCCAACAACCACCTTTTTACTCCATTCAAGCGGGAAAAAATTATTTCAGAATAAAAGAAGACAGAGTATTTCATGTTAAGTTGAATGATATAGACATACTGTATGCTTGTTTTTTAAAAAATGGAAGTTATGGAAAGGATTTTCTTTTTTTTTTTTTTTTGCGTTGAAGCAGTTACATAAAAGTGAATTAGAATTTGTACAGTTTGACTGAAAATCAATGAACTTAAGTACAATTCGTACATTCAATTACAGTTGTTATGTTCAAAATTGTAGTCAATTAAATTTCGTACGTTGAGTTTCAGTTAACAAGTTGAACATCAAAGTAAAATAAATTCCGTTGTTTCACATTTGACCTAATAATTGTGAAATTGAAGCAAACTAAATTTCCTACTTACAGTTAGAATTAAGAAGTTCAAACTTTAATTACAACAGAATCAGTAATTTCAATTAGGGTTAAAGAATTTTAAAAGTGAAGTAATCAACTTATTCATATTGTACTTTCATATTAACAAAATGTTAGTGCATATTATTATCTTCATTCAAGAGTTTTGCATATCCTTTTATTTTAATTTTTCATGTGCCTAATTGAATTAAGCATATCACAAAAACAAGTATTGCAAATCATCATAATATTTTCTCAATTAATATCTTATCACATCCTTTCATTACGGTTAAGATTACTTCAATTTCATTGTACTTTTGTATTGTGTATAGTACTAACTTTTATATTAGTTAGAGATTATTGTACATTTTGGAAGTATATTTGTAAACCTCCAAGGATAGAATAAATTATTTCGTGAAGTACACAATTGTTTCGTGACGAAAGTACATAATATTTAAAATCCCTTTTCACCCTAAACCATACACCCGAAACCATAAACCGTAAACCACTAAACCTTGAACCCTACACCCTGAACATTCACCCCGAGCCCTAAACCCTAAACCTATTAGGCAGTAAGGTCCTAAATTCAAGCCACAAAACCTATAAGCCATGGACTCTAAACCCTAAACCAGTTAACTTGGTACCCTAAATCACTTAACCTATACCCTAAACCAGTTAACCACTAGCCCCGTAAAGCATAAACTTTAAACCCTAAACATGCATTAAATTTAGTAAATAGGTGAATGCTTGACTGCTTACATTTTGAATAATAGGAGTATGGGGACATCGAAATTCTATGTTGTGTTTGTTGGTCGCAACCCAGGAATTTACACATCGTGGGTTGATTGCCACAAACAAGTTAACCAGTTTAAGGGAGCACTACACAAGTCGTATCCAACATTTCCAGAAGCAGAGTACGCATTTAGGCAGTACGTTACGGGCACACGTGGCGAACCAAACACCGTTGCCCAACATGAAGCGTGTCGTAACCTTCTTGTATGAGGATATCGTCCTGTAGGAAACTACTATAGTATTAGTCGGATGGTCGTAGGGTTCATGTTCAGAATAATTGTAACTTACATCATCGTTCATTATCTTTAGAATGCTAGTCTATCTCCATGTACGATGAGGAAGGATTTACACTAAATAAAATCATGGTTTATAATTTCCCAGGCTGAAGTAGTAACGTACGTAATGGACTCCATAAGTCCTCATGAACTTGTCTCCATACTTTCAATAATGGCTGACTCTCAGCGCCAACTGTTCAACTTGATTGCCTTCTTCATGAACAACCACCGTAGGATAGAAAACCAATCTCCATACATCCGCCACCAGATAAGGCAATTAGCCTGCTTTCGGTTGATCCATGAAAGTGACCTGTGCTGTCGAGAAAGCACAAGGATGGATAGGAGATGTTTTACAATACTATGTAGTTTGCTCAGAACGACTTCCGGGTTGGTAGGAACGGAAATCGTAGACGTCGAAGAGATGGTCGCGATGTTCTTGCACATCGTTGCTCACGATGTTAAGAATCGAGTCATAAGAAGACAGTTTGCACGGTCAGGCGAGACCATTTCTCGACACTTCAACACGACGTTGCAGGCCGTACTATGATTGTATGACGTTCTACTTAAGAAACCAGAACCAATCACGACTTCTTGCCAAGATGGGAGGTGGAAATGGTTCGAGGTATGGATACTATTTGCTAGTACACATCTTGTACATCTTACAATGTCTTTCTGACACGTGAAATGCGATGTGCAAACAGAATTGCCTAGGTGCATTGGACGGTACGTACATAAAAGTTCATGTTAGTGCAGCTGATCGACCAAGATATAGGACACGTAAGGGTGAGATTGCTACAAATGTACTGGGCGTCGTGTCACCGAAAGGTGAGTTCATTTTTGTTATGCCCGGATGAGAAGGTTCGGCTGCTGATTCTCGTGTACTGACGGATGCAATATCACGCCCCAATGGACTAATAGTGCCAAAGGGTATGGAACGAAGTATGAATCTAAACTAGGATCACTCTTTAAATACTCAGGTATTAACTTTCGTTTATGAACAGGCTATTATTACCTTTGTGATGCCGGGTACCCAAACGCAGAGGATTTCTTGGCACCCTACAGAGGAGAGCGGTACCACTTAACCGAGTGGCGTGGGGGAGGTAATCCACCTAGTACACCAAGAGAGTTTTTCAACATGAAGCATTCGTCTGCACGTAATGTCATCGAGAGAGCTTTCGGTGCGTTGAAAGGTCGGTGGGCGATACTTCGGGGGAAGTCGTACTACCCTGTTCGGACCCATTGTCAAATCACAACAGCATGTTGTTTACTCCATAACCTTATTACCCGGGAGATGGGTTTTGACGTTGGATTGGATGAAGGTGATATTGGTCGTTCCGAACTTGTACCTCTCGACGGCGAGAACATCACCTTCATTCAAAGCTCCCCGGAATGGACTGAGAAACGAGATGATCTGGCCACCAGGATGTTTAACGCCTGGGGTCAACACTAGTGACCCACTTTGGACTTACGTCTTTCTGTTATGTTGTAATTGAAATATTTCTGTCATTCATCGGACCTTAACGTTTCTGTACTGTGAACTATCTAATGCATGTAACATAAGTTCTTAATGGAAAACCATCCTTCGCGTTGTTGTTGTGATTCTACATTATTTTTCTAACTTCGCAGCTACATTTATTTAAGAAATAAGACCTATGCATTATGCCCCTGATACTCTAACTTAATTTCAATTAATTGTTTACGAAATCTAGTGACGCATATCTCTATCCATGTAGGAAAATGGCAGGTGGAGATAAACAATCGAAACACATATGGACAAGGCAGGAGGAGGCAAAGTTGGTGGAATGCCTCGTTGAACTCGTCCAGGAAGGCGGTTGGAGGGGGGATAACGGAACGTTCAGACTCGGATATCACGCACGCCTGAAACGTATGTTTAAAGATAAAATGTCGTCTTCACAATTGAGTCAACATCAATAATAGACTGCAAGGTTCGGTCATTGAAACGACAGTATAGTGCGATATCAGAGATGCTGGGTCCGAGTTGCAGTGGCTTCGGTTGGAATGATGAATTCAAATGCATCGTGGCTGAGAAAGAAGTCTACGCTGCGTGGGTGAAGGTACGGTCTTCAATTATCCGTTTTCTGAACAGGACGTACAATGTCGTTACTAAAATACGATTTCGTACATGCAGTCTCACTCTAGTGCCAGGGGATTGCTGAACAAGTCGTTCCCGTACTATGACGATCTCGCTTAGGTGTTCGACAAAGATCGGGCGAGTGGCGGCAGGTGCGAAGTTCCAGTCGAGAAGGCAGACAGCACCCACGGTGACGACGATGGCGATAACCTTTTCCAGGATTCCCAAGAGCCTTACATCCCCATACCGCCAGACCTTAATCTTGGTGCAGACGTGGAGTTCGAGGATGTCCCTATCACACCAACGAGCCGACCGAGCACTGCAGGGTCCTCACAAGGACGGAAACGGAGCATAGCAGCATATGAAGTTGATGCACTTGAGATTATGCGGCAGTCAGTGGTGATGCAAGAGGCACAGTTCACCAAGATCGCTGACTGGCCGGACACTTAGGATGCCCGGGAATTCAAGCGGCGGGACACAGTCGGGGAGATGCTCCTGGCACAGCCGGAGTTATCGGATGATGAGAGGGTATCGCTTATGCGAATCCTATTCGCCGACCCGAAGATGACGAATATGATGTTGTCCGTGCCACCATCCCTGAGGCTTCGATTCCTCCGAGGGCTGCTAAATGAACGTCGGTGAATTCTTCACAGACTTTCCTCCAACAAACTTTTGATGTGTAATTATGAAACTGTGTACCCATGACTAACAATTGATAATTTTTTGGTCAAATGTAATATAGTCAACCCCTTCTGAATTTTTTGTAGAGGGTTGATGGTGTAGTTGCTGATGTATATGAAATCAATGTACGTAGTAATATATATGGAATCAGTCAATCGTTGTTTTTGCAGTAACGTATCTCATGTCCAATGATTGTTTAACTGTTTTGCAAGTCATTCTACTTGTCCAACGTGACTAACTTAAATAAATTAATATCGTGATGACCGCATTCGTACTTCAATAAATGTTGTAATGACCAGTGACCATCGTTTTCCATCATTCATTTTCATAATCTTGAATGTTTGTTACCTTCTTTCAGTTTCTGCAAATATCATCAAAACTGACTTACTGTCCCAATTTCCCAATTAATAGAATGGTCATGTTCATTGACAATTGTTAGAACACTTGTGTAGCATTGAAGAGTACAAACGGGGAAAAAAGGGAAAAAAAAAATAAGAAATCAACTCTAATGCAACATGTGTGGAAAGAAATTGAAGAAAGGGTATTTTTTTTTGTTTCTTCAAATTTTAAATGTTTGATCAAGATTGTGACGTAAATTCTCATATTCACAATTAATGGAAAGAACATTTTCAATTGTTGATTTCAGAGCATTTGTTTAACTCTGAACAAGAAAAACATACAAAAGAAAAAAAAAATAATTTCTTCTCACAATCAGGGCCTCAGCATCCAAAACTACTTTCATAACAAATATAGCAAATGCAACAAGTGGGGGTAAAACTTGAAGAATGGAAATTGATTATAAAATTTTTGTTCAATTGTCAATTTTGCGATGAAAATTGTGTCTTGGAATCCCATATTCACAATTAATGGCAAGTGTAATTATCAATTTTTAATTCTATGATAATGGTATACCATGAGAAAAAAAAAAGGAAAAAAAAAAAAAGAAACTCAGACTTCTGAAATCAGCACCCCAAACACAGACTTCCAAAACCCCCAGATTTCCTAAACCACCCTATTTCCTAAACCCCCACTTCCAAAACCCAAACCCTTCCCCCAAACACACCCTAAGAGTCTTTCCATTTGAGTCTCCACCTTTATTTTATGCTTTTTGTCTTTAGATTTATCTTTCTTCATTAAGTTTTGCTCTATAAATAAAATTGGACAAGATTATTCACGGTACTTAATTTGCTAGAAAACCAATCCAAAGGACGACACTCATTTTACACGAAAACACTATATTATTACTTGACCCGTACACTTGCGATCAGCAAAATTGCGCATCAAGTTTTTTGCCTCGGTAGGTCAAGGCCGAGGAGGGGGTGGACCAACCCACGGCCTTCCATTCCTTTCTGATGCGAAGAAAACCCTAATGAATTCATTTGAAACCTTAATTCACCAACGCTAAAACCCTCCAATCTATTTGATTTCAATCCCAAGGGAATGATTGGATAGAGATTACCTTGATGATCAAAGACCAAGAGGTAAGGAGAACTAGTTCCCTACTCAAGGTTTGAACACTCCACAAACAAGTTGATCGGACCTACCTAAATGTCCAAGCTTGCAACCCTGGTTTCAAGAATTGCAAAGAGGTTGATGAGACTCAGTCATTAAAAAGATAGAAATTTTCATTCCAAAAACAACGTACTGTACACAACGCCTAATTCATCCTTTAAACCTAGTATGCTTAGCTATTTAGCTAAAAAGACCAATCTACCCTCGAGCCTACTTAATTAAAATACATAATTCTAAAATAACTCAAAATAACTAATAAACCTAAATAAAGTCATAATGTTGATCCAAACATAAAAACACCCAAAAGATTCTAACAAAAAGCTCTATTTTCATCTTGTAGTGACATTTGACATAATATGTAGAGCTTTTGTTTAGTTTCCCCTCCTTGACCTTCCTTAATTGAGTTCACCACTGTTTGTATGTGGGAATCAAAGGCCAATTGTAGTTGCTTGGCCCTTGAGCTTGTGATTGGTCCTGGAGGTAAAGCAATGATGTCTTGTTTCATATCACTTTCTTTCATACCTCGCGATGACCTGATCCACAAGGGACGAATCTGGTTCGTTCGAGCTTTCGGTATAATCAGGTTGGGACCAAATTACCCATAACACATAGTTTAATTAGACTCTTAGGTTCACTAAATGTTCCCTCTTCTTTCTATGGTGTGTTAAATTTAGAGAAAGATTTTACATTTCTTTATTTGAGATTCGATCTTAACTACAATATGGAACATCTGTTCTACATCTTCATAGCACACTTCCATTTTTCCCAACCTATACAAGGGGTGTAATGATATTGATACATGTCAACTTTGTTAGCAGTCTCTTTGTTGAGTCCATTATCGAGCCATGGTTTGCTATTAGGAAATCCATTTTCTTTTTTGTAGTAATCTTCTACACTTTTTGAACCTTGGTGTAGTCTTTGCAACTTCTTGGAAACTTCACTTTGATAGTGTCTTGGAATGAAACTCCTCATGAGTTTCTACCCATGATTCTATTGCCCTTTCATTGTATCTTCTACCCCTGGACATCACTTTATCCCACCATTTAACAACATAATCTTTAAAATGTGTAATGGCAAGAAAATTTTTCAAAAAAAAAAAAGTGTAATGGCAAGAATTACCTTTTTATCCTCTAGAAATTTTGATATAGAGAAAACTTAGTTCCATCTCCCTTTCCCATTCTTCATATTCCTCTTGGTTAAATTTACCATGAAATTTGGGAAGTTTGATTTTGATGTTTCCAAAGCCTTTGTCTTCTTCTTGTTGTGGTCTTCTTTATACATTGAATGGGTTTGCTCTTCTTTCATTGAATCCCCTATAACCTACTAAATTAAGATTGTCGCTCTTCTTTCATTAAATATCCTATAACCTGCAAGATTAAGATCGTCAATTCTATCAACATAATTTTGGTTATGATCATCATTTCCTAGGTCTTCTTGGTCCTATTGTCCTTCTAAGTTTTAACTGTGGTCTTTCTGATTGTTGGAATTTCATATTGAGTCTTTTTAGGGACTCATTTACTTTTTTTTTTCTTTTTTCAAAACGAGGGACTCATTTACTATTCTCTAGTTTCTATGTAATTACTATTTCTTTTTAGTGTTATTGATATTTGGTTGACATTCTTTTCGTTTTTGTGCATACTCTAATTTATGGTTGAAATTGATGGATGATTGATAAGTTCTTTACTCAAGTTTATTGTTTTTCATTGATTGTTCATAATTTAATAGAGTAGAGCCCTTTAGGGCCCGTTTGATAACGTTCTCATTTCTTGTTTCTTGTTTCCAATTTTATTAAGAAATCCAAGCATTTAATAACTATGTATGTTTCTTGTTTCTCATTTTTTAGAAACACTCCCAAAATTTGTATAGAACTTTTGGGAACAACTAAAACTAGTTTCTCCTTTTTTGTTCTTGTTTCCAATTTTTTTCTAAACATAAATAAGAATATAGGTTTATTATTATTGAATGTATAGGTGTTAGGGTCATGAAATTCTATTTTTCTTTATTAAAAATGAAGAAACGGAAACAAGAAACGAGAATGTTACCAAACGGGCCCTTAAATGCTCGAAAGTCTTCACATAATTAAAATAGAGATCAATTATAATTTAATTTACATAATTTAAATATGATAAATTATAAAAAAATGATTAATGTTGATGGTCAAATTTCGCTCAGAAATTTACCCCTCGCTTCACGTGACGGTCAACAGTGAATTTGTAGATGAGCGGGAAAAACGTGACCTGCAAGACGAGCAAACGCTGCACACCGGTGTGGTGTAGACCACACACACTCCGATGCTTAAGTTAGCCTTGGCCGGAAAACACGTAGAATGTATTTAGAGTGTAGTTTTTGGCATACCTGAATGCGTGTGCGGTCTCCCTTTTTATAGATTTCCTCTTAGGGTTTTCGTCGATGCCGGACTTCAAATGATCTCCGGGCCTTTGGCCCTGGTCAGCCTCGGAAATGGGCCGAGGCTGACCTCATCCTCCTAGGGTTTTTAAGAATCCAGAGGTGTTTCAAGACGAACCAGGCCAAACCGGGGCGGTCATAGGCATTAGGGACCGAAGGGAGGTGGCCAAGCCCGGCCCGCGCTCGCTGGCCAAATGGTCGGCCTCGGCTATATGCCGAGGCCGACCATATGGGTCGGGCCAAATTGGCCCGACCCTTTGGTCCGGTCTTCCTCTAGGTCGGCTTTTTGGTCCCACCTCTGCCCAACTGTCCTCGTCAGCTCCTTGTGCGTCAGTGTGGTCCAAAATTACCTATAACAATTAAAAAAATTATTGTTTGGAAGAATATCTATTAAGGATAGAGCTCTTTATAAAACAAATCTTGGAGCTTTTAAATGAGAAAAAAATCAAAATGTGTTCGCAAACATAAACAATACTAATTTATCTTCTTAGTAACAATTTTTTTTTTATTTAAAAAATATATCAAAAAATATTTGAATAAACTTTTTAAAAATATATATATTTTTTCTCTTGAAAAATGGGATTTAAACACATTTTCACTTTTTAATTTACTTTTCAAAACAACACCAACACCATTTTTAAAGTAATTACTACTTTTACCAAATTGATTGAATTTCTTTTTAAGTTCCAAAAATTGGTTCTTTTGAGCAACAAGTTTATTCAACACACTTTTCAATACTTTCTTTCTTTCTTTTTTTTTTTTAGCAACTAAAATAAATACCTTTCAAAATTTTATTTTCAATAAAAAAAATCTTTATCCATGGAAAGACATTTTAAAAATAAAATCGACAATTTTTTTTTTTTATTTTAATGTCAAATGATTATTTTTCTTTAATTAAAGTCGATCTAGATAATGTGAGAAAAATGAGATTTTGGTAACAATTGTTTTTATGGGTGTTCTACGGTGCTAATATCTTCTCTACGCACAAAAGACCCACGAACTTGAACTTTATCTTATGCCGCCAACTTTCTTTTTAAATTGGTGACCAATCACACTCTATTAATAGTTTTGGTTGCGACTCCAAACTTCTTTGCAAGAAACCCACCTTCGCAGAGGACGTCAGCTATTTCGCATCACTATATGGCAGCAACATCACTCATTAAGATTTTAATGGATAATTTAGACTCTGTTTGATAACCATTTGATTTTTTTTTTTTTTTAGTTTTTGAAAATTATGCTTGTTTTCTCTAATTTCCTCCCAAATTCCAAAACCAAAAACAAGGTTTTGAAAACTACTCTTTTTAGTTTTTAAAACTAGACTTGGTTTTGAGAGAGAAGATAGAGTAGTAGATGACATAACAAATAAATTTATGTGTGGTAGTAGTGTTTATAGGATTAATTTTCAAAACTCAAAAACCAAAAAACATGTTTGTAGGTCGTCACTATGTTAATAGACGGTGTTTTCTAATTTCAAAAAGAGACGACCGTGGATTTTAAACCACAATATTGCAATAATAAGTTTCAAAACTACCCTATTTTACTAATAAGTTTTTAAAATTATAATATTAATTAAAAAAAATGTCCCTAATCACAACATATTGCAACAAACTAACGAAATATTGTTTAAAAAGGAGAGATTACTAAGGCTACAACAAAAGATATATTCTAATGTTTCAAAAAATAAGATGGAAGATATGTTCTAATACTCTTCCTCGCTTCAAATTTCTCTCATCATGATTTATCATAACCAATTAAACTTCATCTTCTTACCATTTGAGCAAAAGCGAGCTTAGCTCAGCGGTAATTGGCATGTACTCTCGAACTTGAAGTCGGAGGTTCGAATCCCCCACCCCTAAATGTTGATGTACTCAAAAAAAAAAAAAAATCTTCTTACCATTTGAAGAAGACTCATTTCTCATTCTCCTCTCTCTTCCAACCTTCTTCACATTTGACAAGAACGTCTTCCAAAAGAAAAGGAAATTTGTGCTTGAAGGGGTTTTCTTATTTGTTGAATATAGAAGAAACTTTGGCTATTTAAATTAATAGCCTTTACATAACATCCTCTACAAAATACACTGATTCACATTTCCACGGACAGACTATGACGCTTTATGTGTTTGGTAATACAGATTTTTTAAATATTATTTATAGAAAATCACTTTTTAAATCCTTTGAGTAGCTTTTGATTTTAAGATTTCAAATAATTTGTGTCTTTTTTAATGATTTCTCAAAACGTCCAGTATATCCTTCCATAATTTTTTTTTGGGAAAAATACACTTTTGGTCCCTGAAGTTTGAGCTTGATGTCTATTTGGTCCCTGAAGTTTAAAAAGGGACACTTTAATCCCCGAGGTTTGAAAAATACTTCTAAATGGTCCCTGAGTGAAATTGACCGTTAGTTGACTAACGGAAAAATGATGTGTCATGTTGAGGTGGCACATTTTAATTGAGGTGTCCAATTTAATAATTTTATATTATTATTTTTACATTACATTTCATTTTCTTTTCAATCCAATTCTCCCCTCTTCTCATTCTCTATTAGTCCTCTGTTTTCCCTTTCGCTTACAGTCTCAGAAGTCGTCTTCTCGAACTCCACAAAAGCCATAAGCAAACGCCAGAATCCAAAGAAATCGAGGAGAATTAACGAAAGAAGAGGAAGAGAAGTTGGCTAAAGTGGGGTCGTTGGTGTTTGAAAACAAAGAAGAGTCAGCAGAGCAGAACAAAGGCTTCGAAATCTTCAACCCGAATGAGGTTTTCGTTGAAAGCGGTTGAAGTAGTTATATTGGAGAATGGTACGAATGGGGTTGGACTCGACTCCACCGACTCACAGTGAAGGTCCATTGCCATATTGCAGTGAATCTGCAGGTCGACGAAGATTCAAAGAAATGGAGTGGCGATTTTGAAGTCAAGCAAGGGTAAATTTGGGAAGCTTTTGGTAATGGTGGATCTGTCGACTTCTTGATGTTTAAGATTCAAATCAAATGGGGTTGCAGAAAAGTAGAAACGAAGCACCGCTGATTTCCATCTTCAACTGTTTGGAACTTGGACTTGATCCTCTTGGCCGATTTCGAGCTTTCATTTTTCCCATTTTGGTGGGTGACTCAACATTCAACAAATCATATTTTGTTCAATCATTTGGCGCCACGTATCATAAGTACTGAATTTGAGGGTGGAGGATTTAACATAGGGGAATAAAGGAGAGGGAAAGGGAAGAAGAAAAAGAACAGAGGGGAGAGGAAGATAAAAGAAGAGAGAGAAAGGGAAAGAGGGAAAAAGAAAAAGAAAATGACATGTAATCTAAAAATAATAATATAAAATTATTAAATTTGCCACCTCAATTAAAATGTGCCAACTCAACATGCCACATCATTTTTCCGTTAGTCAACTAAAGGGTCAATTTAACTTAGGGACCATTTAGAAGGATTTTTCAAACTTCGGGGACTAAAGTGTCACTTTTTAAACTTCAGGGACCAAATAGACATCAAACTCAAACTTCAGGGACCAAAAATGTATTTTGCCCTTTTTTTTTTTCAATTCCTCCTTAATGTATCAAAGCTTCCTCAATAGATTTTTTTTTTTTTTTTTCATATTTCTAGCCTTGTCACATATCAAAATTTTTGTAAAATTCTATCGTTATTGAACTTGAAGCAAATTCAAGCAAAAATATTAAAAATTAGAAAATATAATTTATAATTTGAACTATAAAAAAATTCTAAATAATTAATTTACTACAATTCATATTTAATATCAACCTATCAATAATTAAAATAATATTTCTACTTTGGTCATAGAAATAATTATTTTCACATTCAAGAATTATATGCTCTAAGGTACAATATAGATACAAGTTTTATGAGAACAAAATAGATAATATTATTTTTATTTTTGTCTTACAGTTTGTTTGTACTTAAATTGGAATAACATGATTTGATGGTTATAACAGTATAGATGATAGCGCGCATAGAGAGCTATTTTTCTCGATTCATTATAGCTAGTCTTTGAGTATTATTTGGCCAATATTATGCACTTTATTATTTGACCAATGTTTATTTTGTAGGATTTGATTATTGAAGCTAAATTAGAGAAAATAGAGTTGATCGGGTGCTCTGGACATAAAGAAAAGAAAAAGAAGCACAAAGACTCAAATTAGAAGCTTATCAAAAGTGGCAAACCTGAGAGGTAGCGTTGAGACGCTGCCTTCTTGGCGTCTCAACACTACAAAAATTCCATATTTGATTTGGGTGGTAATCAGGATTTTTCATTAACTAAAATGGGCGACAAAGGGACAACACACTACAAGAAATAAGTCTTTTTATAGCTTTTTAGGATAGCATTTTTTAAATTAAGCTATGAAAGAAAAAAAAATAAAAACTAAACAAAAAGAGGGCCCGCGCGTGTGTAATGAAGGAAAAAACAAAAAAAAATGGAACACTTTTCTTTTTTCCCTCCCATTTTCCCCCCGTGCGGGAAAGAGACCCCAGCTACCCATTTTTCCATCTTCTTCTTCGCGACCTCTCTGCACTGAACAACGAACGCTGACGCTACCATTTTTCCATCTTCTTCTTCGACCTCTCTGCACTGAACGAACGAACGTCGGCGCTACCATTTTTCCATCTTCCCATTTTTCCATTTTTCCATCTTCTTGTTCGACCGCTCCTCTCTCTGTGCGTGGGTCTTGCCGTCGCTTCCTCCCCCCACCGAACGTCGGTGCTCTCCTCCTTCCAACCACCGCCGGCGAGCACAACGACCACGAAAGCAGCAGTCTGGTGAGTTCTTTCTTTCCCTCAATCTCTATCTCTCAGCAGACGCGAATAATGGAAGTAATTTTTTTGTCTTCCTCGCATTACTTGCAGTCCAGCAAGGTTGGACTTGTTTTCAGACCATTTTTTGTTTGTAGAGGCTGTGGAGACCGTGGGCTTGGGAAGGGAAGTCGACGCCGCCACCGCCGGTAAGTTTGCATCTCTCCCTCGATCTCTATCTCTCGGCAGACAAGTAGTTTTTTTTTCTTCATCACGTATCTTGCAGTCCAGCAACGTTGGGCTTGTTATATTCAAACTGTTTTTAACTTAGAAATTAAAAATTAATTTGGGAAGCAAGATGAACAAGTAAATATACCTTTGCAAGATAGACTTCTTAACCTTTTCATTTTAGCCTTGGAAGTATGAATTTTGTTTATAAACAATTTGTTGGGGGAAATTGCAAATAACAGAGGAAATGGAGAAAATATTGAGAAAATAGACTCGTAAACAATTAGATTGAGGCGCGGGTATCTCGCTCTCTTTAAGGAGATTCAAGCCCTCTGCGGTGTATAATTCTTTATCAAATCACCGGTGCAGCAGGTATTCTCAAGCCTGTCCCCTCCAGAATACAACAACCCAACTGAAACGTTGTGTAGCTTAAACCACTTTGCACTAAGAGGTTGAGCTCAAAGCTCCACAACAAAGAACACCCTTCTTTTGGCCAATTGCTCTTAAAAGAGCAAATGAGAGAAATATGAGAAAGTAGAAAGAAAAGAATATAGGAATTGTTGTGTTTCTTGTTGTATGTTGAAAGTGTGGTAAGAGAGCTATTTATATAAGAATTTTAGATCTATGAATTTAATACAAAAAAGAGTAACAAAAAAGTTCAAATAAAAAACATCTCTCACCAAATACGTTTTTCTCTTTTAAATGAGAAAAAAACTCTCCACAAATTTAATATCTCATATTTAAAATACAATTAAATATTAAAATGTTACAACATTCCCCCACTCATTTTAATATTTAAAATAATCAGAATCAATTGGTCATAAGAAAGATAATTATGCATCATAAAGGTGTGACTCTGCATTGAACCTTTACTAGTGAAATAATAATCTCTACTCCAGCGTTAGTAGTGGTCTCTGACTTGAACTCTAACACTTGGGGAAATAGAGGATTATTATCCACACATAATTATCCAGGTGTTGACATGAGCTTTATTGGTTAGCACGTTACGGCCTTGTGCTGATCCCAGTATTTCATGAGTGTATTTGAGAATAAGCCCCATATCCTCATAGAGAGCGGCCCCACTCTCACACTCATATAGGTAAAATCTGTCAAGGGTGCTCCTATAACTATGACACCCCACTCATAAGAGCTACAGATCTTATTAAGAGTTTATTGAAAACTCAACCCTCCATAACGTTATAGGATAAATGCACTCACACCATAGGGATGGATTAAATATAAAGATAGTGCATTTTTACGGCCACCTTATAATTCGTTTTTCCCTTTGAACCTAGTTCTCAGGATCTCTGATCACTAGGTGGGTATCTTTATATATGGCTCATGATAATTATAAGGGCTTCAATCTCATCCCCCTCGATGTGTTTCAGACCCTTTCTCTAGTCAAGACCTTTGTTAATGGATCTGCAAGATTATCACACGATTTAATGTAATTCACATTAATAATCTCATTACTCAAATAGGGTCTCACAGTACTGTGTTTTCTTCTAATAGGTCTGGACTTTCTGTTATAAAAACGGTTTTTTACTCTACCAATTGTAGCAGTGCTATCACAATTTATTAAAATAGGAGGTATTGGTTTCTCCCACATTGGAATCTCATATAATAAATCTCTTAGCCAACTAGCCTCTTCACTAGCTGAAGCTAAAGCAATAAGCTCTGCTTCCATAGTAGAGTTGGCAATAATTGTTTGCTTTTTAGATTTCCAACAAATAGCACCACCTCCCAAGGTAAAAATATACCCTGTAGTAGATAAAGAATCACCTGACAATGTATTCCAGTCAGCATCAGAAAATCCTTCAACCACAGCAGGATATTTTTTGTAAAGTAAGCCATAATCTTTCTTTTTGTTTAAACCCTTTTGCAACAAGTCTAGCTTTATACTTGTCTATACTACCATCCGGTTTCAACTTTTTTCTCAGGACCCATTTACACCCTATAGTTTTACACCCTGGTGGTAGATCAACTAATTTCCAAGTTTTGTTAGAAATTAGTGATTCCATTTCATCATTTACAGCCTCTTTCCAGAAAATTGCATCTGGAGATGATAGAGCTTCTTGCAAAGAAATTGGTGTTTCCTGAATATTATAAACATAAAAATCAGGACCAAAATCTTTCACAATTCTAGCTCTTTTACTCCTCCTTAATTCTACTTGAGAATTTTCATTATTATCACTAGGAGTAGAAGAACCAAACTTAGTAGAAGTTTGTTCAGAATTTTGTCCCCCACTATTTCTTGACTTGAAAGGATATTTTTCTTCATGAAAAATTGCATCACTTGATTCAAAAATCACGTTATGTTCAATATCAAGAAATCGATAGGCTGTACTATTAATTGCATATCCAAGAAAAACACAAGTGGTAGCTTTAGACCCTAACTTAGGCCTTTTTGGGTTTGTTAGCCTTACAAAAGCTAAACATCCCCAAACCCTTAAATATCCCAAATTTGGCTTATATCCTTTCCACAATTGAAAAGGTGTGATCTTTGTCTTTTTATGTGGCACTCTATTTAACACATGACAAGCAGTTAAAACAGCTTCACCCCAAAGATTAAAAGATGCACCTGATTCTAATAGCATAGCATTGGTTAGACCAATTAAGGTTCTATTTTTCCTCTCAGCTACTCCATTAGAAGCGGGTGAATATGGAGGAGTAGTCTCGAATTATTCCCAATGATTCAACATATGAATTGAATTCAAATGATTCATATTCTCGACCTCTATCACTTCTAATTCTTTTAATTTTTCTACCGAATTGATTTTCAACTTCAAGGAGGAATTTTTTAAAATTCTCAAAAGCATCACTTTTATTTTTCAATAAATAAACATGAGTATATTTAGAAAAATCATCGATAAAAGTGATGAAATATCTATTTCCTCCTCTGGTTAAAATTCCTTCAAATACACACAAGTCTGTATGAATTAACTCTAATAATTCGGTATTTCTTTCCACACTTTTATGAGGTCCTTTTGTAATTTTTGCTTTACTGCAAATTTCACATTTCTCAAAATTATTTTTTAGACTAGGAATTAATCCAAGACTACTCATAACTCCCACATATTTACTATTTATATGACACAAACGAGCATGCCAAAAATTTAAAGAAGAAAGCATGTAAATTGAACTGGTAGATGCTTTATTAATATTTTCAATGTTCAATTTGAACATTCCATCACAAGCATAACCTTTTCCAACAAAAATTCCCTTTTTAGTTATCACATATTGATCAGATTCCATAGTTTGCTTAAAACCAGCTTTATTAAGAAGATAACTCGACATTAAATTCTTCCTCATGGAGGGTGTATGAAGCACATCTTTCAACATTAAAACCCTTCCAAAGGTGAATTTTAATTCAACCTCACCAGTTCCCATAATTTGGATAGTATGGGAATCACCAAGCATTATTGTTTTAGGCTCCTTAAAAGGAGTATAAACTTTGAACCAATTTTTGTCATAACAGACATGTCTATTGGCTCCAGAATCAGCCCACCATCCTTCAACACTTTGAACCATATAAATATCAGTAATCATAGCCACAAATGGCTCTTCGGTAACATTGGCCTGAGGTACAGGTTCTTGTTTTCGGAATCTGCAAATTCGAGCAATATGCCCACTTTTGCCACAAACAAAACATATTGATCTTGAGTGTTGAGGATGTACTTGGTTCTTATTCACTTGGGTTGAATTTTTCTTATTAGAAAAGTGAGGTTTGTTATTCTTTTTCATATGATTCTTCTTTGGCTTTAAGTGACTATTTTTTGGATTTTGACCATTAGGTAAATTATCATTCGAAGAGATTAGATTTACCTTGGTGGGAATTTCATTGCTTTCTTGAATCAATGCATCTTGCCCTCTTGCCTCTTCCTCCACACGAATGCGAGTAATTAGTGTTTCTAGAGAGATTTCTTTTTGCTTATGGCGCATATTCTTTTGAAATTCTCTCCAAGATGGTGGAAGCTTGTCGATTATGCCAGCAACAATAAGATTGTCTCCAATCTTAATTCCTTCAGATGCTACTTCAGCTACTATCATCTGAAAATCTTGTGCTTGCTCCACTACAGACTTTCCATCTACCATCTGAAAGCGAAAGAAGCGACTTGCAGCATATTTTTTCGCGCCTGCTTCTTCAGTATCATATTTATTCTGCAAGGCTTTCCATATTTTCTTGGCAGATGTGAAAGTAGTATCATAATAATCATAAAAATGATCAGCAAGACAATTTAGAAGATAGTACCGACATTTGTACTCATCTTTCTCATACTTATCAAGTTTCTCATGGTGTTCCATGAACTCTTCAACGCTCATGTTTTTCAGTATCGATCTTCTTCGAGTTCTTTTCTGTGAGGACATAGGCTACCTTGAGAAGATTAAGGTAGAACAACACTTTTCCTTTCCATCTCTTAAAGTGTGCTCCCTTAAATCGAAAGGGCTTGTTGAGATCTCCAACATTCTCATTTGGTTTCTCAATAGTAGACTCCATGTTTGAATCTCCTTAAAATTGTTGGGGGAAATTACAAATAACAGAGGAAATGGAGAAAATATTGAGAAAATAGACACGTGAACAATTAGGTTGAGTCGCGGGTATCTCGCTCTCTTTAAGGAGATTCAAGCCCTCTGCGGTGTATAATTCTTTATCAAATCACCGGTGCAGCAGGTATTCTCAAGCCTGTCCCCTCCAGGATACAACAACCCAACTGAAACGTTGTGTAGCTTAAACCACTTTGCACTAAGAGGTTGAGCTCAAAGCTCCACAACAAAGAACACCCTTCTTTTGGCCAATTGCTCTTAAAAGAGCAAATGAGAGAAATATGAGAAAGTAGAAAGAAAAGAAGATAGGAATTGTTGTGTTTCTTGTTGTATGTTGAAAGTGTGGTAAGAGAGCTATTTATATAAGAATTTTAGATCTATGAATTTAATACAAAAAAGAGTAACAAAAAAGTTCAAATAAAAAACATCTCTCACCAGATACGTTTTTCTCTTTTAAATGAGAAAAAAACTCTCCACAAATTTAATATCTCATATTTAAAATACAATTAAATATTAAAGTGTTACAACACAATCTTTGAAAGACATTTTTTCCTTAAATCTATGGATGAAAAATGACATGTTTGCATATACATTGTTGCTTATGTGCACATTTACATGGACAAAACAAAACAAAGACCTCATTTTTAGTCAATAAATTTAACAAGAGATGTCTCCAAGAATTCGTTTTGAAACAAACTTCAAACTTCAAGAACTAGAATGAAATCAACCCCATAGTTCAAGAGTATTTTTGATAATTTAACCTTTCAATGTTTTTGTTATTTACTAAATTATAAATTTGTCCCTAAGGCCCCGTTTGATAACCATTTAGGCCCCGTTTGATAACCATTTGGTTTTTGGTTTTTGGTTTTTGAAAATTAAGCTTATAAACACTACTTTCACCTACAAATTTCTTTGTTTTTCTAATACTCTTCTTTCCTTGTTTTTAAAAACCAAGCCAATTTTTGAAAACCAAAAAAAGTAGTTTTCAAAAACTTGTTTTTGTTTTTGGAATTTGGCTAGGAATTCAAATGTATCCTTGAAAAGGATGAAAACCATGGTAGGGAAATTGGGAGAAAATAAGCCTAATTTTCAAAAACAAAAAACAAAAAACCAAATGGTTATCAAACGGGACCTTAGTTTTTGGTTTTTGGATTTTAGAAATTAAGCTTATACACACCTATTCCTACCTATGAGTTTCTTTGTTTTAGCATCTACCTTGTTTCTTGTTTTCAAAATCTTGTTTTCAAAAACCAAGTCAAATTTTGAAAACCAAAAAAAGTAGTTTCCAAAAACTTGTTTTTGTTTTTGAAATTTGGCAAGGAATTCAAATGGTTCCTTAACAAGGTGGAAAACCATTGTAGGGAAATTTGGAGAAAACAAGCCTAATTTTCAAAAACAAAAAACCAAAAACTAAGGGCCCGTTTGATAACCATTTCGTTTTCTGTTTTCTGTTTTTGTTTTTCATTTTTAAAAAACAGGGGTGTTTGATAACCATTTCTGTTTTCTGTTTTCTGTTTTTTAAAAACGTTTTTGAAATTATAAGTAAATTTCAAAAACCAAAAAAAGTAGTTTTTAAAAACAGATTTCTGTTTTTCAAAAATTCATTTTTCTTCTAATGCTTACTTTTCTCCTCTTTTACCTCTCTCTCCAACAAATTTTTTTCTCTATTTTTTTTCTCTCTCTAAAATTTATTTTTCTCTCTCAAAACTTTTTTTTTTCTCTATAACTTGTCTATTTCTAAAAACTTGTCAATACCTTTTTTCTCCTCAATAAACATGTTCTAATTGTTCTTTTGGAAAAAAAAAAGTCACCAAAATTTTCTATCGCTACAACTTTTCTTTATTTTTCTAATTTATCGTTAGTTCTTTAGCATATCTTTTACTCTTAACTTTACTATCTCTCTAAATTTTCTTTTTTTATTTAATTTTTTTAATCTAAAATTTATCGCTTTTACTCTAACTTGTTTTCTATTTTTTCTCTAACTAATATCTTTTCTCGAGTCTAACTAATATTCTTTTTCTAAACATTTTCTTTCATCTCTCTAAATTTTCTATGTTTAACTTTTCTCTCGTCTTTAAAAAAAAAAAAAACTCTTGAAAACATTTATATTTGTATCTCTAAATTTTTGTTTCAACGTCTTTACACATTTTTCTCTCTCTAAAATATCTTTTTCATCTTTCTAATTTTTAAAAAACTGAAAACCAAAAACAGTTATCAAACAAGGTTGGTTTTCTGTTTTTTAAAAACAGAAAACAAAAAACAGTTATCAAACATATGTGGTTTTTGTTTTTAAAAAACAGGAAACCAAAAACCAAAAACAGAAAAATCAAAAACCAAAAACTGAAATGGTTATCAAACGGGCCCTAAATGGTTATCAAACGGGGCCTAAACTATGAAGATTATCTTCCTAGGTCTTAAATCTTTATACTTTTTTTTAAAGGCTTAATCTTTAAACTTCTATTAGACATTTTTTTTAAAAGTTTATAGAACCAAGTAATGTAACATTAAAATTTAAGAGTAAACCTGAACATATAACTCTTTTTTTAACTGAAAAAACAAAACATTGAAATTTGAACATAAATTTTTAATTTCTAAGATAGATACCAATTGCAAGAAAATTAGCTTCAGTTGAGACTATTTTGCAGCCTGTAGTTGTGGTAGTCATAACATAAAATTAGATCGAAGGTAGAAAGTATTGAAGTTCATTTATTCGTTTTAACGTGTTTAGTTAACTTGAGTGCTATGACTACCTGCAGTTAAGGTAGTCATAGCTTTAATATTAGATTGAAGGTAGAAAGTATTGAAGTTCATTTATTCGTTTTAACGTGTTTAGTTAACTTGAGTGTTATGGTAGTCATAGCTTAATATTAGATTGAAGGTAGAAAGTATTGAAGTTAATTTATTCGTTTTAACGTGTTTAGTGAACTTGAGTGCTATGTTTATCCTGTAGTTATGGTAGTCATAGCTTAATATTAGATTGAAGGTATAAAGTATTGAAGTTTATTTATTTGTTTTAACGTGTTTAGTGAACTTGAGTGCTACGACTATCCTGCAGTTATGGTAGTCATAGCTTAATATTAGATTGAAGGTATAAAGTATTGAAGTTTATTTATTCGTTTTAACGTGTTTAGTGAACTTGAGTGCTATGACTATCCTGCAGTTATGGTAGTCATAGCTTAATATTAGATTGAAGGTATAAAGTATTGAAGTTTATTTATTCGTTTTAACGTGTTTAGTTAACTTGAGTGCTATGACTATCCTGCAGTTATGGTGGTCATAGCTTAATATTAGATTGAAGGTATAAAGTATTGAAGTTTATTTATTCGTTTTAACGTGTTTAGTGAACTTGAGTGCTATGACTATCCTGCAGTTATGGTAGTCATAGCTTAATATTAGATTGAAGGTATAAAGTATTGAAGTTTATTTATTCGTTTTAACGTGTTTAGTTAACTTGAGTGCTATGACTATCCTGCAGTTATGGTGGTCATAGCTTAATATATTAGTGATAGCGAGCATAGCTAGCTAGGGGCCCGTTTGGTAACGTTCTCGTTTCTTGTTTCAGTTTCTTCATTTTTAATAAAGAAAAATATAATTTCATGACCCTAACACCTATACATTCAATAATAATAAATCTATATTCTTATTTATGTTTGGAAAAAATTGGAAACAAGAACAAAAAAGGAGAAACTAGTTTTAGTTGTTCCCAAAAGTTCTATACAAATTTTGGGAGTGTTTCTAAAAAATGAGAAACAAGAAACATACATAGTTATTAAATGCTTAGATTTCTTAATAAAATTGGAAACAAGAAACGAGAACGTTACCAAACGGGCCCTAGTTTTCCCTAATTAATTTAGCTAGTCTTTTATAATTTATTGGCCAAAATTATGAATTTATGTGTTGTATTTGTAGGAAATATAGTTTTGAGCCAATTGGATGTTCGGGATGCGAAAAGAAGCCGAAGAATGAAAAAAAAAATCAAAGTTGGAAGATTGAAGATAGGCCCATCTGCAGACCAGCGTCGAGACGCTGCTCTTTGGGTGTTTCGACGCTTACATTCTATATTTGGAGTTTTCAATCTTTAAAAAAAAAAAAAAAAAAAAAAATCCATAGCGTCGTGACGCTAGTCGAATTTTTCAGATTCGCAGTATCGCGACAGCGTCGCGACGCTGTCGGCAGATTTTCTATAAATTCATCCTTTTGTGCTACGGATTGGGAGAGTCCAATTGGTTAGATTTTAGCTCTAATGTCGACTAGAGACCTTTGGTGGGAGCTAAAGCAAGGCCAAGGAGCGGGAATCAAGCGAGAAGACGTGGAGATCGTGACGGGGACGTGCCGGTTTCGACGGATTCAAGTTTTCCTTTCTCTTTCCCTTACCTCTTGTAGTTTTTATGGCTTTTCTTTCAATTAGTGTTTGTAGTTTAAAGACTATGGATTGCTAGTTGTTTGTCTTAGGGATTGATGTAGTTGTTTTAGTTTGTTGGATTGATTTTGTGGTATGAATATGCATTTATTTTACCTAAGCAATTATGGTTAAATGCTTTCAATTACTTGATCACTAGTTGAATGATTCAGAGTGTTGAATCTTGCTCGGGAGAGGGGATTTGGCCTAAGACTTACTTTACTTAATTGCATGACTAAAGTAGAAATTCTAAGTTTGTGACGGGATTTGGAATAACTTTAGAAGTTGCTTGAAGAACTAAACCCAAAGCCTTGCATGTTAATGAACTTAGATAGGGATATCAAGTTGGGTTGCACGCATGAGAATCAATTATACTCGGGAGAGATAGTTGTGATAAAAGGTTCCTAGACTTGGTAGAATAATTGCATGCTAAATTCATCCCATTAATTAATCCTCAATCTCAACAATGAAATCAATTCCCTAAGAGTCTTTTCATTTGAGTCTCCACCTTTATTTTATGCTTTTTGTCTTTAGATTTATCTTTATCTTTAAGTTTTGCTTCCTAAATAAAATTGGACAAGATTATTCACGGTACTTAATTTGCTAGAAAACCAATCCAGAGGACGACACTCGTTTAATCACGAAAACACTATATTATTACTTGACCCGTACACTTGCGGTATGCAAATTGCGCATCAAGTTTTAGTGCAAGTTTGGGAGTGATTTCAAAATGGTTAAAATCACTTTTGTCACGTTCAAAATCATCCCGAAACATACTTTTAATTATTCAAAATCAATTTCATGTTTGATGTTACACTTTTAAATGTGATTTTTATACCGTTAAAATTGATTTTTAATTATTAAAGACATGTTTCTAAGTGATTTTAAATATGCCAAAAGTGATTTTAACCATTTTAAAATCACTCCCAAACATGCCAAAACTTGATGTGCAATTTAGTATTAGAAAATGTCTAAATTTCTCATTAATTGTTTGAACAATTAATTTTCTTTTGGATAGTTTCTTAGACCTAAATCCTAAACACTAAACCCTAAACAAATTTGTCTCATAAACTATGGATCTATTAAGCACAAAATTAAAAGTTTTGTGGATCTATTAGACACAAAATCGAAAGTTCATGGACACTTTTTAATGTTTAAGAATCTAGAAAATTAAAGTTTACGAACCTTTTAGACAATTTTTAACTGCTAGGAACTTATTAGACTTAACTTTAACAACTAAATTTGCAATTGAGCCAAAATTAGGTAAATTTTGGATTTCCCATTTTTGAAATTAAGAAGATTTAAAAAATGAAGGTGAAACCAAAGATTCCAAAATCTTGAATGGAATCTAATAATTCAGATCTTCCTTTGATTTGTAGAATCTTGGATGATTAGAAGCATAATGAAATTATTCGATCTTTTTCCAATTTCTCTTCTATTTTTATTCCCTTATATATATTTGATCTCATTCGCACACAATTCTGCAAAAATTTGAGGAGCTATTTTATTCTGTTTGGAGTCTTTGCTCACAATGGTATTGACAACTCAATGAAGCAATCAACAAAGAGGAATCTAGTAAGTATAATTTCTTGCCTTATTCACTCCATAAAAATAATTAGAATGGTTATTGTTTATTTGTTTTGTCAAATTTTTTTCTGTTACAATTTGAAGTGCGGACTTGGCGAACAAGCTTCTTCATATATTATTTTGAAAAATAGATATTTAGTTTTAGAGTACATGAAAGTTCTCGTGGAATCAAAATAAATTGTTTTAAGACACATTTGTTATTCTAATTCTAGTGATAGAGGATTTTTAAAAAAAATAAATAAAATTGATAAGAAACAGAGTTTTTACTTAGAAGTATGAAAGAATTAGAAGTGCATGCCAAAAAAAAATCTACCAAAAGGAGCAACAACACTAATTACAAGATCCAGTCCAAAAGAATGAGATCAAGTTATTAATTAGATTAACAATAAGATGATGTCATGTGGGTGGATTCTTCGCCTGACAAGTGGAAGTCGGGTCAGTGGATTCGATTTCGTCGGGTGGGCGGATGAACGTCACGCCGATTCTATGGATGGGATCAATATATCAATGGGTGAATGTCCGCCGACGAATGTTGATTGACAGTTTATATTTATGCTCTACGAATACGATATAATTTTGATATTTTCTAGGTATTTCTAATAATATTAAATGTTATTGCTATTTTGGCATTTGAGTTTTAGTACCTCCTAACAAAGATTTAGAAAAACTTTCAAGTTATGAATAGGAATATATAACTAATGGACGATCATGAGGATGAACAATGAGTTAGATCTAATCAATCGATAGAGCTCTTTAACACAAATACCCTGTAGACAAATAGTCCACGAATGGCGAAGAAGAAGAAGGCTTGTCACAAGACTCCTCGTGCATGCGCCTCAAACAACCCATCGGGTCAAAAGAAATTTAAAACTCCTAAAAAAACTTACTACAAAGTCCAAACAGACGATGGAGAGGATATAAATTCAGTCTAATATTTTTGGCTTTTGCTATCGAGGAGTTTTCTTTGGGATATCAATTTTTTTAATGCAACCACGCCTCTCATGATTTTACTTCATGTCACATTTTGTTTTATAATTTTTAAAATAGGAATGGATAAAACATGAAAAACCAAACAAAGCAAACGTTTTTTTTTTTTTTTAACCAGTAAAATGATGGAATAATTTTAGATTAGGTACATATGCTGCTATATATAATAATTATAATATATACTTATCTTGTTTTATTGTTGATATGTCTTCAATCTATACATATTTATCCTAAATTATGTATAGAGATTATATATGTTATTTTCATTTTAGGCTTTATTTTGAGTCTATTCTCTTAGGATTAAGAGTGGTGTCATATATAAACCCTCCTAAACCTAATATGCCCTAATGTATGTTTTCACTCTTCACTAATAAGATCATTCTCTCCCCCTGTCCGTGGGTGTAGCTAACACACCATGAGTGACGAACTATGTAAATCTATGTTAATTTTTTCTCTCTTTCATCCTTACTTTGTTGATTTACGATTACTGTCATAACATGAATGACCTTTACATTTTATTAATTGTACGTATAAAAGTGTGTCGTGTATAGAAAATCATATCGCATTTTTAAAATTTTAAAATTTTAAAAAATTAATAAGGTAGAAAATAACATGTTTTCTAATTAGAAAAAGAAATAAGAAAGACCTTACCTCAAATACAATGAATAGAAAGATAAGACTTTAAAAAAAAATGTAAGGAGAGGATTAAAGATATAAAAAAGGAAAAATGGGAAAGGTTTAACCTTCACTTAACTTTAAATGGTGCTTCAATTTAAGTTTTAAACTTTCCTTGCTCTAAAATGGAATGCTTTCTTATAACATTCGTTTGATGCATGTTTCTCACATACTTTGAAAGCAAATTTAGTGGTTTCTTAAATAAATAAATAAATATATATATATATATATATATATATATATATATATATATATGTACATACATATATATTCACACTAGTTAATTAAACCTTACACTTGATTAAGTTGTGCAATTAATATCCTCGATTAATTGTATTTTTGACTATTTCGTAAATACTGATTCTTTTATTTACTAGGTTTTTACCACGTGCGATGCACGTGTAATAATTTGACTGAGTTATTATGAAGTAAAGTTAATTTAAAATTAATTAAGATTGTATGTATATTCTTATATTAGTTTTGTTTTTTCTAATTCTATGATGATTTTTTTTGTTTTCTAATATGACTAATTTTAATATAATATAATATATATGTAACTTATCATAGCAAATGGATTAACAATAATTATTCTAAATAATAAAAAAAAAATACATGTTAAAGAAATTGGTTTACAAAGTCAAAACTTCTTTATAAAATTTTTCTCAAAAAAAAAAAAAAAACTTCTTTATAAAAATTAAACCCTCAAACTATATGATAAATTTAAAATTAAACACTCAAACTATCAAAATATAAAAATTTGATCTATTTTAGTCAATTTCTCTTTCTCTCTCATTCTCTCCCTATCCTTTCTATCTCTTGCTCCTCTCCAATTTTACTCCATTTAACTCCAACCTTGAAAAGAGTAATTATTTATCTTGTTTAGTTCAACACTATCTCTTTTAATTTGTTGTATTTGTATGTTGCACCTCAATTTGGGTTTATTTACATTATATTATTTATTTATTTATTTGTTGATCGATGTTCGTTTTATAGTCCATCCAAACCACAAATTTTGTAGTGTTTCAATTCTGTTTCCAAGAGTATGTAAATTAGGGTCAGTACTTTATTCCGTTTCCAGAATAAAGTGGCAATGGGAGAAAGTGATCTAATCTTAATTGATGCATTTTTTTAATAATTTACATTTACATAGTTCTCATGACATGTAAACGATGGTGGTTACACATTTTAGTCAAATAAATATAAATTATCATATTATTTTAAATGTTTTATATTATATTTTTTTCGAATTAATATTAATTTAGCTATTAAGATATAATATTAACTTGAAAATAATTTAACTATTAAGATATAATATTAACATGAATATAAAAATTGGTTTTAGAATCTCAAAATTATTTTTAAAAAAATTAATTTAAAACACAACAATATAAAAATATTTGGGAATCACGGTGTAGATAATTTCAATAAAGTTTTAATGAAAATCGTTTTTCTAAAAAGAACATAGATTTTAAATGTTTTAGTGACTTTTAAAATTTATTTAATTTTGTTGAATTATTTCTATTTATTCTTGATACTATTTTACTCAAATATGGTAAAATAAATAAATATATATAGTCAAACGACTTCTTGGATAACTGATAAATAAATAGATTAATTGAGATAATATAATTGAATAAAATACCCTCCCACCAAATCAGATAACCAAATCCTAAAATTATGATGTATTTAAAACATATCAAAAAAGAAAAATCCTAAAACCATGACATATTTAAAAAACATATAAAAAAATCAAACTAAAACAACCAAATCAGGATTAAACTCATTCAAAATTGAAGTATATTGAAAAATTAATTGAGATAATCTAATCGGTTAAAATATCATCCCAACTAACTCCTAAAATTATGTTGTATTTAAAAACATATAAAAATCTTAAAAATTTAAAATCCAATCAATAAATCAAATCAACACAACTCAATTATAAAAATTATGAGATAATTAAACTCATTGAAAAGAGAAGTATGTCTAGAATCTAGAGGGAAAAAGAAAACCTTAAATTTGAATATTTTTCAAAATCAATAAATTTGAGTCAAGCAAAAGTGAGATCAATAATAGAGGGGCTTGGTAAAGATTATAGAGGAAATGCTTATAATTTAATCCTAAGAAATTGCAACTATTTTTGCTACATATCTTACATCAAACTCATAATTAACTCTTTTTATGTTTTATATTCTCCATTGAAATCTCACAATATTCTTTCTCATCCTTCCCTGCAACACTTCGCCCCTAATCTTGATCACTCATTGTCCACCAATTTTAATTACAAAATTTGATTTAACCATGCAAATGTAATATAAAAAGTAGCATACTTAAATTTGACAGTAGATTGTCTTAGCTTCAAAAAGTGGAGAGTCCTATATTACCTAGATGTCCAGTATCTGAAACTTGTTAGTGGATTGAGCAAGGAGGTGATGAAGATCAATAATGATGTAACTAATTCAATCAAGAAACAATAGAGGTGATTAGACATTAACGGTGTTGCAAAAAATGGCAAATCTAAAACAAAATAGGTATTTGAGTGTGGGAGGTAAATACCAAAAGCTCTAGACGAAGGTTTCACCATGTTTGTGAAGTTTCCTCGATGTGAAAACCAATAGAAGAATGTGAAATATTTATTGAGGGAATTTCGATTCAAATTCTAATTTGATTAGATTTTGGATCAAATCTACAAACCATAAAATAAAATATATAGACCATAATATTAATCTATGTTATTAAATTTCCTAAGATAAAAAGAATATTAAGCAAAAAAAAAAAAAGAATATTAAGCAAAATTTAATCGATATTATTCTAGGTTATTAAATTTCACTCTTGACAAAAAAAATATATTAGATTTTGGCCATTAAAAAAAATTCCTTTATTTCTTTCCTTTTTTAATTTTTTTAATTAAAACGGTTATGAATTTTTTTAAATATTTTTTAATTAATTAATTAAAAAATTACAAAATCTGATTTTTTTTTTATTTTTTCTTTTTCTAATTAATTAATTAAAATAATCACGAAATTATTGTCCAAAAAAAAAAAAACTGATTACGAAATTTATTTTTTTAATTAAAATAATTATTTTTTTTATCTTTTCTTTCTTTCATTAAAACAATTATTTTTTAAACATTTTTTTTTAATTAAAACAATTACAAATTTTCATTTTTTATTTTTTTTTTATTTTTTAATTAAAAAAATTATTTTTTTTTTATCTTTTCTTTTTTTAATCATAACTATTAATTTTTTCATCTTTTTTAAAATTAAAAAAATTATGAATTTTGATTTTTTTGATCTTTTTTTAATTAAAAACATTATTTTTTTTATCTTTTATTTTTTTAATTACAAAAATTATTTTTATCTTTACTTTTTTTTAATTAAAAAAATTACGAAATTTGATTTCGAAAATTGAAAACTAATTAGACTTTGACTAAGTAATTATCTTAAATTTAAAGAGGTATTTTATGGAGGGAATTTAGAATCAAATTCTAATTTGATTAGATT
Organism: Luffa aegyptiaca; assembly: GCA_017139565.1. NCBI lineage: Eukaryota > Viridiplantae > Streptophyta > Magnoliopsida > Cucurbitales > Cucurbitaceae > Luffa > Luffa aegyptiaca. The sequence continues at coordinate 40,282,416 of CM029405.1, read as the reverse complement.
TTGGATCAAATCTACAAACCATAAAAGAAAAATTTAATCTAGAGACCATAAGATATTATTCTATGTTATTAAATTTCATATTTGAAAAAAATAATATTAGATTTTGACAATTAAAAAAAATTTCTTTATTTCTTTCCTTTTTTTAATTAAAACATCTTACAGAATTTCTTTTTTTAATATTTTTTAATTAATAATTAAAAAATTACAAAATCTATTTTTTTTTTCTCTTTTTCTAATTAATTAATTAAAATAATTACCAAATTTAATTTTTTGAAATTAAAATAATTATTTTTTATCTTTTCTTTTTTTAATTAAAACAATTATTTTTTAAAATTTTTTAATTAAAACAATTACGAAGATTTTTTTATATTTGATTTTTTTTAATTAAAACAATTAATTTTTTTTATCTTTTTTTTTAATTAAAACAATTAATTTTTTTTATGTTTTTTTAATTAAAACAATTACAAAATTTGATTTTTTTTAATATTTTTTAATTAAAACAATTATTTTTTTTTTCTTTGTTTTAATAAAAACAATTACGAAATTTGATTTCGAAAAAATAAAAACTAATTAATTTTAATATATTATAGATTAAAAAATAAAAAAAATACCCTATTTGTTTTTATTAAAAAAAGAAAAATTAAAAAAAAAAACAAACAGAATTCGTTTTAATCATAAATACGTTGTTTTTTTTTTTATTGGAAATTTTTTTTTTCAAAATTTCATATTGGTTTTTTAAATTTTGTAGGGATTACGGATTTTTTTTTATTTTCTTAATCATTTATTATAGATAATTATTAAAATCACTACGTTTGTTTTTTTCTTTTTTCTTTTTTTTTTATAGGAAAAGATTTTTTTTCAAAATTTCATATTCATTTTTTAATTTTTTTTTTTTATAGATTACCACTTTTTAATTTTTGTATCTTTTATTTTTTTAATTCAAATAATTAGATTTTAACTAAAGTAATTATCTTAAATTTAAAGGGGTATTTTAGTCTAAAAATGTTTTTCACGGATCCTTGCTTTTTAATATATTATAGATTATAGATTATAGATATAGATGTTGAATGCTTTTAATTAATTAATTGGATTTACGGTACTTTGTTGCTGAGTTTTGAACCTTTTTTTTAAATTGTTTATTTACCTTTGTTTTTATGGCCATATTCAATAATTCTCATATTTGGGTTCGGTATTTCTATGACGTAATTTTGGATGTTTTCTAATTTGAATTTAGTATGATTTTTTTTACAACGAATTTTGTATGACTTGTTGGTTAGTTTAAATTCATCATCAAACCAATTTTGTCATCAATTAATGGATGTAAACGACTAAAAAAATTAAAAAAAAAATTAAAAAGAAAAATGTGATTGAAGAGAAATAAAAGAAATAGGGAAATTTTGAGATTTTAAATACCTAGGTTTGCTGGTAAAACAAAAATAGATTTAACATAGAAAGTCAAATCACTACAAATATAAATGGAAAAAAAAAATTAATAAATATAATGTTAACTTCTTAACACCAAAATTTACATAAAATAATATTAGCAAATAAATTCTCCAACAATAATATCTACATATGTATATATCTATTAAATTTATTTACAAAATTAGGTTACTCAAGCTACCTTAAATTTCATAATTTATTTATTTCCAATATCCTCATTCTGTCCCCAAGGTCATATTTTAAATCTAGAAGTTTTTTAAATCATCAAGATTCTTGATTTTAAAGGTTCATATATAAATGATGTTAAGAAATGAAAGGGTCCGTTTGGAATATATTTTAATTTAAATATTTTTTAAGAATGCATTTTTAAAAAATATTTTGTATAAAAATTGTTTAGAATTTAAACACTCACATGTTTGGTTGCATTGTCTCATAGGTGTTTTTATACACAAGTTATTGAATACTAAACAGAAAACTCGACTACGATGAGCCTAATGATACAATGACTGACATTGATTCTAATCTCGTGGGCATGTCAAAGAGGAAGCCGATGGGTAAAAAGATATTGAGGGTAAGAAAATCAAAGACTCGATAAGTATTTTTAGGATACAAATTTTATGCTAGTTGAGTTATATATGTTCTTGTTGGCAAGGACTCGATTGATAAGTTGCGGTACTGATTATGTTGAGTTTATATATATTCAAATCAATGTCACAACAAATGCATTTAATTATAGCATTTCTTAATAATATTTCTATGCAATGCCACTAAGAGTAAAACAAACTCAATGTAGAATGGACACCTCCACTACTAAAAATCTTTTTTTTTTTTTACATTCATCGATAGTTAATTAATTTCAACTTCAATCAAAATAAACCTTATTCCATTCTAAGATTTGAATTTTTTTTTTCTTTTATGTCAATTTATATCCAAGATAAAGTACCTAAATTTGAAAGTTCTATCTTCACTCTACCATTTGTTGGACTCAGAAAATAAGATTAAACTTTTTTATTTTTTGAAATACAAACTTAAGATGGAAGTAATGTGTTTATTTAGAGTTTTAAAGGTGATTTCTTATTTTTTTGAGTTCAAACTTCCAATTTTAAGTAGGAGTACCATCAAAGACAAAAGTTTGGTCTTTATGAAAACCTCATTGTTTATTTTAACATATATACCAACCTTCATCTTAATGTTGGCTGCCATTAACCAGACCCGTCCCAAATGCAATGAGGCCCTGTGATATTTTTCAAAATGAGACCCTAAAATATTTTATAACATACAAAATTGTAAAATATTAAAATTTATCGATTATTCTTACAATAAAAAAGATTTTATCACATATTACTAGTTGAGTTTAGTATAATTGAATAAAAATTGAAACTAGAATGAGGATAAATAAGTTTTTTTTTTCATAAATTTGGTGGTTTTTTTAGGGATAATTGATTACCATGATAAGGGAGAAAATTAAAGGATTTGATGTTTAATTTAGTCATGGGAATTGACAAAAGAGGCAATGGAAAATATTTTCTTGTTGAAAAAGAGAGAAAAATGAAAAGGTAATGAATTGATAAGAGATAAAAGTTTGGTGAACTTCTATTTGTTTCCCAGCAACACACTAACTATTGAAGATTTTTTTTTTTTTTTCTTTTTGGTTGGGGCCCTGTGATAGATCACAACCCACAAGGACCACATTCAATCATTTTTTTAGCTAAAAGAAAAAAAAAAAACTTTATAATATATATATGTAGGGCTATCTTCATTTATACTTAAACTTATATACATTTATGCACAAAACATCCTTTAATCAGATCGATTCCCATGAAATTTCCAGTGTCATGCATATATCAATCACACAATCAAAGGAGAAAAAGAATGCAAACAAGGATGAGAATCCCTCCAAAACAAGATATATCATATAAATCGTTAATCACTAAGCATTTTAAAAAATAACCCACACAATTCCCAAAAAAAAAAAAAAATAATCACTATGCTTAAGTATGAACTCAAGACCTCGTTTGATGCCCATTTCGATTTTGGTTTTCAATTTTCTAAAGTAATTTTGTAAGAAAGGTGGAAAGCTTACAAAAACTTGTGAGGAAAATCAAAAAGTAAAATGTTTAACAAACGAGGTCTTAGATACTATCTGTACCTTGGTTTTCGTTGTCGTCCACCGGTGGAGGCTCATTGAGATCAACATCCAGCATCCTCCTCCGACCATTTTGAGTCGGTTCTGGTGACGGCGTCGTCTGAGGTTGTTGTTCCATGGTTGTTCCAATAGAGTGGGAAGTATTAATAGTCATGTCATTCAAGACTGCAACCACATGGTCATCCTCAGGTTTTTGTGGGTGGGTTTTGTTCCTTTTTTTGTGGCTGGACTTGTGGCCTCCCAATGCTTGATGAGATGAAAACGATTTGTTGCACAAAACACATTGATATTTATTATTCATGGAAGTCAAATCCTTTAGGTCAATTTGATGATCATGAGTACCATTAGTATGGTCGTTCTCTTCTTCATCAATGATTTCCCTTTTCTTGTTAATCTGCTCCTCCTGATTTGAAGAAGAAGAAGAAGGCAAGGGAGAGCCCGTGCCACCTCTCTTGGCGGTGATGGGCCAGGGCGTCAAAGATGTGGAACAATCGACAGGCGGAGAGCCGCCACGGAAAGCGGCGGCAGAGGAAGAGGAAGAGGAAGTTGGGGGTTTCATTCCCCTCCATGGCCTCTCCGGATGAGACCTCATATGACCATACAAAGCCTTCCATGAAGTAAACTCTTTGTTACAAAACTCGCATTTGAGGCTGCCAATCACTTGTTCGCCTTCTTCTCCATTTGAACTTCTACTATCTTCATCCATCTATAAAAAATAATTAAAGAACCCACAAGAGAAATAAAAATAAAAAATCAAACTTAAGAAAAAAAGCAGAAGCAATAAATAATTAGGGTTTTCGATCATTGGAGTGAGTGAGTGAGTGAGTGAGTGAGTGAGAAAAGAACCTGAATTTTAGTGTTGAGGAAGCTTAATCAGCAGCTGAAGGGAGACAGTCAGACAGAGAGCTAAGCTAAGAAAGCGCACGTCACTGTACACCATTTGTTTCTCTGTGGACTAAGTTTGTTTGCTTGTGTTCATCTATGGCTTCATTTAGGTTTACAGACCAAGACGCCATCTAAGAAAGTATATATTTTCCAAAATCTTTTTTATCTTTTTTAATTTTTTGAAAGGAAATATCTTTATCTTTTTCTGTTTAAAAAAATTTAAAAATTTTGGCAAAACCTTTGAGATTTTTATTCTCTATGGAGCGGATTCTATAAGGGTTTTTATTTTTTTAAAACTTTTTTAATCGAATCCGCCCCTTATTTTTTTAATGAGGATTCCTACTCTTTTTTTTTTAAAAAAAAAAAAAAAAATCTTTTTATAACTATTTCATTTTCAACCATATACAATAAAAATATATTAATATCTAAATTCGTTGTTATAATAAAATTAAAAAAAAAAAAAAAAAAAAAAAAAAACACTAAGAACTAAGATAAATTAATTTTTTTTTTCAATAGATATTCATATTTACAATAATTTTCGTAGGTGGGGACAAAATTAATTAATATTTAATTACGATTTTTTAAAATAAGTTAATTATTAGTTAAATGAAATTAATTCAATTTAGTTAAGCGATGTGGAGCTTGAAAATTTTGTAAAAAGGTAAAATTTTTTCTTCCAACTTATTTAATATTTCAATTCTAAAAAAGGGAATGAAGCAAATAGAGAAAAAACCATTTTTTAAGGGTAGGTATAATTGGATTAATTTAAGTTTTTTTAATAACTTTTTCCTTATAGAAAACAGAATCTTTGGGGCAAATTAGTTGAAAATTGTGTTTAAAAACAAAATTGGAAAAAACAGTGAGTTTTGAAAAAATTTGGAAAAGCAGGTCAATTTTTTTTTTTTTTTTTTTTTTTTGTCGTTATTGGTTTTGTGGGCTTAGTATGCGGATTCAAGCAAAATATTGACTGGTGCACACTTTTTTGGTCCATGTTTCAGTTTAGTTTCCAATAAGTCCCTAGGTTTCAAAATCGAACGGAAAAAACTTCCTGCATACCGGTATAGGGATCTCCCTGCATACTTCTCATTTTCTCCCTTCCTCTTTCTTACTTGTCAAGATTTTAATGGGGGTATGTAGGGAGATCCCTACATACCCGTATGCAGACAAGTTTTGTTCAAATCGAACAATAAGTCCCTACTGTTTCGAAAAGTCCTTAATTTTTTTAATGGTGCTGACGTGGCAGTAAAAAATAATAAAATAATAATTTTTAAATTAAAATAATAATAAATTATAATTAAAAAAAGAAAAAAAGAAAAACAAATCTCTTACTCTCTCTCTCTCCTCTTTCTCCCCCACCCCTGAAACCCTATTCTCTCCCTCACCTGAAAAACTGCTTGGGCATCGAATTAGAGCTCAAATTCGTCGGAGATCTCAACAGAGACTTCTTCGAGAAGAGAGAGTGAGCCGAATTCGAACTGAAAAGTGGGAAGTAGGGCGACTTGTTAGCAATCTCCAACTCAAAATGAATTTTCTCTCCCTCCCCCTCATTGCTACGCTTTTGGCTATCGACTGTGGGCGGATGTGGACGATGGTTTGGATACACATACACCCAATCGATTAGGCCCTAAAACGCCCAAAATCAAACACTGGAATTGCGACACATAACGTCAGATAAGATAATGCAGATTTGAACACCAAATTCGAAACTATAATCTTCACTTTTCGATTTCGACCCCAAACGAATTAAAGGAACAACCCCCAAAAAAAATTAATTAACATTAAAAGAAAGTTAGATGAAACCATTGAATCATTCCATCGGCTTATATTCTCTTAAACTAACTTTCGCCTTGGGAAGACAGGGCGATATTTAGCTGGCCGAGAAAATCAAAGGTCAAAAAACTACTTATTATCATCCGACGGAGGAAGCTCCGTCGGCGGGGGAGACTCTGGCGGCAACGGGAGGAGGCTCCAACGATAGGGTGGGAAGAAGAAGAGAGAAGGTGAGGGAAAGAGGAGGGTTTCGGGGGTGGGGGAGAAAGAGAAGAGAGTAGAGATTTCTTTTTTTTTAATTATTTTATTTAATTATTTAATATTTGATTTTAATTTATTATTATTTTAACTTTAAAATTATTAATTTATTATTTTTAGCTGCCATGTCAGCACAGTTAAAAAAAAATTAACGGTGGAGGGACTTAATAGAAACATTTTCGAAACAGTAGGGAATTGATTGTTCGATTTTGAAACCTAGGGATTATTGGAAACGAACCTGAAACATGAGGGACCAAAAAGGTATTTTACCTTTTTTTTTTCTTTCGCTCGTTCGTTTCATTTTTAACTTGGTGCACTATTACAATCTGCTCCTTATAGGAGCGAATTTATAATGCTGCCGTCAGGAGTTCTACAGCGTTTTGTGGACTATTTTTTATTGTGGGAAAAAAATCATTTTCAACCCTAAGCCTAACAAGTTATATCAATTTTAATTCTCAACTTTTAATTTCATCAAATTGAACCTCAAACTTAATAGATTGTATCAATTTTAATCCCAAACTTGCAAAAGTGTTGCAATATAGACCTTTGATTAACTTTTCATTTGAATCATCGTTAAAACATGTGTTTGGCAATTTTCTCCATTTTCATAAAAGAAAATCACATTGCACCTTAGTTACATTGGTTTCTTGTAAGAATTTTGTTGGAGAAACTCTTTATTGGAAGAAATCAAACACTTTAGACTTATTCTTCTCACTGATATTAGCCTCCGAAAAAAGAAAATCACAAAGTTTTAGCAACAAGAAAAATCTAAAAAATATGAGGGAAAAACCTAAAATTGCTTTGCTTTTGTTTCCTACCCTTCATGTTCTAATTAGCAAGGAAAAAAAAAAAGAAAAAAAAAAACTCACCAAGTTCTTACCAACAAGAAAAAACCAGCAAACATTCGAAGAAAAAAACTAGGGTCGGGAAAAGTACAATTTTAGTCTATGAGGTTTGGGTTAGGTTTCATTTTGGTCCCTGAGTTTTCAAACTCAACAATTTAGCCCCTAAGGTTTAGTTTTAGTTTCATTTTAGTCCCTCCATCCATTTTAAATTATTTTTTTAAAAAAATTAGTTTCATTTTAGTCCCTCCATCCCTCCTCCCTCCTCTATTTTTTAAAAAAAAAAAAGAAAAGAAGAAAAATGGGAGAAGAGAGAAGAAGTGGAGGAAAGAAGAAGAAGAAATGAGGAAAAAAAAAACAGTCGGCCCGCAGCGGCGAGCAGTGGTCGCCGACTGCCAGAGATTTGATGAAGAAGGAAGAGGTTGAGAAGAAGAGGATGAAGAAAAGAAGAAGAAGAAGTAGGGGTGATCATCGGTCGGTCGACGTCGGTTTTGGGCTCAAACCATTGCCGACCACCGACATGTCTGTTTCTGGCGGTCAGTTCTTATCAGTTTGGAAGACGTTAGTGACGCCGGCCGACCGACTACGTCGGCGATCGGTTAGTTACGGTCGGTTTAAAAACTTCAGCAAAGTGAAAGAAGATGATCAAGAAAAAATAAAGAAAAAAAGTTTGAATCCGCCAAGAAGAAGATAAAAAGAAAAGGAAAGAAGAAGAAAGAAAAAAGAAAAAAACGCAAAAACGAAAAAAAAAAATAGAAGAAGAAAGGTTTCGAAGACACAAGAAGAAGATCAAAACGAAGAGGAAAGAAAGAAAGAAAAAAAGGAAAAAAAAAAAAAAAGAAACCAGAAACGAAAAAAAAAAAGAAAGGTTTTGAAGATCCAAGAAGAAGATAAAAACGAAAAGAAAAGAAGAAGAAAGAAAAAAAAAGGAAAAAAAAACAGAGAATAAGAAACCCAGAAACGAAGAAAAAAAAACTAAATTGCAGAGAATAGAGATAAAGGAGGAGAGGGAAGAAAGAAAGAAGATGAAAAATGAAAGAGGAAAGAGGGTGATGGTCATAAATAAATTTTTTTTTTAACCCATCAACAACGTTTCAGATATGCAAATTTGAAATCTAAAAAAATAAATAAATAAATTTTTTTTAATAAAATCTTGGGAAGACCATCGGCTGATGGTCTTCCCAAGGCAATCAGGTTGCCAGCATTAATGCTGGCATCAGTGTGATAGACTGATACCGATAGGACTTTTACTTTTTTTTTTTTAATTTAAACTATGTTAGTCGGTGCTGTCGGTTTTCACCTATTTTGGGTGAACCGACCGACCGACCCCATAAAAAAACCGACCGACCGACGTCAATTCGGTCAGTCGGATTGGTTTTTGGGTTTATTTTGCTCACCCCTAAGAAGAAGAGTAAGAGAGAGAGGAAGAAAGAATTAAAAAATAATAATAATAAAATAATAATATTTATATTATTTTAATATATTTTTATTTAGAAAATTTAAAAAATGATTTTTTTATTAAAATAATAGTGTCACGTCAGCAAATTGTTAGGGTTTAACAGAAATTGGATGGAAGGACCAAAAGTGTAACAAAATCCAAACCTCAGGAGTAATTTTGTTGAGTTTTAAAATTCAGGGACCAAAATGTAACTTAACCCAAATCTCAGGGACCAAAAGTGTATTTTTTTCCTTTAATATTATTCTTATTTTGAAAATTAAAAAATATATTTAAAAAAAAAAAACAGGTGTCACAGCAAACCGTTAGTTTTCAACGAAAAAATGGATATGGAGGGACTAAAATGAAACTAAAACCAAACCTCAGAGGCTAGATTGTTGAGTTTGAAAACTCAGGGACCAAAATGAAACCTAACCCAAACCTCAGGGACTAAAAGTGCAGGTCTGTTGTAAAAAAATGAAAAAAAAAAAAAGAAAAAAGAAGAAGAAAAGAGGGAGAAAAAGGGAAAGAAGATAGGAGAAAAAAAATTTCAATGATGGTGGCGACGATCGACGGCAGTGGTGAAAGTAGGCTGAAGTTAGAGTTTAAAGGAAGAAGACGGGGAAGGGAGATAAGGGAAAAAGGAAAAAATAAAAAAAATGAAAAATGAAATAATAAAAAATATATTCTTTAAATAAAAAATAGTAAATATATATATTTTTTAATTAAAAAAAAAAAAGTCACGTCAACTTTCTGTTAGGAGTTAACGAAAAATTGAATGGATGGACTAAAATGAATCTAAATACAAACCTCAGTGGTAAAAATGTTGAGTTTTAAAACTTAGGGACCAAAATGAAACATAACTCAAACATCAGAGACCAAAAATGTGTATTTTTCCCCCAAAAAAAAAAACAATTGAGATTCTCAACAACAAGAAAAACTCATTCATGGAAATACTCATTCTTTATCTGCCTCATAATCTAAGATAATAAAATCGGTAGGAAAAATAAACTTATCTACCTGGACCAAAACATCCTCAATCTTACCCTCAGGATATGTGATAGATCTATCTGTCAATTGGAGTGTGACTGTGGTAGGTCTAGCTTCACCAATACCTAGCTTTCGATAGATCGAAAGAGGCATAAGGTTTATGCTCGCGCCTAAATCACAAAGTGCTCTCCCCAACTCCTTTCCATCTATAGAGACAGGAATAGTGAATGACCATGGATCCTTAGCCTTGGTTGGTAGCCCATTCTTAAGAATAACACTACATTCCTCAGTAAGAGCCACAATTTCAAATTCTCCTAATCTCTTCTTTTTAGTCAAAATGTTCTTAAGAAATTTTGCATAATTTGGCATTTGTTCTATAGCCTCTACTAAGGGTATATTTATATGCAACTGCTTAAAAATCTTTAAGAACTTTTTAAATTGAACATCTTGGTTCTTAGGTTTTTGCCTCTGTGGAAAAGGTAGGGGTGGTCTAAATGGTGGGGTTACTACTTCTGGAACAGAACCAAATATTCCAGCATCTTTACTACTGCCTCCATCATTCTTACCAGACTCCAACTTTTTTTCAACAACATTATTTTTATCACTACTTTTCTCTACTTCCTAGTGTTTACTAGACTATTTCCTCTCTTCTAGTGGCTTACCACTCCTTAAAGTCACCGTCTGCACCTACTCCTTATCTTCCCTTCTAGGGTGTTCACTATCCAAAGGAAGTTTCTCCTGAGGTTGTGCCTTCAGCTCATTAGCTAGCTGACCCACCTACAATTCTAGGGCTCTCAATGAAGTCTGATGACTTTGGATTGCGGCATCATTACGAGCCATATATTCCTTCATCATCGTCTCCAGAGAACTTCCTGAATTTTGTTGGGTAGTCTGCTTATTTTGTTGGGGCAATCCCTGCTGATTAGTAAATCCTGACTGATTCGCCACCTTTTGCTGTGCTTGGGGGCCTACAAATTACTTTCTTTCCCTCTCCATACAAAGTTGGGGTGGTTGCGCCAACTTGGATTATAAAAATTTGAATATGGGTTATTCCTTTGATTACCTACAAAAAACACATAATGTATATGGAATAGTGATTCGCCACATTTTATTTTTATTTTTTGAAAAAGTGATTCTCCACCTTTTATTTTTATTTTTTGAAAATCAATCCCTTCGGCTTGCTCTCTTCCGGTGTCCGCTTCCCGGTCAAGCCTATTTGTGTTGGTGTTACCCTGTCCTGCTTAGTCCTTGGATTCTGGAGTGGTCCGTAATCACCCACAATAGTTATATTGTGATACCTATGGAATGGATGAATTGTCTTATAGAGTTGTGAAGAATGGGCATAACAATTTGTCTATTTATATTAGGTTGAGAATTAAATAAATTAGACCAAAAAATATAAAAGAGGAAATGAAAAGTCTTGTTTGATTTTGAAACAACTAAAAGAGAAGATGAAAAACTTTGTTATCATGGAAGAGTAATAAAAAACAAATGAATAAATATTCTTAAATACATGTTAGAAATGTAGAGGTGGGAGAGGAAAGAATGGAGAATGAGGAAAGTATAACCACGGATGAAATGAAGAGTGGATAGAGAAAGAGAGAGAAATTGTAGGGAATGGTGGGTGGAAGTGAAAATTTAAAAGGTAATAAAGAATTTTAATTTATAATTGAAAAAAAAAAAAAAAAAAAAAAAAAAAAAAAAAAAAAAAACTCTTCCAAATTCTACAAAATTGAAATTTGGGTCACTCATTCATTTACAAAAAATTGCTAACAATAAAAAAGTAATAATTAACTAAGAGACATATTTGAAATTATAAAATTAGTATTAGGACATAATAGTTCAAAAATGATTTTCCAAATAAGCCACTTTTTAAGGTAGTAAGATAAGATAAGAAGATATATGAGATAATAAAATGACTAACTTTTTTGTTAAAAGTTTTCATTGGTGTATATGGAATGATTTTCAAAAAATAAAAATAAAAATCACTTTTTCTATAACACACCTTCCCAAAGGAGTACTAAATAAAATGACTTGTTTTTTCATTAAAAAACAAGGGGAAATACACTTTTAGTCTGGTTTGGGTTAGGTTTCATTTTGGTCCCTCAATTTTCAAACTCGACAATTTAGCCCTTGAGGTTTGGTTTTAGTTTCATTTTAGTTCCTCCATCTATTTTTCCACTAAAAACTAACAGTTTGCTGACATGACACTATTTTTTTATTTTTAAAATATAAATATATTAAAATAATAAATATGTCATTATTTTATAATATTTTTATTTCTTTCTCTCTTCTTCTTCCTCACTACCATCACCATCACCACCACCTTGCCGCTGACGGCAATTTTTTTTCTCCCATCTTCTTCTTCCTTTCTTCTCTTCTTCTCTTTTTTTTATTATTTTTTTTTAAGACAAGAGGGGGAAACAGGGAGGAGGAAATAATGAAATAATGACATATTTTCTCCCCTCTTTCTTTAAAAAAAATGAAAAGAAATGAGAAGAAGAGAAGGAAGGAAGAAGAAGAGGGGAGAAAAGGTGGTTGGGTTGGAGAAGAAGAGGAGGAGGGAGGAATTAAAATTATTAAAAAATATATATATTTTAATTATTTTAATATATTTTTATTTTGAAAAATTAGAAAATAATTTTTTTAATAAAAAAAAGGTGTCACAACAGCATTCCATGAAGGTTTAACAGAAAATTTAACGAAGGGACCAAGAGTGTAACGAAATCCAAACTTGAGGGGTTAAATTGTTGAGTTTAAAAACTGAGGGACCAAAATGAAACCTAACCCAAACCTCAAGGACTAAAAGTGTATTTTTCCAAATTTTAAAGTGTGTATGGAATGATTTCCGAAAAAAAAAAAATCACATTTTCTCTAACACATCTTTCCAAAGAAGTACTAATTAAAGTGCGTCTAGTATGTATCACATTTCAAAGTGATTTTAGATTACTAAAAACCATTAATTAACAGTGTTTTCTTATATGTAATTAAAAAAAGAAAAAAAAAAAAGCAGTTATTTTTTAAAAAAATCAAATTAGTCTAAAATGAGTTCAACTGCCATCCATAGTATGGATTGAACACCCATATTTAAGAAAGCAATAATTAAAATTTAAAATGCTTTCTTAAAATTTAAAATAGTATCATTATTATTATTAAAAGGAAAATAAGCTCCCAAGATGACGAAAATGCTTTTGTTTTTGAGCTAAGAATTTTTGGCGATTTTCAGAAAGTTACCAAAGAAATAAAATTTAAGAAAAATTTCATTCTAATCCCAACCCTTCATTCTTAGTGCAAACGATCAATTATTCACTTTAGATATTTTTCAAACAACTTACTAATCTTGTCATTAATCTGATGTATGATTAAGATTTAAAAACATCGTGAAATATATATTATATTATATCAAATCTCAACTGATCAATTCACCACATAATAATTTTAATTTATTTCATATATGTGGATCGATATTGAAATAAAAAAATATATATATATATATATATATAAAACGTGTACAGCTCACCGGTAGTGATTCAATTAATAAAAAATTTCAAAAGAAAATTAATGAAAGATAAGTGAACAATATCCAAGCAGATTCGCAATTTTCATTAACCAAATATGAACAACATCATATCTTCAATAATTGACAATATAGCATTGCTAGTATGCCGGCAGTCTAACCCAGCAAAACCAAATATCGCTAGGAAATAGTCAGATTCCTTCCATTCATCACAATACGATCCCAATGGACACGACTCGAGGGTCGAGAGACAGCCACAGGTAATAATATCAACACCATATAGTTCCTTCATTAAAAATTACAACTAATAATAGAAATATATAATCTCAATGAATGAATGCATGTGATTCCGGGATGTTAATACCGTATACCGATTCATCGAGAGGTTGCAACCTTTTGGATGCTCTATTAGTTGTCTATCAAAAATCATGACTACAACAACAGTTACAAGAAGAAACAAAAAGAAAGAAGAAAATACAAAAGAACCCATTAAACAACTTACAACTGATATTCCTACATGCCCCTTACTTTTCCTCCTTTTTTTTTTCTATGTAAAATGATAAAAGGGAATGAAAACCGTTTAGTTTTAAACACTGTTCAATTCACAAAATATATATGTATTCTCCTTTTCTAGGCTTAGTTATGTTGGTACAACTAGTCCGGCAGGTGAAGGCATTTGTAAGGCAAAAAGCCAGAGAACGAGGATCAAGAGTAACAACTGCACAAATGCACAAGTACTAACCTTGAATACTTCGCCACGAGTCGCCAAAACCTCCTCAGTTTCTAATACATCACCACAGTACTTTTCCAACCCCTCTGCTCGTCTCTTAAGCACCGTGGCTTTACTTTCAGCTTCTCTAAGTCTGTTCATCATCTCTACTTGCTCATCAGCCAAAAGTTTTTGACCATCAATTATCGTTCCACATTGTAAGTTCTCAACTGCTCTCACTATTGCCAAATATTCAATTTCTGCTTCAAGTCTTTGCCTAAAAAACCTCTCAAACTCCTCCTCTAATTCCTTAACTTTTTCACCCCTTGCTTCTTCCTCCTTGGGCGACTTGCTCGTGCTAATGGAGGATTCCAGTTCAGCTACTCGGGACTCCTTCCATTTGAGTATGGCCATTGTCTCCTCTAGTTTGTTTTCCAAAAATTTTACCTTTCCTGTCAAGCCCAGAAACGTGGCTTCAAAGGAAGTTGAAGCAGCCTTCCCAGAGCCCATTTGGAAAGATGAACTTGATTTATGGGTTTCTAGGTTGTCATACACGAAACTCAAAGGTTCAGCATCATTGATTATGCTGGAAGATGGTATCTCGTCCTTTCCAATCTCACCTAGTTTCTTGATTTCTGGAAAGTGTAGAATAGCATAATTAGAAGTCACATTGTTATCTCAACTCAAAATATTAAAGAAGCTGAAAGAATCTGCAGACAAATCCAGAAAGAAACAACCAGATCTGACGGATAAAAACCAAATTCCATGGCTGTAGTTGTAACAAACAACAATCAGGATTGCAGGCAAGCCACAATTTTGATATATTAACAGAATTTAGCACGCAAAAAAGTCACATCACATCCAATATATTCAAGTCAACGAAAAAGCACTAGACATCAAAAGTTACACATTCGTCCTCTAACTGCCATTTTGCATTAATTTTGCCATATCAACGGCTTCACCTCTCTACTTGTTCAACGATATAAAGTTTTTCCACCCTTCTATAGATACATAAACAATCAGCTTATGACTTTAAACCCAATAATGTTTGCCAATGAGATGGGATTATTATGGTCTACTTAGATATAAGATTTGCCAATAATCTTATATCATTGAGTCCGACTCAAGGAAAATTTGCCAATAATCGCTATAGAATATATTGGACTGCAGAGTAGGGAAGAGAAACAGAGGGGGAGATTTCAGTTGAGCATATTAAAACTTGTCACGAATAAATGCATTTATAAATAGTGATAAGAGAGAGAAGAATTGTATCCAATATCAACTAAAAACCAAATCGAATGGAAACGAAAGGAGCTTGAAACATCTACATGCTTCCTAAAAGTTGCTGTGATGTGTTGATTAAGGCTTCTATGAATTGGCATGTCAAGAAGAAAGCCATGATGGATGATAAATCATCAGTTTATTAAGGTTCAAAGAAGTCTTTAGGGGGAAGAAATTGCTTGTTAGAATTTCAATACCATGACTACTCCTGATTAGGAAGAGTATATAATAACAAATACAAGTTACCTAATAATCCCATCTCATTAGCAAACAAAAAACCATAGAGGAAAACGTTCCTAAATTTAAAAAGAAAGGGTATAAGAACCTGTTTCAAGCGCATGTTGGGCAGACTGGAGGCTGAGAATAGACTCATCCATGGGATCCTTATTCAATGTTGACCAGTGATTCCTATCCTGTTCTTCCTTAACTTCCCAAGACAAGTCTGCAGCTAAATTATCTTGAGTAACATCTTCAGCTTCTACCTCGTCCTCTTTCCTATATGCAGTTTCGACTTCTTCACTAAACTGTTGATCACCTGCATAAGCTCCATCACTGTTATCTCCGTCGTCCGTTACCGATCTTTCATTTTGGTTTCCATTGCTAGCAGCAGCAGGAGTGCCCTGCCTAAAGACAAAGCACGAGCTCCTTGAGTCAGACTCAATGCTAGACTGAGAATTCTCCTTCTCAACTTTGATTCTTTCTCCTCTTGCCTTTTTACTGCCTTCAACACGTCCCTTTCCCTGATGAACCTTTTGACCAGAACCACCCGTACTTTTCCCACTGATACTCTTTATCCTGTTCTTTTCCCGCACATGTCCTAAGACAGTATTTACATCGTACCTCGCTTTCGGAGCACTGGCTGCTGTGGACGATTTGCTGCTCCGATCTTCACTGTTTTCGGAATCTGTACCAGGATTAAAAGCAGACCCCATAGCAAACCTGGAATTGGAACTAGAACCATGGAAAGCCAAGCCATCGACATTTCCAATATTCCTCAATGGGTTTACAGATCCAACAGAACCTTCATTATTTTGCTTAGCCTCAGTCGGAGAAAGTTGAGGTTTGATTGGATTCCCAGAAGTGGACAGTGCCCGCTTCAAAATTTTACTCGTATCTTCACTTGAGTTCATATCCTTTACAAAATCTCTAGGAATACGCTTCCATTTCTTCAACCCATAACCTTTTGTTACTGGAGATGGAATCTTTGGAGAAGATTGGGTTATCGAAAGAGGTAAATTCGCAGCTTTTCCACTTAAATCCTTTCCCTTAGTAGCTGAAGGAATCGATCCCATGGCATCAAAAGCACTTTCAGCAGCACAAGACTGGTCAGCATCATTAGCACAAGTGCCATTGGTTCTGATTCGGCTGACATCATCAAAAGGAACAGCTTCCTGGTTCACTTCATTGTCTTCTACAGATTCAAGAGCGGAACATTCGCTTTCAAAATCCATAAAACAAATCCAAAGAGATCTCCGACAGCCCCAATGCTCAAAATGTCAGTCAGATCAAGACAATAAGAATCCCTCCGCCTCAGCCGCACTAAATCTAGAAAAAGAACAAGACGAAACAATCAACAACCCAAATAATTAAAAGAAAGTGACTGTGAGGCATCAGCCCAAAAAAAGAAGCCACAAGTTTATTCAGTATGAAATGTAAAAGGCCTAAGTTGGATAGTATTTGAATTAACTAAGTTCAAAAGAACTTTGGAGATTTACTACTGCAGCTAAAATAAGTCATATATAGATATACTTCTTTTGAATCAATGAACTGCAAATGTAGAGCTAGATTACTGTTCTTGCAAGAAGGAAATATTTTCTGCAAAGCCATTACGATTGCAAGTAACTTCCTACACAATGCAAGTTTATACACACAAAGCAAACAAATCAACTTCCTGGACGTTAACAAACCATCATGAAAGAAAGAAGCTTCATTATCATCCTATTTAAAGTATAACACAAACGTAATGAGAAACTACCCAGCAAAAGGATTAACCTTTGTCATTCCAGAGCCCAAACCTGAATTCACGATAAAAAAAAAAAGAAATTGTTAATTATCAAGTAAAACAAAATCAACTCAGTGGTGGACTTAAGGCAAGAAGTACAAACTTGTATCTCCAGTAACCTATCAGATTTTGGACTATGAAAACTATGGAAACTTGCAAAGAGGAGGGCATATATAAAGAGAGTGCAAACGTAACAGGAACAGAACTTCAGTAAGCTCGAAGTTGAAGTGGTCATTTTACGGTATTTGCCAATTTGAGCTCAAAGGCGAAGACATCTCTACCAAGTTTGAATCTCCACCCTCGTATTCATAATGTAATATTCCTTTAAAAAAAAGACGGGGAAAAAACCTCTAGATTGTTCTGTTCTAAATTTGAATTCACTTCATTATAAATATTACTTTCTACACTTTTCAATCTTTGTGCACTTGGAAGATACTTGGGTTCCTAGTTTTAATAAGTCTAGAATTGTAAGTTTAGGGCTGGGAAACTTGAATTTGTGTAACTCATGCTTAAATTTTGTAGAGTAATGAGTTACAACAAATTGGGTTTACCTAAATGTTTAGTTTATGGATTTGTAATCTGTAAAAGTAAATATGTAACTTGAGAGGAGGTTTCCAAAGGTTTAGTTTATGTAATTCATGAGTTAGCAAACTTATAGCCTGATATAAATAAACCTATACACCAAACCCAAACCCAGTTTCACAATTTCATACTACCTAACCCATGAACCAAGTAAGAACAACTGGATGTTAAAAACAATCAAGAAATCAAGCAACACAGTTTCTTTGGTGGGCATTTTAAAAAATTATCAGGGCGGTGGAATAGAAGGTCGAATTACAAGATTGTAGGGCATAAAATAGTCAGCCTAATGCATTAGCATCATTCTAGCACACACTCTGAATAAATCCATGGAAGAGTATACAAACTAAGAATCAAGTGAGAAGTAATCGAAGTTCAGGTTGAACAAAAAATGAAATTGCCTTCCAAACACAAGCATCAAACAATATCATCACAGAAGCATAGTCATCCAATCCGATCCAAAAACCAACCAGATAAAAAACCATCAATTTTTTACGGAGGGAAAACTTCAAACTCTTAAACTCATGTAAACAACTTTTTGCATCTAAACAAACTAAGAGTAGGCAATTTAATTCTTCTTCCTTCTTCGCTCCACCCCTATAAACAACAATGCACAAAAAAAACCAGAGTACTTTAACAAATTATTACTTATACCATAAGCACAATGAATAAACACTGGCTTCTTCAGCTCCCATTTAAGTTTGACTGCACTTTAACTGAAAGCATTTATTGAAAGCATGCCAGAAAAGGAGCTCCCATTTAAGTATAAAAACAAACAATAAGGAACACATCAAGCAAATTACAACATTTCAAATCTCAAAGCTCCTCCGGAATAAAAAAAAAAAAACACCAGTTGTAATTCAATTACAAGAGAAGTCATGACATAAGGCTTTTCATGTTACAAATTTTTTTAATTCATGTGAAGACAAAGAAAATGAGGCTAGAAACCTATAATCATAAATTTGGATTAGATAGTCCATCCCAGTTTAACTAATAGAGGTGTTCACCCTCGTTTCTTTAGTGTTGGAAGTCGTTGTAGGAGAATTGGCAGTGAGATTTGAGATATTGAGTAATGATTTGTCGCAAATAAAATTAAAGATGTTCCAGACGAAAAAAGCAGTACATTCGATGGAGCATCAGTTGGAAATTTGAAGAGAGACAAAGAAAGACCCTTTCGGTACAGTATCCAATAGAAATTGAACTAAATAGAGAATACGTTGAAGAATTTTGGGGAAAAATTATTGTGAGAAGGCATCTTACTTTGAGAGCAGTAATCATAGGGCGGCCTCTATCGAAAAGGTCCTCCATCCCTCCAATACGGCCTCAATCGAGTAGAGAAACTCCACATTCGAACCGGAAAAGTGTATGTAATCGTTCGGAGCGCCGGCCTTCCGTCGATTCAGCCTCGAATGACCCCCTCGGTTGAGATAGTGACCGATTATGGTGGACAAACCAGCGGACGATGGTCAGCTGGCGTTGTGCCGTGAGAGATCTCGAGAGAGAGTGAGGAGAGAGTGAGATCGTGAGGGTTGGATCAATAGAGATCGAGGCTTTCGTCGTTCTTTCGCTAGGGTTTGAGGAGAGAGGGAAACCAGTTATTTTATTTTCGCCTTTTTATTTATTTTGTTTTTTTAACTTTAATGAGAAGCTCACCGCCCATTTCCGAAAACCATGATTTGTATTGTAGCAGTTGTTAATAATTATTTTAGGTTGATTGTTTTTTTTTTTTTTTTTAATTAAAAAAAAAAATAGGGAAAAAAACAATTTTTACCCCTGAACTTTGCAAGCTGTACCAATTTTAACCCTAAACTTTTAATTTTATCAAATTGAACCCCAAACTTAACAAATTGTATCAATTTGAACCTCTAACTTGCATAAATGTTACAATGTAGACCTTTGGCCAACTTTTCATTTGAATTGCTACTAAAACATGTAATTGACAATTTCATTTTCTTTTTTTTTTCTTTTTTTTTCTTTTTCTTAATTCACATTGCATTTGAGTTAGTGTTTTGTGAGAAATTTGTTGAAGAAAAAACTCTTTAAGAAATCACATATCTCAAACTATTCTTCTCATTATTATAAAAAAAAAAATCACCGAATTATTGACAACAAGAAAAATCTAGCAAATATGAGAAATAAAAAACTCGAAATTTCTTTATTTTTGTTTCCTAGATTTGTATATTCTTCTAATTAGCAAGAAAAAAAAACATTAATAGAAGGGAAAAAAAAACCACGGTTCTTAGCAACAAGAAAAAACCAGCGAATATTTGAAGATAAAAAACTTCTCAAATTTCTTTGCTTTCGTAATCTTAAATAGCAGCAAAAAAAAAAAAAAAACTCTCACAAAGTTCTCAACAACGAGAAAAAATCATCTAAAATAAAGTTTCTTTAATATTTTATTTATAAGAAACCAATTCAAGTGCAATGTGAATTAAGAAAAAAATAAGAAATAATCAATTACGTACGGTGGTTCAAACAGATAATTAACCAAAGGTATACATTGTAACACTTATGCAAGTTTAGGGTTAAAATTGATACGATTTGATAAGTTTGAGGTTCAATTTGATGAAATTGAAAGTTCAGGGTTAAAATTGATACAACTTGTTAAGTTTAGGGTTCAATTTGATGAAATTGTAAGTTCAGGGTTAAAATTGATACAACCCCCAAAGTTTAGGGGTTAAAAATGATTTTTTCCCCAAAAAAAAAAAACGTTTCATGACATTTATGTTTTTAGAGTTTGTTTGTTAGGATTTACATGGACAGCATGTCTGGTCCAAAAACCTTTGTATATTGTCGAAAAAAAAAAAAAAAAAAAAAAAAAACTCCTAAAATATGGAGTTTGTTTCAAAAATGTTCCTCAACTTTAAAAAGTTTAAAAAATACCCCTGAACTTTACAAAACGTTTCAAAAATACTCTTGCAGTTAATTTTTTGATGTGAACCGTTAAAACCGTCGAAAATACCATTGCCAAAAATCTAGTCAAGCTCTTCGGATAATGTGTTAAAAATAGAAGAAAAGCTTCTAGTGTATGAATACATAAAAAATAGGTAAAGCTTCTCATTAATTTTCATGGAAGAAGAATTTACGGTGGGATAAGGAAAAAAAAACATTTTTTAATAAGGTTATTTTTTAAAATCTTTTAAAAGTTAAAGAGTATTAATGAAACTAAAATTTTTAATGGTTTCTATCCAAAATTTAACGACAATTGTATTTTTTAAACATTTTTTAAAGCTTAGGGGTATTTTTGAAACTTTTTAAACTTCTGGGTCATTTTTTAAACAAACCCCATAGTTCAGGGGCATTTTTTATAATTTAGCCAAAAAAAAAAAAAATCTTTTGTGTTTATATTTATTTGATGTAGATCTTAATTATATTTTTTTTACAGTATATAAAGTGAGAGGATTCGAACTACAGACTTCATGGTTTTTTTTTTTTTTTTTTTGAGAGAAATATGTGGGGAGGGGGGTTTGAACCCCAGACTTCATGATTATTAGTATAGCTTTATGCTAGTTGAACTATGCTCTGACAACCTATATCTTAATTGAAAGTTTTTTTTTTTGTGGAAATAAAAATATATTTAAATCAAGTTAAATTTGTTTAATCTCCTAAAAAAAGTTAAACTTGTTTAAAAAGTAATTAAAGAAAAAAATTTATATATAAATAGAAATTTTAACAAAATATAAGAGAAAATATATGAAGATAACAAAATATTGTTTTTTTTCTGGAAAAAATTATTTAGCAAACAGATTTTTTACTATAAAAAATTAACTCAATTTTAAAATTGAAATGCCGATTTTAAACATAACTTCTAACCAGACTGTTTATGTTTAGTTTTCAGTTTTTTTTTTTTTTTTTTTCTGTAATTAAGTCAGTGTACTAATTATTGCTTTGTTTTGGATAAATTTTATAATGATTTTAATTCTGATTTTCTGTTTTTTAAAAGTTATATGTTTGTGTTTAATGCCTAAATATCTCCAAAAGTATGTTTGTGTGTCTGAAAAAAAGGTTTTAAAACTGTTTTTTATAAAACAGAAAACAAACCAAAACATGAAGTTCCGATCAAACTTATTTTTAAAAAAAGAAAACTGAAAATCTTACCAAACCAACGTTAACTTTTCATTTTAAAACATTAAATATGTTTCTGAAAATTATTTTTTCCTTTTTTAATTTCAAATTTTGGTTAAGAATTTAAAATTATTTCTAAAAGTTGATTACAACACAAATAAAGTTGTTAGGAAAAATATAATCATTAATTCTAACCATTATTAAAAGCATTCTAAAGAAAGTCATCTTTAAAGACCACTTTAAAAAAAAAAAAAAAATGGCTAACATTTTAGTATTTTTCTTTTTAAAAAAATGTAAACCCAAATGAAAAAGTTATCAATAAACAAACTTGCTTTTAGAATAGAAAATTGAGATTGAAATCATTCTCAAATATTGTTTCTCTACTTCCTCCAGCTTTAAACATATAAAATAATAGGTTTTTTCTTTTAATTATTGTTTAGTCGAAACATGAAAGTTCATTTTAAATCAATTAAAAAATGTATATAATATTTTTTTTTTTTAAGACTCATCCCATTTTAATATGTGTACTCTCAAATGTCCTAGTCCCATTATAAATTAAAAACCTTGTTAGTTTTCATTATTCAAGAAATGACACAATGTGAATATGTTTTCAAAATTTATACGAAGAAGACTAACGGAGACTTTTTTTTTGTATAGAAAAGTTAAATATAAACTAGTAAGAGTGATTAAATTTAAGATTAATTGAAAATACAATATTAAATTTGGACAGAACAAGACCAAAATAACACACATAATACTTCAACGTAGAATTGAACGTAGTTTATGCAATATATCCAAAATAATAACTTATATGAAAAGAAGAAACCTTTTTTTTTTCTTTCTGTTGATATGATTTGAAACAATGAATTTTTATTGTCCAACTTTTTGATGTAAAACATTATTCTTTGAGTGACAAGCCCCAAAACCCATCTTTTTTTTTTTAAAGAACCATCTAAGTTAAAATAACAAAACCAGGTCCATAACTTTACTTTTTACCCCCCCCCCCCCCCCAAAAAAAAAAAAAAAAAAAAGAATAAAAGAAAAAAATGCACAAACCCTAACTTTAGGAAATATGTATTTAGCACTTAACAAGCTTTAGGCTAAATTAGATTCTTGTAGTTTTAGCTTATTTTTAATTTGATTATTTTCTTTTAAAAAAATCAATATGGTTTGGATTTAGTTTTAATTTAACTTTTATAATTGAAAAAGTTTCAATTTG
Source organism: Luffa aegyptiaca (assembly GCA_017139565.1). NCBI lineage: Eukaryota > Viridiplantae > Streptophyta > Magnoliopsida > Cucurbitales > Cucurbitaceae > Luffa > Luffa aegyptiaca. Next base: position 40,259,275 of record CM029405.1, on the reverse strand, counting down.
GATCCATTCCTTTTGGTCCATTTCATAAGTATTTCCTAAAAAAATTTTACCTATAAAAAAAAAATCCTTCCTACTTTTTACTTAGTCTAAACCTATAGTCAACTAACATAGTAAGCCAAAAAGAAAACACCAACTCATTATAACTAAAAGAGGTAGTTTATTGAGCAACAATTTGTGAACTTTGACTAAACTATAAGGACCCTTCTAAAACCATAGAAATCAAATTTGTAATTTGACTTTATTCATCTTATGTGACTTTACACAGTAGACTCTACCGTAACATCTCCAATGACTTGAGACTAAAGATGGCCTCAAAATTAACACAGAGTCCTTTCAAAATATTGGGAAAAATACACTTTTAGTCCATGAGGTTTGGGTTAGGTTTCATTTTGGTCCTTGAGGTTTTCAAACTCGACAATTTAGCCCCTGAGGTTTGATTTAAATTTCATTTTGGTCCCTCCATCCAATTTTCCATTAATAATAAACGGATTGCTGATGTGGCAAAAAAGTTTTTTATTAAAAAATATATTTTTAAAATTTTTTAAATAAAAAATATTTTAAATACTATTTTTTTAATTTTTAATTTTTCTTTTTTCATTTTTTCTTTTCCTTCTTCATTCTTATTTCTCTTTTCATCTTCTTCCTCTAACCTCTAACCCTAATTACATCTCTGCTACCGACCGTCCACCATGGTCGCCGTCGGCCGTCGATCACCGGTCACCGAAAAATTTGTTCTTTTTCATTTTCTCTCTCTTTTCTTCTTTTCTCTCCCCTCCCCTTTTTCTTCTCCTTTTCTCTCTTCCTCCCTTCTCTTTCTTCTTTTAGTTTTTATAAAAATAGTAAGGTTGTGGGTTTCTTCGTTCCACGAACAGACGGACGTCGAGGAGCACGAACGAACTACTTCGTTTCAGATTTTTGGGTTTCTTTTCAGCGCGAGGAGCACGAATGGCGACAGTGACTACTTCGTTCCAGATCTGTGGATTCCTCTCTCGCACATCTGCATTTTTCGGTCAACCCACCTCTGCGAGCAGTAGATCCGACGTTTTCCTCCTTCTCCATCCATTTTTTTGTCCAGCATTTTCCTCTCATCCGATGAGCAGCCTTTTTTCTTCGATTTGGTCTAAAACAATATCCAGATCTGGGTTTCATTCCATATCTAAAACGAAGGGGATTTTCCCTTCGTTTCAAACTGATTTTCCCTTCAAATCCAGCGACGGCGTGAGGATAGAGGTGCAAACACACGAGCGGCGGCGTAAGGACGGTTGGGCGGAACGAACGGCGCGAGGATGAAAAGCGTGCAACGACGGCGATCGGAGCTGAGTACGCACGCGAGGGAGAGAGAGGAAAGGAAAGAGAGAAAGAGGAAGAGTAAGAAAAAGAAAACATGGGGAAGGAGAAGAAGAAATGAAGAGGAAGAAAAAGATAATAATAAAAAAATTCTGACGACGGTGGCGACGCCCGACAGCTGGAGGTGATGGTGGTTGTCAAGTTTGTTAAGATTAGGGTTTATGAGTGGTGGGGAAGAAGATTAAGGAAGAAGATGGAAGAAGAAAAAAGGAAAAAAGAAGGGTAAAATACCTTTTTGGTCCCTCATGTTTCGGGTCCGTTTCCAATAGGTCCCTGGGTTTCAAAATTGAACAATCAAGTCCCCACTGTTTAAGAAATGTTTCTATTGAGTCCCTGGACCGTTAACTTTTTTAACGGTGCTGACGTGGCGTAACGGTGATGACGTGGCATTATTAAAAAAATTAAAATATTATTTTTTAAATTAAAATAATAAAAAATTAAAATTCAATAATAAATAATTAAAAAATAATTCAAAGAAAAATAAATCTCTCTCTCCTCTTTCTCCCTCTCTCCCTCTCTCTCCTTCCCCTCCATTTTCGAAGCCCATCACCTCCCTTCCCCTTTTCGCCGGCAGTAGCACACCGCCGCCGTCGCCGTTGAAAGCTTGCAGCCGCCAGCAGTCGATAGCTCGTAGCCGTCGTCGCCGTCGATAGCTCGTCACCACTACATCCTTCTTCTTCCCCTTCTCCTTCTCTTTTTCTTCTTCTTTAAAACTATACCCAACCCCACCCCACCCCACCTCCCTCCTCTTCTTCTTCTTCAAAACCAAACCCACCCCCACCCACCTCTTCTTCTTCTTAAACAAAACTTCAAACCCACCCTAAATACCCATTTTCTTCTTCTTAAACAAAACCCCAAACCCACACAGAAATACCCATTTTTCTTTTATTCTTCTTATCCTCCTCCTCACATCCACCCCATTTCTTCTTCTTCTTATTAAGCTTCAAAACCCACCCACCCCAGCGGCGACCGACGGCGACGACAAGAGACGGCGGAGGCAACGGCGAGCAAAGCGGCGGCTAAAGAAGGAGAAAGAATGAGGGTTTGGGGACGGCGATGGGACAGAGGCTGGCGGTAGCGGCGGCGTGGGCTGCGTGGCGGCGACGACAACCGGAGAAGGTAAGGAGAAAGAGAGAGAGGAAGGAGAAAGAGAAAGAAGGGAAAGAAAAGGGAGAGAGAGGGTGGTTTCGTGGGGGAGAAAGAGAAGGAAGAGATTTCTTTTTCCTTTTTTTCTCTTTTTAATTATTTTTTTAATCATTTATTATTTAATTTTAATTTATTATTATTTTAATTTAAAAAACAATATTTTAATATTTTTAATAATGCCACGTCATCACCGTTACGCCACGTCAGCACCGTTAAAAAAGTTAACGGTCCAGGGACTCAATAGAAGCATTTCTTAAACAGTGGGGACTTGATTGTTCAATTTTGAAACCCAAGGACCTATTGGAAACGGACCCGAAACATGAGGGACCAAAAAGGTATTTTACCCAAAAAAGAAAAAGAAAAAAATAATAAAAAAGTATTTAATATATTATTTTATTTAAAAAATTAAAAAAAATATTATCATCAATTTGTTAGTGTTTAACGACAGAATTGACTGAGGGACCAAGAATGTAACAAAATCCAAACCTCAAGGGCTAAAATGTGGAGTTTGAAAACTTAGGGACAAAAATAAAACTTAACCCAAACCTCAGGGACCAAAAGTGTATTTTTCCCCAAAATATTTCATCTTCATACGTATGATCTCGAGAGAAAACATTTTTGAAAATCACACAAACTAGGATGAACGCAATGGTTTACAAAGTTTTCTATTTAATAAGACTCTAAAAAAGAAATTAGGGAAAATTACCTTTTTGGTCCCTAAGTTTTGAGAGATATGTGCGTTTGGTCCCTGAGTTTTCAAAATAAACTTTTTTAGTCCCTGAGTTTTGAGAAATAGGTTTAAAAGGTCCCTAAGTTTTCAAAATGGACATTTTTAGTCCATGAGTTTTGAGAAATAGGTTTAAAAGGTCTCTAATATTATTTTTTAACATTTTAAAATTAATATTTTTGTATTATTTTTTAATATCGAATGGTTTTTAAAATTAAAAAAAATTAAAAAGTATTGATTTTAAAAAAATAATATTAGGGACCTTTTAAACCTATTTCTCAAAACTTAGGGACTAAAAAGATCTAATTTGAAAACTTGGAAACCTTTTAAATCTATTTTTCAAAACTCATGGACTAAAAAGGTCTATTTTGAAAACTCAGGACGAAACGCACATATTCCTCAAAACTTAGGGACCAAAAAGATATTTTTTCCAATAAATTATCAATATAAGTAATATATACCTACCAATTCTCTTAAAATTCCTTATACATATCAGTTTGCACTATTTCAAAATCAATTCCACCTTCATTTGGTATAAAATTAATTAATTCACATGTTTTTTTACTAGCAAATTACTCTTTACTCATGCTAAGGATCACTTTCTTTATCTTGTCATCCCACATATCATAATTAATCTTATTAATTAACAACCATCCTAATCATATTTATTTCATTTGAATTTCTCAAAATAGTGGTTGACTAACTCAAAAGACTTTTTCCAATTATATACCATCAATAATCCTTTTTCCATTGTGCTAAAAAAAATTCCATTCATAGATTTCTTTCTCCAAAAATCAATAACATATTTTAATCATTTAAAAAAAAAAACTTGAAATTTGAAAATGTGCTACATGAGAATATTCTTTAAATTTTGGATAATTACAAAGAGGGAGAAGAAATTTGATTGGGCTTGTATCTGGTCATTCTAGCTGCTTTAGAGCTGGTCAATGGGCCAACCTATTTCTTTGTTAATTCCAATGTCCAAAATATTCCAATTTTAATATTATTTAAATAATAATAATTTATTTATTTATTTATTTATGAAGATTCCTCCATCTGTCTCTAAAATTAATAGAAAAGAATAGCCAACAAACTTAGTTGGACAGGATGATGCTTAAATAATGTAAGAAAAAAGGATAGAGGCTTTGCATTTTGAAGTTTTAGCCCTTTTTTTTTTCTTCTTTTTTTGCCTTTTTTTTGGAGGCTTTCAATGTTGCATGTGACTTTACAACTTAACCCATATCATTTTCAATAAACTATTCATTTGACATGTCAATATTTCTGTACCTTAGAACAAAGAATCTCAAAAAAATAAAAAAAGAAAAAAGAAAAATTTTGATATCAATAATTTTTTGACTAAATTATTAAAAAAAAAAAAAAAAAAAACTCCAAAACTATGGGGTTTGTTTCAAAAATGCCCACGAACTTTGAAAATTTTCAAAAATACCCCTGAACTTTAAAAAATGTTTCAAAAATACTCTTGCCATTAATTTTGGATGGAAACCATTAAAGTTTCAGTTTCAAAAATACCATTGAACTTTAAAAAAAAAAAAAAAAAACCCTTATTGAAAAATGTTTCTTCTTTTTTTTTTTCCTCTCACCGTAAATTCTTTATCCATGAAAATTAATGCAAAACTTTGCGCTTATAAAGGTTGTGTGCAACACAATACCACATAAAAACAGGCTTTGAAATCGAGTTTTCTCTTTTAAAAAGCGTAAAGAAGATTAAGTGTGAGAAAACAACATATATGTGCATATATATTATTTCCTTTTTGCTTCCTATGTTTGTGTATGTTAGTGATAAGAAGAATAAAGTGTTTATAAGACTGTGGGTTGGGTCCAATTTATAAGATTAATTAATCAAAAGTTTTATATATGATTTTGTTCTTATTAATATTTAAGAATTGTTATTAGAACCCTTATACAACAATGGTTTCATTTATTTTTCATAAAATGAATATAGAGAAAGCTAATGGGTAATAGTTGGTGAGGAAATAATATTGAAAAGGCTACCAACAAATGAAGTCGAGCACATGTAGAATTTCAAGAACAAAACAAAAGTCATCTTGAAGTTTTGATATAAAAATCTAGCCAAATTCTTGAGATGTGTTGAAAGAGAAAAAAATCTTATAGATTATGAATACATGACAAATAAGTAAAGTTTCTCATTAATTTTCATGGAAGAAGAATTAATTTACGGTGGGAGAAGGAAAAAAAAAAACATTTTTCAATAAGGGTATTTTTTAAATTTTTTTGAAAGTTCAAAGGTATTTTTGAAACTGAAACTTTAACGGTTTCCATCCAAAATTAATGGTAAGGGTATTTTTGAAACATTTTTCAAAGTTTGGGGGTATTTTTTAAACTTTTTAAAGTTCAGTGGCGCTTTTTGAAACAAACCCCATAGTTCAGGTGTATTTTTTATAATTTAGCCTAATTTTTTTCATGGACTAAAATGATCGATGAAATTAGGAGTGTGTGGATACTTTAGATCGAGTCGAGTTTCTACTATAATTGATATTAAAATTAAATTTTCTTGAATTTTGAATCGAAGAACAATTCAACCAACAAAATTAAACAAAATCAATTCAAAGTGACAAACTAACCAAATTTATTAGGGTTTAAACCATATGACTTTATATTTATATATATACCCATGACATAATCTAACTGACCTACAAATATGATTCAAACCAACAGATCAACCCAATTTTAGATTTATTCATTAGTTTTTTTTTTTTTTTTTTTATTAATTTTTGACTTGCACTTGTTGATGAGATATTATAAATGTCAATAAAATAGTTACATTGTAATTTAAATATATAAATACTTCTGAAGATGAAGTTAGATCAAGTGTTCATATATTTATGTCTTCTCTTATAAGTTGTAGATTCAAATCTCGTACCAATATCCAATACCAACCTTAATATATATGCATAAAATAGTTTTTTAACTTATTCAAAAAGTACATATATTTATTTATTAATTTAAATAGTTTTATGACTTTTTTCTAAAATTTCATAATTTTAAGGCTTTAACTAACTAAATTAAATCTTTGAGGTTATTAATTTTTGGAAAAAATACACTTTTGGTCCATGAGGTTTGGGTTAAGTTACACTTTGGTCCCTGAGTTTTCAAACTCAACAATTTTACCCCTAAGGTTTGGATTTCGTTACACTTTTGGTCCCTCTGTCAAATTTTCTGTTAAACCTTCACGAAATGCTGACGTGGCACTATTATTTTAATAAAAAAATATTTTTTATTTTTTTAATAAAATAATAATAAATTAAATAAAAAATATTTTTTATTATTATTTTTATTTCTTTCTCCATCTCTCTCCTCCTCTTTTTCTTCTTCCTCTTCCACTTCTTCATCCTCTTGTTCTTCCTCTTCTACTTCTTCAACCACACCGGCCGCCGGAGACTGTCGACGATTTTTTTTTTTTTAAATCTTTCTCTTCTTCCTTCTTTCTTCTTTTTTTTTTTTTAATAATCAAAATATAACAGAGAGGAAGGGAGGGACCTCCCTCCCGCGATTCCGGCCATTTTCGATGTTGGAATCGGGGAAAGGAGGTCCCTCCCTCCCTACCTCTCCATTATATTTTGATTATTTAAAAAAAAAAAACAGAAGAAGGAAGGAAGAAGAGAAGAGAAAGAAAGAAAGAATAAGAAAAAAAAAAAAAAAAAGTCGCCGGCAGTCTCCGGTGCCCGGTGTGGTTGAAGAAGTAGAAGAGGAAGAAGAAGAGGATGAATGAAGAAGTAGAAAGGAAGAAGAGGAAGAAGAGGAAAGAGATGGATAAGTAAATAAAAATAATAATAAAAAAATATTTTTTATTTAAAAAATTAAAAAATAATTTTTTTTATTAAAATAATTGTGCCACGTCAGCTGTTAGGGTTTAACAGAAAATTAGACGGAGGGACAAAAAATGTAACGAAATCCAAACTTTAGGGGTAATTTTGTTGAGTTCGAAAATTCAGGGACCAAAGTGTAACTAAACCCAAACCTCAGGGACCAAAAGTATATTTTTCCCTTAATTTTTCAATCTAACAGCAAAATAAAATATTGACTAAACTTTAACAACTAAAAATTTAATTTATCCTAAAATATATTTAAGTTCTGTACTTAATTGTGATGGTCGAAAATGTTCAACAACTCATCATTATTGATTTTTTTATATCTATCATTTTCTTTAATTTTTAAATTCAATAACACGTAAGTGAGATACTAAAACTTTTAAACTCTTGGTTGAAGATATATAATCAAAAAAATATATGTTAATCAATTTAGTTATGTTCAAATTGACTAATTTTTTTTATTGTCTATCTAACAACATTTAAAATACTAAAAATGGATATTATCAAACTTAATTTTAAAAAGAAAACAAATAACATAACTATAACGCCCAGGCCCCTAGGCCCAACATCACTATAATTACAAAAATGTCATTCCCACCTTGAATATTAAAATTTCACCAAATTCCCTTCTTTAAATTTCCTTCTTAACTCAAGATTAGCAAAGAAAATCAAACCAAAATAATCCAAAATTAAAGAAATTAAGTTTTACCTCGAGGTTTTTACCTAAATTGGGTGTTCATGTCATAAAATGTTTTTTTTTTTACTTAAAAAGGCCTCCAAAGTATGCATGTCGTAACGATCCTGAAAAGCTAGACTCTTATAAGGAGTCGGGTCGTTATAGTAACAGCTATTAAATAGACATTTTAAAGAATGCTCTTATTTTAAAATTTATAACATTATTAGTATTTATTATTGAAAATATAGTTAGATAGAATTGTACTTCTTCAATTATTATATTTTCTTTCTAAAAAAAAGTTGTAATAAAATAGAACAGAAATATCCTTGAAATTTCATATATTCTCTTAGTCATAGTCAGTCATAGACGGATGGCCTACATCTAACAAAAATAAATAAATAAATAAATAATAATAATAATAATAAAAAATTAAATTAAAATTAAAAATTTAAAAATTTAAGTAATCAAATAAACAAAGCAAAATTTACTATGACTTCTTGGTCGAGGGTACATGCAAATTACCGCTTGAAAAATTTACTAGTTTTCTCAATCATTACTAATCAAACTAAAAGTTGTATAAAGTGAAATTGGAACTAGCAAGCACATGGAATAATCAATTTATGCAATATAATTTTCCTTTCATTTTCTAGCTCACATCAAGCAATAAATTTAATTTATATGGTTTATGATATTCATTTTTTCCAATCTCAATTATTTCCTCTATACTTTCAACTACTCCTGCAACTTCTTTTTGTCCAACGAGTTAAAATACTTATTATAAATATTATATTTACATTAGATATGCATTTTGTTATTATTTTGTTTATATTTTACCAATTTCTTTACGATATAATTGGAAATGCCGATTCACCCTACATGTTGATGTTAAACTCAATGACATGTAGAAATGTCGATGGAAATGTGTTGACACATGTCGATGAAAATTTAATACATTGCTTATGACAAATAAATGTAAGGACAATAATTTTAGTTAAAAGTAGTGATTTAATCCTTATGGCTTATACGTAATATAAATTTGGGCCCTAGAAATGTTAAAAGTTTGGGTTAACTACACAAATGGCTAAATTAAAATAGTGTTTTTGTTAAATAGCTAAACTTATCAAATATTTCAAATATGGCTACAAGTTAATTATTAAAGTTTATAAATTATTCGATTGGACTAATATACCCTTAAAACAGTCTCTCTCTTGGAAGTAAATTTTGGAAGCTAGAGGAACTTATGGCTAGAAAATAGGAAACAACCAACTCTAAAATAACATTTTTTATAATTAAATATAAAATTTAAAATTTATAAACTTTATCCATAAGATGAAATTGAAAATTGGTAAACGTTAATATAACAGAAACAATTTTTTGTACATTTTCTCAAAAAAAAAAAAAAAAAGTACATTATTCGATAAAAATAAGTAAATTTGATAAAAATATAAGTAAATCTGTGTTTAAATTTTTGAGAAACACGATTGTTAAGATATTCAACATAAAATCTTAAAGATAAATACATTTTTCCATTTAACAACTTGATAAAGATAAAGTATTTAAAGATAAAGTACTCTAAGATACACATATAAACGAGGGTTTCCGTTTTAAATATTTGTAATTTACCCTAATATATTCATACCTCAATTGCACGGTGCCTGGGTTCCAATCGGAATTGCAGCGGTGGAAAAATCTCACACGTGGTCCATGCTACTTTTAAAATGAGGGTTTTTTTTTGTAATTAAAAAAAGTATAAATATATAAATATAGATAGATAGATAAATTCAAAACCAAATATATATATAAAAAAATGTTGGAAAAATACATTTTTGGTCCCTGAGGTTTGAGTTAGGTTTCATTCTGGTCCCTGAGTTTTCAAACTCGACAATTTAGTCCCTAAGGTTTGGATTTCGTTTCATTTTAGTCCCTCCATCCAATTTTCCATTAATATTTAACGGATTGCTGACGTGGCATTGGTTTTTTTATTAAAAAAAATATTTTTTAATTTTTTAAAAATAAAATAATTAAAAAAATATATTTTTTTAACTTCATTTTCCCTCCCTTCTTTCTTCTTTCTTCTTCTTCCTCCTTACCATCACCATCACCTTGCTTCTTCCTCACCATCACCACCACTTTCAACTGCTGCTGGCGACTGCCGTCGACTGCCATCGCCGCCGTCGAATGTCGCTGACCATCGCCGCTACTTTTTTTTCTTTCTTTCTTTTTTTTCTCTCCCCCTCACCATTTCCTTCATTCTCACACTCCCTCTCTCTCACGCCCGCCGGAATACTCTCACTGTCCCCCTCTCTCTCATGCCCGCTCAGAATACTCTCATCGTCCCCATCTCTCTCTCGCCGGAAACCCGCTCAGACCTCTCTCTCTCTCATGCCCGCTCAGATCTGTCGTATCTATCGTCTTCGTAAAATCGAGTTCCATCGCTGCCCTAGAGAATTGGTCAGATCTGGTGTCGTCGCCTTCAAATCTGGTTGAATATGGAACGAACGTCGTTGTTGTCGCCTTCAGATCTGCCCTCACTGTTCTTCGCGTGTACGAAATCGTGGACGAGTGGCCCTCCTCTGCCTCCCTCCTCCGACGAGTGGCGTCGGAAACCCTCTTTCCTGTTATAAAAAAAAAAGAAAATGGAGTAAGGAGAGAAGAAAAGAGGAGAAAGAAAGAAAAACCGAAGAAAAGAGGAGAAAAAGAAAAAGTTCACCGGCGACAGGCCGGCGACGGCAGCGGCGGCTAGTGTTGAGCAGTCGCCGGAGACCACTTGAAAAAGAAGGAGTTAGGGTTAGAAGTTGGTGTAGAAGAAGAAGAAGGAGAGAGAAGGGAGAAAGAAATAAAAAAAAATCAATTTATAATAATATATTTATTATTTTATTATATTTATATTTTAAAAAACTTAAAAATTATTTTTTTAATAAAAAAGTTTTGCCACGTCAGCGATCCGTTAACTTTTAACAGAAAAATTGGATGGAGGGGCCAAAATGAAACTAAAACCAAACCTCAGGGACTAAATTGTTGAATTTGAAAACTCGGGGACCAAAATGAAACCTAACCCAAACCTCAGGGACTAAAAGTGTATTTTTCCCAAATGTTATTTTATGTCTTCTTTTTTCTATTTGAGTTCGACAACTTGGGGTGAGAATCCGAACTTTTGACTTTTGGTCTTGAATATAATGTCTTAACCAATTGAATCATGCTCATAATCATATAATAAAATTCTAATATTATGTAGCCTAGATTTTGAACAAGATGTGTTTTCCACGAATGTTGAATGTTAAAGAGTTGTATTTTTCTCTCTCTTGGCATCTTATTAGGTTTGACAAGGATTTTTTTTTCTTTTGGTATGAAGGGAGAAAATATGACACAATAGGTGAAGGAAGAAAAATTCTTTGATATAGCTCAACAATAGTTGACATATATTCTTAATCAAAAGATTAGAAGTTCGAATCTTCCATCTCTGGATGTTGTTGAACTAAAAAAAAATCCTTGAATTTTATCTTTATATATACACCACGGAAAAAAAAAAAATAGTAGCATGAAAGACATCCTTAACAAAAACAGTAGCATTAAACGGCTCAATACCGAAACTAGAGATGGTTCACTGGACGGGGGTTATTCTTTTTTTTTTTTTTTTTTTTTTTTTAATCTCAATTGAATTAAATAATTCTTTTGATAGATTTTTAAATAGTTAATTTTTCATGAGAAACATTCATTAAGTTTTAATTAGATAGTTACTTATTCACCTAAAATCTTCATTTAAATAGTTACTTTCTTGAACAAAAATTCTCTCTATTTAAAGATAAAAATCATAAATCTCTTAATAAAAACAAAAGAATATTTCATATTAAATTATTAAATTATCTATATATATATAATTCAAACATTTATATGTACAGAGAAATAATAATAATAATAAATAAATAAATAAACGAGTGGGGAACAAGGTTGGGGAATATATTCCCTGCCCCATTCCCGTTTAGCTCAAGGAGAATTTCCCTCACTCCCTCCCCCATTCTTCGCCTGAACCGGAATTCCCCCATTAAGGATGGGTCCCCATGAGGCCCATTCCCATTGGACAAATGAACATCTCTAACTGAAACGACCCACCAAAAAACCTAATTACAATTTACAAAGTAAAAAGTAGAAAGACCATATCTTATATCAATAGGTTTTAATTTTTATTTTGGGAAAATTATAGAAAACCACCCTCCGAATTATTGTAATTGCTACAGTTATGCATCTACAAATTTTTAATCATAAAAATTAAGGCACCACTCATTTTAGTTTTAGTTTTTGAAAATTTTGTTTGTTTTCTTCCGATTTCTTTACAATGATTTTCGTCAATGTTAAGAGAACACATTTAAATTCTTAGTCAAATTCCAAAAACAAAAACAAGTTTTTAAGGACCCGTTTGGTAACGTTCTCGTTTCTTGTTTCATTTTTAATAAAGAAAAATAGAATTTCATGACCCTAACACCTATACATTCAATAATAATAAACCTATATTCTTATTTATGTTTGGAAAAAATTGGAAACAAGAACAAAAAATGAGAAACTAGTTTTAATTGTTCCCAAAAGTTCTATACAAATTTTGGGAGTGTTTCTAAAAAATGAGAAACAAGAAACATACATGGTTATTAAATGCTTAGATTTCTTAATAAAATTGGAAACAAGAAACAAGAAACGAGAACGTTACCAAACGGGCCCTAGAACTACCATCCTAATAACCATTTGATTTTTGGTTTTTTGTTTTTAATTTTTTAAAATTAGAATTGTTTTCTCTCAATTTTCTACTGTATTTTTATTTTTGTTAAATACACATTTGAATTCTTAGCTAAATTCCAAAAACAAAAACAAGTGTTTTAACACTATTTTTTTAGTTTTCAAAACTTGATTTAGATTTTGAAAACATGGAAAGAAAGGTAGACAACAAAACAAAGAAACTTAATTTTTAAAAACGAAACGGCTATCCAACATGATTTACATCTTTTAGTTTTCAAAACTTGACTTGATTTTTAAAAACATGAGAAGGAGGTGAATAACAAAATAAGAAAACTTATTGGTGGAAGTAGTGTTTATAAACCAAAGCAGGATCAAACCGGCCTAAATATCCAAATTTTCATAGATGAAAAAGTTGGAGACTAAAAATAAACCCTGTAAAATTCATAAATGAAAACTTTGGTTCCTCTTCCCTTTTAATTTTGGTTATCATTCAGCTTAGCCCAACATACTTTATGGCTGTGAAGCAAATAGAATATGGGAATTGCAGATTTAGATTCTTCTGCAGTAACTTTCTTTCTTTATTCTTCCACTTATTTTTATTTTTTATTTTTTATTTTTTTTTATTTTTTTATTTTTTATTTTTTTATGACAGAAGATTTAAGCAAAAAGACATGGAGAGAGAAACAGAGAAATGGAGCAATCCTATCCCTGCCCCTCTCATGTGCTCCTTTATTTCAGCTGCATATTTAAATCTCCAATAATAAATCTAAAAGTCATTTCAAAAAATAATAAAAATAAAATAAATGGTCTTCTGCATAATGATTCCATTCTTTAGTTTTCTATTTTTTGGAAGGTTCACTTTTTTATTAAAAAAAAAAAAAATTGAATTCTTAATCAAATTTCAAAAACAAAACATTTGTTTAAAAATTATATTTTTTTTAATTTTTAAAAATTGACTTAGATTTTGAAAACATTTTTAAAAATGAAATAATAAACAAAGAAACTCGAGATAAAAGTAATTTTTTAAAATTAAAAAGTTATCCTAACTAAAATGATCTTTGAAGTACTATTAGTTTCTATTATACAAAATCCCACGTATTGTCCCAAAAAAAATCTTTTTTTTTTTTTTTTCATAACAGTTTTTCCTTATGTTTGGCTATTTGAAAGTCCCTATATATATATATATATATCCTTTAACAATTTAATAATTATTATAATTTCAAAATTTTAATAATTATATATTTCGTGGTAAAAGGGAGGGAATAAATCCAAAATTCTGCTATTTGAATTGAAAACTTAATGTATTAAAATATTAATTGAACATGTATACGGTAAAAAAAGTTCATTGAAGATATTGTCAAAAAACAAAAAAAAAATCATTGAAGATATTATTTAATATTGATATCTATTTTTTTTATTGATAATTAAAATAATCAAAGATAAGTGGATTTGTTTAAGAGCACTATTTTTTTAACCTCAAACACTTATAGTTACATATTTTTGTTTATGTTAGTTCCGCTACCTCTTTATGTTATGAGTTTGAATCTCGATTTTTTTTTTTACAAAATATTACATAAAAAATAAAAAAAATGCAAAATTGGAATCTATAACCTTTAAAAAAAAAAAAAACAAATATCTTTAACTCATGCCATCACACCCTTGTTTAAGATATAATATTCTTTTTTAAAAAAATATATATTATGAAAGAATATAAAACAGTTACCAAAATCAAGGTGTGACTTCCATGGTAGTTCATTACCCTTTATATTTATTTGGTTTAGTTTCTAAAAATTCAAATATTATATTTTAATATCTTAATTAACTTTCAAAGCTTTTATTCAAACCTTAAACTTTAAATAGAAAACCTTTTAGCATTTGTTGTTAGCTTTTCTTGATGAACCATTTAGTAGGAAATCTTGTCTCATGGCATTAATTGAAACAAGACCAACGTTATGTGCGTGGCATTATATTAACCACTTGTCTATAAAGATATTTTCGTATCATTTTAATAAACAAAATCCATGCCACAATAGATTTTTGGTTAAACAAAATTATAAAAAGTCAACTATACGGAGAGGAGTGGTTAGTAAAGTTTAGGGTTCATTTGATAACGTTCATGTTTCCTGTTTCTTGTTACTATTTCTCATTTTTCAAGAAACATACATGTTTGATAACTGATCTTGTTTCTTGTTTTCAAATTCCTAGAAACGTTTCTAAAAACGAGGCAAATTTTGAGAAACTACAAAAGTAGGCCCCGTTTGATAACCATTTCGTTTTTTGTTTTTGGTTTTTGAAAATTGTGCTTGTTTTCTCTCAATCTTCTTACAATGATTTTCATTTTTGTTAAGGAGAGATTTGAGTTCCTAGCCAAATTCCAAAAACAAAAACAAGTTTTTGAAAACTACGGACCCGTTTGATAACCATTTTGTTTTTGGTTTTTGGTTTTTGAAAATTTAGCCTATAAACACTATTTCCACCAATAAGTTTCTTTGTTTTCTTCTCTATCTTCTTCCCATGTTTTCAAAAACCAACTCAAGTTTTGAAAACTAAAAAAAGTAGTTTCCAAAAACTTGTTTTTGTTTTTGGAATTTGGCTAGGAATTCAAATGTGTCAATGACAAAAATGAAAACAATGGTAAGAAATTTGAGAGAAAACAAGCTTAATTTTAAAAAACAGAAAACCAAAAACCAAATGGTTATCAAACGAGACCTACAATTTTGGCTTGGTTTTTGAAAACATGGAAAATGATAGATTAAAAAAAAAAAAAAAAACTTGTGGGTAAAAATAGTGTTTATAGGCTTAATTTTCAAAAACCAAAAACAAAAAACGAAATGGTTATCAAACGGAGTCATAGTTTTTCAAATTCTCTTATGTTTCTATTTTCTATCTTTTGTACTCATCTCTCTCACCTCTTCTCTTCCTCTCCTCATTTTTCTCTCTATTTTTTTTCCTTTCATTTTTTCTCTTTTCCATTATTTCTTTATCTTTCTTTTTTTTTTAATCTTTTTTTTTCCTTTTCCGTTATTACTTTCTCTTTCTTTTTTTTTTTTAATTTTTTTTCCTCTTTTCATTATTGAGCTTTTAGTTATTATTATTTTTATTTAAGTCTCTATTATTTTTCATTAATTTTGGTAGGATTTTAATTAATTTATTAAATTAATTAATTAATAAGATATTTCACGTTTGCAAAATATATATATATATATATATATATATATATATATATATATAATACATGCATTTTTAAAAAGAAAACAAATTAGTATTCAATTCAAGAAATTTGGGTATATAAGCTCGATTGTCTAACCTTAAATAGATGTCTCAATACTACAAACACACAAAACAATATATATGAATAGCATGTTGTGCAATAAATTAATTATCTTCGAAAATTTACAAAGTTTGTAAATAACAAATTAATCTAATTGAACTAACTTGTGTAAACGAACATCGTTAAAAATAAATTAGTTAGAGTGCGAGATGACATTGCAACTCAAATTTGAACAACATTTGAAAGATATATAATTTATATATATATATATATTTTGTGTCGGGGCTAAATAATACTATATAAACTCTATATAATAGTTTTATATTTATTAATTTATGTTTTATATTTTTTATATTATATGTACTAAATTTTATTTCAACTAAAAAACAAGCTATCAAACACATTTTTGTTTTTGTGTTTTTTTTTAAGAGAAACAACAAACAAAAATAGTTATCAAACATGCTTCTATTTCTAGTTCTTAAAAAATAGGAAACAGGAAACGAGAAACAAAAAATGAGAACGTTATCAAACGGGTCCTTAGATATCAAAACTAAAACAAAAGAACTAATCGTATTTTATGGATAAGATAACTTAGGGTCTGTTTGGTAGGTGATCTGAAAACAGAAATTTGAAAACAAGGGATTCAATGAAAATAGAGTTGTATTTCATGTTTTCAGATATGTGTTTGGTAGCAGATTCAGAAATTTGATTCCAATTTCAAAAATTGTTCAAAATGTGTTTGATAATATATTTATAAACCATAAACTATTTGTAGTTATCAATTAAAGTATTAAGTTGAATATAAACTATTATTAGTTAATTTATAAACATTTTATATGTTATAAATTTTGTATAATTATTATTTTATAATATCATGTAATTTATAATACATTATATTATACAAATTTTAATTTCACAAAAATGAATTGAGTTTATAACATGAAAATACTATATTTATTAAATTTTTTTATTTTTTTAATTTAATTCTGCATTTAAAATTTTCAAATTCAAAATCTGGATACAATGAAAACATAAAAAAGTTATTTTCATAATTTCCACTATTTAGATCACAGAATCCGAAAACAGTTTTCAAAAACACATCTGTCAAACGCATATTCACTGAATTCAGTGAATCTGAAAACATAAAACAGAATTCGAATTGCCTTACCAAACAGACCCTTAATTAACTCTTCGAGATTCTTTTTCTTAGGCTTCATGTTACATCCTTATAGAGTGGAATAGTACCTAACTGTACTGACGATTCTCTTACTCTCTAGATAACCTCAATGATGGAATCATAATAATTTGGGAAAAAAGTCTTTGCGAGGAAAATTATTGTAGGCCTTTAATCATGATTATAATTACATAAATTTATGTTAATGAAATGCCATTAGAATAGTCCTAAAATTTTCTCTATCAATATGTTGATATTTCTATAAGATAGAAAGAGTTGACATCAAAATTAAAAGTAAATAGATCATTCTAATATATCCTAAAAATATGTTAATATGAATATATAGTTGAACTAAATTAAGGTATAACATAATATCTATAACTAAAATGTGAGGGGTTCGAATATCAACCTCACAGGTTGTATAGTATTTATGAAAAAGGGCTACCTCAGAGAAACTTTTGTCTCTCCATTTCATTTATTATTATGGGTCCCTAACATTAAATAAATATCAATTAATGGTACTATACACCAGGAGAAATTTTATATCTTCATTTTAAAAAAGATATATATCTTTTTTAAGGCTAAAAAATGTTATTTTAATAGTTAAAATGAACATAGCTGAGTGGTAATTGACATGTACCCTTGATTAAGAGATTCGAATACCTCCCTCTTAAAATGTTATTAACTAAAAAAAGGTATTATTTTAATATGTATAATCATATGTTTGATTTTTTTAACAAAGTCATCCATAATTGTGACTATATGAATAAATATTATTTTCTAATTATTTAGGTTTTCAAAGAATATGATATTATTTAAATCTATCATAAAAGATTAGAAATCTTTCGATTTCTCGATATTAAAAAGAGGGTAAAGGGAAATAAATAGGGAAATTGCAATGGGTAGCAAAAAATATTAGGATATTTGCAAATGTAGCTATGATTTTTTAGATTTGCAAACATAGCAAAATTTTAAAAATCTGATTTCCGTTTTTTTTATTATTCCAGTTTTACCCTTGGTATATCAACAGGTATATATGTAGTATATCTGATATACTTTATATTTACTAATATACGAAATATAAAGTATATCAGTTAACTGATATACCAAATTTGATATACTCGAATGAATACAATGATATACCTAATATATACTTGATTTGATAAGCATAACATTTGATATACCTGATTAAATGTTGATATATCAATGATATACTTGATATGTTACTTTCTTTACTTATATTTGTTATGTTTTATTTTCTTTTTATTGAATTATGTTGTGTTATTTACATCTTTTAAATGAAATGTTTGTCTTCTATACCTGTTATAAATGTTGATATACCATTGATATACCTTTTTTTTTTTTTTTCTTTTTGAACTTATCTCATTTTTATACTACTCAAATAATTAATAACATTGATATACCTGATTATGAGTAGCTAAATACATCAATGATAGACTTGTTATTGAAAAAAATCACTGATATATATTTTTAATTGTTGGTGTATTATGAAGGTCGTGGAATGCAAAAATTTTTATAAGTATATCAATAAGATGCAATTTTAAGTATATCATTAGTGTATTAGTACTCACTAAAAATGTAATTTAAAGTATATCGATATTGTATCAGTAGTATATTATTAAGATGATGTATAATATATTGATGTCATATTTGCCAACATGAGCATAGCTCAACTAGCATAAGATATACACATTCAACCAAAAGGTTAGAGGTTTAAATCTCCTACCACACATATTGTCCCAAAATAAAGCTAATATATCTAATTCTTTATTGATGAAGTATATCAAAGATATCTAAACTAATGAAAGTTCATGTGTATACTTCATAAATGAAGTATATTATATTCACAAAATATACATCTGATATACTATATATTTAGTATATCAGTTGATTGATATACCCAATATCTAGTATATCAGTACACTAAATAAATGAATGATGTACCTGATATACAGTATATCAATAACACCATTGATATACTTTTTAAACTTCCAGCGTGTTTTAGGGGTTTTTTTGACTTTTCAACTTTAATGTTTAGGCGGACCCACATTTTTTTGCTATATTTGCAACATTAAAAAACTGATGACATGGTTGCAAATTCCATATTATTTTTTGCTATTCTTGCAACTGCCCCAAATAAATATGTGAATTTTCCTTTTGTCCCTCATTTATATTTTGATTGAATAATTTTTAAAGAAAACCGACAAAGATCATTTTCAAAGATTAGAAACATATATACCATGCAACACACCTAACCAGTAACCAGAGTATATGGTGTGAATCAAACCGTCAAATTTTCGGATAATAATAAATCTCTTATATTGTGTTTTGAAGTTTTTTAACGTTGTACTTCGACATATATTTTAAGGATTGAGATTCCTCTCAAACTTCAAATTCTCAAATTTTAGTTGCTGATGGATGCAAGTTCATAAATCTAATGTTAAATTACATATGATATCTCCAAATTTTGGAGTAAGTTCCAATTATGCTCCTAGTCTTTCAACCTCCCTTGAACTTTGAGATATGTTCCAAGGAATACCTTTGAGTTTTTTTTTTTTTTTTGGTTAAAATAAGATAAAAATTGACATGATTACCAATGTGTATAAATCATAACGCATAGTTGTAAAAAAAAATCATAATGCATAAATGACATCTTTTACAACATCAATCACGTAAATTAACATGACAATTGATGTGTACGAATTAATTACATAAATGATCTTAACTACATCTTTTGAGATGTTGGCAAAAAAAAAAAAAAAAAAAAAAACTTTTGAGATGAAGTAAATAATAACATCAATCAATATCATGTGTGCCTTCTAATTTTGCACATCAATTTTAACAGAAAAGATATTTTTCGAAACAATTTCAATGTTCAAGGGTACTTTTTGGAACAAATTTCAAAGTTTAAGGGTAAAAATTAAACTTTTCAAAGTGTATGACATAATTGAAATCTACCTCAAAGTCCGTATAGGTACTTTGTATAATTTAAATTTGTTCGAAAAAGTACCCTTCAAGATTTTTTTTTTGGAAAAATACACTTTTGGTCCCTGAGGTTTGGGTTTAGTTACACTTTGGTCCCTGAGTTTTCAAACTCAACAAAATTTATCCCTGAGGTTTGGATTTCGTTACATTTTTTGTCCCTCCTAATTTTCTGTTAAACCCTAACAGTTTGCTGACGTGACATGATTATTTTAATTAAAAAAATTATTTTTTTTTAATTTTTTTAATAAAATAGTAATAAATTAAATAAAAAATATTTTATTTCTTTCTCAATCTCTCTTCTCCTCTTCCTATTCCTCCTCTACATCTTCATCCTCTCCTACTTCTTCAACCACACCGGCCGGCGGCGGCGGCGACTATTTTTTTTTTTTTAATCTTTCTCTTCTCTTTCTCTTTTCTTTTTCCTTCCTTCTTCTGTGTATTTTTTTAAATAACTGGAATATAACGGGGAGGGAGGGACAGACCTCCCTCCCCCGATTTCGGCGTCGGAAACAGACGGAATCGCGAGAGGGAGGTCCCTCCCTCCTTCCCCGTTATATTCCGGTTATTTAAAAAAAAAAACAGAAAAATGAAGGAAGAAGAGAAGAGAAAGAGAAGAGAAAGATTAAAAAAAAATAGTCACCGCCAGTCACCGGTCGCAGGCGGCGACGACCGGTGTGGTTGAAGAAGTAGAAGAGGATGAAGAAGTAGAAGAGGAAGAAGAAGAGGAGGAGAGAGATGGAGAACGAAATAAAAATAATAATAATTTTTTTATTTAATTTATTACTATTTTATTAAAAAATTAAAAAAAAATAATTTTTTTATTAAAATAATCGTGTCACGTCAGCAAACTGTTAGGGTTTAACAGAAAATTAGACGGAGAGACAAAAAATGTAACGAAATCCTTGAAAACTCAATGACCAAAGTGTAACTAAACCCAAACTTCAAGAACCAAAAGTGTATTTTTCCCATTTTTTTGTTAAAATAAAATGGAAATTGAAGACTAATGTGTAAAAATTTGAAAGACATACATGACATCATTTACAATATTATTCACGTAAATTGACGTGATAATTGATGTGTAAAAATTGATTATGTAAATGATTTTAACAATATCTTTTGAGATAAAATAAATGGTAACAACAATCTTAAGCTTCTATATAGTTGTAAATAAATCACATTCCCCCTTCTAATTTTTTTTTTTTTTTTTTTTTTTTTTTTTTTTTTTTTTTTTTTGCATGAGTTGCCACGTCAATTTCCATTCTTTATTTAACATAAACCAATTTCAAGGTTTTAAGACTAATATTTTAGAACAAATTTCAAACTTCAAGATAAAAACACAAAATTTCAAAATTTAATGTACAATTGAACTTACCCTAAATCTGAAAGTTAAATGAGTATTTTCTACAATTCAACCCAATCATACAACAAAACAATGGTTAGAAATGTAATTTAACAAAAAAAAAAAAAATTGAAAAGCTTTTGAACCCATTAAAAAACTAATTTGAGCACATAGGGTTATTTGACTCAAAAGTTAGGTGAAGTTATTAACTCTACCAAACTCTTTGTTTGGCTCAAGAACATACAACACTCAATTGTAAAACCTACAAACTTATTAACTAATTACAACACTTTTTTTTTTAGTACATCAACATTTGGGGGTGGAGAGATTCGAATCTCTGACCTCATGGTCGCCAATTCTCATTTCTTGTTTCCGTTTCTTCATTTTTAATAAAGAAAAATAGAATTTCATGACCCTAATACCTATACATTCAATAATAATAAACCTATATTCTTATTTATGTTTGGAAAAAAATGGAAACAAGATAAAAAAAGGAGAAATTAGTTTTAGTTGTTTCCAAAAGTTCTATACAAATTTTGGGGAGTGTTTCTAAAAAATGATAAATAAGAAACATACATAGTTATTAAATGCTTAGATTTCTTAATAAAATTGGAAACAAGAAACAAAAAACGAGAACGTTACCAAACGGGTCCTAATTTATTAATTTCAATTCAAACTAATTACAACACTTTGGTGTGAGTTCCACAAATTTATTAACTTCAATTTAAACACTTTATTGCATGTCCCACAAAACTTATTGACTCCTACCCCAAAAATTTTTTAGATTTGATAATAGTAGACATCTGCACGAGAACATGAAGAAAAAGAAAAGAGTTGCTATCAAACAATCTACCACTGAGCATCTGGTTCAGTTGGACTGGTCTTGTGGTACAATTACCACAGCAGATTGTTTCAAATTTTGTCAGATAGAACACAGCACACACCCACTCTTCCTCTTTCTCCATCTCAGCCATTCAAATCAAATTCATTTCCAAATTTCAATTTCATTTCTCCATCTGATTTGCAGACTCTTCTCTTCTCCTTCTTCTTTTTTTTTTTTTTTTTTTTTTGAAAAGTTCTCCTTCTTCTTCAACCTTTCAAATTGGGAAGTTTAATTGAAAACCCACTTCCATGGTTCCACTCCCAATGCCTCCCTTTTTTCCCTCTTACTTCTGACCAATCTTCGGTCTCCGTGACCCATTTCTCTGACCCTTCCTCCTTTTCATTGCAAATGGAATTCAATCGCACGTAAAACAAAACCCATTGCCCCATTTCGAGACGTTTTTTTTTTTTTCCTTTTTTTATTCTCGCCATGGCTCTGAGAAAATGCTAAACTATTCCCCCCTCCCCTCTGTTTTTTTACTTTTAATTCAAATGCCTCTCTGATCCAACTTGTTGAACTTGTTTCACTGAGAGTGGAGGTGGGTTTCTTGTTCTTCTTCTTTTTTCCCTTGATGTGTCAATGAAGCAGTGCCGAGGTAACTTACTGTAACTTTCTGGGGTCTTTTTGATCGTGGGTTTTGATCCAAGAATGTGATTGATGATTCCTGCTGTGTGTTCTTCCCCTAAATCGAAAACCCATCTTCTAATTTCTTGGTTTACTTTCTCTGTCACTTCGATTTTGTGTTTTGGGTTTGGTCCTTCGTTCTTTCTAGAGCTTACCCTCTTGCTTCCTGTCCTTCCATGGCGGTCGAACAGAGAAAGGGCCTGGTTCTTACTGTTGCATTCAACTTGAGCTTAAATCAGAGTGAATGAGTTGAAAGTTTCTGAAGTTGGATCTGTTTCCAAGTCTTTTAAAGCTATGGATTCTGATGGGGTCGATTCGGAATCTGCTCCGGCGATATCCACTGGTCTCACTATTAAAATAGCTCCAAGTTCCGGCAGTAAACCGCCGGGAACTTCCCCTTCTGATTTGGCATTGCCGGACCTCAAAAGCTCAATCGAATCGTCCCCTTATAACTCCCCTTCCCTTTTATCGCCGCCGTCGTCGGCGTTTGTTTCGGCTCTGCAGTCGCCGTACATTTCGCCGAGGGCGGTGGCCCCGAAACCAAGAGAGAAGCCTATTCCGGTGGAGAACACGGCGGCGACCTGTTCCTCGCCGCTGGTTTCACATTCTGAGGATATTGCTAGTAGTTCCTACACTCCTCCGTCTGACCAATATGAATTTTCCGACGACCCTTCTTCTGATTCTAAGCTTCAGTTTGTTGCCTGTGTTCCGGTCCCCGACTCCGCTCCGCCACGCATTTCATTCTCCTTCCCCGTCCCTCGGATCTCCTTCACCAAATGCGGCGGCCCCCTCTCCCCTGTTTCCACCTCAAAACTCAGAAGTTGCGATGTCTACATTGGTTTCCATGGCCAAGCTAATGGCCTGATGCGCTTTTGTAAGTGGCTCAAATCAGAACTTGAGCTTCAAGGGATTGCCTGCTTTGTCGCTGATCGGTCCAAGTACTCGGATAACCAGAGCCACGAGATCGCCGATCAGGTTATCGGCTCTGTGACATTCGGAGTTGTCGTCCTCACAAGCTCTAGCTTCCACAACCATTTCACCTTGGAGGAGGTGAGATTTTTTGCACAGAAGAAGAACTTGATTCCATTCTTTTTCGACATGGAGTCATCGGAGATCTCGAGCTTTCTCAACTACAGTTCCATGGATAAAGAGTACAAAGAGACAGTGCAGGGATTGATGAAGTCCCACGAATACAAGTTGGAGGCCAATGAAGGTAACTGGAGAAGCTGTATAGCTAAAGCAGCTGGGATTTTGAGGGCAAAGCTTGGAAGGGTGAGTACTGAAAGTGATGTTGAAAGATATGAGGAGCTGCCATTTCCAAGAAACAGAAGCTTTGTGGGGAGGGAGAAGGAGATTATGGAAGTGGAAACCACTCTGTTCGGCACCCGAAACAGTCGTAAGCAAGACGGTGCGGTTTCTATTCCGATGGTTGAAGGCAATGCCAGCCAGCAATCTGAAGGCCTGGCAGATGAAGAAAGTGAGCCAGTTACAGTGAGGGGAAGTAGATTCATCAATTTGGAGATAGGGAGGTCTGATAATCCAACTTTGGAGACTTGGGTTGAACCAGTTAAAGGAAGAAATTCATTCAAGAGATCAAAGCACAAGGAAATGGTAAAGACTGGGAATCACAAGAGCATGAGCAGCAGCATTGTGTGCATCAATGGGGTCCCTGGAATTGGAAAGACAGAGCTTGCTCTGGAATTTGCTTATAGATACTCTCAAAGGTACAAGATGGTTTTATGGGTCGGTGGCGAAGCTCGATATTTTCGACAAAACATATTGAATCTGTCTTTGAACTTAGGATTAGATATAAGTGCTGATGCAGAAAAGGATAGAGGGCGGTTTCGGAGTTTCGAGGAGCAAGAACTTGAGGCATTCAAACGAGTCAAGAGGGAGCTGTTTGGAGACATGCCATATTTGTTGATCATTGATAATCTTGAGGCAGAGGAGGACTGGTGGGAAGGGAAAGATTTGAACGATTTGTTGCCGAGGAACACTGGGGGATCTCATGTGATCATCACGACAAGACTCTCGAAGGTGACGAGTTTTCGGATGATTAACATTTATCCATTGTCCTTGGCTGACGCAATGGTTTTGTTGAGAGGAAGAAGGAAGAAAGAATACCCTGCTGAGGAATTTGAATATCTTAGGAAGTTTGATGAGAAACTTGGGAGGTTGACATATGGTCTTTGGGTGATCGGTTCACTGCTTTGCGAGCTTGCGATCGCACCGTCTGCTCTCTTCGAAGCTATCGAGCAAGTGCCAATCGATGAATGTTCTCCCTGCTCTTATATAAGTATAAACGAAGAGCACTATTGCAAAAACAATCCCTTCTTGATGAAGATCATTTACTTCTCTTTCTCTGTGCTAGAGCAAATGAATGGGCCACTAGCATCAGGAATATTTTTGGTTGGCGCCTGGTTTGCCCCAGCGCCTGTTTCAGTATCTGTACTAGCCACAGCAGCAAAGGATATGGCTATCTCAAGAAAAGGGTTGAAAAGATGGAGCAAATACTTGAGCCTCATGTTTGGTTGTTGCTCCTCTTGTTTAGCTTCACAAGCTTGGAAGAGTGAGGAAGAATCTGCGCTTCTTCTGATCAAGTTCGGACTCGCTCGAAAAGCGAACAAGCAACTAGGTTGTTGGATTCAGTTTCATCCCATAACTCAAGTGTTTGCCAAAAGAAAGGAGGGTTTATCAGCGGCTAAGTCCATAGTTCAAGGGATAAGGAAATCTAGTAGTAACACAATGGCAAACTTGGATCATTTATGGGCTTCTGCATTTCTTGTCTTTGGTTTCAAATCTGAACCTCCGTTTGTACAACTAAAGGCTGTCGATATGGTCTTATACATAAAAAAGGCTGCCCTCCCTTTGGCGATTCGGGCCTTCACGACCTTTTCGAGGTGCAACTCGGCACTAGAGTTGCTGAAGGTATGCACAAATGCACTTGAGGAAGTAGAGAAGTCATTTGTATCTCAAATACAAGACTGGTGTGAAGGTTCCTTGTGTTGGAAAAAGAAGTTCCAAGGCCACCAACGGGTCGACGAATACGTGTGGCAAGACGTGACGTTGCTGAAAGCTACATTGCTCGAAACTCGAGCAAAGCTACTACTTAGAGGTGGACACTTCGACAGTGCTGAAGAACTATGTAGAACTTGCATAAGTATCAGAACAGTCATGTTGGGACATAACCATGCCCAAACCTTGGCAGCTCAAGAAACGTTAGCGAAAATCGTTCGGCTTCGGAGCAAGATCTGATGTAGTTAATAATCCAAACACTTGGTAAACTAGTTTTGACAGTGTAGTAATCAAGTGTTGTATGTAAAATCAGATTTATGGATCATAAATGCTAGTGTTTTTTATGCCATTTTAGTTGAATCGACACATGAACTGGGATGAACAGAAAACTTCTTCAGTTTTGTAAATTCTTCTGACTGAGATTAAACTATAGTTGTTGATGAACAAAATGACAACACATTAAGCACAAAGTCCATGAGAAAGATGGGATAAGGTTTTGGCATTGAAGATATATATTCATTTAAATTTGGAAACCCTTTAACTAATGGCTGAATGCTTATCTTAATACTTGGCTCACAAATGACTTACCAAAACACAGATAGCAGAAAAGGTCAATACAGGAGCAAGTTGGCCAGGTTTATGAATTAATTACAATATATAAACAGCTAGTTCCATCTCACTGTAATCTAAATCAATTCTCTAATAGCCACTTGCTCCAAAGTACAAATTAACTATATGTAATGTACATATTTGGTATAATAACATTGTATAAACCAGTATGTGTTCATCATTGGACTCTATCAAAACACTTTGGGCACTTTTAGGATTTAGAATTCTGAGTGTTGAGAACCAAAGGTCATTATCAACCCCTTCTCAAACAACCATTTGTCCACACTCAACATCACCAAAAGTTTGTTTGATAGAAGGATTGCTTGCACCTTCAAAAAAAAATCAACCAAATAGTACGATTCCATTACCTCACTTATCCAAAAGAAAAGTTTGTAGTAATAGAAAACATGATCTTTTTCACTTTTAACCAATACGAGACTTCAATTGCCCTGGTAACAGTATTTAGATACGTCGTCGTCCAAGGTGGGACTGGTTTACGAATTTTGATGCAAATTTCAGAGTCTAGTCAGAAAGGAAACTGAATGTTTTAAAGGGTAAAATTATGTTAAAGCCATGGAAAGCTGGGGAGTGATCCATGCATTTATATTGGGGGTTGTGGGTCGGTAATATGAAATGTTTGAGAGCCCCACGAGTGGTCAATTGTTTAATCTTGCAAGCTTTTGAAGAGCAGACTAAGCCATAATGTAAAGTGGAAGCAAGTGGTCCACAATTGCAAGGACTCCATTTTCTAGAGAGAGAGAGAGAGAAAGTTTTGGGAGCTGTCTAGATTTCACCATGCAAAGTATGTATTTATTAATCATACCTATTTAAAAGAATCAAATGTACTCTCACCCACCAATAACTTAAGCTTCACGATTTATAAATAGTTTAACCCAATATCAGAGCAAGATCAGGTCCTACTGATTGAGTTCCAAGTTGATTTTCAACTCGTAAAAGTATCGAATGTATCGCAACTTACCAACTTAAGCTTTTGAGTTTAGTGTTGTCAGAGCTCATGTTACAGCTATTTCCCTTCCAACCAATATCAAGTTAATTTTCGAGCGTGTGGATTAAAGGTCGGATATTTTGAATTTCGTGCTGGTTTAGCTGTATTAAACCAAACCCATCTCATCAAAAGTTAGAAGAAGCACTTAGGAACACCAAACATGGCTTTAATGATGGCTTTGCCAATGAGAAAAAGTTTTGGTTCCATGGACACAGAGGGAAAAAAGCAGACTCAGAAGCAGTGATGAGAGAGAGAGAGAGAGAGAGCTTTAGATCAAAAGTGAAAAGGGATAGCCCTCCATTTCCATTCCTGTCTGCAAATATTCCCAACATCCGTATCACTTCTCTTTTTTTACCTTCTCTTCTTAAAGTGCTTTCTCTCTCTCTCTCTCTCTCTCACTGCTCTCAGTGCTTTAACGGATATATAAATGGTCCAGCTGCCACCTTTGCATGCGAGAAACCCCAACACAAACCCCTTTCACTTAAGCAAATTCCCATCTTCTCTGCCAAAAATAAGACTTACCCTTTTCTGCTTTCATCAAAATGCAATTACTTGGTATGATCAAAGTGTGATCTTGACACAGAGAGATTCCATCAAATGACAAAATGTCATTTTATGCGATCTCATCAAGTCTTTGGCTTGTCTGTTCCATTTACTAATCTTCATATTCAATGCAGTAATGTTAGTTAATCTAATGCAACTTAATTATATTCTACTCACTAATGGCTGCTGCTACTGATTTGACTATGAAGGAATCTTCTTTTTCCTTCTGTTGTTTGTTTCTTCTTTTTTCTAGTCACGTGCATAGACTATTTGATGTTTGCATTCAATCTATGCAACCTTTAAGACTAGCAGCAAAATAAACGGTTGTCATAAATTCGAGGCCTATGAAGTTAGGTATAATGAGAGACTACTTACTACTTATTTACTTGAAAACTGAACAGGAAAAACGCTTTAAATATCGGGAAAGCTCAGTTCCATTACGTTTCGGTCAAAGGTTCGAGACGATTATTCTTCAAAAACCACTTGTACAATATATATTATCTACTCTCTCCATAGCTTTAGAACTGGCTAGTAACACAGCTTTTCTCTGAAACTCCATTTGTATGTATCTTCTTCATCTGGTAAAATGTATCGCCACCCGCTGCTTTCGTCATCGCTTGATGGTTTCTGTAAGTCAGCACAAGTCTATGAGTATCTCAAAAACATTTGGCTACCGAAAAAACGACCAAACATTTGGAAGAAACATTTGGATATTAGCACTGATTGTTCGATGGCATGAACTCGCTAGCAGAACCTACGACGAGTAAAGATCTCGAGTAACTCTTTGTTGTGGATATCATAAAGCTATTAAAAGACTCCCCTCCTGCAGACGTATGGCGATTCCGAAGTACAATCCCACTTCACAGGACTGGTATGATCTTTCCGGGAGGGGGCCGACTGAAAACTGGAATTGTGTAATGTCACGGGTTTATCGACATTTGAAGCATCCTTTGGTTGATAACTACAAAATGCATTAACATGCAATGGATTACCACTGGAAGTGAAGGGGATTGAAACACCAGGTGCTATTATCTGAAGAGTAGTCCTCATGCCTCCAGGGTATTTCGGATCATTGGCAATGAATCTGGCTTCACAGTAAGAGGCATCACCCATCGCATTAATTTCCTTGATGGCATGGGTTGCTGAAAGAGAATTCATCTGCTGATGATCAGGCATTTTGAGAGTTCTACTTGTGTTGTATTCGGATGCTTCATTTTGTTTGCGCTCCGGCCGGTTCAATGCTTCGTTTGAGTAGTCGCTTTTGTATGCTCGGGTGGTTGTATGCCCACCATCTGTCTGCTGCTTCAGAAACAAAGCGGCTGGTTCTCGAACATGTGATGATGGCATATTCAAATTCGCAGGGTTCCTGAAGCCCTTCGACAACCTTACATCAAGACTCCGCCCCAAACTGTTACCTGCATTTTGATCTTTCAAAGAATCTTGATGTGGCCAGTGAGGAAAGGAACAAGAGGCTTGATTTCGAACATTTTGCGAGGAACCACCAGCGTAACTTGGAACCTGAGATGAAACATGGTTTAGTTGCGGATGCGGCTGGGGCTGCTTAACCGGCATAGCTACATCTTCCTCATCTTTGTTTACCACCATCAAATTCTTACCCATTAACCTGAGTACAGGATTAGAAGTAACTGGACTGGCAGGCTCACAATTACTCCTTGAAAACTTCAGTCCTGGCTCGGAGAAACCATCTACCTGATGGGACTTGAAAGGCGACTTATCGACCGGGAACCCCATATTCTCAGACATTACATGTCGGCAGTCGCTCAAAGAAGACCCTTCAGGCATGATATCCAAGCTGTTCGGTCTACCATTCAGACTATAAGTTATCTGCTTTCTGTCCATGGCTGGCATGGTTTCTAAAGTTGACGACTGATGCCTTGTCAGTTGTGGTTCTTGATAAGTTAAATTTATGCCTTGAGAAACTCTGTCGGCCCTCTGACAACGGCAAGGCTGGCCATCATTTACAACTCCCCTTTCGACGGATAACTTATTGACTTTAAACATATCCCCATTTATCCTTCCATCTCCTGTACAAGCTACATGAGGCAAGCCAACATCATTTTCAACAAAAGGCAATGCACCAGCATTTGAAGATACTGACCCTAATTTATCATGAAATACATCACAAGATACTCCAGATGAATTATTATGCTTCAAACAAGATCTTGATGCCGTGGAGTTAGAGATGGTTGATGTCGCAGAAATAGGTGAACCTGATGACTCCCCATCAATCAGATCGTGCTGATCTTGGCAAGAATGAACCCAGCTATTGCTCAACGAAGAATTTCCTCGATATTCTTCGGATCTCATATCCCTGGGGGGACTTGGCAAAAATGATCCTGGGGGTCCTGGAATAGATATTGGATCGACCTCGAAACGAGAACTTCCTCGCCTGACTTCAGACTCCAAATCTCTTTGAACATCATGCCCAATCATAGCACTGCAGTCTTCATCAGCGAAAAACATCTCTCGTCCATGACCAAAACTGGATTCATTGAAACCACCTTTTGCTCCATCTGATCCATAGAAGGAGCATGAACAATTTTGAGTAGACTGTAGCATGCCACACCGGGTCTTGATGTTATTGTTCGTCTTCTGAAACTGTGGATCCATGGATTTACAAACGCACATGAAGCCCTCCTTTGGAGCTAGTTTTGAAGAAGAATCCACACTAACATCTTCATGAAATGAATTCTCTTTACTACCAAGTTCAAGGCCCTCGATTTTTTCTTGAAACTCAGCACCCATTCTAACATGAGAATCCATGTTTTCCTCATCATGATGTCCATCATATTCTGGTTCCGATTCTGAACTACTCAAAGCTATGGCTTTGCTCATTGCTTCTCCATTACTTCTGTTTTTGAGTTCACTGCGTACTTTGGGAGAGACTATTTCAGTGACCTCTTCCTTTGCAGATTGATCACTTTCAATACTCCCATCTGATGAACTATGGCTGTGATCGAAAGTAGAATGCCAGGCAATTATCTCTTCTTCATGTGACCCAAATTGATCTCCAGGCTTCTCATAGGTAGAAAACCGATTAAACTGAGGAGACTTCGACCCAGTAGATGACCGACTGCTGACAAGTATCTCTTTTCTTTGGGACGAGTTCAATTTTCTGGCTTTCAATGCATTTGGGTGGTAATTCCTTGACCACTTCTTGTTAGAACCAGGTGGCAAATCAGATGGCTGATAATCTTTTATGATTTTCCCATTAGTATTTTGAGGTTTTACCAAATAATTGTTGCCAACAAAACTGCTACCTTTGCCCAGATGACTGGTAATCTTTTTCATTTGTGTCGGAGAACCGCAATCAACCATTTCTCCAGAAAATGAACTTCTCAAATTCCTCCTCACAGGAGACCATCCTCTCTTATCTGAAATACAAGGTTCATACTCCGTGTTATCTGTTCTCTCACTGCTTTCAGGAGATGAAACACAATGCTCAGAAAAATTGGTTTGATCCTGAACTTGACTTCTCTTGAGAAAAGAGTCAGCTAAAACTGAGCGATCAGTATCGACCGCCGTGCCATGAGACACATGCCATTTAAATGTAGAAGGTTGATAGCCTTCTTTTCTGGTGCTCTTACTGGCTCTAGTTCTTTTCGAGCATGCCCACTGTTGTAAAGTTCCAGAATCATGGGGTTTCGCTTGCTTTGTTATTTTATGTACCTCCAAGCTACTACTTCCTTTCCGTTGATTGTATCCTTCTTGAACCTTCTCAGTCAGTCAAGAATAAATAAACTCAGCAACCATACAAAGCTAAATGATAATGCCATATTAGTAGAAATTTGCAGAGGTCTTCTAATATCTTACAGTTTTAAGCATTGCATGAATAGTAAAAGAATTATTATAATATCATATAGAAAAGACCCTAACTGTAGAAAATTTCCATTTTTAAAAAAGGGACAAAAACTGCAAAACTGACCTTGATATTTCAAGTACATAAAATTTTCACCATAAATTCGTATGAATATTCAGGTTTCCAGTTGATTCCAGAACCGCAAACTTAAGGTTTAATATGATGTTAAAATTCATATGTTGAATTGAGTGGTATACCTGAGAAATGCACTTTTGTGATGAAACTTTTCTACCTTGAGCGGCTACTTTAAAATACTTGTGATGTTTAGATGCATGGCATTTCTTCTTTTTGGCTGAATGGAACTTTCTTCCCTTTACTCTGAGTTTCCTTGAACCAAGATCATCTTGCACTTTTGGCAATGATGACGGAGAACTAAACTTGGACAAAATTCGAAGTTTCGTGCCGTTGGCATCGATATAAACTGCACCTGCATTATTACCAATGTCCTCAGGATGAACTGGCACCACTTTCTGCTTTTTCCCTCCATTAACACTAGTCTGACCATTTTCAATATCCTGAGCAGGAAAGCCTGACAAAGTAGCCCAAGCTGTACCATTTCTTCTGTCAAGCTCTTCCAACGTGCAAGTACGAGCTGTAGCATAAATATCAACCATCAACTTCGTCTTCCTCGGCTTGATCCTATACCTTGTGAGTTTGGAGTCTGATATACATTTAGGTGTTGATGCTATAGAAAGGCACTGATCAATATGAGCATTTAAAGTGGTGTTCGATGAAGAGGAAAAAGTCTTGCAGACAGGGCATATTTTTGAAGCCATTGATTCCGATATGGTACTAAAACTCATAGCAATATCTGCAGCTGACGTTTGGTCAACGTGATTAGTGGATTTTCTGATTATCTTGCACCTTTTACCTGAGGTTTTGATTTTAATTTCGTTCTTTTCAGATGCTGGAAAACCAGTAGTCTCCACTTCGGCCGGGGTTTCCAATAAATGATCGGTTTTTAAAGATGAACTAGATGGTCCACTTGTGGAAACCAATTCTTTTTGGGGTTGTGAGATGCTTGTCATGGTGGAAGAGAAACCATTTTCTCCTTCACATCTGCATGAACTTGATTCAATGCAAGTGGCTACTTGCTTTTCATCCAACTTAGCATCTGATGTGTCTAGTTCTACGTGTTCTTTAGGCCCAGAAAACTCCCCATGAAAAACACTCGTATTTTGGAACTCTGAGGTAGAACTTCCACCACCACACTGCGCAAGCCGCTGGTTTCTCACAAAATCCGGAGACTGAAAAGGTGGTAACAAATCCTTTACACCATGTTTCAAGCAAAGCTGCAAATTCTTGAGGGAAAATGGCCAGTTGTTTCGGATATCCTTGCTCCGAGCACCAAAGACATAATCTCTGCATCAAAACCATTTCTTTTCATCAACTCTAATAACGATTGATATATTCAAAACTGTCGCAAAGCTCAAAAACTCATAAGACCATAACTCTTCAGTTTTGCAGTATAGGAGACCAGAAAGGTAACAAAAATCAAAATCTTGAAAACTTAGATGCTCCACACCGATATACACAATCGAGAAAGCAAATGAATGGTTCCAAACAAGAGGACAAAAGTGAACCAAGAGAATCAAACGATAACGACCACTCACGCCTGGTGACTAAACACTATCAAGTTTGTAAAATACATGATATGGTGAGAACAAAGAAGACAAACATTAAAAGTTCCCAAAGGCGCAGCTCTACAGACAATGACCTGACTGCAAAATCCACATCCACACAATAGCATCATGGAAGAAGAAAGGCAAAGATGATTAGTAAAAAGAAAGATATTATACGTAAAGAGAATATTGAAGAATGAAACAGGTAAAATGATCCCATTGAGAAGCAAAAGTCTTCTAATATATACAGCTTAAGAGGTATGAAAATAGGGACAATATGGGTATCGTGAGTTAGGCCCCATGGTGGGGCTAAACTACAAGCAAGCAACAATTTACCATGTGGATCTACCCCAGCAGAGAGATTTTCCCAGATGGGGCTCATGACTTTGAGATCATCAAAGAGAAATTTACGGCTTTGAAGTTAAAAAAATAACACAAACAAGAAAGTTGTAAACATGATAGAGATTAAAGTGACAAATTGCAAATCGTGTGAAAGCAAATCACTATTCATCATCAAACAAAGGCTGAGCATCAGAAGAGGAAGAGAAAAGAGAAAGATCAGAAGGGAAATAGGAACACTAAAATTATCACCTCAAGGAGAAGTTGGGGAATGTGGAGTGGTCAAGAACGGCGGCTTTTGATAGATCCTCCTCTGGCAAAGGCAGGTTTTGAGAAGGCCTCTCATCATCTCTGTTGATTTTCAGTTGCTGATATGGGGGATCTGGTGGAGGGTTTTCAATGGATAACATCTGATGAAAAGCTTCTCTAATGATCTTGTGCTGTTCTCCAAACAGTCACAAGCTCTACTACTACTATCTCCACTACTAGGCCTTATCTTTAACTTAGACTTCAGCATATATATAAAAGAAAAAAAAGAAAAGTACAGTCCTTTTCCTCTTTCTCTCTCACTAAATCTCTCTCTCTTTACCTTCTTCTTCCTTCTTTCACTCAAAATCCTCACCAGTCTCAACACAAACCAACCCAGAAGAAAAAAGATCAAGCAACCCCACCAGAATCTTCATCCATTAACCTGCAAAAAGTGAAGAAATGAACATGAAATCATGAATTACAAGAGAGATCCAAGCCAATAAAGGCAGAATAGAAGGCTCTAGAACCAGCAAGAACGTTATTTTATGTGAAGGGAATGAAGATGTTCAAAGCCTCTGCAATGAATAGTCAAACAAAAGAACCAAAAAGACAAGCAACGAATAGTCCCAAAAGGAGAAACAAGAATAAAATTTACTGAGTTTTGAAGATCATTTCATGCGGATTAAACCCCAGAAAAATAGTGCTCAAAATCGAAATCAGCACTGAAAAGTCCCCAAAATAGCAACCATCTTCAGCATTAGTAGATGATATCCATAGAAAAGCAAGAAAAAAGTTGAGGAAGAGAAGTAATCTGAAGGGTCAGATAGCCAAACGAAAAGGCATAAAATTAGAAGAGACTTCAAAATCAAAAGACAAACCCATCAAAGAACACCAAGTGAACAACCGATTGAAGAAACAAATCAGCACAAAAACTAGAAAACCCCTAAAAACAACCATAGAGGAAGAAAACTACTTTTTTTCAGAAATGAAAAGGAAGAACCCCAGATGAAAAAAAAAAAAACCCAAATCTAGCTAGAGTGAACAGTGGAGCTCAGCAAAAGAAACCCAAATCCAAAAACATGAACCAAAAACAGAACCCACAAAACCAAGAGAAAATTCAGAGAAGAGGAAGAGAGATAGATCATGAAATAACCCAAAAACAAGAGACTAAAACAAAAAAACCAACAGAAGGAAGAAAATTGATTGAAAAAACAGAACACCCAGAAGAAGATCCATAGAAACAGAGGTGTGGGAACACAAACCTATGCATCTGAGGAAGAAATTAGCAGCAAGTTCATAGGAAGAGATGGAAAAATAGGGTCTTTGAAAGGGGAAATAGACAAAGAGAAGTATGAAGAGAGAAAGAGAGAAAGAGAGAGAGAGAAAGAGAGAAAAACAGCACCACCCACTAACACATCAAACGGGCATCAGGTTCTTTGTTTTGTTTTTCTTTTTATTTTATTTCTCTTTCTCTTTCTCTCTCTCTCTCTCTGTCTATCAAAAAAGCAGGCTTTGTAGCACTAAACACACCACGATTCACCCCCCCAATCTGTGAATATGCGTCAAGAGACCGACTTTGTGGAGGAGAGAGAAATTTTAAACAATAATGAAGAGAGAGAGATAGAGAAGAAAAAAGTGTTTGTTTGGGTGCATAATTTTTCTTCTTTTTTTCTTTTTCCTTTTCTTTTCTTGTTTCTCTGTGTAGAAAATTTTGTAAAATGACATGGTTACAAAAATACAGAGAAAGCTGTCTAAACACTGTACCTACCTGCACTGCCACTCGCTCTCCCATTTGTAAAATAAAAATCATGGATTTTTAATTCTTTTTAATATGCTAAATATATGTTTTCGTCCTATTATACCTTCCGTTGTCTCAATTTAATCTCTGTAGTTTCGAACAATTTAGATTTAGTTCAACATTGAATCGTTGTTGTTTTTCTTTAGTCCATTTTTTCTAGAAAAGATTTGACTTTATTCCTATATCTTAACATTTTCCAATGATGCTTTTTTTTTTTTTGGTTAGAGTATGTTGAGAGTGATTAATAGTAAACATATACGATATAATATTTATTGAATGGACGGAAATAAAGGTAATTAATAGAGGTAGAAACTTTCATTAAAAAAAAAAAAAAAGAAAGAAAATAGAGGTAGAAACTTCTTCCAAACTTTTGAGAAATTTGGAGGAAAAAATCATAACTTTTTCTCTTTTAAAATAACATAATTTCTCTTTCGAATTTGAGTGACATATAAGTTTGACTATATTTAACATTCATGAAATTAAAAGAGGTTAGTTTTGTATGGAATTAAGAATTTTAACTGTTTTTATCGTCGAGTAAAATTGATTCTATAATAATTTAAATAAAATCATTTTTCTAACTACATTGATCTATAAAGTGAGTGTTTGGAAGTCTTTCAAAAGCACTCTGAAATATGTCTTTAATAATTCAAAAATCAATTTTGGTGATATGAAAATCGCACTTAAAAGTGTAAATTCAAACATGAAAGTAATTTTGAATAATTGAAGGTATATTTCAAGATGATTTCGAACCTAACAAAAATAATTTTAGTCATTTCAAAACCGTTCCTATGTTGACAAAAACTTTTCTTTCAAGAATGACTTCGAGAAAAATCAGGTGTCCCTTCTCACAAACATTTTAAAATTCCATTATATTCTACTTATTTCAAGTTTAAATTTGAAATTACCCATTTTTTAAAAAAAAAATTGAAATTACCCAACAGTAATTTACTCTATATCATACCTAACTTACACAAATCCCAAATTAATTAAATTAAAAAAGAAAAAAAAAGAACTTTAAAAGGAGGAGAGAAAAAAAAAAAAATTAATTAATTAATTAATAAAAAAATAGAGATGGAAGAGTGACGGCTCCCCCGAAATGTCGGTTTTTAGTGAATTTTAGAGAAAACATAATATGGCACTACACGACAAAACCCTCCATGTTTGTTTTGACATTAATCCTCGTTGCCTTCCACTATCTCCTTTTTACCCTCTCCAATTACTTTGCAATTTCCTCACTCTCTTTTTTTCTATAATTTCAATTTTACAATTTTATTTCTTCCATATATACTTTAATACCTCTAATTTACTTGGGTAGTTCAAAGAAAAATAGTTCATTTTCATTTGTGGCATGTAATTTTCATTACTATTGAAATTTTATTTTTTTTCTATATATATTTATATATATGTTAAATTACGAGTCGAATCGGTTCCGTTTGATAATCATTTTAGTTTTTTATTTTTTTATTTTTTGATGTATGTTTGATAAATGTTTTTTTTTTCTTCTGTTTTTAAAAAACAGAAAACC
Organism: Luffa aegyptiaca; assembly: GCA_017139565.1. Taxonomy (NCBI): domain Eukaryota; kingdom Viridiplantae; phylum Streptophyta; class Magnoliopsida; order Cucurbitales; family Cucurbitaceae; genus Luffa; species Luffa aegyptiaca. Next base: position 40,221,920 of record CM029405.1, on the reverse strand, counting down.
AAACTTGTCTGATAACTGTTTTTGGTTTTTTAGATTTTAAAAAAATTAGAGGGATGAAAAGATGTTTTTAGAGAGAGAAAAATGTATAGAGACATTGAAACAAAAATTTAAAAACGTGAATATAAATGTTTTTTTAGAGAAAAGTTAAACATAGAAAATTTAGAAATGTAGATGAAAATGTTTAGAGAGAGAATATTAGTTAGACTCGATAAAAGATATTAGTTAAGTTTCAAAAAAAAAAAAAAAAGATATTAGTTAGAGAAAAAAAGTTAGAGTAGAAGAGATAAATTTTAGATAGAAAAATTGAATAAAAAGAGAAATTTTAGAGAGATAGTAAGATTGAGAGTAAAAGATACGCTAAAGAAATAACAATAAACTAGAAAAGTAAAGAAAATTGTAGTGAGAGAAAATTTTGAGAGATTTTTTTCTTAAAAGAAAAGGTAATACATTTATTAGGGAGAGAAAATTTATGGATAAATTTTTAGAAATAGATAAGTTATAGAGGAGAAAAAGTTTTGAGGAAGAAAAAGAAATTTTTAGAGAGAGAAAAGAAATTGTAAAGAGAAAAATGTTTTAGAGAAAAAAAAATAGAAAAAGGAAATTGTTGGAGAGAGATAGGTAAAAGATGGAAAAAAAAACATTAGAATAAAAATGAGTTTTTGAAAAACAAAAATCTGTTCTTAAAAACTACTTTTTTTAAAAAAAAAAAAAAATTGCTTATAATTTCAAAAACGTTTTAAAAAATATTGAAATGGTTAACAACCCTGTTTTTTAAAAATGAAAAACGAAATGGTTATCAAACGACCCTAAACTTTTAAATTTATGTCAAATAAGTCTTTGAACTTAGAAGATGTTTAATATATTTTTTAATTTTAAAACAATGTCTAATAGGTCTCTAAGGCCCTGTTTGATAACCATGACTTTCATCCTTATTAAATTATCCTTGTTTTTCCCTAAATTTCCTACCATGACTTTCATCCTTATTAAGGATCCACTTGAATTCCTAACCAAATTCTAAAAACAAAAACAAGTTTTTGGAAACTACTTTTTTTTGTTTTCAAAATTGGACTTGGTTTTTGAAAACAATGAAGAAAATTGATACTAAAACAAGGAAACTTATAGGTGGAAGTAGGTGTGTATAGGCTTAATTTTCAAAAACCAAAAACCAAATGGTTATCAAACGGGACCGTAGTTTTCAAAAACTTGTTTTTGTTTTTGGAATTTGACTAGGAACTCAAATGTCTACTTAACAAAAATGAAAACCATTGTAGGAAAATTGAGAGAAAACAAGCACAATTTTCAAAAACCAAAAACCAAAAACGAAATGATTATCAAACGGGGCCTAAGTTTTTAGTTTTTAGTTTTTGAAAATTAAACTTGTTTTTTTTTTCAATTTTTCTTATAATAGTTTTCATCTTTGTTAAGAACATATATTTGATTTTCTAGCCAAGTTTTTGAAAAACTATTTTCTTTAATTTTCAAAACTTGTGACTTGGTTTTTTAAAACATGGAACGAAGGTAGATAATAAAACCAAAAAACGTATAGGTGGAAATAGTGTTTTTAAGCTTAATTTTCAAAAACAAAAAGTCAAATAATTATCAAATGGGGCCTAAACTTCTGAACTTTGTATAATAAGATTCGAGCTTTCAATTATATGTGAAATAGGTTTTTGACATATTCAACATTTTTTAAAATTCATGAACCTAATAGACACAAATGTCGAAAGTTTAATGTTGTGTTAGATATAAAATTCATTTTATGTCTAGCAAATTTGTTGATTTAAAAAAAAAAATTAGCGAATAAGACTGGGGTTTAAATATAAAGTTTACATCTTATTATAAAAGTCATTAGTTTGACCTAAAAAAAGAAAAGTTATTAATCTAGATTCTAAATTGGAATATTCACCTTATTTTCTGAAAAATAAATCTATTTAAAGATATAATTTGGAAATTATCGTATCATTAAATGTATGCCAATTTTTTTTTTTTTTTTCACAATATGTGGGGAGGGAGATTCGAACTACAGACCTTGTGGTTATCAATACAACTTTATGCCGGTTGAGCTAAGTTCTTGTTGGCAATGTTTGCCAATTTGTTGTAGTTTGAGAAAAAATTACAAATATGTTATAATTTGAAAAGGTCTGTAAATCTAGTTTTTTCTTTTTTTTTTTATAAATAATTTCTTGAACTGTCTGGTGTCTAAATCCCTTAAGCTCGTGTTTGATAATTGGTTTTTTGTTTTTAGTTTTTGAAAATTATGTTTATTTCTTTAAATTTCTTTATAATGATTTTTGTTAGCAAAACATTTGAATTTTTAATCAATTTTTTTCTTTTAAAAAAGAAAAAAAAATGAAAATTACTTTTTTTTTAAGTTTTTAAAACTTTACTAATAAATAAGTTTATAAATAAAAGTGGTGTTGATAAACTTGATTTTTAAAACCCAGAGATCTTAATTTTTGTATATTCATTTAGGTCATTTAGTCATTTATCTCTAATCTATTTTGCCTTTCTTTATATATATAGTTGATTGTAAGAATATATGTAGTCTTTCTAGTATGACCTTGATTCTTCTAGAATTAAAATATATTATGTAATTCGTAAAATTATATATTTCAATTTTTTTTAACTAAATGTTTATAAATCATCGGAAAAAATACACTTTTGGTCCTTGAGGTTTGGGTTAGGTTTCATTTTGGTCCCTAAGTTTTCAAACTCGACAATTTAGCCTCCGAGGTTTGGATTTCGTTTCATTTTAGTCCCTCCATCCATTTTTTCATTAAATTTTAACATAATACTTATGTGACACCTATTTTTTATTTAAAAAATATTCTTCTTCTTCTTCATGATCACCCGCTAGCCGTTGGACTATCGCCAGACCGTCGACGTCGCCGCTGCATTCCCCTTTTCTCTTCTCTTTTCTTCTTCTTCTTCCCTCCCTTCCCCTTTTTCTTCTTCTTCCCTCCTCCTCCATTCCCTTTCTTCTTTCACTGGTTTTATTTAAACACACACACACAAATCTGGTCGTCTTTCCAGCCCATATCTGGTTGTCGTTACAACCCAGATTTGGCTTCGACACGGCAGTGAAAAGCGCACGAGGGCATACGACAAGTGGCGTATCCCTCAACTTCGTCATTCCAGCTCAAATCTGACTGCGCAAATTTGTTCGTTCCAATCGTCCACGAACACTTCTAACCCAAATCTGGTAGCGCTTTGTTCCAGCCATCCACGAACACGCACATCCAAGCGCGGGTCTCGGATAAAGGGGCTGAAACGTGACATTGGGTCTCTGTGTTTAGGGGCTGTTTTGCATTGGTTTCAGTGGGTCTTAGTTTAGAGGTTGAAAATCAGTGTGGGTATTCTCTTGAAGCTCAAATTGGTCCAGATTTGGGTTCCGACGTTTGCATGGGTAGTGTTTTCGTTCCAAATCTGGGTTGGAAGAGAAGAAAGAGAACAAAGAATAAGAAGAAGAAGAAAATAAAGGAGAAATGAGGGAAATTTTTTTTAAAAAAAATCGACTATGATGGTGACTGGTTAATGGCAGCAACGATGGTGGTTGCCAGTTGAGATTAGGGTTTGAGAAGGGTAGAGAATAAGAAGATGGAACAAGATGGATCAAGAAAAAGAAAAAAAAGAAAAAAAAAGAAAAAAATAATAAAAATTATTTAATATATTATTTTATTTAAGAAATTAATAAAAATAATTTTTTAATAAAAACTAATGTCACATCAACAATCTATTAGTATTTGACAGAAAAATTGGCGGAGTGACTAAAAACGTAATTAAATCCAAACTTCAGGGGCTAAATTGTCGAGTTTGAAAACTCTGAGACCAAAATGAAACATAACTCAAACCTTAGGGACCAAAAGTGTATTTTTCCCTAAATATTCTACAAGTCATCAATAATTTCAATAATGTATATTCTAAAATCAATAATTGTTATAATACAAATGGAAGTGTTCTAGTTCTTTTTATTTTATAAGATTAATTATATTGGTGTACATGTTTTTTTTTTTTTTACAACTTGTATATGTTTATTTAGTTTAATTGGAAAGACCCCTTTTTTTAATAACTAAAAAACATGGAAATCATTTTAATTTTTCAACAAAGTTATTTTCGTGGATTGTAAAAAGTAACTGTGACGTTACAAATTGAAATAGATTAGTCTTTTTTTTTATCATAAAATGAAAGTATGTATGACATTGACATATATTTGCACCCAAAAAAGAAAAAAACATTGGCATGGTTTTTTTTTTTTTTTTTTTTTTTTTTTTTTTTTTTTTTTTTTTTTTTTTTTTTTTTAAATATTTCTTAAGCAACAGTCTTGCTTCTAAATGCAAACTTTAGATTTTTTTAATAATATATAAAACAAACTAGTTGAACGTCATTAATGGGCAATAAAATTTAGACAATTTTAAATGATTAGAAATTAGAATGAGGATTTCATTAATTATTATCTATTTAGTACATAAATTATATTTAATAATAAATCAACCTATATTCACCTTTAAATTTTAAATCATCCACATATAGTTAAATTAATTAAACTTTAATTTTCCGAGTTGTCAAATAAAACAATAATGCTTATGTTTTTATTTGGCTAATATTAAAAAAAAAAAAAAACTGGACGGTTGAATAATTTTTTTTAAAAATAATAATCCTCACTAAATTGTCAAATTTTTTTTTTTTTTTTTTTTTTTTTTTTTTTTTTTTTTTTTTTTTTTTTATGTCTGTGTGGGTGGAGAGATTCGAATCACAGATTTATTTGTCATTAGTACAAGTTTTATGCAGTTCAATTAATGCAATTCACAGACTCATAACTTTTAATTATTTTCTTCCCTATAACAGTAATTCCTTAAATGTTATTTAAAATGAAAAATATGTGTGTCGAATTTATTAAGGATGTGTTTGGTTCAAAACTTTTCAAGTGTTTAATTTTGAAAAAAATTTATAGAGTTTGGCAACCAGTAAAAATGACTTATTAGAAAATGAGATTGAGAAATAAACCATTTTAAAATAAACACTTGAAACCAACTTCTTTAAAAAGAGTTTTTAAGTATACAATAGCTTTTTTTTTTTTTTTTTTTGAGAAGAAAGTATACAATAGCTTGTGTATAAAAACACTTATTAGGAAATGTAACCAAACATATGAGTGTTTAAATTCTAAACAATTTTTATACAAAATGTTTTTTAAAAAATGGATTCTTGAAAAACATTTAATTTAAAATATATTCCAAACGGACCTAAGTGATTATGCAAACTAATAACTGAAAAATTATCTTTTTTTTTTTTTTAATTCTTCTTCTTTCTTTCTCCAAGGTGAGCATAGCTCAGCGTAATTGACATGTACTCTCGACTAAGAGTTCAGATGTTTGAATTTTCCACCTTCAAATGTTGTTGAACTAAAAAAAAATAGAGACTTTTTAAAAATAAAAAAAATTACTAATACAGTAATACTATGATGGATTATTGTGAAGGAATTGAATCCTCTAGCGGAAGCGGTTTTCACCGTTTGTGATTTAATTTCTAATTAGAATACCGATACGTTGGGCAAAAAAACAGAAACGATTTCTATTAATTTTCTATGTTAAGCATGCTGAAAAATTACTCTAAACCTCTTTAGAGTTGAAGAAATTACTTACGTGAATTGTAGAACACAGCACAATGCTCCAATGTATGTGATTCTTCCTCCCAACGAACACCACCACGTCGGATCACCCACTATGACTCTTGGGATTCGAGATTGGCTTGTGGGAACCCGTAGTCTTGGAGAAGGAGAAAAAACAGCAAGGTGAATGCTGTGTTTTCTAAATTTTGAGAGAGAGAGATCAGAGAGTTCCTCTCTGTCTTTTGCGTGAATGAGAGGGATTGAATGAGAGTTGGGGAAACTCCTCCCAACTTTACGATAAGTGGGGAGGGAGTTATTCCCTACTTGATCTCCACCGTTGATCATAATCAACGCGATCCAGACCGTCTATTAATTAAATAATAATTATCAATTATCATTTAATTAATTAATTATAATTAATTTAATTAATTCAATATTAATTAAACCAATTATAACATAAGGTATTTAATTCAATTTTAATCATATTCAATTGAATTAAATTGGCCATTCAATTAATCTCATTAATTGACTCCACATTAATTAAATATCAAATATTTAATTAATTTTATAATTGAATCATATTCAATTTTATCTCTCTCATTTAACCTATAGTTTTAATGTGCATCATAATGTACATTAGTATCAATTTGATTAAATCACATTTAACCAAACTAAATTAAATTAATTAATTCCCAATTAATTAATTCATGAATTAATCAAATATCACATATTTAATTAAATTCATTATTCTCTCAATAATTAATTTCGAATCATATCCAAAATTAATTATAAAGTTTAATTCTTTAATTAAACTTTATACTATAATGTATCTCCATACATTATATTAATTTCCTTTAATATCAAGACTAAATTATCTCAGAACCCGTTATGAGCTAGCAGGTGGACCTAATGGACCTACAGATCAGAAGCTCCAACGATACGAGATTGATCAGCTAAACTCATTAACCGAGTCAATCAACATTCGTCAACTGTGGGTCACTCCACTAAAGACCCACAGCTGCACTCTTCTCACTGTAGAATATTTCTGTGTCCACGGATATCGACCAATGCAGTAAGTCAATCCTTCACGTGTGTTCGTAACACCAGCTGGGTCAAATTACCGTTTTACCCCTGGGTTACCTCTGAATCCTTAAGTACCACTGATCCCTCTAATGAACAACCTGTTTAGGGTCCAACCACTAAACAGAAATTCCTCTCGGGCCAAGAGAGGACAGCGCGCTTTTGTTCAAGCCCCGGAATCAGCCCTTAAGGGAACACACATCTACTTGCCCCAATAGGGGAAGGAGTGAATTCCATCTTGTACTGTTATGTTCCCAGCCCCCATTCGGTCTTGCCCCTGAAATGGTAGGAATATTGAGTCAGCGAGCAGGCCACTCTCACCCATACAAATCTAAGGACAATCCCTCCTAAAAGGAGTTCATAACAGACTCAGGATTGAGATTGAGTTACCTAGGTCATCCTATTGAAATAGAAACCTAGACTAGTTAACGGCGTTACATCTAGTGGTTACTATTTCGCGGTCCGGTCTTATGCAAACTCATTGCATAGGATACCCCCACCCGCATGTCTCCTACATGGATGCTTTGGATAATAGCATCTGTATCGGATACAAGGTGGGCCGTATCACATAGTGTCACCAGGATAAGGTACCCAGCCTTATCCCTATACTATAGACCATTTAGGTTGTTACTTGGACACTGATCCCCGTATGTCCCTACATACTAGTCCAAGTTTCATTTAAACAACCTCGGATCTTAGTTTATTGGATTTAGGGTTTATTAATACAAACTCGATTTATTCAATAACCAAATTACTGAATCACTCAAATAACGACTTATTGAGATCGATTAATTTGTTTCATTTACTATCTACGAGTTTTAGGGCATAAAACCCAACATATTGAACTATGTTTTATTTGACTAATTTATAGGCTAATATGAGAATCACAACAAATATTAATATTTCTAAGTAGTTGAGGCATTCCTTTCTTTAAAATTCGAGGTTCAAAATTTCACCCCACATTTATTAAAAAAAAAATCAAACAACATATATATTAAATCAACAAAGTTTTAATTGACGATATTAGTAAATATAGAGTTTTGCTAAAATTGTATTCATAAGTTATAGTTACAACATTTACTTTCATCTTTTTAACTCATGTATTATAAATAATTTTAGGTTAAATATTTATTTTATAGTGTTTTTCCAATTTAGTCTCTTTATATTTGACATTCTTTAATTAGTTTTTTTACCATTGATAAATGTTAAAATTGGTTGATGCTAAACTCACATGATTTTTTTTAGTATTAATTTTATTTGAGTTTAACATCATGCAACATGGTAATTTGAATTTCTAATCTTTTGATCCATAATACAATACCTTAACCAATAAAGCTATGTTCGGGTTGGTTCTTAGATTACTTTTTTCACTACATTTTTCATTTTCATTTTCATCCATATACTAAAGTTTTTAGGAAAAAAAATCATTTTGGACCTTAAACTTCACAAATCGTATCAATTTTAACCCTGAACTTTCAATTTCATCAAATTGAACCTCAAACTTAGCAAATTGTATCAATTTTAACCCCAAACTTGCATAAGTGTTCCAATGTAAACTTTTAGTTAACTTCCCATTTGAATCGACATAAAATCATGTGATTGAAAGTTTTCTCTTTTTTTTTTTTTTTTTTTTTTAATTCATATTGCACCTAGTTAGTTCCTTGTAAAAAATTGTTGGAGAAACTCTTTATTTGAAGAAATCAAACACTTCATGCCTGATTCTTGTCATTTGTTATTAGCCTAAAAAAACTCACAAAGTTATTAGAAACAAGAAAAATCCAACAAATATGAGATTTTTTTTTTTTTTTTTTAAAAAATTTGCTTTGATTTTGTTTGCTACACTTGCATGTTCTTCTAATTAGTCAGGAAAAAAAAAATAGCAGCGAAAGAAGAGAAAAAAACTCACAAAGTTCTTAGTAACAAGAAAAAATTAGCAAACATTTCAAAAACAAAAAACTCCAAAATTGCTTTGCTTTTGTAATTTAAAAAAAAAAAAAAACATGAAGTTCTCAAACAACAAGAAAAAATCATATAAAATGAAAAGCAAGACCTCAAAATTGTTTTCCTATCATCCCACAAGTTGTTTGTATTCTAAAAGCCAATTCAGGTGCAATGTGAATTTAACCAAAAAAAAAGAAAGAGGAGATTGTCAAATATAATTACGTGTTTTAATGTTAAAGTTAATCAAATGTCTATATTATAACACTAATGCAAGTTCAGGATTAAAATTGATACGACATGCTAACTTTGTGGTTCTATTCCATGAAATTAAAAATTCAGAATTATAATTGATACAACCTACTAAGTTTAGGGTTCAATTTGGTAAAATTGAAAGTTTATAGTTAAAATTGATACGACGCCTTAGGTTTAGGGTCACAAATGATTTTTTCCCAAGTTTTTATTTATTATTTATTTAATTAGCTGTATTTTTTTCAATGAAAAAGCTAGTTGTCACGTCAATAAAGTTTTTTTTACTTGGTCTATCTCCACTCAACAACTCTTTTTTAGTTGGGTAAATTAGTACGAGATAGTTGACATGCTACATTTACAATTTTATTGAAAGATATGTTCAATTTATTAAATTAAAATATAAGGCATTTTTAAATATGTAAAAAGTTTATAATTATACGAAATTGTCATAATTTTTTTTTTGTCTAAACTGGAAGTCATTTTAATTGAACTTTTTTTTAATCAAGTACTAATTGTTTCTCTCTTGAATACCAAAAATTATATATAAAAATTAATAATTTACATTCAAATTTCAATAATATATATGGACTTTATATTTCAAATCATATATACATGACCTTTATTATATCAATAAAAAATTATAAGTACCATTATTTTATTTTTATTAGCGTCATAAAAAACTTGTTGCTAAAAAATCCAACCCAAGAGCTCATTTTTGTTTTATTAAAAAAAAGAAGCAACCATTTTTTAGTTCAAAAAATAAGAAACTATAGTTAGGTAAAATAAGTAAATAAAATAAATATTTTTTTATAAAAATAATTAGTTCCTAATTGATCAAAAAAAAAATTAAGAAAACACTTTTTATTAAAAAAAAATTAAAATATTTTTTGGCTATTGCTTACAAGTAACTTAATTAGTTCTAATAAATTTATTGATAATTTTTTTAAAAAAAAAACATTAAAAATTATAATAAAATTTAATTGAGAATACAAATTCAATAAGTTCTAATAAAAAAATGGTATAAATATAAAAAGTTAATTTAAAAATGGATTATTCATAGGCTTCATTCAAAAAGCCCAATCTAAAGACTTGACTGAAAGGCCCAATCCAACTGGTCAGTCTAGTATTTGATCCAATGAGAGATTTTGTCCCTAGGGATATCCTTAGAAATGACAAAAAAAAATTACAGGTATTTTTGAAAAATGGCCAAACCGGATTTTTTAATGAAAAATGGCTAAACTGATTTTTTAACCTAATTTCGTGGGATTGAAACTTCTATTTTTACCCCTGAGTCATTCCCCACGTTCTATCCTATATTTGAGGAAGCCCTATTTGATTTAATTTTTTTAAAAATACTATAACAAAATTGTTTATCCTATGAATCATGCAATCAGTAGTTACAGTTTACATCTTCTCTCCTACCTATTTATATTTTTATTCCTTAATCAACAAATCATCATCATCTTTCCAATACTGAGAAGGCTATCGATCATAGGTATGTTGCCTCATATTCGTATTATTTCTTTTATTCCTATTCATTCTTTTATTCCTTAAAGTAATTTTATCTACTCTTTGCAAAATTAGATCGTTGTATTATGAGACAGTAAATGCTTCAAATATAGTATGTATGCAAGTAAATTATGAGAAATCCTTGGATTTGTGTGATGAAAAGGAGCATGCAGATTTTGGAAGGTTTTCCAATTCTTCTTGTGAATTTTGAGGTCCTCAGTTTATGATGAAATTGTGACATCAACAGGTATAATTTTTCTTTCTTCCAAGTATTTCTTTTATGTACCCTATTTTTCCTCCATAAATCATGATTTTAATTTAGTATAAGATTTCTTAATTTAAATTTTCGTGTTTTCAAATTATTCTGTTTAAATTGAATCGACACTCGAGTCAATTTTCACGTTCCATTTTATATTTGAGGAAGCCCCTATCTAAATTAATTTAAAAAAGTAATATAGTTGTGTATTCATGAATCAAGCAATCGATAGTTACAACATACATCTTCTCTCTCTTATCTATTTTATTTTCGAGTAGATTTTTTAATCAACAATTCATCTTCCACATGTTCTCAAGTCTGATCGATTTATGGCTCTCCACTTCTTTTCAACATTGCCTCATATTCATATTCTTTTTTTATTCATATCAATTATTTTATTCCCGAAACTAATTTTACCTACTCTTTGCAACATTAGATCCCTATATTTGAGACTGTAAATGCTTCAAATATAGTGTGTATGCAAGTTAAATTCTGAGAAGTTCTGTAGCTGCATGATGATTTTTCTTTCTCAATATACTGTATTTCTTTTTTGTAATCTTATTTTTCTTCCATAATCGTGATTTTAATTTAGTATAAGATTTTTTTAATTTAAATTGTTGTTTTCAAATTATTCGGTTAAGATAGATTATTATCTATCTTATCTTTTTCATTTTGAAATTCATTGATTTAATTTGACTTAAATTAATTTGTAAATTGCAGATTCTCTCCCTATTTCATAGTGCATTTTTATTTAATTATTTTTAGATTTAGATTTCTGGTCATATGCATGTGGTTCTGACTAAATTTATCTGTATACATTAATTAATTAATTAATTAATTATTATTTTTTTTAGGAAGCTGGAGATTTGAACCACAAACCTCTTGGATATTACTACAAATTTTATAGGTATGATCGTGTTGGCTTATCTGTATCCATTTATGCCTTTATTATAATTATAATTATAATAAAGAGGTTATGGGGAGAAATTTTCTCCCCCATTTTATTTATTTAAAATATATTTATTAATATTTTTTTATGTTGAATTATAAATTTAGTGCTTAAACTTTCAAGTTTGTGTAGAATAAGTCATTGAACTTATAATTTTGTGTCAAGTTGGTCCTTCACATATTCAATATTTTTTAAATTACTAAACCTATTGAACGAAAAATTAAAAGTTTAATATCCTATTAGAAATGAAACTCAATTTTATGTCTAATTATTTTGTTAGTTTTGAAAAATGTTGAATATGTATAAGAAGTTTAGGCTAATCACAATTTTTCATGTCATTATTTTAAAATTAATAAGAAAATCACAAACTATTAAATTTGGGATCAATTATTAAATTGACATGTGTCCGAAATTTAATTTGAAGACAAAGTTGGCAAATTCTAAATTATAAATTCACATGTCTTCAATATGATCATTTGACTAAATAATTAAAGTTAATTTGGTCAAAATTGAATACCATATGATATATATGAGTTAAGCTTAAACTAAACCAAAATCCAAATGGCTAGACCTAAAACCAGCAAAATCGAAGTCCAAATAGCTGGACCCAAAAGTCATCATAATCCAAATCTACACATCCTGGAAAAGCTCTATAAATAGGAGAGCTCCCTTTCATTTGAAGGGTTCAAAAAATTAAATTTCAAAAGAGACAAGAGAATCCAAGGAGACTTCACCATCAAAGAAAACAAAAGACACTCTAAACTCTTGAACATTGAACACTCCTTGGAAGATCAAAGGACTTCAAGACCTTGAAACAAAGTCTAAAAACTCTTTGAAGACCAAAAACACTTTGAGCATCATAAGACTTCAAAACTGGAAGACTTTGAAGATTAGAAGACTTTGAAGACTAAAATCTCTTCGAAAATCTAAAGACTTTGAGGATAAGTCGAAGATTCAACCTCGAGAACAAGTTGCAAAGTCCTTGAGACAATTCTGCATTTGAGAACAAGCTACAAAGCCCTCAAGAAGAATTTACATTTGAGAGAAAAAGAATTATAGGATGAGAATTAGAGATTGTGCACCTACACTCATACACATTAATACAAGTACAAGTTCATTTCACAAATTAAACTTTTCTTATGAAATCTCATGTGAACAAACACAAAATCGAAAGTTCAGGGACATGTTTGACATTTTTAAATTCAGTGATCTATTAGATTCATTTTAAAGTTGAGAGACTTATTATACACAAACATTAAAGTTCAAAGACTAAACTTGTAATTTAATCTTGTTTTTATAACTTTAGCCTTCCTAGACAAAATAAGTATCAAAACTTTTAATATATATATATATATATATGATCCACTATAGGGAGAAACTTCATCACTTTATTTTACCCATTTTTTTCTCATAATTTATTTGTAATCGTTTTTCTTTTTCATTGATTATTTTAATCCTTCAAATTAAATAACTATCAAAGTTAAAAGATAAGATTTTATATTTTAATTTTCTCAAGCGCAATGTTCTATTTGACACATAAAACCTACCTCATTCATCACCAAAGCGAGCATAGCTCAACGATAATTGACATGTATCATCGATCATGAGGTCAGAGGTTCGAATCCTCCCAACCCCAAATGTTGATATACTCAAAAAAAAAAAAAAAAAATAAAATCCAAATGGAATGCTAATGCATCTAAATATGTTAATAAAGCAATAGTTTAATGATGCGTAAGCATTCTACTGACAAATATTAATCGGTGAAAACCTAAACATATATTAGTTGAAGCATTATATCATTGACCAAAAAGGTGAGAGAATTGAATCCTCACCTCCGCACATTGTTGGATTAAAAAAAAAAAAAAAAAATTCTTAGAAGAATGTTATTGAAAAATTTTAATCCATTAGATGTAAAATTGAAAATTTCAAAACATCAAAGACCAATCCATATTTAGGCATAATTTCATATATTTATGTCTCTAATTTTTTGTAGCGTTCATGTTTTATTTTTTATTTCCTTGAACTCATACCACTATATTTAAGATTAAAAAATATTATTTTAATTGATGTAATTATATGAGGATTTTAGTTTTCAACGACATCATTGATGGTTGTGACTATTGATGCGACACGATTGAAGGTAATGGTTAGGAATGTGATGGAAAATAAGATTTAAAGATACTTTCAATCAAATAAGTGCAAGTATACACTATCGCATGTAGTAATAAAACAATGAAGTATTCCAAAGTATCGATCCCACAGAGACTAATTAAACTCAGATTTGAAGAAGAAACTGCTCTTAAGCACGAAGGTGTAGGAGTGAAATACCTAATGCAGCGAAAGAATTTCAGAGGACCAACTACTGTGTTTTAAATTAGAGGAAATACCAGTACGAAAAGCAAAATTATTTACCGCATACATCACATGAATCTATTGTAAATCTAAATTATAAACATGTTGTACAATTTATAAATTAAGATCTAATCTTAATTATCTAAAATCTACAGTGAAGAGATCATAAGAACCACTTACTATTGTTGACGACTTGACCAATTCACCAGCGCCTTTGGGATTTCTTCTCCGCAAATTCAGCAATACCTCGATCTAGAACACCACCAATAGAGATCCACTGGTATTCTCCAAGGGATGAATAATGAGGAGGCTAGTGGTAACCTTACTTTTGTGCAAGGAATTTTTGGGAGAAAAACTTTTGGGGAAAAAATTCTCTGAGAGTTTTCTGTCAGTTACACTTCTGAGAATGAAAGACTGAGAATCAGTTCACAACGCCAGAGAAACCTCCCTGGCATATAGATCGTGTGGTTATGGGGAGTGGACCAGAGACTTCATCATCCAATGACATGTATAGATTAATTAATAACTAATTGTGAATTTAATTTAATTTAAATAAAACAAAGTAAATTTAATTTATTTTATTAATTAATCAAATAACTATTAATTGATTAATTAAATAAATAGAAAAATAATTAAATAATCATTTAATTAACCATCTCATTTAAATCATATTTCTCACCTAACCTATAATTTTAATTTAATTAATTAAATCAAATTAAATAAAATAAAATAATTAATTAATTCACTAATTAATTAATCATTAAATATCATATATTTAATTTAAACAAAGTAAATTAAATTTATTTTATTAATTAATCAAATAACCATTAATTGATTAATTAAATAAATAGAAAAATAATTAAATAATCATTTAATTAACCATCTCATTTAAATCATATTTCTCACCTAACCTATAATTTTAATTTAATTAATTAAATCAAATCAAATCAAATTAAATAATTAATTAATTCACTAATTAATTAATCATTAAATATCATATATTTAATTTAATACATAATTGAATCATATTCAATTATAGTTCTCTCATATGCCAACAAGAGCATAACTTAACTGACATAAAGTTTACTGATAACCACGAGATCTGTGGTTCAAATCTTCCCACCCCATATTGTCAAAAAAAAAAAAAAAAAAAAAAAAAATTATACTTCTCTCATATAAACTATAGTTTTAACATGCATCTAAATCTCATTAATTTTAACCTATAGTTTTAATATGAACTTATTTCATATTAAAATTAATATTTGAACACCTTCAAATATTTATTTCTCCCATAAATCACTTATTGCAATTCTACAGGATGGTGCCACATGATGGGAAGTTAAACGTATGTAACTTCCCTCCCATCTGATTAAGGTATCACAAAAAGTCTGTGATGGAACTCTCTCCCACACTCTCTGAAAAAACTACTCTCTATCAATCTCTCAACCTCTCTCAAGCTTTATCGAGGAAAAATTCTCTTCTCTGTGAAAATTTCCCTGATTTCAAGAATTTAGTTCCCACAAGCTAGATCTCAAATTATTTAGAGAATAGTGGGGTTTTCAAGTGGTGGTGTCCTATGATACAATACATATTTCCCAAATTGGTGTTGTTGTGTTCGTGTCTGGCCACTTGTACGAGGGACAAGGAGATTTGCTATTTACCGTCTTCATCTAACGTAAGTCACCTTATCCCTGTAAAAGCATGCTTGACTGTAGAAATTTAGTGGAATTGTTATGTAAATTTATAGTTATTAAACATCGTGTATTGGTTTCTAAAAGGTCAATTGAATCACATAATCATACGCACTTCCACTGGGGATTTAATACCTTTACTTCTCCACTCAAGAACTTGTGTTTTTCACAGTGATTAGACCTAAACCCTAATCTTTAGAAGAGCCATCCTATCAAAGCAAGTAAAGATAGATGCTAAAAATCAAAGAAAATACTCACCTAATCTTCTGAAGAGCTATCAGCATCCTGTGCTTGAAAACGCGATCGTAATTTGCCGTGCAATTTCAGCAGTTGTTCAAATTTCTCCTTTGTCTCATAGAGCTCAAATACGGTCGTAATTGCAACACATTTTTCATTTTTTTTTTTTAAATTAACATTCTCTTATCTTTTCATTTTCTATTGTCTTTCTTGCACACTTAACCTTAAAGAATCAGAAAATTCACACAAATTAAGTATCAATAAGAGATAGAAGTTTAGTAGACTTAGAATTTTAAGCTCGATTAATTCAACTCCCAAGTGAGGCTCCAGGTAGAGGTGTTTCCTTGCAGTCAACTTAAGTACCTGATATGGAAACCCCAGCGAATTGAAATTAAGAACCCTTTGGGATATTTAATTTGAACCCTTAATTCACCAATGCTAAAACCCTAAAATCTATTCAATTTCAATCCCAAGGGCAAGATTAGATAGAGATTACTTTGATGATCAAAGACCAAGGTAAGGAGAAAGATTTGACCACTCCACAAGCAAGTTGATCCGACCTACCAGTATTAAAATTAGCACAATTAACACTAACCAGTCTTAAAATCAAAATACAAAAACAATAAATAAACGACACTTGTTGCAACGTTTAAATATAATAGAAAATAAAGCCAAATAATAATAATAATAGTAGTAATAAATTAGTAATAGACTATATAGAATAATCTCACATGTGAAAAATGAAAGAGAAAAATAAAAAATTTAATAAAGAGGAAAAAAGAAAGAGTTGATAAAGAGTTTTGGTTTTTCCAATACAAAAAAGCGTTGGAAAAAGTAGGGGTGTAAAAAATTTGGATCGGGTCGGTTGTACGGAAAAACCGACCTGACCCAACCTACGTTGGTTGTGTGGACAACCCGAACCGACTTGACCCGACCCGATCGGGTCGGGTCGGTCGGGCCAGAAATGTTCGCTCCTTATTTGGGTTAAAGACAAAACTGTGAGAGTGAGAAGCTGGGACAGAAGTGAGAGAGAGGAGGCTTGCCCGACGATGGAGTGAAGGAGAACATAGTGGACGTTCTGGGAGTGGCGGCGGAGTGAGGTTGACGACGGCTGCATGAAGAACATAGACACCGGTGAGGAGAGACGGTAAGAGAGAGTAGACGCCCGCGAGGATTGACGGAAGGAGAGAGTAGACATCGGCGGTGAGAGACGGAAAGGGAGAAATGTCATAAGAGAGGGTTTGGTTGAGAAGAAAGGTGAAGAAAGGTGGTACCCGATTCGAAGATTTAGGAGATGAAGAAGAAGAACACTGTTCTAAAAAAAAAATCAGTGAAAATGACAGGATTTCAGATTTAATCGTTGTAGCTGGCAAAGATGATTATTTCTTTTTCTTTTTTTTGAATAAAGTACAGCATGGCAGAGTAAGTACCATCATTATTTCTTTTATTTATTTTTTAATAAAGTACATTTTTCCATTTTTCATACTGACAGAGTAAGTACCATCTTAAATTTTCTGCCATAAAACCATCATTATTTCTTCTTTACTACTCCAATGGATAAAGCCAAAATACTAAACACTGTTCTAAATCAAACCGAAATGACATACTGACAATGGTTTAGGAAAAGACAAACCGAAATCGAACCGAACCGATCGATTCGGTTCGGTTTTGTCTGTAATAATCTTTAAACCCGAACCGAACCAGCCGGTTCGGTTTGGTTCTCTGGTTTGATTCGGTTTGTTACACCCCTAGGAAAAAGTCAAAATTGATGTAAACATAAAATCCCTTTGTCTTCCACGTCAAAGGAAACAAAATCAATAAAATATGTTTAAAATAATATAAAAATATACTAGAAAATTAATGACAAAAATGTAATTATTTTCTTGATATAGTATTGTTGAAGATAATTTTTGTAAGAATAAAAAACGTAGAAGACAATTGCAGATGAAAATTATCTTATAATTGAAAGTTATATAAGATATAGTTCATATGTTATTCCTCCTACCATTTACTTGTGGTTGCCCACTTGATTTTATATAATAATAATAATAAAAAAAAACCTATTATCTGACACACTCGAGTAAACAAAATAAAAAATTTCTTATACTTGAAATTTGAAAAATTTTCTTTTAAAAAAGGCAAGTTTCATGAAAGTACCACAATCGAAGAAGGAGGAAAAAAAAAGGAAAAAAAAAAAACCTTAGCATTACCATAGACAGAAGAAAATTAAACACAAACAATAAAGTAAATGCAAAAAATACACAATTCAGTCTGTCTAACAAATTGTCTAAAAAAAAAAAAAAACTCCTAACAAACAATTAGAATGGAAAAAAAAATCCTAAAACAAATGAAAATTAAGGATTTGTACCTTGAGTGTCACTGATCTTACATACAACAAAACAAAACAAAAAGAGACATTTTCACAAATTTCAAATTGACAAAAATAAAACAGAAGCAACTGTGTTGTCTCGTATGGAACAAGGAAGCGACCAAATTTATAAGCGATGGTAGCCCTCTCCAACTCTGTTCGCCCACGCTATTAGTTAAACAAACATGAAAACAAGAAGAAGAAGAGAAAAAAAAAAAAAAAAACTCAAACATGCTCACAATTATTAAAGATTGTTGGTAAATTCTAGAACATTTTTTACATAAAATTCTAAACAGTAGGAAGAGAACAAAATATGATATTATATATGAACATAGCATAGAGTCATGTGATATATAAAAAGTTTATGCATAAAATAACAACTAATAATTATTCTAAGATAACATATTAGAATGTCCATGCCTGCAACTCTGGTTTTAAGAATTGCAAAGAGGATGATGAGGCTCAGTCATCAAGAAGACCAAAAATTTCATTAATAAACAACGTACTGTACACAGCGCATAATTCCTCATTTAAACCTTGCCTGCTTGGCTATTTAGCTAAGAGACCAATCTACCCTTGAGCTTATTTAATTAAAATAAATAACTAAAAATAACTAATAAATGTAATAAAGTCATAACATCGATCCAAACATAAAAATACCTAAAAGATTCTAACAAAAAGCTCTATTTTTCATCTTCTAGTAACATTTGACATAATGTGTAGACCTTTTGTTCAATTTCCCCTCCTTGACCTTCCTTAATTGAGTTCACCACTATTTGTATGTGGGAATCAAAAGCCAATTGTAGTTGCTTGGCCCTTGAGCGTGTGATTGGTCATGGAGGTAAAACAATGATGTCTTGGTTCATATCAGTACTTCTTTCTTAGACAAGCCTTGCCTAGACAGAGGTCCCTTTTGATCAAAGCTTAAACTTCTAAGTCACCACCTACACCATATTATTATTATTTTGAATGGAAAATAAAAATGACAAAAATGAAAATATATACATCAAAGTCAAGAAGACTGTTGCCTTGTGCAAAATGATTCTAAAATATGCAAGAAAAACTCACAAACACACGTGCAAGTATACACGATCAGCAACAAGTGATAAGTATTTTTATATTGTCTCCATATGGATATTGATGCAATGAAAATTAGATTTGCCAGTAGATGAGCAAACTCATGAGAATTCAATATCTCAAAATGTTCAAACTCCAAGAAGCACTGTCAATAATCATCCCGTGCAAACATGGGCTAAGTCAGGAATTTTTAAGCCAAAGACGTTTGTTTCAACCATTACCACTTTAGTTCCAACATATTCTACCTTATATTTTGTTGCTTCAAAATATCCAAAATGGAGATGCGCTGTGTGAGGAATTCAACGCCCTTTAGGAACAAGGTACGTGGTCCTTAGTACCTCGTTTACCTTCCATGAATGTTGTGGGTTACAAATGGGTCTTTACGACCAAATATAAAACTGATGGTACTATTGCTCGATATAAAGCTCGATTGGTTGCCAAAGGATATCATCCGGTTGAAGGATTTGATTTTACTGAAACCTTTAGTCCTGTTGTAAAAAAGCCTACCTTCAGGGTTATACTAGCTCTTGATGCTCAATATGAGTGGTCTCTAACTTAATTGGATGTCAAAAATGCATTTCTATACGGTTCCTTAAAGGAGGAAGTTTATAAAGAGCAGTCCATATCATGTTTGTCGAATTCATAAAAATATTTATGGTCTAAAAAAGGCTCCTCGAGCAAGGTTCGATCGCTGATAGCACCTATGTGCTATTTAATTTCCTTTAATTTAATCTTGTTAGTTTACATTTTATGATTTTATTATTTGTTTTATAGAGAATTCGAGCACAAGAGGATAATTAGGCCATTTTGTCAAATCGACGCTAATTCAGGAAATTAAAGTAGTTTTCGAGCTATCTTGGAGTCCTCGAGATGACGAGGAAACTAAAGGACGTGACCGGAGTGACCGAGCCTCGAGATTGGAGCCAAAAGGATCAAAAAGTGCTTAATGGAATTAGACTTCCCGAGAGGGTAGCGTCGAGACGCTATAATGCAGCGTCTTGACGCCGCCTCGATTCAGGACCATAAACAGAAAGGGCTAGCGTCTTGACGCTTGCGATAGTTATAAACACTACAAGAAAATTTGTTTTTCCCGACGCACTTTCTCCCGACGCTATTAAACATGTCGGGAGAAGGACCCTTTGTCGACGCACAAAGTGCGCGTCGGCATCTTTGCCGATGCCGTTAAGATTGTGTCGGTAGAGGTCTCCTCTCTTGACGCCATTTCTAGAGGCGTCGAGAGAAGTAACACTTCTGCCAACGCATGTTAGACAACGTCGGCAGAGGTGACTTCTCCCGACGCGCTTCGAAAGGCGTCAGCAGAAGTTAATTTAAAAATTCACTCGTGAAATTTTTTCCCTCCAAACTGAGACTTCTCCCGATGCTGTTTTCAACCTGTGTCGGCAGAGGTGACTTTTGCCGACGTGCTCCAAACGATGTCGGCAGAAGTTCATTTAAAAATTCGCTGACAAAATTTTTTTTCCCTCCAAACTGGGACTTTTCTCAACGCGGTTAAAATGGCGTCGGCAGAAGTGGTCTTTGCCGACGCCATTTTAATTGCGTCGGCAAAAACTCATTAAAAGCCCTAATCACTTTTTCTTCTTCTTCATTTCGTGTTTTTCTCCTCAGCTCTCCCCTCTGCGATTTCATCTTCTTCTTCACTCTGCCATTGCCGTCTCCATCGCCGCTTGCCTTCGTCGGCACTATTTCCTTCGTCATCGTTTGCCCTCAGCCCATTTCCTCTGCGTTTCCTTCACCGTTGTAAGTAATTTCCTTGTATTTTTTTCATTTCTTTTGGTGGCTATTTTTTTTCCTTCTTTGTTCTTTGCATCTATATGTCATTGTTTTGCTTGCTCTAGATTGTGCTATTTATAGTTGTGTGTCCATTGTGTATGAGGGATTTTGTGTCAACAGAAACTTGGGGGGAGGGGATTCGGCCAAATTATGTGCAAGAGTCCGAATAAACTGATTTTAAGCCCATTTGTGTGATAAAAGGGTGATTTGGAGCTTATTTATGTGATTAATGTTTGATTTGGACACTATTTGTGTGATTAAAATTTGATTTGAAGCTATTATTGTGTGATTAAAGTGTGTTTTTTAGCCATATTGTATGATTAAAGCTTATTGTGTGGTGTGTTTTGCACTACAAGAAAAAAGTTTTTTGTCGACGCAGTTTTATGATTTAGATTTTGAGATGAACTTATTTGCTTTGGATTGTTTATTAGTACTAAAAAGGAAAAAATAAATAAATCAAAGTCATGAAGACTTTTTATTATGACTTTTTATTTAGTGTAGTTATTAAAAGTTAGGATTGGTCTTGATGTTATTGACAATGACAGAGCTTTGATTACAATTTAACTTGAGTTTTAGATGAAATGTTTTGTCCATCTGTTTGGTGGATTCTGTTGAGGGGTTGTTTTCTAACCTCTATATCCTTGTTGGGCATCTTTGAGAGGTGATTTCTCAAAGATGCCCCTTCTTTATGCTTGATTTTACTTCCGTTTTTGTTTGCCGTCGATTGAGTGTCGATTGAATTCTTTGATTAATTAAAATGTGTTGAGTTTTGATGCTAAGAGATATAGTTAATTTGGTTGATTAGGGCAAAGTTTCATTGTTGTCCAGAGACGGTGCCAAGCAAGTGAAGTATTTGATAATTTGTTTAGCGTTTGTTCACATCTTCTCTAGCGTTCTCAGCTACGGTCTTGGAATAGCAAAGGTACCTAAAATCGTCTCAACTTTTCTTCTTTTTCATTGCAAAATAAAATCAAATTACCTCAACTTTAGCTTGTTATATTAATTTTGTTTAAGCATTTGAGTTGTAAGCATGTTATTTAGATGTTCTCTGCATTGTTGGGGATTTTTGTTTAATTTCCATTTGGGTATTGGAATTTTCATACTTATTTTCATTTTAGTTATTAAAGTTGAAACATTTTATAAAGATTATTTGAGATCTAGGTCTCAAGTTTCATAAATCCAAGTTATCTGCAACATTTTGAATGTGAAGCTAAGAAGAAATAATCCAAAAGAATCGTAGTGCAAGTTATCTGTTGAATTTACATATACTTTCTGTTGAATTTACATATACTTTCTTTTCTTGAAATACTCACTATACTCGTATAAATTTTTGTAATAATTAGATTAGCAAAATCAAGTGTTGAACTCATTAACTCGTGTTTGGAGTTGGTTTGTTGTTATTCAATCCTAAAGTCATGTTGTATTCTTATAAACAATACCTACTGAAAACAAAAGACTTCAAATGTGATGTATGATTAGGGATAATAGGATAATTACTATTATCCCTAATTGTCATACTCACACCAAACAAATAAAAGGAAGCGAAGAAACATTTGTTTACTTAGTAAAGTTAGATTAATTTAGTTGTTTTGATTGTTTTAGTTCATTATAGTTCGAGGAGTTTAATATTTGTTTACTTAGTAAATCAGATTAATTTTTGTTGCTTTGATCGTTTTAGTTCATTATGTTCATATGGATTGTGTAACTTTGGAAGTTGGTTTAAAGTTTTGATTGTTTTTGTTTTTGTTTTTTTTTTTGTTAGGTTTCAATGAGTTTAATTGTGAGCATGATATAACTTCTAAGTTTAAGGTTGGATTGTTTTAGTTCTTTATAATTTGTTATAAGTTAGATGATTTAGTTGGTATATATATACTTCATTAGTGTTAGATGTCTATGAGTTAAATTTTTGGTAAATGTACATGTTTGTGTTTTTGGTTTAGGAAAAGTTACTTACCATTTTGTAACTTTGTTTTACTTAATAAAGTTAGATCAACTTGGTTGTTTTTCTTAAATTTGGTGTTTTGCTTGTATAGTTTTGTAATTTCATTAGTTAAATCTTAACTTCATTAGTTATGATTTGGATTACTGTGTTATGCGAGATCTGACTCGCTTTTATTTGGAGATTGTGGTGTTGCCCAGGTGTTACGGGGGTTGTAGTTGGGTGTTTCTAGCTATATTGAAGTACATTTCTCTTGTTTAGCAAGTCTAAAAAAATATGGGTTAGTCTTGTCTATGCCGTTATGCTGCAGAATTTTTTGGAGCATCTAGTTAATAATTCAGACTTAGGTTCAAGGGTTGGTTTTAGTGTTAGTGTAAAACATAGTTTCAAGTTGTATTTAGTATAGACTTTCGCTTCTAGCTTCTTGGATGGTTTAAATTTTAATGACTATAGATTGATTTTCTTCCTTTGATTTTTTGTAGATGATTCGATTCAACCTTGATATGGAAGGTCACATTTATATCGTTTGGAGGCCGCTACGAGCTTGTTAGATGCTTTCTGCAACTTAAGACTTTCGCTACTAATTATTAGAATTATGTGTAACAAACAATACTTTTAACTTTGTGCATTTCTTATCACTTTAGTCTTATATACTTAAATTTATAATGTATGGTTTTTATATCGTTCGAATTTAATGTATATGTGTAATTAACTTTTTAATGTATGAATTTATTTCTGAAAATCAAATTGAATGCATTTTGATTTTTATATTTTGTATCTATTTATTTTAGACTTTCAAAACAGAAAATTAGCAAAACGATAAAAATAAATAAATAAATAAATAAAGGCTCTACCGACGCCATAAGAGAGGCGTCAGCAGAGCCATTCCGTGGGCTCTCTGCAAATGCGTTGACTTACACGTCGGCAGATACCATTTCAGCCGACGCATAGTCAACGCTTCGGCAGAAATAGCCCAAGTGCATGTCTGCCGACGCGTAAGTCAACGCGTCGGCAGAAATGGCCCCCTAACACTCGTTTGGTTACGCGTTGGCAGATACGGTCTCTGCCGACTCGTTTTTTTCGACTTCTTTCCCGACTCCTAAAGACGCGTCGGGAGAACCTTTCCCGACGCGTTTTTCGATCTTTCTCGACACATAGGCGCGTCGGGAGAGAACTTAATTGTTGTAGTGAAATAAGGTTTTTTTTTTTTTTCGTTTCTTTTAGCCGCTAGGTCAAATTTTAGTCGCTTTTCTCCACATTTTCTCTGTATTCTCTTACTGTTTTCTTATTTCTTGCTGTTTAGACTTTTTAACTTTGATTCTTGCAACATTTTTCATTTATACTGTTGTTTTTATCTCAAGTATGCTAGGCTAATTTAGTTGATTGTTGGATTGGGATTCTTTTTTAGGATTGTTATGAATATTAGATGAGTTTGCTGGGATTTTATGATATTTCTGAATTGTTCTTATTGCATCCTATGATTCTTGTTTAAACAATTAGGCTTGAATGCTTATTTAAGATTTGACGTCCCTTGAATCGATTACAAGCATGATTTATCAGTTATGATCAAGGTTTAAAATGTCGATGTCGATGGAAATATCGAGGTCCCGATTTTATGGAAATGTCGATGTCGATGGAAATGTCGAGAGACATTTGGGGAAAATTTACGGAAATCATTGAAATTGATGGAAATTGTTTTAATTAATCAATGAAATTTTAATTGAGGCTTAATTATACTATAATTAACCATTTTAAATCATCATATCAAAAAACTAAGATAATATTTAAATGGAAATGTTGATTAAAACGTCGATACATGCAGGAATTTTGAAAAAAAACATATGGAAATTGATGAAAATTGTTTGAATTATTAAATTAAATTTTAATTATGGCTTAATTATATTATAATGGATCATTTTTAATCATCATATTTAATATACATATTAAAATGCTGATGAAAATGTAGAATAAGAAAAAAATCTAATGATTTTATTTTTTTGTGAAAAATTAAAATGTAGAATAAGAAAAAACCAATGAAAAACACCAATATTAAATTAATGTCCATATATTTTTTCGATCCAATATTAATGTCAGTATATTTAAAATAAAATAGTGAATAAGAAAATTACATAAAATAAAGAAATTGAAGAAAAAAAGAAGAAAGTGTTGAAAAAAGAACTAAAAACATAGAATAATATATGAAAACTTTTGTAAAAGTAATAAAATAATAAAAAGAATGAGAAAAGAGACTTAAGAGTGGATGTTGTCCCAACCAAAATAAAATCGAAATTATAAAAAAAAAGAAATGAAATTAAATAAAATCAATCTATTTTAAACTGTAGGAGAGAAGAGGATTTTTTTGTCCCACATCGACAAGGATTTGAGAATTTGAGTTGTTTAAAAGTATCATTCCTACATGCTGTAGTCGCCTCCAGTAAGTGTGGGTGATTGAAACTGCCCATTATGGGTTTTTGTTTGTGGGCCTCAGAAGTTTTATTTGACCAATGGCCTTCGAAATGTCGCTAGCCCTTCGATATTTTGCTGATGTCGTCGATAACGTCCATCTATCGTCGATAAACGAAAATTTCCCACTAGGTAGTCTAGTGTAGACTTTCGATAGACATAAGAGAAATTAAACTAATTTAATTAAAGAATTTTTTATTCCAAGTTCAATTGGTTAATTCCGGGCTTTGCATGATAAAACGGTTAATTAATTGGTAGTTTTGAGGATTTATCGGGTTGCTAATTTAATTAATTATATTTAGATTGAGGACTTATCGATCTAAGAATTAGAGGCGGCGAGCGCAATTTGAATAATTAATCGATTAGAAAATTCATGGACTATCGTGTGATCTAATCGATTAAGCACAAGCTCAGTATGTGGATTATCTGAAAAGCCAGGAAGCACTCCGAGTAATAATTCATTAGATAATTTTTAGAGCAAACGATGACTCCAATTAAATGACAATCCTAGAATAGCCCATTCCGATAGTCCCGTCTTTTCACTGTTTTTCTTTCTAATTTCTTTTGTTTAGTTTTGTTGCTTAGTGTTTGTTATTTTCGACAATTAAATTATTTTCATGCTTTTAAATTCTTGTGGTTCGTGACAAACCCCCCTCATTTATTTTCACCCATTTTTTGTGTTTTGGCGAAAATTCAAAAGTTAATTAGAAGCACTATTTCCTTGTGGACGACCCGACCACTACCTACTGCAAAGTAGCATAGAGCTGGAGTTTACAAATTTATTTGGTTACAAGAATTCAACAAACTCGTCCGATCAATTGCTTTACATCATATTTATTCACTTTGGGATTTACTCCTTCAACTTATAATCCGTCTTTATTTGTACGCTCAGTTGGATATCCTTTGACCTATCTGCTACTTTATGTCGATGAAATAATTATCACTGGACCAGATTCTTCATATCTATCAGTTTTAAAGAGGCACTTGGCCACTGAATTTCAGATATAAGATCTTGGTGCATTGAAATACTTCCTTGACTTGGAAGTTCACAACATATCAGACAATATTTTTGTTAATCAAGTTAAGTACCTCATTGAATTACTTCACATTGCAAGAATGCCCTCTGCCAAGGTATGCTTAACGCCCATGTCTACTTCAGTTGATCTACATACTTCTGCACCTTTATTCCATGATGCCACACTTTATCATCAACTGTTGGCTCTCTTCAGTATCTCACATTTACTTGACTTAACATTTTATTTACAATAAATCGAGTGAGTCAGTTCATGCATCGACCTATAGTTGTCCATTTTTCTACTGTCAAACGTATCTTACGATATCTCTCTGGGTCTAAACAACTTGGAATTATGTTTTAACGAACAAATTTGTCTCTCATTGCCTTCTGTGACTCTGATTGGGCTAGTGACACATTTGATCGACGATCAACATCAGGATTCATTGCTTTTCTTGGCTCCAATCCCATATCCTAGTCAGCCAAAAAGCAGTCTACGGTCTCACAATCATCCATCGAAGCTGAATATCAATCTCTTACAACTACAACAATAGATTTTTATTGGCTTTGTCAGCTTCTTCGTGATCTTCATGTCACTTTATCAGTTCCTCCGACTTTATTGTGTGATAATGTCTCAACTATTTCTCTTGCAAATAAACCAGTTTTTTACGCTCGCACAAAATACATTGAGATTGATTATCACTTCGTTCGTGAGAAGGTTGCTCGTAAACACATCTTTATTCGGTACATATCTTCTAAAGATCAGTTGGCAAACTTATTCACTAAACCTTTGTCATCTCAGGCATTCTTATTCTTCAAGGAAAAACTTTAGACTTCACTCCAGTCTTTAGTTTGAGGGTGTTGTGGGTGTCCAACCCACTTGTTGCACAAGCAAGAGTTTTTTTTAAAAAACTTGTGTTTATGAGCCCAATATGTCGGGTTATGTGTTTAGCCCAATTGAGGTTAAATGAGTGGACTTGTCTTGTAAGCCTAGGGTTTTTTTTTTCCTTTGATATGGGATGACCTAAGGAAGACGGCAGAAAGAAAAATACAGAAAAATACATAGAAAAACGGAGAGAAGCAGGGAGAGCAGTGCAGTTCGGATTTTCAGCGACAACGTTCACAAAGTTGTCGATTTCCGTAGTTTTAACCGTTGGATTTTGCTGAAATTTGGTCAGCTTGTTGGGGACACCTAGGGCCTCGTTTTGAACGGTTGGATCGTCGTTTGAAGCTCTGGTTTGTTCGTAATCGCTGCTGGACAGAACCTGTAAAACTGGAGATATTTTCATCTTATTTATCTCTTTTGTGTTGATCTCTTATGTATGAAAGTATTGGTGGGTTGTGAATCTTTGTATGACTGATTTGGATTATTTTTCCCTCAATTTTATCATAATAAGAGAAGGTGACAAGGGTGGACTCCTCATAAGTCCCGTGGTTTTTACTCTTCACATCGAAGGGGTTTTCCACGTATAAATCGTGCGTGTTTTTGTGTTTTTAGTATTCTGAATTTTATAGTTGATTGCTGACCGTGGTTGGTTGTTTTCTTGGTGATAAATTGGTGATTAATATGTTGTGTTTTTGGAGCACTATTAATTGGTTGATTGTCTTGGAGGTGATCCTAGTGGGTAGTTAATATACTACTTGGGTCCTATCAGTTGGTATCAGAGCCATGCCCCGGGTGTAGCCGTGTCGGGTGGAATCCTCGGGTGCCGAACAAAGAAGTTGTGTGAGCCTTGAAATAGTCATGGAGAGGTCTGTGGTTGAGCTCTGGGTAGGCGGGTATACTCCGGAGAAGAGGAGTCATCCTAGATAAGAGCAAGAACTCTCGGTAAAACGTTGAAGCCTAGAGAGTTGGACGGATAGATGACTATTTGAGCGGAGGCTCGGTGGTACTTTGTTCGAGGGGAGGATTGTGGGGAGTGCGACCAAAGTCCCACATTGGCTAGATAAGGGGGTGATCATGGGTATATAAGGGAGGACAAGTATCTCCATTGGTATGAGACCTTTTGGGGTGAACCAAAAGCAAAGCCATGAGGGCTTATGCCCAAAGTGGACAATATCATACCATTGTGGAGATATGAGTCGTGTCCGGTAGTCCCTTACAAGTGGTATCAGAGCAAGGTTTTAATTTAATCATTGTTATGGAGTCTACTAGTAGTAGTGGAGGTAGTTCAATGATTAAATTGACATTAACCAATTATTCCATTTGGAGACCGATGATGGAGGATCTGTTATATTGTAAAGATCTGTTTGATCCAATTGAAGCAACCACAGGAGCTGATGGCACCATTGTTAAACCTGCAAAACTAGAGAAAATGGAAGAGAGAGATTGGGGAAAGTTTAGAAAAACTTTGGGGACTATTAGGCAGTGGGTTGATATTAGCATTTTCAACCATGTGTCTCAAGAGTCCGACCCATATGCGTTGTGGAAGAAATTGGAAGGTCTTTATGAAAGGAAGATCGCGCATAACAAAGCTTCATTAATCAAGAGGCTTGTTAATTTGAAATTGAAGGGTGGGAAGTCTGTTTCTGAGCATTTGAGTGACTTCCAAGATATTATTAACAAGTTGACTACTATGAAGATTGTTCTTGATGATGAATTGCAAGCTTTGTTCTTGTTGAGTTCTTTGCCAGACAGTTGGAAAACTTTGGTTGTGACTATTAGTAACTCTGCTCCAGAAGGTGTTTTGTCTTTGAATGTTATTAAAGAAAGCATGTTCAATGAAGAGATAAGAAGAAAGGAGATGGGAGTTGATAATTCACATGCTCTTGTTGTTGAGAATCGTGGAAGAAACAAGAGTAGGGGACCCAAAGGTCGTGGTAACTCAAAAGGGAGGTCCAAGTCTAGAGCCAAAGAGACTAGGACATGTCATTACTACAACAAGCCTGACCATATAAAAAAGTTTTGCTACCGATGGAAGAAAGAACAAGGTAAGAAGCAAGACTCACAAAAAGAGGGAGATGATAGAAATACTGCAGCAATCACTTCTAAGAGTGATGATGATGTCACCTTGATTTGTGCAACTAGTGAGTGTCATCATGTAGAGAGTTCAAATACAGAGTGGCTGATAGATTCAGGTGCTTCATACCATTGTGTTCCCAAAAGGGAGTATTTCATGAACTATCAATCTGGTGATTTTGGTAGTGTGAAGATGGGAAACCAGAGCTCAACTAGCATTGTTGGGTTAGGTGATATTCGTGTGAAGACAAGTGTTGGGTGCATGCTTACATTAAAGAATGTGCGCCATATTCCTGATTTACGCTTTAACTTGTTGTCTGCAAATGTTCTTGATCAAGAAGGATTTCGACATACCTTTGTAGATGGTAAATGGAAATTGTCTAAGAGTTCAATAACAGTTGCTCGTGGTGAGTTGTGTTGCTCTTTGTATAAAACATACTTGAGTGTATGTTCTTCTGAGCTGAATGCAGTTGAAGAAAAGAATTCTCCTAACTTGTGGCATCGAAGGCTAGGACATATGAGTGACAAGGGGATTAAACTGTTGGCAGGTAAATCTCTTATCCATGTTGATAAAACAGTTCCTCTTGACCCTTGTGATCATTGTTTGGCAGGCAAGCAGCATAGAGTTTCTTTTTCTGGGAAGTCCATCAAAAGGCAAGGAAAGTTGGAGTTAGTTCACTCCGATGTTTGTGGTCCTATTGAGGTTGAGTCTCTTGGTGGCAATAGATATTTTGTCACTTTCATTGATGATGCTACTCGGAGAACTTGGGTGTATATGTTGAAGACAAAAAGGCAAGTGTTCGAGATTTTCAAAAAGTTTCATGCCATGGTAGAAAGGGAGACCGAAAGAAAGTTGAAGCGTCTTCGATCTGACAATGGTGGTGAGTATACTTCGAATGAGTTTAGGTATTATTGTTCACAACATGGCATTAGACATGAGAAGACAGAGCCCGGCACACCACAACACAATGGAGTTGCTGTGAGGATGAACAGAACCATTGTAGAGAAGGTGAGATGCATCCTTAGAATGTCTAATCTTCCTAAGACATTTTGGGCTGAAGCAGTGCAATGTGCCGTGTATTTGATTAATCGATCTCCATCGGTTCCTCTTGGTCTAGACATTCCAGAGAGAGCATGGAAGGGACGTGATCCTACTTATTCACATCTGAGAGTCTTTGGCAGCAAGGCATACATGCATGTGCCTAAAGAACAGAGGTCAAAGCTTGATTCGAAGACCAATCCGTGTGTATTTGTTGGGTATGGGGATGAAGAGTATGATTACAGGCTCTACGATCCAGAAAAGAAGAAGGTACTGAGAAGCAGAGATGTAGTATTCTTTGAGCACGAGAAGGGTGCAGATCTTCTGAGTACAAGGTACACTTCTACTTCAGAGTTGTTTCTTGATACTACTAATGATTCTACCTCTATTCCCTCTGTTATTCAGCCAACAAATGAGAATGTTGAAGATGTACTTGATGATGTACACGATGATGTTGGTGAGATACAACCTGATGGTAATGTACCAGATCATGTTGATGATGATAATCTTGACGAGTCTTCGTCTGATGAAGAAATCCATGAGGAAGATGTACATGAGGAAGTGATTCATGAAAAAGTTCATGAGCAGGGGGAGAAACCTACCCCTCAAGTGGAGGATACACAGGTTCGAAGGTCCACCAGAGAGCGTAAACCTTCAACAAGATATCCAAGCTCAGAGTTCATTCTAGTTAGTGAAGATGGAGAGCCAGAGAACTATCAAGAGGTCTTGTCTCATGATGAAAAAGACCAGTGGCTAGATGCAATGAAGGAATAGATGAATTCCCTGAAAAAGAATGAAACCTATGAGCTAGTGAAACCTCCAAAGGGCAAGAAAGTCTTGAGAAATAGATGGGTTTTCAAGTACAAGAAGAATGGTGAGAAGATAGTGAAGCTCAAAGCCAGATTAGTGGTAAAGGGATGCAACTAGAAAAAGGGCATTGACTTTGATGAGATCTTCTCTCCAGTGGTCAAAATGACATCTATCAGAACAGTGTTGGGTTTAGCAGCAAGTTTTGATCTTGAGTTGGAGCAACTTGATGTAAAAACTGCTTTTTTACATGGTGACTTGCATGAAGAGATCTACATGGAGCAACCTGAAGGATTTGAAGAAAAAGGGAAAGATAAACTTGTTTGCAAGTTGAAGAAGAGTCTTTATGGGCTTAGACAGGCACCAAGGCAGTGGTACAAGAAATTTGATTCGTTTATGGTAAGCAATGGTTATAAACGAACTACAGCTGATTCTTGTGTGTATTTTAGAAAGTTCCCTGGAGGTAACTTCATCATTCTTCTTCTATATGTAGATGATATGTTGATAGTTGGACATGATGCAAATATGATTCAAAGTTTGAAGAAAGACTTGTCCAAGTCATTTGACATGAAAGATTTAGGTCTTGCAAAGCAAATTTTAGGCATGGAGATTGCTCGTGACAGGAAAGCTGGGAAATTATGGTTATCCCAGGAGAAGTATATTGAACGGGTGCTTGAAAAGTTCAATATGAAGCATGCTAAGCCTGTTAGTACACCGCTAGCAACTCATTTCAAGCTAAGTAAGACAGCTTGTCCTACAACAGAGAAGGAGAAAGAAGTTATGTCATCCATTCCTTACTCTTCTGCTGTTGGTTCTTTGATGTATGCTATGGTGTGTACTAGACCTGATATTACACATGCAGTTGGTTTAGTGAGTCGTTTCTTATTCAATCCAGGTAAGACTCATTGGGAAGTAGTGAAGTGGATTTTCAGATACTTGCGGGGCACCTCCAAATTGAGTTTGTGTTATGGAGGTGGAAAACCTATACTTGAAGGCTATACTAATGCAGACATGGCAGGTGATTTTGATAATAGAAAGTCTACCTCAGGTTATGTGTTTACATTCTCAGGGGGAGCCATCTCATGGCAATCCAAGCTACAAAAATGTGTAGCATTGTCCACAACTGAGGCAGAGTATATTGCAGCAGTGGAAGCAAGCAAGGAAATGTTATGGCTTAAAAGGTTTCTTCAAGAGTTGGGTTTGAAGCAACATGAGTATGTAGTATTCTGTGATAGTCAGAGTGCTATGGATTTGAGCAAGAATTCGATGTATCATGCTCGCACCAAACACATTGACATTAGATATCATTGGTTGCGATATGTGATTGAAGAGAAGAGAATGAAACTGAAGAAAGTCCACACTGACAAGAATAGTGCAGATATGTTAACTAAAGTAGTTCCCGGAAGCAAGATCGAGCTTTGTAGTAAGCTTGTCGGGATGAGGTTCAAGTGATCATGGATGTGATTGTGTCTTCCCCGTGATGGGTTGGAGGGGGAGATCGGCATATTAGAAAATATTACTCCTCAATTGTTGCCTTAATTTATATGCCTTTGATTGTAAATTATTTGTTGTATTATTGTCGTACATTTTTCCTTGTTTATCTCCTCACTCGTGTATAAAGTATTCTTCCTCCAAGTAATGAGAAGATAAGTCAATTACACATTTTCTACCTTTGTGTATTTCATTAATATATACCTAATATTTTTTTTAGTTCAACAAGTGGGGGTGGGATCAAACCATCAATCTTTAGGATGATAATTGGTGTCTTATTCATTAAGTTGTGTTCGAATTGACATTATTTTTCATTTATCATCCCTTCTATGATTGGTTTTTTTTATAATATAAATTTCCATTATCTACTGTTAACTCAACATTATTTGTTTGTTTTTTTTATTATTTTCAAACTTTGTTTTTTTTTTTAATCTTTTTTTTGAAAAATTATTTTTTTAATCAAACAAAACTTTTCATAATATTTCCATTGATATTTTATAAATATTTGTGTTTTGTTGATATTTGTAAGAGGTTATTTGGCTCAAGGAGTTGAAGTTATGAAATGTGGAGTTGTTTTGTCTGAAGAGTTTTAAAGTCTAAAGAGTTATGAAATTTGTGTCTGAGGTGCAGAGTTGTTTAGTTTGGAGTTGGGAAGTTTGTGTTTTGAGAGCAGAACTGTTTAACCTGGAGTTATTAAGTCTATATTTGGGGTGTAGAGTTGTGAAGACTGGATTTATAAGGGTTTTTTTTTGTGTAATTTTGTATTATAATTTTTCCAAATTTAATTAATAAAGATGTTTGTAAAATTGAGATTTTATCTTATATTACTTTAGGTATATTTTACAATTTTCTTTAATAATTCATTTCATTGTTTACTTAGATTTTTTTTTAAAAAAATATTGAAATCTGATCGTAATTGTAAAATACAATAAAACAACACCGAAAAAAATGAGCGAACTTATTTTTATTTTTTTAATCAAAATTTCTACTTACATAAAATTGTAAAATATACATAAATAATATAACATAAAATCTCAATTTTACAATTGCAGGGAACAAATCTTTATTAATTAAATTTGGAAAAATATTAATAAAAAAATTGTACAAAAAAATAAATAAAAGTCCACATAAACCTCACAATCTACCACCCAAATCTTTATTAATCAAGAATTCTAGGCTTAATAACTCGAGGTTAAACAACTTTTCTATGCAAATTCAAGCTTCTTGACTCTGGACTAAACAATTATGCACCCTGAATATATTATAGAGAGTTAGAGTAGGAGTTAATAAGTTAGTGGATCCCACAATTTCATTTAAAATAATTTCCTTGGACTATACAGAGTTGGGTGGAGCACTCACTACAATTACACTTTATTATTTATGTTAGAAAAATAAGTTCTTTTGGAATACTTTCATATAAGTCTTACCCTATCTCTCCCACACACACACTAATTATATATAAATAAATCATGTTTGGATTGAAGTAAGATTTGAAAATACTTAAAATAATAAACATTTTATAAGATAAAAATGTGGTTGTCCCACATAACTAAGATAACTTGATCATGTGGTAAAGTTAATATACATTAAGGGTTGGAGACCTCATCCTAATGACATGATAGACTTTGTAGACATGTCTTTGGCAAGAGTGGTAGTGAACTAGAGCCTATGAGATGTCTCTAACCTATGATAATAATCATGGACAGGCTGTCCTTTAGCATGTGTGGGTTGTGACGTATCACAGGACCCCAAAATTTAAGGGCCCCAAATTGAAAAAGTTGCTTAACCCAAAAAAAAAAAAATCTTTAGTGGCTGGCGTGCATGCCTCGGGAACAAACTGAAGTTGACCAAACTTTTCTCCCTTCATCAACTCCTCACCTCTTCATTTCTCTCTCCTCCTCAACCAAGCAAAGCTCTTCCAATTCCTGGCTAAATTAAACATCAAACCTTTTAATTTTCTCATTTATCAACTTAGAAATTAAATTTTAATCATTGATAGCGATTGAGAATGATATTTTCGAGAGAGTTGACTATAAAGAGTTGATCGACGATTTTGCTTCAAAGAAAGTTCGGAGGATGACCCATTTTTAAATAAAATATCACTGTTATATAATTGCTTGGTCACATTTCCTTAGTTTCATATATTTTGTTTTTATTATTTTTTTCCATAAGAAATAATTGTATAATACGATGAATTTTGATATTTTACAGTTTTTTCTTTGTTATAAAATATTTTAGGGTCTCATTTTGAGAAGTATCACATGACCCCATCTCATTTGGGACGGGCCTGATCATATAAGACTAAATAATAGAGAGTCAATAAAATTCAACTAGGTCCAAAAAGCTTAGATGGGCATGAGGTTATAATTTGCATTTATATCCTACAATTGACTATCGTATATTTTAAATTGTTGATTTTGTTTATTTTTTAATTAGGAAACTTTAAGTCACCTTGAAAGTTCTATTCCCTAAGAACTTTATAATGGGAATTGTACACACACATATTATTTATTCATGCTCTTGAAATTTCTCCCACAACTACTGCAGAATAAAAGAAAGGAAAAAAAAAATCTTTCTTCACATCGCCTATCTCACTTTGGTGAAAAACCTACAAGGGAGAAAAAAGTTGTTCCCTCCATTTTCTTTCCTATGAAGTGTACATGCTCAAGAGAGAAAGAGAGAGGTGGTGAAGAATCTTTTACTCATATTGGAATAGTATGAAACTATTTGTCTATTAAAGAAAGCAACCACTAGACATATATAATATTATAAGGCACTGTGTGTAGACCTTTAATAGGACAATATATAGGGGTTGTTTGGGGCACTGAATAGGTTATAATAACCCCCTTTATTATAACCTATTCAGTGTTTGGGGCATCAACAAAAATAAATGGTGAGGTGGGTTATTTTTATCCCCAATTATTTTATCAATTCTCTACAGTAACCATCATTCAACCCACCCGATTATTCTATCCATTTTCTACAGTAACTCTCTCATCTCTTCTTCCATGCGACTCCTTGACTTTTCCGACGACCGCCGGTCGCCGTCGGCCGGCGACTTTTCCGACGGCCGCCGACCACTTTTCCGACGACTTTTCCGGCGATTGCCGACGACTTTTCCGACAACCTTTTTTTTTCGTTTTTTTTCATATTTCTTCTCATTTTCATTTTGAAAAATATAAAAAATGAAAATAAAGAAAAAAAAAGAAGAAGAAAAGAAAGAAAACGAGGAAAAAAAATTTGGTCGTCGAAAAATTTGTCGGCAACCGCCGGAAAAGTCATTGAAAACGTCCGACCACTTTTCCGACGATCGTCGACGACTTTTCCGGCAATCTTTTTTTTTCCCCTTATTTTTCCTTTTTTTTTTTCATATTTCTTCTCATTTTCATTTTGAAAAATATAAAAAATGAAATTAAAGAAAAAAAAAAGAAGAAAAAGAAAGAAAACGAGGAAAAAATATTTGGTCGTCGAAAAATTTGTCGGCAACCGTCGGAAAAGTCGTTGAAAACGTCGCTGACATTAGGGTTAGAGGAAGAAGAAAATGATGATGGAGTTTGAGGTTGAGGAAGAAGATGGAGATGATGATGGAAATGGAGGAAGAAGATGATGAAGATGAAGATGGAAATGGAAATGGAGGAATAAGATGAAGATGAAAATGGAAATGGAGGAAGAAGATAAAGATGGAGGAAGAAAATGAAAAAGAAGGAAAAAAGAAAAGGAAAAAAAAATACTAGGTTTAGTTGATTTAATACCTTCTGGACGAACACAGTTGACCCACCACTCCTCGACCAATGTGCTGCTTCACAATTATCTTTGCTTTCAAGAATTTTCTATCTATCTTTTTCAAAAAAAAAAAAAAAAAAAGAATTTTCTATCTATCTTTTGTACTCATATATTTCTAGGAAAAAATATTTTTGTGTCACCATGGTCGTGGCCCATAGAAGACAATATTATCTCCCAGATGTATTTTTTTTGTGCAACTTTAGGAAATTAAATACTAGGTTGTCTTTCTACATATTTATACTAGGGAATTAAATATAAATATTGGAAAATCATATTTGTTCCATTTCTGTATTTTTAACGTAAAAATGGTAAATGCTTATTTTCAACGTAAGCATTTACCATTTTTACGTTGAAAATACAGAAATGAAACAAATATGGTTTTCCAATATGAAATCATAAAATGACTTCTTTTGTGAAAAAAATCATGACCCTAAAACAAAGAAAATCAACTCTTAGCTTAGGTTATTTATGTTTCCTTTTAAGTTAAACACATCATTTAACCCGTATACCCAATACTTTATTTTTTTTACAACTGAATCCAAACAATTTTTTATTGATATTTGCAAAATATAATATTTGACATACAAAGTTGTATGAGGAAAAAAAAAGTCAAGAAAAAACAGTCAACCTGAACCTTTGATTCAGAATCTCATGTTAAACAGATCAGCACCCCAAACACAGACTATTTTAACCCAGACTAAAATAATCTGCATCCCAAACATAGATTATTTTATCCCAGACTAAAATAATTTGCACCCCAAACACATATTATTTTATCCCAGACTATAATAATCTGCACCCCAAGCACAGATTATTATAACCCCCAGACTATTATAATCCCCAGATTATTATAACCACCAGATATTATAACCAATTCAGCGCCCCAAACAACCCCATAATATAAAAGAAGTGCATACAAATAAGAGAAATAACCCATAAGAAAATGAGTAAAAATAACAATCTATTATCCCCCTACAAACAAAGCTGGACAACCATGGACTGTGATCTTGGTTTGAAAAGTCTGAAAATGGGTAGTACTCAGTGACTTAGTTATAATGTCAAAAAGTTGATCATTAGAGGAGACATGACGAACTAAAAGTTGTTGGTGTGAAACTCGTTCCCAAATAAAATGATGATCAATTTCAATGTGTTTAGATCGATTATGAAGCACAAATTAGCCGCCAAATAAGTAGAACTAATATTATCACATAAAAGGAGAGGCGAAGAGGAAGGAAACCCAAGTTCAAACAAAACAATTGAATCCAAACCAACTTTATTGTGGCATTAGACATACCTCTATACTCAGATTCAACACTGGAGCGTGAAAGAACTTTTTGTTTGGCTGATTACCAGAAGATCAAATTGTTTCCAAGGAACACACAATAGCCACTGGTACTACGTCGATCATCTGGACAACTAATCCAGTCAACATCAACGTAACAAACTAAGGACTAATGACCAAAATTCTTAAAAGAAATACCGAGAGAAAGAGTTGTCTTCAAATACCGAAGTATTCTTTTGACATCATGGTGTAAACCAAGGAGTGAAAAATAAACTTCACAATTGAACTTCCTTTGGAATAATACAAGGCTGAATATTTATACAACTTATGGGTAGTTAACAACCCTCAACCAAGAATCCAAGATAACTAACTAACTAAATTACAAAAATAATAATCCAGTAAAACAAAACAGAAAATAAAAGAATAACCCAAGGCTTTTATTAAAAAGCCTACATCAGATTGCCCTCTCCTTAAAAGAAAACTCGTCCTCGAGTTACAATCAAAATTCAAGTGGCCAAAGTGAATGAATCAGGAGCAAACATATTCAAAGATATCCGCCACATTGAAGATAGGCTTGATGCGTAAGTCATCAGGAAGCTCAATGTGATAGGCATTGTCCCCATAGCATTTAAGGATTCGAAATGGTCCAAACTTCCGAGGATGAAGCTTATTATGAGTCCCTTTAGGGAATCTAGACTTCCGCAAATGAATCATAACTAAATCTCCTTCTTTAAACTCCTTAGGACGGCGATGCACATCTGCTGCACCTTTATAGTTAGCATTAGATTGAAGAAGATGATCCATGACTTCCTTATGAAGCTCCACAATACGTTCAGCCATATAGTCAGCCTTCTGATTAAAATCAACAGTAGAAGGAATATTAGCTAGATCTAAAGTTAACAGAGGAGTTTTAGTGTAAACGATTTCAAATGGACACTTCTCAGTCGAGCGATTCTTCATGTTGTTGAAAGCAAATTCTGCTTGTACAAGAACAAGGTCCCGTTGTTTAGGCTTGTCACCAGCAAGGCATCAGATGAGATTGCCAAGTGTACGATTTGTGACTTCCGTTTGTCCATCCGTTTGAGGATGACTTGTGGTACTAAATTTTAAAGTAGTATCAAATTTCTTCCAAAGGGTTCTCCAAAAATATCCAAGGAACTTAACATCCCTATCAGAAACTATGTTTTTTGGTACCCCATGAAGATAGACTACATCTTTAAAAAATAGGTTTGCTATATACACAGCATCAAATGTCTTCTTACAAGGTAAAAAGTGAGACATTTTGCTGAATCAGTCAACAACCACAAGTACAGAGTCAAAACCATGTTGTGTTCGAGGTAAACCAAGGACAAAGTCCATGGATAAATCTTCCCATATTGAATTAGGTATTGGAAGAGGTGCATATAAAGTATTTTGTCCTTGTCCTTTACCCGTTTGACATATGAAACATCTTTGAACAAAATTGTATACATCCTTACGTAACTGTGGCCAAAAGAATCGGTTAGATAATAATTCCAAGGTTTTATCCCTACCAAAGTGTCCTGCCAAACCTCCTGCATGGGCATCTTTAATCAATTTTTCTCTTAAAGAAGTATGAGGAATACATAACCTATTTGCTTTGAACAAAAAACCATCAGCAAGATGAAAATCATTACAATTAACATGTAAATTACAATATTGCCAAATTTCATGGAAATCACAATCAGTTTCATAAAGTTGTGGCAAGGAATCAAAAGCAACAATTTCTCCTTTGAGTAGTGTGAGTAGTGTTGTTTTTCTACTTAAAGCATCTGCTGCCTTATTAGTATGGCTAGCCTTGTGTTTAATAAGAAAATCAAAACGTTGTATAAAGGTCAACCATCTAGCATGCATTCAACTAATTATTTTTTGAGTTTGTAAACATTTTAAAGAATAATGGTCAGTGAAAAGTATGAACTCCTTTCCCAAAAGATAATGTTCCCATTGTTTAAGAGCACGAATTAAAGAATATAATTCTTGATCGTATGTGCTCCATTTTTGACGAGAATCACTAAGTTTTTCACTAAAATATTCAATGGGATGGCCATTTTGGGAGAGAACAACCCCTATTCCAACGCCCGAAGCATCTATTGCCATTTCAAAGGTTTTATTAAAATCAGGAAGCGCTAGGACTGGAGTAGTACTAAGTTTTGTTTTCAGTGTATAAAAACTATCAGTTTGGACTTTATCCCATTGAAACTTGCCCTCTTTTAGACATTCTGTAAGAGGGGCAGCTAGGGAGCTGAAATTCTTTATAAATTTTCATTAAAAGGATGCAAGACCAAGGAAACATTGAATTTCTTTGACTGTTTTGGGTACAGGCCACTCTTGTATGGCTTGAACTTTAGATGAATCTACTGAAATACCATGTTTATTGATTATAAAGCCAAGAAAGTGAATTTCAGAAGTCATGAAGGAACATTTCTTAAGATTAATGTAAAGTGTATGCTTGTAAAGTGTTTCAAAAAGTTTTCTAAGGTGAAAAAGATGTTCTTCGTTAGTTTTGTTGTAAATTAAAATGTCATTGGTGCGGCAGAGGCTGAATGATGGATGTGAGTTAAGATGATAAATAATAATAAAGATAAATTCAGCCAACCTTAGTGCAAGTATACACTATCGCACGTAGTAATAAAAACCTTAAAAGTATTCCAAGAGTATCGATCCCACGAGGACTAAATTGGAAATTCAGATTTGATGAAGAAACTGCTCAACTGATTGCTTAAAAATAGGTAACCAAAGAAATGATTGATGATTGATCTTTAGAAAAATAAATATCACAAGTAAACGAATAAAGAATAACAATAATAAATAAAACGAGGTATTCAATATGGATTCATCCCAAATGCAATAACCTTAATCATGGATTATTCAACTTAAGCCTATTCACTACATTGGGTCAGATTTAACTTCTATTTGGCCTTGCTCCCAAGAACCGTTAGAAGGCTAAGCGAGTACCGTTATGCACATTTCTATGACTCGACTCCAACATAGATAATTCACGAATGCAATCTATAACCCTATAGTTGATATAGGGTGCCTTAGGCAGCTTGCCTTATACCACCGAACAATCTCTTTCGAGCTTTTTCTCCTATATCACCTTTATGAGAACCGATATTGTCTGTCCCTTTCGAGATCAAACTCACATAGCATGCAAAGTCTAAGTGATCAATTTAAACTCAGCAAGATCAGAATGATATTCAATAAAGAATGACATGCATTGAACAATACTTAAGCAAATAAAACACTTTCAAGCTATTGAACCATAAGGGAACTCACCATATTGAACCCCTCAATGGAATTTAGCTACTCATGGTGAGATAAAGTGCAAATGAATACCTTTTCAT
The DNA here is from genome assembly GCA_017139565.1 of Luffa aegyptiaca. NCBI lineage: Eukaryota > Viridiplantae > Streptophyta > Magnoliopsida > Cucurbitales > Cucurbitaceae > Luffa > Luffa aegyptiaca. The sequence continues at coordinate 40,180,678 of CM029405.1, read as the reverse complement.
TGAAAATAAGATGTAAAGAATACATATAAATGAAAAGTAACAAAAGTTGGAAATAATGACAGTTGCTAAATACTAGGATTTTTTTTCTATTTTATCCAATCCTTCTAGAGTTCGCTCGACACTCCACTCTCTCGCTTTTACAAAGTGGGAATGGGTGAAATGTAGGTGTTAATATCACACATGCGGAAGCAATTTTGGATCTTAGGCACACAATTTGATCAATTTAATCCTTTAAGTCATGTTGTTCATAAGAAAAAAAAATGGAGTAATAAGTTACCTACCTCTTGAAACTCCCAATTCGTATAATCTAATGCTTTATAATTCACACGAATGGCTTTTGGACAACCACTTGGATCTTCTCTACCATCCTCAGGCCTTGGAACGGATTGTGGGATCCTCAATTGATAGGAGTTGGAAAGGAAAGCTTATGGGTGTAAACAAGCTTGAGAGTATGAACATGGAAGTTCTTGGGAGAATTTTGGCAGCATTTTAGGTTGAAGAAATACACTAATTCTCATTAGCTTATTCTCTATATATAGAGGAAAATCATGCTCAAGAATTGCACAAAAAATTGACAACAAATAGGGATCATTTTGAGTCACAAGATTAGGTGGTGCAATAAGGCTAATTACAAATGATTAGTCATTAAGCACCACCTCCAAAATTTGCTAACTTCTGAATTTCTTTTAAATTAAAAATTTGCAAATAAAATTATGAATAATCCCACTTTCTTTTATTTTTATTTTTATTTTAATTTAAATATCATTTATTTAATTAAAATAAAATTATTTAATTTAATATCTCATATTAAATTAATACCATTTGTGCAATCTTGGTTTCTTTCTCCCAACGAATTTTCTCGAACATGAATCTCTATTCACGTATTTAATATTTAAATCATATTTAAATATATAATTCTCATTTTAAGTTTAATTCATAATTAAACTTAATATGTCGTTAAATATCGTATATAAGCGACTTTTGTATCCTTTTCCGAATTTGAACGTTTCAAATATTAACCTATCATATTGTTCCAAGTTTTATTCCTATTGAGCTAGTAGAGAGACCTAATGGACCTACAGATCATGGGCTCCAACGAAATGATGATAACCGATTAATCTCATTAACCTAGTCATTCATCATTCGTTAGCTTCCGGGACACTCCACTATAGCCCGTAGCTGCACTCCCCTCACTGTAGATATATTTCTTGTCCACTTTAGATAACCATGATTAGTAAGTCGACCTTTCGTCGGTTGTTCATAACTAGAGCTAGGTCAAATGTCCGTTTTACCCCTATAGTTACATCTTGTTCCTTAAGTTCCACTGATCCTCTAATGAACAACTAGTTCGCGATACAATCACTGAACCAAGTCCCTCTCAAGGATATGAGAGGGCGGGGTCCCTTTGTTCAAGACTCGGAGTCAGCACTTAAGAGAACAACCTTTACTAACCCTAAAACGGGTAGCAGTGAATTCCATCTTGCAAAGCTATGTCCCCAGCTATCCATTTAGTCTTATCCCCAAAATGGTAGGCTTATTGAGTCGACGATGTTTGGCCACTCTCACCCATGCAAATCAAAGGATAATCCTAAATAAACAGGAGTTCATAGTTAGCTCAGGATTAAGATCGAGTTACCTAGGTTATATGTATGAGATGTTTAGTTTCAACAGTAAACGGTGTTGTAAAGTGAAAGTGACTTATCTCCTGGTCTGATCTCTATGCAAACTCTTTGCATAGGACGCCCTCACTCATATGTCTTATACATGAACGATTAGGATCACATCGTTCTTCTTTAATGAACAAAGCGAGTCGCGCCAATAGTGTCCCCAAGATTAAGGTACCCAACCATATCCATATACTATAGATCGTTTAGACTATTTACTTGAACTTGATCCATACTTATGACACACATAAACTTCAAGTATACATAATATAGCCATGGGTTCTTAGTTTATTGGATTTGTGGTTATATTTAGGCAAAACAAATATATAGAAATAATACTTCATTGAAGCAAGTCAAATGTTACATTTACTATCTACGAGTTTTAGGGCATAAAACCCAACAAAAATCCCTACAAACCCTAAGGTTTGATGTCAAACTAAGGTTAGAATTTAGTCATCTAAGAAGGACCTCGGGCATCTCTACTCATAGGCGTCAACTAGGGTTCTGTCACCACCCTCTTCATCCCAATGAGTTTTGCTTGAATTTAACTTCGAATCACGAGCTTATATAGTGTTGGAAGTGGTTGAGGAGTTGTGAAATAGGTGCTGGTAGGTAGCCCAGACGAATTCGGGGTCAAAACAGTCGGTTAGGTGTGCAATAGTCTCGTTCAAAATGACCCGCGATAGACTCGGAACTACCTCTGTTTTTCCAGAAATGCGGTCGCATTTCATTTTGCCTTCCCAGAAATGCGGTCGCATTTTTGGGCAAATTCCAGCTTCCTCTGCTTTTTCTGCACAGCAACAAACTCAGTCAAATTCCCATCAAATTGAGTCTTTTTTTAGCATAAATAAGCATAATTTGACAAATGTGACTCTCAACTTCCTAACTAATCAACTTCCTAACTAATCAACTTTAACATATTTTGAGCTCGGAAACAGTAAAATTGATCTAAAACATATAATTTTGACAAGATAATGAGCTAAATATAAGGGTAAAATAGGTATATTTTTTACCCTTATTAGTCATCAAAGTATACTACAATAAAATTGTTTAAGAATGGTTGCAAAACCTGGTTCATCAATCTCATAAAGGTGCTAGGCGCGTTGGATAGACTGATAGCGAGCATAGCTAGCTATTTTTCCCTTATTAATTTAGCTAGTCTTTGATAATTAATTGGCCAAATTTATGCATTTTAGTGCTTTATTTGTAGGAATCATGTTTTGGAGTTAAATCGAGAAATTGGAGCTAATTGGGTGTTCGGGATGCGAAAAGGAGCCAAGGGAACGAAGATAACCGAAGTTGGAAGCCTATTGGAGTTGCAATCCGCAGACCAACGTCGAGACCCTTGGTTCTGGGCGTCTCGACGCTGGTGCTTTCCTCTTTTGAATCAGGCGTCAAAAGGTCACAGCGTCGCGACGCTCTCGGTAATTTCCTTTACAGAATGCTCGGTAGAGCGACAGCGTCGCGACGCTGTAGACTTTTTCTCTATAAATAGAATGCGATTAGGGCTAATTGGGGGACTTCTTTTGATGCAATTTTGGCCTAAAACTCGACTGAAAACCCTCTGTGGAAGCTGAAGCAAGTGGAGAGGAGCGAGATTGAAGACTTTGTTTGTGGAGATCGTGACGGGGACGTGCGGTCTTGGCTACTTAGTGTTTAATCTTCTTTCCCTCTTACTTTAGTTAGTTTTAATGGCTGTTTTAGACTCTTGCTATATCATAACGCGTTGTATGATTAGCTAAGTTTTTAATCTTAGGGATTGATGTAGCCGTTGGGCAATTGTGGATTGATATTATGGATGTTTGCTATGATTTCATTTATGCATAACGTATTCTTTAATGCTTTCAATTTACCGGCCATGAATTGAATGATGTTTGTGTCTAAGTCTAACTCGGGAGAGAGGATTTAGCTTAGAAATCGTAATGCAAGACTAGGATTAATCTTGAGATTGGGAGATAATAGATAATTCTAGAAATCGTTAAAAAGGTTACCCTTAATGCCTTGCATGTTAAATGAATTTAGATAGGGATATTGGATTCATTGCATGTGAGAGAATCATGTATGCTCGGGAGAGATATGTGTGAGTTTAGTATTCCAATATTTATGAATCATAGCATGTTAATTATCCATTAATTAATCCATAATCTCAATTGGTGAAATCAACTCCCTAAGAAATTTGCCATCAATTGATTGTCACACCTTTTTACTTTTGTTAATTTTTCATTCTTTGCCACTAAGTTTAATTCCCTAGATAAAATTGGATTAGAGTATTTACGGTAGTTAAATTGATTAGAAACCCAATCAAGAGGACGACATTCAAAATTAAATTTCACTATATTATAACTTGGATCGTACACTTGCGGTTAGCAAATCGTGCATCATAGACCAAATGGCATAACAAGCCATCCAAAGAGTCCTTCGTTTGTCTTGAAAGTAGTCTTCCATTCATCTCTTGGGCGGATTCGAATTTGATGATATCCACTTTTTAAATCAATCTTGGAAAAAACTTGAGGGCCTCCTAGTTGGTCCAAAAGATCAGATAAACATGGAATTGGGAACCGATATTTAATGGTAATCTTGTTGATAGCTCGACTATCCATGCACATTCTCCAAGATCCATCCTTTTTAGGTGTTAGGAGTGCTGGAACAGCACATGGGCTTAAGCTAGGTCTAATGTGTCCCTTTTCTAGAAGCTCATGTATTTGATCATGGAGGATTGGATATTCTTTGGGACTCATTCAGTAATGAGGTAAATGTGGGAGAGTGGATCCAGGTTGTAGCTCAATTTGATGTTGAATGTCTCGTAATGGGAGTAGTTCTTTTTGTGTTTCTAGGAGCGCATGAAAATTATTGAGTAATCTTGAACTTCCTCATGTACAATCCCATGTTGCTCTATCATAGGTGGTTGTCCCTTTATAATCAAGGCAAACACAACATTATCTTCCTTAGTTATGAAGTTTTTGTCTCTAGTTATTATAAACAGCTGCTTTGTTATCTTTGAGTTGTCTTTGGCTCCCCTTTTGTCACTAGTGTCTGTTCAAGGCATCAATACCACCTTTCTTCCCATCCAAAGAAATTCATAGGTGTTTTCTCTCCCTTTATGGGTTGCTTGGAGATCATATTGCCATGGTCTTCCTAGTAAGATGTGACATACATCCATTTCCAAAACATCACAAATTATCTGGTCTTTGTAGTAATTTCCGATGGATAAGGGTACCGTACAAATTGAATTTATTGTTGCTTCACCTCCCTTTTTAATCCAACTTACCTTGTACGGATTTGGATGTGGGTCAACTTTGAGATTTAGAGCGTTGACAAGCTTTTGAGAAACAATATTCTCACTACTCCCATTGTCTATAATCACATTACAAACCTTTCCATTGATTGTACACCTTGTTCGAAACAAGCAATGTTTTTGAGGATGTGTATCAAGTTTAGGATTAAGTAGTACCCGTTGAACGATACAAGAAAGTTGTTCTCCATCATCTGGTTCAATATATGCAACATCTTCTTCCCACTGTTCTTTATCTTCCTCATCATCTTGATTATTTTCATCAATTATAGCAATTGCTTTTCTTAAATGACACTCATTAGACAAATGTCCTTGCTGTCCACAACGAAAACAGTTGCCCAAATTTGGTCTTGTGTATTGATTTTGAGCTTTCTTGGTCACCATGTCTAAGCCTTTAGGATCTTGAAAGTTCTTGGTTGTTTTTTCTTCCTTACCCTTCAAATTTTGGTTTCTGTATGTATTGCCCACTTGGAATTCATTGGGATCTCGTCTGTAAGTATTATTCGGTCTTTCCCAAGAAATTCTTTTTTTCGGTTGCTTCTTTCTTTTGTCAAACCATCCTTCTATCTTTCTTGCCCATGTTACCGCCACGGTTAAACGACCTAAAGGCTATAATTCAACATTTTCTTGGATATCTTGTTTCAAGCCGGAAATATATCTTGCAATTCGATATTGTTCTCCTTCAACAAGATTAAGTCGAGCTCCCAAACGATTGAATTCCTCAGTATATTCGCCCACAGTTCTCGTTCCCTACCTACAATTATGATATTTGTTGAAAAGAATGTGTTCATAATTAATGGGCAGGAAGCTTTCTTTGAGGAGTTTTTTCATTCTTGGCCAAGTCTTGATCATTCTTTTTCCACAAAAACGTCTATTGCTCTGTAGCTGGTCCCAACCAAGCGGATGCTCCACCTTTGAGTTTTAAAGCAACTAGTTTAACCTTATTTTCCTCTGGAGTATTCATATAATCGAAAAAACTCTCCACGTTCTTGATCCAATTGAAAAAATCCTCAACATCTAGGTTCCCATTAAAACTTGGTAGATCAATCTTCATTTTGTAGTCACTTGAATTCCAGTTTGGTTGTTGATAAAAACCACCTTGTCGCTGGACTAATTGGTTGTCATTTGCTGGTTATTGATGCAAAAACTCTTCTTCTTCGCTTGATGAATCCAAATCTTGATGTGGGTTTCTTGGTCTTGGTGGATGAATCTGATTGATAATTTCCCTAATTCCTTCTTGATTCTGAATTCTTCCATCCACAACCAATCTTGCAATAGGATTCTCAAGATCTTGATTTGGTTGTCTTTGAGGTCCACAATTTCTTTCTTCCGCTTGTTGTTCTAATCTCAACTCGATTCTCTCAATTTGAGCAGCCATAATCGTCATCAACCTCTGTATTGCTCCAACAGATTCCTCAACCAACAGCAAGCGTTGAGTTGATGTTCTTGGGGATAGAATCTGGGTTTTGGTAGCCTCCATCCTAATTGGTTCCTTTCCAGAAGTAGTGCCCTTGTTCCCCACCATAAGAGTCCCTTACACGAGGGCTCTGATACCAATTTTGGTGTAAACCAAGGAATGGAAAATAAACTTCACAATTGAACTGCCTTTGGAATAATACAAGGCTGGATATTTATACAACTTATGGGCAGTTAACAACCCTCAGCCAAGAATCCAAGATAACTAACTAACTAAATTACAAAAATAATAATCCAATAAAACAAAACAGAGAATAAAAGAATAACCCAAGGCTTTTATTAAAAAGCCTACATCACATCATTTCAATGTACACTAGTTGGGGCATGAAGGAACTGACACGCCTTATTAACTGCAAAACTTAAGTCAAGACGAGTAAGTATGCAATATTGAAGAGCTCCTACTATACGTTTATATTTATTAGGTTCAAACAATAACTCTCCATCATAAATAGATAACACGGTTCCACTAACCATTGGAGAAGCTATAGGCTTGCAATCCAACATTTCTGCCATTTGAAGAATATCAAGGAAATACTTACTTTGACACATATGCAAAGACTTTGAATCTTTTTTAAATTCAATGCCCAAAAAAATATGACAAATGCCCAAGATTCTTAAGAGCAAACAAATCATTGAGAGAAAATAAAACAAAGAGAAGGGAAAGAATCTTTTACTGATATTGAATTAGTATGAAATTATCTATCTATTATAGAGACAACCACCAGACATATATAACATTACAAGGTACCAAGTGTAGTCCTCTAATCGGGCAATATATAATAGAAAAGAAGGCATAAACATAAGAGAAATAGCCCCTAAGAAAATGAGGAAAAATAACACTCTATTACATACATACTTCAATTGCTAATGTACCAAAGAGAGTGTGAAAGATGGTTGATAGCACGCATAGCGAGCAATTTTTCCCGGTTAACTATAGTTAGTCTTTGAGTACCATTTGGCCAAATTATGCACTTTAATGTTTATTTTGTAGGAATTGGAGTTTTGGAATGAATTGGAGAAATTGGAGTTGATCATATGCTCGAGACTTAAAGAAGAGCAAAAGAAAAGAAAAAGAATCAAAGTTGGAGGCTTATAAATGAGACAAACCCGAGAGCTAGCGTTGAGACACTGCCTACTTGGTGTCTCAATGCTACAAAATTTCCTAAACAGAATTGGGCAATAAAGAGGACAGCGTCGAGACACTGTCCTTGGTGTCTCGACGCTGTCGACAAATTTGATTATATAAGGAATGAGGTCTTGCCGAGAAATGGGGGTTCAATTTGGGAGTTTTTAGACCTAAATTCAATTAGAGACCTTTTGTGGGAGCTGAAGCAAGGCCAAAGAGCAGGAATCACTCAAGAATGTGTGGAGATCGTGACGGGGACGTGAGGTTTTCAGCGGAATTGAGTTTTTCCTTATCTTTTCCTTATCTCTAGTTAGTTTTTATGACTTTTTCATGTTTAGCTTATATTGTAACGTCATGTATGAGTAACTAGACGTGTTTCTTAGGGATTGATGTAGTCTTTTAAGATTATAGATTAATTATTGGGTTGTTTTGTGCTTTTATTCTATTTATGCAATTATGTTTAAATGCTTTCAATTAATTGACCACTAGTTGAATGATTTAAGTGTTGAATCTTGCTCGAAAGAGAGGATTTAGCTTAGACTTTACTAATTGCATGACTAAAGTAGAATTCTAAGATCGGGAGATTTAGAAAAACTTTAGAAGTTGTTAAAAGAACTAAACTCAAAGCCTTGCATGTTAATGAACTTAGACAGGAATATCAAGTTTATTGTGTGCATGAGAATCTCAATTATGATCGGGAGAGATAGTTGTGATTTACGGTTCTTAGACTTATAAATTAATTGCACGTTAAAAATTCGTTCATTTTAATTAATCCTAATCTAAATTGATGAAATCAATTCCCTAAGAATTCTCTTCCAATTGAATTTTCATCTTTTAATTTGCATTACTTTTTGATTCAATATTTCATTCATTTTTTATCTGTAAATAAAATTGGGCAAAAAGTATTCACGGTAATTAATTTAACTAGAAAACCAATCTAGAGGACGACATTCGATTTTCATATCACTATATGATTACTTGACCCGTACACTTGTAGTTAGCTATTTGCACATCAAGTTTTTGGCACTGTTGCCGGGGATTGACATATTTAGTTAAATTGATATTGTGAAATAATTGTTCGGTCTTAATTTAGGGTGTATTTTTATTTTTTAGGTAGTTGCATTTTTTCCCTTATTTGCTTTCTTTCCATATTTGTTTTTTTTCCTTATTTGTTGTTTTCCATATTTTGTAATTTTCTATTTTGGCGCTTTCCTTATCTATTTAGATTTTTCCTTATTTGTTTATTTGTTTTTGATTTTTTCCTTTTTAGTTATTTTCTTTCCTTGTTTGAGATTTTCCTTAATTGTCTTTTCCTTATTTGATTTTGCATTCCTTATTTGTTATAGTTTCCTTTCTTAGAATATATTTTCCTTTTTGTTTTAGTTGTTTCCTTTCCTATTTTCTTTCCTTATTTGTTTTCTTTCCTTTTCTGTTATTTCCTTTTTTTAGGTCAAGTTGTATTGTGTATGCAAAAGGATAGGGATTTGGCCTCAGTACCTTTGGACCCTGAGATTGAGAGAACTATTCGTAGGCTTCGAAGGGAGACTAAAGATCTTGACCAAATGGCCGACCGAAATCCACATGAGGAGTCCAAGCCAATTAGAGACTATTTTCAGCCCGTGTTTCAGGGGCAACAGACGGGGATTGTCTATGCCCCGATCAATGCCAACAACTTTGAGCTGAAGACCGGTCTAATTCAAATGGCTCGAGATTGTGCTTATAGAGGATCGCCCACCGAGGATCCAAATTCTCATCTAAAATCCTTTTTAGACATTTGTGGGACGGTAAAAATAAATGGAGTGACTGAGGATGCTATTCGCTTACATCTTTTCCCTTTCTCTTTGCAGGATAAAACACGAGATTGGTTGCAGTCTATTCCCCCTAGAAGCATCACCACCTAAGATGCTTTGGTCCAGGCTTTCTTGAAGAAATTCTTTCCTCCTACTAAGATGATCAAGCTAAGGACCGAAATTGGGACATTCCAGCAACAGTTCGAGGCTTGGGAACGATACAAAGAGCTACTGAGGAAGTGCCCTCAACATGGATACCCTGATTGGTTGCAGATCCAGCTATTTTTTAATGGTTTAAATCCTAGTACTAAGACTATAGTTGATGCAACTGCAGGTGGGACTCCATTGTCCAAGACCGTGGAGAATGCACGAACTTTACTGGAAGATATGACCACCAATAGCTACCAGTGGCCATCTGAACGGTCTACACGAAAGAAAGTGGCAGTTGGGGTGTTTGAGATCGATAACGTAAGTGCCTTACAAGCTCAAATGTCCTCCCTAGCTAATGCTTTCCTTAAGTTTTCAGGTACATGGAGCGCACAATCCATCGAGTCAGCTGTTGCCGTTGCATCCAAGTCTCAGGAGGAGACCACCATGGAATTGAAGGGATTAAAGCCCTACGCAGTAGAAGATTTTCAGAGGACCAACTCATTTTAATAAACAATCAAAATACCAATACAATTGGAAAAAACATACAGAGATTTAATCTAATTAATCTACTATAAAATAGAGGCTAAACATGCTTTGAATAAATTTAAATCTAAGATCTAATCCTAGATTAAAATTTATACAGAGAAGAAAAAATTCCCAAACCTTCGTTGACGGCTCTGGAGGGCTTCACCGAATCTCCTTTGGGATGAGATCTTCTCTGCAATTCCACAGCAACATCAAGTACACCACCAAAAAAATCTCACTAGTATTCTCAAAGTATAGATGGGGGAAGGATGGTGGGATCCTATACAAGGCTAGGGAATTTTTGGAGAACTTTTCTCTGGGAGAATTCTACAGGGGAGAGAAAATGCCAGGAGAGAACAATTTTTTAGAGAGCAACGACTTAGCCAAAAAAAAAAAAACAAACTGCTCTACTTCATCCCAAGCGTGTAGACCAAAAGTGGTTAGGAGGGACTCAGCTAAATGTGGAGCACATTCCACGATCTGATAACCAAATATGGTTATCAGATATAAATTTAATTCAAAATTAAATTCAAAATAATTTAATTAATTAATAATTAAAATAAATAAATAAATAATTAATTAATTAAATCAAATTTAATTAATCATTTTCATTTAAAAATCATATTTAAACGAATATCCCTCGCATAACCTATAGTTTTAATTTAATCAATTTAATTAAATCAAATTAAATTAAATTAAATTAAATTAAATAATCAATTAATTCACTAATTAATTAATTACCAAATTAAATATCATATATTTAATTTAACCTATAATTGAATCCTATTCAATTATATTTCTCTCATATAACCTATAGTTTTAATGTGCATCTAATGCGCACATTAATTTTAACCTATAGTTTTAATATGAATCTTATTCATATTAAATTTAATATTTGAACTCCTTCAAATATTTAATTCTTCCATAAATTAATTTTGAATCTATATTCAAAATAAATTTATATTATAAAGTTTAATCAAAATATAAACTTTATATTATAATGTATCACCATTAATTATATTATTTCCCTTAATAAATTTGAACATTTCAAATTACTTTATTTACCTCAATACCCTTTATGAGCTACCGTGAGACCTAATGGACCTACAAATCAGAAGCTCCAACGATATGAGATTAATTGGCTAAACTCATTAACCAAGTTAATCAATATTCGTTAACTGTGAGTCATTCCACTAAAAACCCATAGCTGCACACTTCTCACTGTAGAATATTTATGTGTCCACGGATATCGACCAATACCGGTAAGTCAATCCTTCACGAGTGTTCGTAACGCCAGTTGAGTCAAATTACCGTTTTACCCATGGGTTACCTCTGGATCCTTAAGTACCATCACTGATTCCTCTAATGAACAACTTGTTTATGGTCCAACCAATAAACAGAAGTTCCTCTCAGGCCAGGAAAGGACGGGAGCCCTTATTCAAGACTCGGAATCAGCCCTTAAGGGAACACTCATCTACTTGCCCCAATAGGGAAAGGAGTGAATTCCATCTTGTAATGTTATGTTCCCAGCCTCCACTCGGTCTTGCCCCTAAAATGGTAGGTTTATTGAGTCGATGAACTGACCACTCTCACCCATACAAAAATAAGGACAATCCCTCATGAAAAGGGGTTCATAACACACTCAGGATTAAGATTGAGTTACCTAGGTCATCCTATTGAAATAGAAACCTAAACTAGTCAACGATGTTACATCTAGTGGTTACTATTTCGCGGTTCAGTCTTATGCAAATTCATTGCATAGGATACCCCCACTCGCATTTCTACTACAAGGATGCTTTGGATCAATGCATCTGTATCGAATACAAAGCGGGCCGTATCACATAGTGACACCAGGATAAGGTACCCAGTCTTATCTCTATACTATAGACCATTTAGGTTGTTACTTGAACATTGATCTCTGTATGTCCTGATAGCGAGCATAGCTAGCTATTTTTCTCTAATTAATTAAGCTAGTCTTTTACAATTATTTGGCCAAATTTATGCATTTATATGTTTTATTTGTAGGAAGTATGTGTTTGAAGCTTAATGGAGAAATTGGAGTCAAATGGAGTTCGCGCGCAAAAAAAAAAAAAAAAAAAAAAAAAATCATAGCGTCGCGACGCTCTCGGTTGCAATTTCCAAAATCCGTGATTTCGCGGTTGCGTCGCGACGCTACGACCAATTTTTGCCTTATTTAAAGATTGCGATTAGGGCTGATTGGGGGACTTCTTTTGGGAGATTTTGAGCCGTAAAACAGAGAGAAAAACCATATTTTGAAGCTGAAGCAAGCGGGGGAGCGTAGAATTGAAGAATTTGTTCGTGGAGATCGTAACGGGGACGTGCGGTCTCGGCCTCCATAGTGTTTAATCTTCTTTCCCTCTTACTTTAGTTAGATTTAATGGCTTTTTCATGCTTAGTCTATCTTGTAACGCCATGTATGAGTAGCTAAGCTTGTTACTTAGGGATTGATGTAGTCTTTTTAGTTCATGGATTGATTTATGGGTTGAATTGTGCAATTGTTTTATGTTTGCATTCTTAATTTAATGCTTTCAATTAATTGGCCATTAGTTGAATGATCTAAGTGTTGAGTCTTGCTCGGGAGAGGGGATTTAGCGTAGACTTAATTAAGATTGCATTACTAAAGTTTATATTCTAAGCTCGTGACGGATTTTAGATTAACTTTAGAATTGGTCAAAAAGAACTAATTGCCTTGCATGTTAATGAACTTAGATAGGGATATCAAGTTGGTTATTTTGCATGAGAATCAATTATACTCGGGAGAGGTAGTTGTGATTAAAGGTTCTTAGGCTCATAATTCCATTGTGCATGATAATTCATTCCCTAAAATCAATCCTAGACTAAATTGGCGAAATCAATTCCCTAAGTGTTCTTTCAATTGAATCTCCGTTGTTTATTTGCTTTGATCTAGTTTTCTATCACTCACTACTTTCCGTTCCCTAAATAAAATTGAGCAAGATTATTCATGATACTTGATTTAACTTAAAAATCCAATCCAGAGGACGACACTCGATTTTTCGATCACTTTATTATTACTTGACCCGTGCGCTTGCGGTAGGAAAATTCCTCCCCACATACAAGTCCAAGTTTCATTTAAACAACCTTGGATCTTAGTTTATTGGATTTAGGGTTAATTAACGCAAAACTCATTCAATAACAAAATACTGAATCACTCAAACAACACATTATTGAGGTTAATTAAGTTGTTTAATTTGTTTCATTTACTATCCACGAGTTTTAGGGCATAAACCCCAACAGGAACTGTTGGAACTGTTGGGTTTTATGCCCTAAAACTCGTGGATAGTAAATATAAACATTTGACCGAACATTAATAAAATAATATTTCATGTATTATTCATTACTGTTTGTATTGTATCTTGCCTAAATAACCCTAATCCAATAAACTGAACATTCTAGGCTGTTAGTATGAGACTTGAACTAGTATGTGGGGACATACGGGGATCGCTGTTCAAGTTACAGCCTAAAGGGTCTATAGTATAGGGATAAGGCTGGGTACCTTATCCTTGTGACACTATGGATACGGCCCGCTTTGTATTATGATACAAACGCAATGATCTAACACGTTCGTGTAGAGGACATGCGAGTGGGGGTATCCTGTGCAATGAGTTTGCATAAGACCGGACCGCGAAATAGTTAACCACTAGCTATAACACCGTTGACTAGATAGGTTTCTATTTCACTAGGATGACCTAGGCAACTTAGTCTCAATCCTGAGTGGATTATGGACTCCTGTTCACGAGGGATTGTCCTTTGATTTGTATGGGTGAGAGTGGCCTATACGCCGACTCAATAAGCCTATCATTTTGGGGACAAGATCGAGTGGGGAGCTGGGAACATAATCACACAAGATGGAATTCACTCCTTCCCGACGTTAGGGTAAGTAGAGGTGTGTTCCCTTAAGTGGTGTCTACGGGACTTGAACAAAGGGCCCTGCCCTCTCTATGGCACGAGAGGGATTTCTGTTTGAAGGTTGGACCTCAAACAGGTTGTTCATTAGAGGAGCACTGGGACTTAAGGATGTAGAGGTAACCCAGGGGTAAAACGGTAATTTGACCTAGCTAGGGTTACGAACACACGTGAAGGACTAACTTGCTGTTATTGGTCAATATCCATGGACACAGAAATATATCTATAGTGAGAAGAGTACAGCTGTGGTTCTATAGTGGAGTGAACCATAGTTAACGAGTATTGATTAACTTGGTTAATGAGTTTAGCCAATTAATCTCATATCGTTGGAGCTTCTGATCTGTAGGTCCATTAGGTCCCACCGGTAGCTTGTGTAAGGCATTAAGGTAAATTTACTAAGGGATATTTAAATATGAATTTGATTCATATTAGAACTATATGTTAAAAATTAATGCGCATTGAATGCACATTAAAACTATAGTATATATGAGAGAAAATTGAATATGAGATGTTCAATTTAATAATTAATTAATTTTAATTTAATTAAATTTTGATTTAATTAAATTATATTAATACTATTGGTTATGTAGGAATTGTAAATTTATATTTGATATGAATCACATAATCAATTAAACCTTGTTTTAATTGATTTTTTATTTAATTAATTATATAATTGTTATTATATTAATTAAATTAAATAAATATCTTTTAATTTAATTATTAATTAAATTATAAGATATTTCTTTTAACTGATTTGGTCAGTTATACCGAAACGTGGAGGAGTCCACGTTCACGTAATTTTCTACGCTAACCGGTAAATCCCACCTTATTGATAGGAAGTAGTTCTTTGCATGGTATGCTCTCATTCTAGGTGTTTCGAGAAAAAAAAATTCCAGAGAGAATTTTTTGTTGATCTCTTTAGTAGATTAACTCTCCCACAAGAAACCTTAAGAAAAAAAGCCTCAGTAGATTACTGGTGTTTCCAACTGGGTGGTGTTCGTGGAGAATTGCGAATCAAAGATCAAGGGATTGTTACAAATCTAAGAAGAAAACTCAGACATTTGGTGAATTCGGTCGAGTCTTCAAGCGGTAGTAAGTACCTAACATCTCTTGATCATTAGGATCAGTTCTTTAGATAAGATCTAAGGTTTTCAATTAAATTAGCATGTTTTATGGCCATGTACAGCATGTTTTAATTAGAATATGACTGCTGTATTTTTTGCCTTCGTATTAGTATTCGAATCATGAATTTAATTGGGTTTGGATCTCTAAGGGGCCGTTTGATAACCATTTCGTTTTCTGTTTTCTGTTTTTGTTTTTCATTTTTTAAAAACAGGGTTGTTTGATAACCATTTCTGTTTTTGGTTTTCTGTTTTGTAAAAACGTTTTTTAAATTATAAGCAAATTTCAAAAACCAAAAAAAGTAGTTTTTAAAAACAGATTTCTGTTTTTCAAAAACTCATTTTTCTTCTAATGTTTATTATTTTTTCCTCTTTTACCTATTTCTTTCTGACAAATTCTTTATATTTTTTCTCTCTCTAAAACATTTTTCTCTCAACAAAATTTCTTTTTCTCTCTCTAAAATTTTCTCTCAAAACTTTTTTTCCTCTATAACTCATCTATTTCTAAAAATTTATCCATATATAACTTTTCTATTCCTAATAAACATATTCTACATTTTCTTTTGAAAAAAAAATCTACCAAAATTTTCTCTCGCTACACTTTTTCTTTATTTTTCTCATTTATCGTTATTTTTTCTAGCATATCTTTTACTCTTAACCTTGCTATCTCTCTAAAATTTCTATTTTTACTTAATTTTTCTATCTAAAATTTATCTCTTCTACCCTAACTTTTTTTCTTTTTTTCTATAACTAATATCTTTTATGGAGTCTAACTAATATTCTCTCTCTAAACATTTTTTTTTCACGTCTTTAACTTTTCTATGTTTAACTTTTCTCTCGAAAATATTATATTTGTGTCTCTAAATTTTTGTTTCAATGTCTTTGCACATCTTTCTCTCTCTAAAAACATCTTTTCATCTTTCTAATTTTTTAAAAACTGAAAACCAAAAAAAGTTATCAAACAAGTTTGGTTTTCTGTTTTTAAAAAACAGAAAACAAAAAACAGTTATCAAACATATATGGTTTCTGTTTTTAAAAAATAGAAAACCAAAAACCAAAAACCAAAAACAGAAAAACCAAAAACCAAAAACTGAAATGGTTATCAAACGGGGCCTAAATGTTTCCGCTGCGCAAGGGATTTTAGCCCTTTAGGAACATGTTCAATATGTACCAAATTATAATTTTAGGGGATATAATAATTCTACATCTACACACTATCACCCTAACAATAGGAACTATGAAAAATTTTCTTATGCTAATAATAAGAATGTTTTAAATCCTCCTGGTTTTGCCCCTCAAAAGCAAGAAAATAAACAATCTCTTGAGGATCTTGTTGGAGCTTTGAAGTGTGTGCTGCTTGCGCAACACCTGCTCGAGTGCAAGTATACACTATCAAGTAATAAAGTGGAAAGTATTCCAGATATCGAACCCAAGGGAGATGTGTGACTAGTCGAAAAACACAATATTCTGAAAAACATGAACCTCCTCTAAATTTGCAACCAAGAATAGTAACCAAAAAGATATTTTGAATAGGGGTTTTGATTTAGGACCAAAATAAAAATAAGCAAGTAAATGAAAACGGTAAAAACTTATGAGATCAGCGGGGAAATTCAAATCGTATCAACCAAAAGCATTAGATTGCGTCCACCTTTGCACCAACAATTTACTCAGGCATTGCAGTCGGCTGAAGAACACTATCTATGTTGCACACATAGACATGGTGCAGATAGAATCCTTCAGTTTGTGCCCGCAAATGCCCTGACAATTAGATTGTGAGTTAATTCTTACTTTTATTCAGCTCCGTTGTAGGTGCCTTTAGAAGACTAAGCCAACTAGACATCTATTTCTAGGGCTAGCTGAAACTTAGGTGATTAATGCTCACGACTCTTAAAACTCTAGTGGTTTCAGTCCTATTTCTAGGATGCAAGAAAACAAAATCCTATTTCTAGGATCTTTTCCACTATTGTTTTTGCGAACCCGCACATTCAACCCAAACCTTTCGGCCATCAGCTAAATACAAACTATGCTAACTTAAATGACCAATTTAAGCTAACAATGAAACTTAAACTTCAGCAAAAACAAACAATGCTAAGAGAAAGCAAGGTTGCCTTTGCAAAGGTGGGGCTTTCATCTACTCAAGGTATCCACATATTTGAATCCCTGAGAAGAAGCTTAGCTCATAGATGAAAGTAAAGTGCAAGACATAAAGTAAAGATTACTTAAAATAGAAAAATAACTTGAATTCATATTGATGAAAAGAATTGAGTACATGAATGATAAACTTACAATTGAAATTGAAGGGTAAATAGAAAAGATATAGCTACTGGAAATAAAAGACTTAAACAGAAAATTACAATAAAACAAAACTAACTACGGATCTTCCCCTCTCTATCTAGCTTGCTTTTATCCTATTTCAAGGGGAGCAAGCCTTTCTCTTTTATTTCTTTCGAATGGAAGAGCCGATAGAGGCTGAAAGATCTGAAACTCGGAGTGGTTACAAGAAGAGAAGAGAAAAACGTAAAATCTATCATAAGGACAAATTTCGAGCTCCATTTGCTTCTTGCATCTTGATCGCCTTTTATAGACCTTGGAAGGTAAGGTTGGCTGCCAAGTCAGTGTGAAAGGGCCTTAGAAATTAAGAATCCACGATCCTTTGAGATTTGATACGAGATTTGGGATTTTTTTTATGATTCTGTGAAGATCCTGCGAATCTCGGTATTCTGTCGGAAAGCCCAGTTGCAACCGCAAATCGGGCACTAACTTTCTTGTGCACTGCCTTGACAATTCTGTCTTCAGCTAGGGCTACTTTCCTTATAAGGTTGTGGTCGCATATTGGACGCATATTCCACATCTTCAGGACCAGATGCATGCGCAAATTTTCACTTCAACTCTTTTGCTCCGCTAACGTTTTCTCTCCAATTGCGGACGCATTTCCCTTGCAAAGTCTTCTGCACAAAAACATTAACTTGCATAAATTCTTACAAAAGCTATCTCTTTTTGTACATTTTAAGCATAAATTCTATACTTCTAAGATTTTCCACATGATTCTAAAACTTTTGCTAATTTGACTCGAAAAGATAAGATTTTAAGCAGAAAGTCTTTGCTTTCCAAGCAGTAACCTAGGTTTTTAAGGCTAAATAACGCACATAAATGAGCGTTATCACACCCCCAAACTTAAGCCATTGCTTGTCCTCAAGCAATTTATCAACAAGACAATAGAATCAAGAAAGAAAAGATGTGCATTTCATAGTTAAGTTTAGTTTGTGAGGGCCCCTTTCAGGAAAGAACTCAGCTCCTAACACTCTAAGTTAACAACAAGACTTTTCTAACACTAGGCCTTTACTCATTTCTCTCAAGATAAAACATTCTCATGCATTCCCACCTTTACTACCTGTTATTCCACCTAGCCTTTATTCAGAGTAGCCTATCTCTTTCACAACTTATCCTAACTCTCAAAATGGAAAAGAAAATTTTAACTTCCCTCCCCCAAACTTATTTGAAATTGCTGCTAGGCTTTTATTATTATTATAGAAGAGTCTCATAGTCATCTATACCTTCATTCCAACATACTAACACTTTGTGGTGAAAGTAGCTGACTACGAGCATATCTCACTATTGAGACTATAGCGCATACTCACTTCCCAAACTAACCTTTCATGCAGTGGAAATCGTGGGTGTCACGACCACCCCTGGTTACTTGGTTTATTCGAGAAGGAGGAGTATCTCCTTGCTTTTTCAACTTTTTTTTAGCACTAGCAAAAGGCAACATGATACATGATACAATAGAGAGTTACAAAAGACAAAACTGTCCCCCCAAACTTAAACGAGTCAATGTCACCATTGACTAGACATGAAGAACATAATAGGAGAGACTAAAAAGGATCGACAAGCTAAGATCAAGTCTAAACTTCCTAAAGGTTTCGACAGTCAAAGCCTAAGGTGAGTTTGGATTTGAATGTGTTATGGAGAGAAAAGTTTATTCAGGCTTTATGCTTTGAAAAACTCGAGGTTACTAAAATATTTAAGGAGTTGAGAGAGCTTTAGGCATCATCATTAAGGGCACTACAAAATAAATAAACCACTAAAGCACACTCATCTTTCGAAAATATTTTAGAATTCTTTTTCAAAGAGATCTACTTTTTTTTTATAGATTTTTTCCATAAAAAATTTAAAAGATAAAAGAAACAAACAAAAATAAAGACAAACAACCTATCTAAGAATATGAAATGCAAGAAAGCAAATAAAAGAGACTAATCCTAACTTAACAAAACAAACAAAAGAAAAGAAAGCAAAACAAACAAAAGCAAGTAAACATAGATGGACCATTTTCTATCACCTATCAAAGAATAAGCAATAAAAGAATAAGGTGAAAAGAAAACTCCCCTAGGCGTTGGAAGGGCCGACTCCATCGCCTTTAGGTGGATCCAAATTTATTTCGCAGAATGGTGGTATTTGCTCATCAATATTTATTTCCAGGCAATCACAGATTTTTCGTAGCACATGATCCCAAAGCTACTCATATGCTATGTAATATTGCCACTAGATCCTTATATATTCCAGATCTCTCCTTAAAGCTGCTATACTGTCTTGAGGCTGCTGCGGGGGAGCTGGTTGAGCTATGTTTTGCGGCTGATTTGCCGCCGCATTTTCTTTTTCTACTGCATAAGAAGTTGCTGCAGGCGACTGTTGAGTTGCAACTGCATTTGCTACATCAGCCGCTGTGGTAGTTTTTGGAGGCTTTGATACTTAGGTTGCAGGAGGAGTGGATTGAGCCTTCTTTTCTGGGGAGGTCACCTTCAGCGAGTTTGTAATGAGCTTCTTGATCAAGCTCAAGTCGATTGAAGTCCGAGCGACCTCCTTTTCTTCTTTCTCCTCAGGCTCAACTCCTGCATTCTTGCATAGTTTTTTGATCAAGCTTGAGAAGAACAGTCTTCCCACATTCTTGTGACTGCATGCTAGGATCTCTCTCTAGATGATTCGGCCTAAGTTGAGATCCAGGCCCTCGTATATGCTATACAACAGCATGACACATTCCTGGGAGATGGTTGTGTCATGTGTTGTAGGCATAATTCTGTTCTTGATCACATAGAGCCAGATTGCCGCCTCTAGCTTCAAGTCTCCAGAGAGTAGAGTCCTGATCCCCGTTCTGGACTCTTGCCACTTAATACCTTCATGGGCCACCATAGACAGTGCCTCTTCCAACTACTCAGTTGTTGGCTTTTCAATGGGTTTGTTACCAGTTGGATATCTGAGGGAAGGCAATCGAAATACCCGATTGATTTGCTTGGTCGAAAACTCCACCACCCGGCCTCTTAGGAACATGACACTCTGCCTCTCTTCCCCAATCTGTGCGTAAAATTCTCGAACTAAGGGAATAGAGGCTATTTTCGACTCCTTGTGAAACTTTTCCCAACTGTACCTGCGTAAGATATCATCAATGAATGCAGGGAGTGGACCTATTTTTGTGGAGAAAGCCTTCTCACACATCAAAGCCCTCTTCTTCATGATGGCCAGGCGGGCTTGTGTGTCAGCATGTGGCTTCACCTGTCTTTTTACCCTTGGCTTCTTTATTGAAGACTTCTTTGCTCAAGGAGTGGAGGGTTTTACCCTTGCAGGTTGTGGTGGCAGTGGTGGTGTGCCCCAACTGAGCATGAGAGATCTCAGATGGAGTAATGTAAGGCCATCACTGTGCACCAGGAGGAGGAGATTGAAGAAGCTGAGGAACCTGAGACGGACGAGCAGGACATCCCCACTGGAGAAGCTGAAGAGGGCACATCCTCAAATGAAGCTAAAGCTTATTCCTGAGCCCCCTATACCTTCTCCTACTTTTTTGATCCTCAAAAAGAAGAAAAAGAACAATCAGGTTCAGTTTGAAAAGTTTATGAATGCTTTTATGAATTTAAATATTAATATACCTTTTGCAGAAGCATTGGAGATACAATAGGTTCATGAAAGAATGACTCTCAAAGAAGAAAAAGGAAAAACAGGTAGACACGCTGTACCTCGCCTCGACATGCAGTGCCCGATTGCAACAGAAGGTACCTGAGAAATTAGCAGATCAATGGAGTTTTTCTGTTCCTTGTAGTTTTGGTACTTATTCTTTTCGTGCACTATGTGATTTAGGTGCTGGTATCAATATTCTTCCTTTATCTTTATGTAAGAAGTTGAATATAAGTGATATTAAATCTACCCTTATTAAACTGCAATTAGTTGATCAATCTATGGTTAGTCGAAATGAAGTTATTGAAAATGCCCTGATTAAAGTAGGTAGATTTTTTTATTCCTGTTGACTTCTTTGTTATGGATATTATGGAAAATCCTTCAGTACCTGTCATTCTAAAGAGACCATTATTCGCTACTGGGCGAGTTATTATTGACATTGAGCGCAGGGAGTTCACTGTTAGAGCCCAACATGAAAAAGAAGTATTCAAAGCTTTTGTGGACTCTAAAGATCGTTATGAGGCGCTCGTGACGGGCTACAAGAAAGGTGCAAGCAAGAGCACCTCTGGTGGATTCACTGACAAAAGACCTCCCTGATGCATACACAGTCTACACGTTGAGCTAAAGACGTTAAACAAGCACTTATGGGAGGCAACCCAAGTGAGTAGTTTTTTTTTTTTTTTTTTTATAATTTTTTTGATTTTTGATGTTTTGTTGTTTTTGTTTTGTAGGTGTTCTTGTGGCTCTTGTCTTTGCTAAGCTTTCATGAGAAGTTCATCATTCCAGGGCAGTATTGTTCACCCATTCCATTCTTTTCTTGTTCTCATGCTTATTTATGCTTTAGTTTTCTATACATTGAGGACAATGAATGTTTTAAGTTTGGGGGTGGAATGCTTTGCTTTGTTGAGCCCTTGAGCATATGAGTTCGGGCTATATTTATGAGCTTAATTTGATTATGGCATATGGTTATTTTTGGGTGCTATTTTTGCATGATTATGATTTCCTAGGATAGGTTTTATTGTCAATTTTTAAGCTTTTGATGAGTTGTAAGCATGAGTGCCCCAAAAGGGAGACTTTTTAAAATTTTTCTAGGAGATGTCTTGCATTAGTGGAGTATTTTCCTTGGTTTAGAATTGGACTTGAATGCTTAGGAGCGAATTATTAGGTTCATATGTTTGTTGTCACATCGATAGGTGTAGGGAGGAGCTATAGAATTAATTTTTTTCTTGCAAATTAACATGTTTAATCTTTCCTAGGAGGAAAGAAAAGAATATTTGCTTATTATGCTTGAAAAGAAACATCATTCTTGTTACATTCGAAAGAAAAATAAAGTCATGACTTGTGTGCGCGATGCAACGTTTAATATTGTTTTAGGCAAAAAGAGCTACCCCTATTGTGATCAGTTAGGCCAACCAAGGGTTAAACTCGGGTTATGAGTCCCTATAATAGGTGCGTGAAAGCTAGTGCCACTTAAAAATGCTTGATTCAATTTTAATTTAAATCACCTAGGTATGGATAAAAAAAAAACTAACTAATTTGTTCCATTGGCTCATTAGTAAATCCTTAGTGCCAGTGTAGATGGAAGATGGGTTGAGAGTTTAATAATCCAATTCCGAGCTAGTAGAGTCCAATCTAAGTAAGTTAGATCTCTCTCATGCAAGTTAATTTTGGAAAAATTTCGATTTGTCTCCTTCATTGGGCCTTATGTGCATGTCTCTTAATTGCATAATTATTGACTTTTGAGCCTTGAGGATTGAGTTATGTTTGTTGCATCTATTTACAACTTATGCTTAATTTTAAGTTTGCTCGAGGACTAGCAAAAGCTTAAATTTGGGGGTGTTTGATAGCATGCATAGCGAGCTATTTTTTCCGGTTAATTATAGTTAGTCTTGGAGTACTATTTGACCAAATTATGCACTTTAATGTTTATTTTGTAGGAATTGGAGTTTTGAAATGAATTGGAGAAATTGGAGCTGATCGGGTGCTCGAGACTTAAAGAAGAGCAAAAGAAACGAAAAAGGATAAAAGTTGGAGGCTTATAAATGAGGCAAACCCGGGAGCTAGCGTCTCGACGCTGCAAAATTTCCTAAATTGGATTGAGCGGTAAACAGGGGCGGATCTATGAAGGGGCCAGGGGGGGCACGTGCCCCCCCTCAAATTATCCCGTCTTTATATTTTTAATATAATATAAATCAACTTTTATAATATTAATATATAAAAATCGTAATATGTATCAAAAAGAGTGCTTGGATCATTGGTTGGGGGGCACTATGAGTGCGTGACGTCCTGGTATCAAGCTACGGTGAACGCACATTATATTCTTTTTCCGAAATTCCGAAAATTTCATACCTGCGCATTCGGAAATTTCATACCTGCGCATAAGCCCAAATTGCTGCACATTAAGGCCCACCCATCAGTCATCAGACTTGCAAATTAGGAAATTAGGTCAAAGTTTAATGTTTCTTCAGCAGCAGCCTAGGTATAAAATTTTTAGTTTCTCCAAATCCAACAGCAGTCTACATTAAAAAATTAATGTTTCTCCAAATCCAGCAGCAACCTCTTTGAACTTTTAATGTTTCTCCAAGAGGTATGGTTTGTTTTTTTTTTTTTATTTGTATGTAATTATAATTTACTATATACAAATTTGATATTGTATGTTTTTTTTTTTTAATTTTCAGAGTTAATACTATAAGATATAAGTCATTGTCACTCGCCGTTAGGAATCATACCATCATTTGACACAACAAGTAAGATTCTAATTCTTATGAGCCTTTTAGTTCTAGTTATAATTTTTAATCTAGGAAATTGTAATTAATGTTTTTTTATTAATATTTGTGTAGACTTAATTCGAAATCAAAATGGAGAGATATTATAAAAGAATAACAACAACAGAGTCATCATCTCCAACTCCAAGAAAGAAAAGTAATACTAGTTCTGATAGTGATAGATCTTATACAGAAGTCAATTTAGGAGAGCTACCTGCAGATCCTGGTTTAAGAACTAAAATATCTGATTATAGTTTTAATATTCAAGATCAAGTTCGTAGGGCATATTTACAAAAAGGTCCTTGTCAGCCTCGAAATCATAATTTTCCATTCAAGAAATTTGGAGCAAAGTCAAGACGATTTAATCCAGTTTGGTTTAATGAATATTCTAATTGGTTAGAATACAGTATTTCAAAGGATGCTGCATTTTGTTTATGTTTCATTATAAATTTTCTTATTACATTTTTATGTATATTGTGCCCCCCCTGTATGAAATTCCTGGATCCGCCACTGGCGGTAAAGAGGACAGCGTCGAGACAGACGCTGTCCCTAGCTTCTCGACGTTGTCGACAGATTTGGTTATATAAGGAATCCGATCTTGCCGAGAAAGGGGGTTCAATTTGGGAGTTTTTAGACCTAAAATTGATTAGAGACCTTCTGTGGGAGCTGAAGCAAGGCCAAAGAGCGGGAATCACTCAAGAACATATGGAGATCGTGATGGGGACGTGTGATTTTCGACGGAATTGAGTTTTCCTTATCTTTTCCTTATCTCTAGTTAGTTTTTATGGCCTTTTCATGTTTAGCTTATATCGTAACGTCATGTATGAGTAGCTAGACGTGTTTCTTAGGGATTAATGTAGTCTTTTAAGATTATAGATTGATTATTGGGTTGTTTTGTGCTTTTATTCTATTTATGCAATTATGTGTTTAAATGCTTTCAATTAATTGGCCACTAGTTGAATGATTTAAGTGTTGAATCTTGCTCGGGAGAGAGGATTTAGCTTAGACTTTACTAATTGCATGACTAAAGTAGAATGCTAAGATCAGGAGATTTAGAAAAACTTTAGAAGTTGTTAAAAGAACTAAACTCAAAGCCTTGCATGTTAATGAACTTAGACAGGGATATCAAGTTTATTGTATGCATGAAAATCAATTATGCTCAAGAGAGATAGTTGTGACTTATAAATTAATTGCACGTTAAAAATTCATTCCCTTTAATTAATCCTAATCTAAATTGATGAAATCAATTCCCTAAGAATTCTTCCAATTGAATTTCCATCTTTTAATTTGCATTACCTTTTGATTCAATATTTCATTCCTTTTTGATCTCTAAATAAAATTGGGCAAAAAGTATTCACGGTAATTAGTTTAACTAAAAAACCAATCCAGAGGACGACATTCGATTTTCATATCACTATATTATTACTTGACCCGTACACTTGCGGTTAGCAATTTGCACATCAATGGTTTAAAAAAAGTATCTAAAACTTTATATTTAGTTTGATAACCATTTATACCCTCTGCTTGTTTTTCCTCAATTTTCTTATAACGATTTTCATATTTGTTAATGAAACATTTGAATTCTTAACCAAATTCCAAAAACAGGTTTTTAGAAACTATATTTATATTTATTTTAATTTTCAAAACTGGACTTGGTTTAAAAACATGGGCATGAAGTAGATAACAAAACAAAGAAACTGATAGGTGAAAGTAGTGTTTGTAAGCTTAATTTTCAAAAACCAAAAACCAAACAGGGCCATAGATTTTTTTTTTTTCTTGGTTGAAAATTATATTTTTTTTCTCAAAATTTCCTTACAACAGTTTTCATCTTTATTAAGAACACATTTGAACTTTTAGCGAAAAACAGAAACAAGTTAGAAATTTTTTTTATTATTTTTTTAACAGTATGTGAGATGGAGGGGAACCACAAACCTCTTGGTTATAATTAGTATAATTTTATGCCAGCTGAGCTATGAACTTGTTGGCAAAATGACTTGAAATCATAGAATACTTTGTTAATTCCTATCATATTACATTGAAATTTAGAGTGATGAACCTATGATTTTTTAGGCCCCGTTTGATAACCATTTGGTTTTTGGAAATTAAGCTTGTTTTCTCCAAATTTCCTACAATGGTTTGCATCTTTGTTAAGGAACCTTTTGAATTCCTTGCCAAATTTCAAAAACAAAAACAAGTTTTTGGAAACTATTTTTGTTTTTTTTTTTTGTTTTCAAAATTTGACTTGGTTTTTGGAAACAAGGAAGTAGGTAGATACTAAAACAAAGAAACTCATAGGTAGGAATAGGTGTGTATAAGCTTAATTTCCAAATCCTCTTTCCGAATCAAATTTCGTGGATGGTCATTTTTTTTTTTTGAGTTCAACAACAATTGAAGATGGGGGATTCGAACTCATGACCTCTTGGTCATAAGCACATACTTTATGCCAGTTGAGCTATGTTCTTGTTGGCTGGATGATCATTTAGTTGCTATTCACTAATTCATGTTGAATGAATGCTAATTTAACAGACCAATCAAATTTCTTGTGGTTCATCGTTTAGTTGCTATTCACTAATTCATGTTGAATGTAAAAAATTTTGACCACAGGCAATCGATTACGGTTGAGTGCAACACTAGTGTTGTGTACTTGATAATTGACGCCTACTTCTAAATGAAAAGTGAAAATAAACCTAAAACAAAAACAATTCTTATGGATGACATCAAATCATAGACAATTGCTTAGTCTTCCTCAATTAATGCATTCTTAGAAAACTTTGGAGAAGTTCAATTTGCAGCTCTTTCCCAATAATCATTTTTCCAACCACATAAAATTTGATCATAAAAGTATTTAAAACTTGAGGGATACCTTAATTAAAAGACAAAAGAGATCAATCGGCCCACAGAGACATATTCATATAATATAACTCACATTTTGAACATGTACATTCTAGATTGGATCGCAGCTTCGATGAATTGAATTAACACATAGCAATCTAGTACCTACCATGGAAGAAACTTGGAAATTTGTGCCCCCAGAATTTACACTAATTTGAAATCGCATCCCAGCATCTAATACGGAACGTGAAGCGGCGTTGTTCCCTGTTTACTTTTATGCGTCACTTCCTTCCGCCGGGTTCCCACCCGGCTTCTACACAGCTTGCCGGAATTTGAATTCTGAAATTTTCCCATTTGAAATTTGATTCCAATCGATACCCAATTCGCCTTTTTCGTTGATTTTGCCTTTTCGATTTGTGGGTCTCTGCTAACTAACCAGAGGGTCACCCTCCTCGAACTTGGGACCAATTGGGCTATGGCGGAAGGGGAATTTTCCGATCAGAATCGCCTTCTTAGATCCATGGAGGATCACAATGGGGAAGATCATGATTTAGAATTGCAAGATGGGAGTGGAGTTCATCCAATTAGAAATAACAGTGGAAAACGAGGTGGGTTTCTGGATCTGTTTCATCATCTCAATCGAGGAGGAAGCTTCTCTGGTCGTCGTCTCAGTTATAAGCGTCTTGATATGGAGAATCATAACGTTAATTTCAGCCCCTCTTCTGTTAATATCGTTGGTCGAACCCGTACAGCTTCTTCTTCTTCTTCCGATCGTCACAACAGTTTCAATTCGCATTCTCTTCATCCTGCAATCGATGGTGAAATTGACGACAATGTCGACGATTCTGCCCCTCCTGAATGGGCTTTGCTCCTTATTGCTTGTCTCCTCGGCCTTGCCACTGGTCTTTGTGTTGCAGCTTTTAACATTGGGGTTTGTTTCTCTTTTCTTTTCTTAAATTGGCGGCATCTGTATATTTTTCTTGATGTTCTGATTGGTGTCTGCAATAATAGTGCAACTTTTTTCCTTTCATGTCTTCATTGTTTTTTATGCCAGATTTTTTAGTTACTAATTACTTGATTGCTACATGCTTTTCTAACTAACTATTCAAATTTGTACCTGCCTTTTGTTCTTGGTTGGTGAAGATGTTTTTGATTTAAGATGAAACCTTAGTTGCAGAAGCCATTTAGGCTCAGGAGAATTCCAAATGTTTTTAGTGACTAGCTGTTACGATGCTTCTAATATTAATAACGATGATTAGCTGTTAGTGACTTTGTCTGCCATATCGTCTTCCTAATCTCTCTGAAACAATAGAAAGAAAAAGAAAAGAAAGGAAAATAAAGCCAACATTTTCCAACGACATTGCACTATCAACTCATAAGCTCAATTCACCGTTAATTGCAAAGATAAGTCTTTTTGTAGCAGCTTTCTTAAATCCCTTTTAGTGACTGCATCAACTTGGTGCCAAATTTTGTTAATTTCCTTTTAAGCAATTATGGTTTAAATGATTTTTTGGCCTCTTGGATTGAAATGATTTTTTGGCCTCCTGGAAAGTTTTTGTAATCTCCATTGGCTTGGGTTGGATTTCCTCCGTTTTTAAATTATTTCTTTCATTTTGTTGTAATTTTCATTCTTTCAATGCGAATATGTTTCCTGTTAAAGAAAAGCTCTATTAAGCACTTAGATAGCAATAAGCATTATGCGAATTTTGCTGATGACATGGTTCTCAAGTAGGTACATGTAATTCATGAGTGGGCCTGGGCTGGCACTCCAAATGAGGGTGCTGCTTGGCTTCGCTTACAGAGAATGGCCGATACTTGGCATCGCATTCTCTTGATACCGGTAACAGGAGGTGTTATAGTAGGTATGATGCATGGTTTGCTTGAGATACTCAGTCAAATAAAACAGTCAAATACTTCCCAGAGGCAGGGATTTGATTTACTTTCTGGAGTCTTTCCTACGGTTAAAGCCATTCAAGCAGCCATCACTTTAGGTACTGGCTGTTCATTGGGTCCTGAAGGACCTAGTGTAGATATTGGGAAATCATGTGCCAATGGATTCTATCTTATGATGGAAAACAACAGTGAAAAGATAAAAATAGCATTTGTTGCAGCTGGTGCAGCAGCTGGAATTGCTTCAGGTATTAGATTTCCTCCTATCAATTATTTTATGTATAACTCGAACAATATTTTGTCTAAATCCCCCCCACCCTCCCCCAAGATTTTTCCTTTTTGTTGAGTGATCAATTTGTTCAGTGGCTAATCTTTTTATGTCCTGTTCTTTTAGGCTTTAATGCAGCTGTTGCGGGTAGCTTCTTTGCAATAGAAACTGTATTAAGGCCTCTGCGTGCAGAGAATTCACCTCCATTTACGACAGCAATGATCATATTGGCATCTGTTATTTCTTCTACAGTCTCAAATGTTTTACTTGGCGCACAGTCCGCTTTCACAGTACCTTCTTATGATTTAAAATCTGCTGCTGGTATTTTTGTCACTCCTACCCTTCGTTTAGTCATTTCAATTATCCAACATCATCATCTGTTTAATAGGCATTTCTTTGGTGCATTAATCTATGCATGTCAGAATCTATTCCATCCTATATTTGTTTTTCTTTTATTATTTTTTTAATGATGAGGAACGTAACAAGCCTCATTAATCTTGAGCAAAGAGGAGAAAATAAAGAACAAGGGAAATAAGATATCTCCCAATTAAATCTTATATCTCATGGGTTTCTAATAAATAACAACAACCAACATTAATTTAAAAAAAAAAAAAAGAGAGATTACAAAATTCTCTAAGTAAGGCATTCATAGTGAATCCATATGCTTTACTATCTCTAAAAGGAGACAGTGAATCCTAGACTAATTATGGAAGATTCTATTTTCCCTCTTAATTCAATGTACCAAGTATGATCAACCCAAGCCAAAATTGAAGAACAGATGGAAGTGCAACTACATTTAAAGACAGTTAATAGTAAATCTTGTTCAATTATTTCTCTCTAGCCTCAACCAAAATTTTCTCTATTTTCTTTGGCCAGAAAGTCCATGTCCAAGATGATAGATAAAATTATTAGATATTTCTTATGGAAAGGTGCTGGCTCTTATGGAAGTTGCCACTAAATTAATGGTCTTGGATTGGAAGAACTAACGAGTTAAATGAGGCTCTATTTTTGAAATGTTTGAGGAGATGTTATGAGGGCCAAAAGATCTCTGAAAGGAAGTTATTTTTGGCGAATAAGATATCTTAATGTTTGTTGAAAATAACTTACCATCCAAAAGGACATCTCAGTCATGGAAGCTTGTGGCCAGTTAAATGGATGTTTGTCAAAAATAACTTTCCATCCAAAAGGACATCCCAGTCATGGAAGCTTGTGGCCATTGAAATGGTTGCTGAAACCTTTTTTCCTAGTGAGACCTCATGAACTTTGTACACCTTGATTAATCTCACAGGATTTTCCTGCCTTTACAACATTCGGTTGTATAGGAAATTCGTAAAATTGAGAAAAAAAAAATATTTTCACCAGCCAAGAGCATCAACAAAAACGTGATGATAGAAATTGTCAAAATTAGTGTCCATAGGCACCATAATAACACTCCCACCAACTGAACTCAAAAGTTCTTTTTATTTTTTTCTTTGAAAGGATGGTCACCAAAAGAGCTGATAAAGAAGAGTAAGTTGGTTATCATGGGAGTCTGCCATTTGGAAGAAGCTAAGAGCAAGATTCAAAAGTTGCTAGCAGTAAGCAGACGCATATGGTATAAATAAATGTCCTTTGAGTATTGTATTTTTCATGCACATGATGCACCAATTTGATGAGATGGCCATGTCAGGAGATCTTCTCTGAACAAAATCATGTGTGCTTATGACAGTGTGGTTAAGCTCCCAGAGGAAAAACTTGATTTTCTTAAGATATTGTTAGGCCCCCAATAGTCCACACCTATGTTCGTAGGGGTAGACCTAGGAATTCCCCCTCCCCATAATGTAATCATTTCAGTCGGTATGTGCTTTAATTAGGGGCGGTTTAATGAGTCGGTTAGTGGGAGTCTATTAGGTTAATTTTGGGCTTAAGATAGGCATGTTGAATGTTTTGTTACTCTTTTCTCTGTGGAGGAAGGATAGGAGATAGCACCTTCTCGAAGTGGTGTACTAGAATCGTGTATTTTGTAACGTGCCAATAGTTAAATACCAATCCCACTTTTTGTATCTTAACAGATATTTAAGCAGATCTTGCTGTAAAGTAAGTGTGTCTAGGCATCTGTTAGGTTTCCTTCTTCCGATTCCTGCACCAAACACACTAAACACACGAATATAGCAAGTATAATGCACTCAAGCGATCCAAGAAACCAACTCTGCCTCAATAAGAGTTCTTCATTGAGCAGAGGGGTTATTTTACTAAGATGATAATCAAAGAAAACAGCCAAACAGTAAGAACACCTCCCAGCAATTCGAGAGTGCTGGTCTCTCCTCTCTCAGACCTCACGTCTAAGCCAAAACCAAAAAAACCTCCCTACAAACCCTGCCCAAAAGCGATATAAACACTCACTCCCACACACAGGTGGTCCCCCCCTATTGCCTTTCTAACCGTTTTCAGCCGGATTGACCTCTTTGCCCCTCCTCGCATATGTTTTAGTGATTGGGGGTCTCACAATACCCCCGGGGGTCTGATACACCTTGTCCTCAAGGTGGAATTCTGGAAATTGTGCCTTAATATCATTCACTGTTTCCCACGTCGCTTCACATGCCTGTTGGTCTTTCCATTTGACTAACCATTGTTCTTCTCCCATTTCCGTGTTCCACCTTATGCCAAGCACCTCTTCGGGTTCAGCTACCCATTCAAAAGCATCTGAAATAGTGGGAAGAGAAGGCTGAACCAGAACTGATTGTCCCACTGCTTTCTTCAGTTGTGATACATGTATAACATCATGTATAGAAGCTTCGGCTGGCAGCTCCAAGCGATAGGCCACGACTCCAATTCTCTCGATGATTTTGTAGGGACCGAAATATCGTGGTGCCAGTTTCTCACATCTTCGTTTAGCAACTGACTTCTGTCTATAAGGTCTGCGTTTAAGATAAACCAGATCTCCGACCTCGAATTCGACATCCCTTCGGTGCTTATCAGCTTGTTTCTTCATGCGTTCTTGAGACAACCTTAAATGTTCTTTGAGCATGAGCAAGTGTCTATCTCTTTCTACTAGCTGTTGTTCCACAGTGTTGTTAGTAGTTTTCCTATCCCCATACGATATGATTGGAGGAGGTTGTCTGCCATATACCACGTTGAAAGGTGTAGTATTTATAGAGATATGGAATGTAGTGTTGTACCAGAATTTGGCCCAAGCTAGCCATTTCTCCCATTTTTTCGGTTGTTCATTGCAAAAGCATCTCAAATATGTCTCAAGGCATCGGTTCACTCTCTCAGTTTGTCTGTCCGTTTGCGGGTGGAAAGAGGTGCTTCTTTTTAACTGAGTTCCCTGCAACTTAAACAGCTCGTTCCAAAAGTGACTCACGAAAATCTTGTCTCTATCGGAAATTATTGAACGAGGATACCCGTGGAGACCGACAATTTCCTTGATAAAAGCGGCTGCCACATCCTTTGCTGAAAAGGGATGTTTGAGGGGTATAAAGTGACCATATTTACTCAGC
Source organism: Luffa aegyptiaca (assembly GCA_017139565.1). Taxonomy (NCBI): domain Eukaryota; kingdom Viridiplantae; phylum Streptophyta; class Magnoliopsida; order Cucurbitales; family Cucurbitaceae; genus Luffa; species Luffa aegyptiaca. Next base: position 40,148,415 of record CM029405.1, on the reverse strand, counting down.
CGATCCACTACCACCATGACTGTATCAGCTCCATTCGAAACTGGAAGTTTTTCAATGAAGTCCATCGTCAAATCATCCCAAATCCTCTCAGGTCGAGGTAAGGGTTGCAGGAGCCCTGCGGGCGCGACCGAATCAGCCTTGTTCTGTTGGCAAATGCTACATCGTTCAACATATTCCTTAACTCGATTTTTCATTCCCTTCCAATATAACTCTCCTGTCAGTCTTTTGTAGGTTCTCAGAAACCCCGAGTGCCCCCCTAAAACAGAATCATGGAATGTGTGTAATATAGAGGGTATGAGAGAAGACTTTGCTGAAATTACTAACCTTCCCTTATACCTCAGTTGGTCGTGCTCGATATGAAATTTGGGGTGCTTCACTGGGTCTTCTAGCAACTCTTGCCTGATCTTAACTAGATCTGAATCACATTTCACCTCTTCTTCGATAACGGACAAGTCAATCACTGAGGGAACGGACAGAGTCCTCAATTCCCCTGTATACGTTACTCTAGACAATGCATCAGCCACCTTATTGAGCAACCCTGGGTGGTATTTAATCTCAAAATTGTAGCCTAGCAACTTAGTCAGCCACCTCTGATACTCGGGTTGAATTTCCCGCTGTTCTAACAAGTGTTTTAGAGCCCTTTGATCTGTGAGGACCGTGAATTTCTGTCCTAGTAAGTAATGTCTCCATTTCTGAACCGAGAGGACAATTGCCATGAATTCTCTTTCATAAACAGATTTCATCCGCGCCTTTTCGGACAATGCCTGACTGAAGTACGCAATAGGCCGCCCCTTTTGAGATAACACTGCCCCTATACCGTAGCCTGAGGCATCTGTTTCAACCGTGAAGGCCAGGGAAAAGTCAGGTAATGCTAGAACCGGTAGGGTTACCATGGCTTGCCTCAGGTTCTCAAAAGCCTTCGTAGCATCTTCATTCCACGTGAAGGCGTCTTTCCTTAAGAGGGACGTTAATGGTGAAGCTATACTCCCATAATCTTTAACAAATCTTCGGCAATATCCCGTCAGTCCAAGAAATCCCCTTAGTTCCTTGACTGATTTAGGAGTCGGCCACTCTAACATAGCTTTTATCTTCCCGGCATCTGCTTCCATGCCCTCAGCTGATACCCAATGCCCCAAATACTCAACCCTCTCCTCAACGAAGACACACTTCTTTTGATTGGCAAATAAAGAATTCTCTCTCAATGTTTCCAGAACGATTGCCAAGTGCTTGCGGTGTGTGTCTAAATCTGGGCTGTACACCAAGATGTCATCGAAGAAAACTAGTATAAATCTTCTTAAGTAAGGGCGAAATACCTGGTTCATAAGGGCTTGAAAGGTATCTGGAGCGTTTGTCAACCCGAAGGGCATCACAAGGAATTCATAATGACCCTCATGTGTCCTGAAGGCTGTCTTTAGCACATCGGTTTCTCTCATTCGTATTTGGTGGTAGCCTGATTTGAGATCCAGCTTAGAATAAATCGTTGACCCATGTAGTTCATCAAGCAATTCTTCTATAACCGGGATGGGAAATTTATCAGGCACGGTAGCATTGTTTAAAGCACGGTAGTCGACACAAAATCTCCACCCTCCATCCTTCTTTTTAACCAATAAGACAGGACTAGAGAACGGGCTTGAACTCAGACGGATGATGCCTGAAAATAACATATCCCCCACCAGTTTTTCAATTTCATTCTTTTGTATGTGAGCGTACTTGTATGGCCTGACGTTGATGGGGGAGGTCCCTTCATGTAAAACTATCTGGTGATCGATTTCCCGCTTGGGTGGTAACCCCTCCGGCATGTTGAAAACATCCTTGAACTCTGTCAACATTTCTCTGAACGACCTCGGAAGTTCCTTTGTTTCCACGGAAGGGCCCTGACCCTCCTCTTGCTGCTCCTGGACACTTAGTCCTCGTAACTCAATCAAGAAGCCTTGGTCCGAATCAGTCCATGATTTCGCTAACATTTTAAGAGACACCTCTGCCTTTGTGAGCCCTGGGTCTCCCCTGATGGTGACCTTCGATCCATTAACCACAAACGTCATGATTAAGTCTGTCCAATCGACTCCCATGAACCCCATCGTTCGTAACCAGAGCATTCCCAATATAACGTCAGCCCTTGCTAGTTTCAGAGGAAGGAAATTCTCAGTGACAGATAATTCCGGCAAGTCAATAACCACGGCTTTACACACCCCCTTCCCTTTTATAGCTACCCCATTCCCCATCACTATACCATAGTTGGTTGTAAAGGTTATGGGCAACTCAAGTTCATCTACTAAACCTTGGGATATAAAATTGTGCGTAGCCCCGCAGTCGATCAGCACTACCACTGCACAGCCCTGCACGGTTCCCCACACCTTCATCGTGCCGGGGGTCGAAAGTCCAATAACAGACTTCAAATCCAGCTCCACGAGGTCCCCTACTTCCGCACAGGCAACCTGCACTTCTTCGACCACCTCTTCCTCAGTCTGAGTTTCCTGCACGATTTCTATCTCTTCTTCGTCATTTACTAACAACACTCTAAGCTCTCGGGTTTCGCGAGCTTTACAACGGTGGTTCGGGGTATATTTTTCATCGCACTTGAAGCATAACCCCTTTTCTCTCTTTGATAAAAATTCCGCGTCCGACATTCTTCGAACATTCACGTCCCTCTTGAAGTTTCCACCTGCAGGTAATGTAACTGAACGATAGGGTTGAGTGTCACTCACCTTATTCGCCAATCTAGGCTGCGCGTGCCTATTGGCCCCTTGGCTACTGGACTTTCTCGAATCACTCTGTCCACTGTAGCCGACTTGGCCCAACTGTTCCATCGCCATTTGGATGGCCATATCCCTATCTTCGATCAACTGGGCCTGTTTCATCGTTTCCCTGAGCCCAATGGGCTGTCTGCTGGCAACCTCAGCCCTTATCGTAGGTTTTAGTCCGTTAAGGAAGGCACTCTCCATGACTGATTGCGGCAACTCCGGTAACGGCGCTGATAGAACCTCGAAACGTTTCCTAAACTCGGCCACTGTACCTTCTTGCTTCACGGCCAAGAAACGAGCACATAAACTCCCCTCTTGTGACGGCCGGTATCGCTCGAATATTTTGCTCCTTAACTCTTCCCACGATTGTATCTTCTCTTGATTCGTCTCCCATCTGTACCAATCGACCACATCATGATCGAAACTAATAATGGCCGCGGTAATCTTTTCCGCTTCTGTCAGCTGATGTAACTCAAAGTATCGCTCTGCCCGGAATAGCCACGAGTCGGGATTCTCCCCATTGAACACTGGCATTTCGAGCTTCTTGAACTTACAACGATCCCCACTGGCCAGATCTTTCTGTACCCGGTTCGTCTCAGTATCCCCTGTCTCAGTCGGGTTGGTGTCAACCACGGTCTCTGCCGCCATCTTCTGTTTTTGCGAAGATTGCAAGGTAACATCCGATGTCGACGCCTCCTTACCAACCGCTTGACCAGCCATTAAGGCCATGATCGCACGCTGATTATCCTTCATTTCCAGCGTTAGTTGTTCCATACTCTTACCGAAACTAAGAAGGGCTTGTTTCACGTCTGCTATTTCTTTTTCGCTCCCTTCTGGCCTTTCCTCGATCTGCCTTTGAGCCATACTTCGTGTCTTTCCCAGGATTACACGTGCTCTGATACCAAGATGTTAGGTTTCCTTTTTCCGATTCCTGCACCAAACACACTAAACACACGAATATAGCAAGTATAATGCACTCAAGCGATCCAAGAAACCAACTCTGCCTCAATAAGAGTTCTTCATTGAGCAGAGGGGTTATTTTACTAAGATGATAATCAAAGAAAACAGCCAAACAGTAAGAACACCTCCCAGCAATTCGAGAGTGCTGGTCTCTCCTCTCTCAGACCTCACGTCTAAGCCAAAACCAAAAAAACCTCCCTACAAACCCTGCCCAAAAGCGATATAAACACTCACTCCCACACACAGGTGGTCCCCCCCCCCCTATTGCCTTTCTAACCGTTTTCAGCTGGATTGACCTCTTTGCCCCTCCTCGCATATGTTTTAGTGATTGGGGGTCTCACAGCATCATGACTGTGTGAGAGATTCTTAAACATAAATCTTACAGAAAAGCTTTTTGAGAGGTCATACGACTATATCCATTTTGTCATCCAACTCCAAAGAGGTTGGGAGATCAGCCAGAGCTTGTGGGAGAGGGCAATCCATTCAGCATTTTCTTCATTTAATAATACATTCAGTATTTGTTATCTCATGGTTGGTAGATGATGACTGTGGATCATTGACCATAGCTGCCATAATGGAATACAGGTCACCTACCTGTCATGCCAAAAACTGATATCAATACTCCTTTGTGCAAAAGGATCTAGCCTTGATGAGGTCAACGAACTTCAAAATAGTTTTATATGGACCTTTGAAGCAGTTGGGTTTGTTTATAGGCCAAGGATTTGCATTCGACTTTCCAATTTAGCAGCAATGAATCTCCTCAAATGGGCATTTTTTTCCTGTCACATATCTTCTAATACATTTAGATAGAAGCAGTTGGGTTCTTCATTCTGATATTCAGACCCCCACTTAATAATGGGAGTGCAACATTTTTTCAATTAACCAAGTGGATATTTCCTCCCTCTTTGGGACCCATCCATAAGGAAATTTTCTTCTTTAAGAGGATGGCTATCAAAATTGGAATAGAGAACAAAGACGTGTGGTATATGTTGCAAGTTAGAAAAAAAAACCTTATCTATCTTGCTCTATCGTGGTGTAAACTTACCCCATACTTTTGTGATTATAGTCTTACATCTCTGATTGCTGACTAGGATAGTTTTTTGTAATCTTGTGGGCCTCCCTTGCCCTCTTTTGTAATTTCATCTTTTCAATGAAATGAAGGCTTACTGTTTCTCATAAAAAAAACATGGATGATGGTTAATCTACCACCTTTGGAGATATAAGATTAATTCTGTTTGAGAAGCTTGCTTTCAACCCTTTCAATTATCAGGAGCCAAAATGACATGGAGTGTTGTCTACTTGTCAAGGGAAGTGCCACATAAGATGATGGCCATGATCTCACCCCTACAGCCAAAAGTATGAGCAATGTTGCTCCGTAGAATTTATGATTTGTCAATTTTTCTGTTGATGCCTGAATCCTTTTTTTTTTTTTTTGGTTAATAATATTGAAAAGACTCTGGATGCTACTGAAATCATTGATTGAGAAAAGCAACGTCTTATCTACAAATTGGATACAAAAAGAGGCATTATTTGAAGTGAAGCCAGATATAAGTCCTTGCTTAATGCTATGGGAGATTAATTTATTAAGGCAATCTGATGTAGCCGATTATTGGCTTAGTGTTTTATGTGTTAGTCTTATTCTTTTTAGCCATGTGCTTGCCATGTGCTTCTTGGTTAGTTAGTTTGTTAGGCTAACCGCATCTTGTATGGCCTATTTAAAGGCTCTTTAGCCTTTAGTTTGGGAATAATAAAATCTTGAGGTTATTCACTATTTGGCTCCATCAAATTGGTATCAGAGCGCTCGATTCTCGGGACGCATTCTACCATGACAACCAAGAAAGTCTCGACTAATGTAAGTGGAGACCCATCTTTGGTTGATAAAGAGGCGGAATCTACCCCCGTCCTCTCACCACAAGAGACAACTGTACGCTTGCTGTCAGTTGAAGACGACGTGCGTGAGATCAAGAAAATTCTGAAGCTAATATGGGAAAAGATTGGCTTGCAGACTGAACAATTGACAATAAGTCCGGAAGTACAAGCAACTAGGGGAAAAGAAACTCAAACTCGGCAAGGGGAAAGCAGTAAAATGGCGGGCCAGCATGAAGGCAGAACCAAATTCCAGCAAGAAAGGTGTTTTGATGAACAAAAGACAGCCCAAGATTGGGTGGCAGTTCCAACAAAATACCAAGAATGGGAAATGGCACATAAAAGATACCAAGAACTTAAGGAAAATCCATTATTCCGAAGGTATCAAGAATGGTCAGAATCTTCAAGTGAGGATGATAAAGAACCAAGAATTTCTTATCAACAACATCCAAGGTATGGTCTTTTGGAAAGAAAAGAAGATGCAGGAATTTCTTACCATCCATATGGTCATCCAGAGTTTCCAATGTTTGGCCTACCGGAAGGAAGAAATGATGCAAAAATGTTTTATCCTAAGCAAGAAAACGATTTCAAAATGAAGGTAGACATCCCAACCTATAATGGTAAAATGGAAATTGAGTCTTTCTTGGAATGGATACGACATGTAGAGAATTTTTTTGATTACATGAATACACCGGAAACCAAGAAAGTGAAATTGGTAGCCCTCAAGTTGAAAGGCGGAGCACAAGCATGGTGGGATCAACTAGAGATTAACCGCCAAAGATTTGGGAAAAGACCAATTCGAAAATGGGAAAGAATGAAGCGGTTGATGAAGGATCGATTTCTTCCCGCCAACTTTGAGCAAATATTGTACACTCAATACCAAAATTGTCGCCAAGGAACACGTACGGTGATGGAATATACCGAGGAGTTCCACAGATTGGGGGCCCGCACGAATCTTGGTGAGAATCAACAATGCTTGGTTGCAAGATACAAAGGTGGGCTACGATTGGACATTCAAGAACGCATTTCTTTTCAACCTATCGCTTTCTTGAATGAAGCCATTACCGCCGCCGCTACAGCCGAGGAGCAAATAGCCAATCGATTCAAACGGCAATACACTAGGAGGACCACAGGGGAAACAAATACCTATAATCCAAGAAATGCTGCACTTGACAAAAATACATCTCAGATTTCATCGGCTGCTGAAAGAGGCAAGCAAATAGACTTGGGTCTTGCAAAGGAACCGATTGTAAGGCGGAATTCAAACACATATGCTCGACCTACTTTAGGGAAATGCTTCAGGTGTAATCAGACCGGGCATTTATCAAATGAATGCCCTCAAAGAAAGACTTTGGCTATTGCAGATTCCGTGGAATTTCAAGAAGAGGACAATGACTCCGACATTGATGAACCTACTGGCTTCCTCGAAGCTGATGAAGGAGAACCTTTATCTTTGGTTGTTCAACGTCTTCTTTTAGCCCCTAAACATGACCCCAGTTATCAGAGACACGCCTTGTTCAAAACAAGATGCACAATAAATGGCAAGATTTGCAATGTGATAATTGATAGTGGCAGCACAGAGAATGTCGTGGCTAGCAAATTGGTTTCTACTTTGGGCCTTCCGTTGCACACACATCCTGCCCCATACAAGGTAAGTTGGATCAAGAAGGGTGGCGAGGTACAAGTAACACATACAAGCACGATACCTTTATCCATTGGAGCTAGCTACAAGGATCAAATTGTGTGTGATGTCCTCGACATGGATGCATGTCATATTCTCCTTGGCCGTCCATGGCAATATGATATGCAAGCCATTCATAAAGGTAGGGACAATACCTATGAATTTTCGTGGATGGGAAAGAAGATTGTTCTTCTTCCGCTCAATCCATCAAAGCACATGATTACAACCGATACCAAGAAAGGTCATCTCTTTACCATTTCTTCTGGAAAATTTTTTTTTGACAAACATTCCCCTATCCTTGGTTTAGTCATTAAGAGTTTTGATAGTACTAATGCTACTGCTGATATTCCTAATGAGGTCCAGAATCTTTTAGCTGAATTTCCTGATATTGTCGAAACTCCATCTACATTACCTCCCCTTCGGGAAATACAGCACAGTATTGATTTTTTTCCAGGGGCAACACTTCCTAATTTACCACATTATCGGATGAGTCCAAAAGAATACACAATCCTCCATGAACAAATTCAGGAACTCCTTGACAAAGGACACATCCAACCGAGCTTAAGCCCTTGTGCAGTTCCAGCTCTATTAACTCCCAAAAAAGATGGATCATGGCGAATGTGCGTGGACAGCAGAGCTATAAATAAAATCACTATCAAGTATCGCTTTCCCATCCCTCGGATAACCGACTTACTGGACCAACTGGGGGGCGCAACAGTATTCTCAAAAATTGACCTCAAAAGTGGATATCACCAAATAAGAATCAAGCCTGGAGACGAGTGGAAAACCGCATTCAAAACAAATGAAGGTCTGTTTGAATGGCTAGTTATGCCTTTTGGCCTCTCCAATGCTCCAAGCACTTTCATGAGATTGATGAACCAGGTATTCCACCCTTTCCTTAACAAATTCGTAGTAGTTTACTTTGATGATATCCTCATTTATAGTCACGGATTAACAGAGCATCTGCACCATATTCGGACCATCTTGTCTACTTTACAGCAGCATGCTTTAGTTATTAATTTAAAAAAATGTTTATTTGCCACCGAGGAAATATCTTTTTTAGGGTACATAATTGGGCACAATGTTATCAAAATGGACCCCATTAAGATCAAAACAATCCAAGAATGGATAGAGCCCCAAACCATAAAAGACATACAAAGTTTTTTAGGTTTAGCTTCTTTCTACAGAAAATTCATCAAGAATTTTAGCACTATTGTAGCACCTTTAACAAATTGTTTAAAGAAGGGGCAATTTTTTTGGGGACAAAACCAAAGCCAAAGCTTTAATATCATAAAAGAAAAATTAATCACAAGTCCTGTGTTAACTCTCCCAAATTTTGACCTTCCTTTTGAAATTGCCATAGATGCCTCGGGTGTAGGAGTGGGTGCGGTGCTTTCCCAAAACAACCACCCCATTGAATATTTTAGCGAAAAATTAAGTCCTTCAAGGCAAAAGTGGTCAACTTATGAGCAAGAATTGTATGCCTTAATACGTGCCTTAAAACAATGGGAACATTATCTACTTTGTAAAGAATTTGTTTTATTTACAGATCATTTTTCCCTTAAGTTCTTAAATTCTCAGAAATCTATAAGCAGAATGCACGCACGATGGTTATCTTATCTTCAACGCTTTGACTTTGTGATTAAACACACCTCGGGGATCACTAATAAAGTGGCTGATGCCTTGAGTCGGAAGACCAATCTTTTAACCATCCTTAAAGGCGAAATCATTGCCTTTACCAATCTCCCAGATTTATATGAAAATGACAAAGACTTTGGTTCCATCTGGAAGTGTTGCACCGAGCATAAACCAGCTGGAGAGTTCCACTTGGTTGAAGGGTTCCTTTTTAAAAATGATTCCCTATGCATTCCCTATTCCTCTTTACGGGAGGCATTGCTTAAGGATGCCCATTCCAGTGGCCTGGCGGGGCATTTAGGCCGAGATAAAACTTTGAACATTCTGGAACAAAGGTTTTATTGGCCTCAGTTACGAAAGGATGTCCAGAATTTTGTATCTCGCTGCTATACTTGCCAAATATATAAGGGAACATCCCAAAACACTGGATTATATACCCCACTTCCAATTCCTGAACACATTTGGGAAGATTTATCGATGGATTTCATTCTTGGTCTTCCTCGTACCCAAAGAGGATTCGACTCAGTTTTAGTGGTAGTAGATCGGTATAGTAAAATGGCACACTTTATAGCTTGCAAGAAAACTTCAGACGCAATCAACATTGCTAACCTATTCTTTCGTGAAATTGTTCGATTACATGGAATCCCAAAATCTATTGTTTCTGATCGAGATGTTAAATTCCTGAGTCATTTTTGGAAGACTCTATGGAAAAAATTTAACACATCTCTCAAGTACAGCACTACAAGCCACCCACAAACGGATGGCCAGACCGAGGTCACCAATAGAACATTGGGTAATCTTATTAGATGTTTGAGTGGCGATAAACCGCGCCAATGGGACATGAATCTCGCACAGGCGGAGTTCGCATACAACCACATGGAAAACAGAACCACAGGGAAGTCCCCATTTGAACTTGTGTATACTCAGCTTCCTCGCCTAACAATAGACCTAACAACTCTTCCTTCTTCTGTTAATCTTAGTCCGGAAGCAGAGGAAATGGCGACAAGGATTCAGGAGCTACATCAGCAAGTCCACAAACATATCGAAGAACAAACGGCAAAATATAAAGAGGCGGCTGACAGCAAAAGGAGATTTAAAGAATTTTCCATTGGAGATCTCGTAATGGTTCACCTTCGGAAAAGCCGTTTTCCTACTGGCACTTACAACAAACTTAAGGAGAAAAAGATTGGTCCCGTTCCTATTTTAGAACGGTTTGGGGATAATGCTTATAGAGTTCAACTACCGACCAAGTACAGCATCAATCCAACTTTCAATATTGCGGATATCTCGCCTTACAAGCCTCCAGATGATTTTGTGCTAGCTTCATAACTCGAGGTCGAGTTATTTTGTAACAAGGGGAAAGTTGATGTAGCCGATTATTGGCTTAGTGTTTTATGTGTTAGTCTTATTCTTTTTAGCCATGTGCTTGCCATGTGCTTCTTGGTTAGTTAGTTTGTTAGGCTAACCGCATCTTGTATGGCCTATTTAAAGGCTCTTTAGCCTTTAGTTTGGGAATAATAAAATCTTGAGGTTATTCACTATTTGGCTCCATCACAATCAACTATCAATATAAAAAGGAGAGGAGACAGCGGCCTATTAGTCTAAGGCCTCTGTTCATCAATTGTCATTACGCAGTTAGATTGTGGAAGGAGATAACTATCACCTTTTGCTGGTTCACAACTTTACATAGTGATCTCAACAACCTTCTTATCTACACACTTATGGACATTCATTCTCTAATGGGAAGAAGGCTTTTTCTGGACAACTTGGAAGTTGGAAGGAACGTAGCAATTGTCCATTCAAAGGAAAGGAAAGTACTATTGATAGTTATTTTGAACAAATTATCCCTCTAGAGACATCTTTTTATAGCTCTTACAGTCTCTTTACCTTTTCAACCCATTGGAGAAATCTTTTGTAACTCCTTTGGTTTGGTCTTTTTCCTCTTTTTTTGTAAATTTCATACATCAATGAAATTTGTTTCTCTCTCTCTCTCACACACACACACACACAAAACAAAACAAAACAAAACAAAAAAATAATAATAAAATAAAATAAGGGGAAAAAGAGGCACTGGAGATACTAGCATATATCCATGTCCTCCATTTAACGTTGAATCCTTTAGCTTTAAGATGGTGTCAAGAAAGTCCCAATCCTCTTTGTCAAAAGTTTCCTGGATCTGAATTTGATGGCAACCTTTTTCTTTTTCCTAGAGTTCCAATCATCTGTCACCCTTTTACAAAGGACGTTGGTACTCTATGATGGTGTGAGGTAGTAGAGGGCTTTAAGCCTTTTGGATTGGACTCTAGTCCAGACCTTATATGCACTTGGAATAAGGCTATTGGGGTATAGTTATGAACGGTTTTGGCATCTTTTTTCTTTGGTATAAGGCATGTAAATTTTTCATTGAGGCTAGCATTAACGGTACCATTTTTCAAAAGAATTTCAGAACGTCGCCAACACTTGGAAGGCTACTAAGGTGTAGACAGGAACTATTTTGGCGTTATTTTTCTTTGGCATGAGGCTTAGGAATTGTTCATCAAGGCTGCATTAATGGTTCCATTTAAAAAAAAAAAATTGTGGAACATCACCACGATCTTGATGATGTTCCGAGTTTCTGTCGTAAAACTATCTGGCCATGGTGCTTTGTTAGAGCCCAAATTCTTGATCCGCCAATATACTTTAGGTTTTGAGAATTCCTTTCCACCGGATAGCTTTGTTCATGGAAAATGGGTTTCTGTGGGAGATTTTAGGAACGAGCCTTGGTTGTTTTTCTGGATTGAAGTCACTGGTAAAAGAACACAGTAAATCGACTTGATAAATTTTGTGTCAATATCCTTGTCAAATGGTAGACTCCCCATAATATTTCTATTATAATCCCTCACCTTTTCTTATTAAGAGGACGTAGTGGAAAAATCTGGAGTTTTCATCTCTTCTTTGAGCCATTTGATCAGATCTCTCCCTTTGCTGTTAAGGATAGGAGTTGTTCTTTAATAATAGGGTTTAGGTGGACATTCATTTTCAATGTGGGATCCTCAACATGCCCCTTTAAGATGGTGCTTCTTTGGATTCACCATTTGATGAGAGCTCTCTTCTTTCGTGATTTGAGCCCTCTAACATCCCATGCTAGGAATTATATATAGTGACCCTGGGCCCAAAATCACTATTTGGATTAATTTGGAAAATGACCTATTTGATGAAAGCTCTCTTCTTCCATGATCTGAGCCCTCTAACATCCCATGCTATTAATCATTCACGATATTTTATTTTCCCTAGGTTTTGCATGGGCTAGAGATGCATCTTATGCTTAAGTTTTCCTTTAAAACTACAAATGAGTTACGTTTAATTTTCAATTGAGCTTTCCTTATGTCAATATGTAAGCTAGTTAGATGCCATTTATTGAGATTCAAGCAGGAATATAACCCTTATTAGACGACATTTGAGAGGTTAATGCTTTCTATTAACCTGCCTAGACAATAACTACACCGTTCTCCCATATGTGGATCTATACATATGAAATCTTTGTACAAAATAGATCTCTCTCCCAACTACCTAGAGATCTTAGTTACATATAGTTGTTTTTTGTCGTACATGCCCACTAGTTAAACTTACAAACTCTGTTCGTGCACAAGTATAACAAATTGGAGGCCTATCATCTTACTTTGGCTTTTAAAACCGGGTGGCTTTGTAATTGGGTTGAGATAATAAAGACTATCAAAATGGACGAAACTTGGATGTTTTGAGGAATAGGTGCATTTTGAGGAATAGAATGTTGACCAAGTTTCGTCCTTCGTCTTGAAGAACTCTCATTGGGATCCAAACACTCTAAAACTCGAATGGAGCAGAATTTGGGCCAATTTTCGTTCAAATTCTATAAGAACCCAAATTATGACGAACTTTGGGATCAAAGTTCACCAAAACTGGAATGTTGCATAATTTGGACCAAGTTTCGTCCAAATTCCTGAAGTACTTTCACTGGGACAAACTTTGGGATCCAAACTTACAAAAACTTGAACGCATCGGAATTTTGACCAGGTTTCGTCCAAACGTCCCGAACAACTCTCATTGTGATCCAAACTCTCAAAAACTCGAACGGAGAAGAATTTCGACCAGTTTTCATTCAGATTCCTGAAGAACTATCATTGTCACTAACTTTGGCATCCAAATTCACCAAAACTCAAACGCAGCAAAATGATGACAAAGTTTGGTCCAAATTCAAGAAGTACTGTCATTGGGACAAACTTTTGGATCCATACGCAACAAAATTCAAACACTGTAGAATGTTGACCAAGTTTCGTTCTCCATCCTGAAGAACTCTCATTGGGATCCAAACACTCCAAAACTCGAATAGGTGCTTAGGTGTTGTAATCACCTGCTTAGGATGGTGATTACAACACCTAAGCACCTATTTAGTCCCTGAGTTTTGATAAATAGGTTTAAAAGGTCCCTAAACTTTCAAAATGGACCTTTTTTGTCCCTAAGTTTTGAGAAATAGGTTTAAAAGGTCCCTCATATTATTTTTTCAACTTAGGGACTAAAAAGCATTCTATCTCCTATTTCCCAAGTACCACTATATTTCAAAGCATTCTATCTCCTTCATATTCATTTAGAAAATAAAGTGACGGAAGCAACCCTAGTCCGTTAGGTACTAACATTACCTCCTTTTAACAAAAGAATTTTTACCGGAGTGAAATTTTATTGGAATCAATTTGGAATGGATCTATTGAATACTTGAAAAGGTTAGGGGTATGTTTGGTTCTAGCCCTGAGCAAGGAAAAAAAAAAATTTTAAAAAAAAAACAGAGAGAAGAAAACCAAAAGGGAGCAGAGAATTAGCAATTTTGGTTTTTGAGATAAATTGTGGAGAAATGGATGGATTAAGTTTCGTTGGGAAAAAAAGGATGGTCTATAACTTTAAAATATCAGAGGGTTTGGTGTTTTTTTTTAAACAAAAGGCCAGTCCTATGGTATTTAAGATTCTAAAAAACAAGGGATTTTTGTACGGATGATCTAAAAAATTGTGCGGAAATGAAATTTGACCTGGTTTCTCAAAATAAGTTTTTCTAACTGTTTTTTGGCATAAGCAAACGTTTTCTTATAATATTTTTCCTCTCGCTCTGGCTCTAGCTCCCTATTTTCCCTCTCGCTCCCTTATTTTCTCTCTTGCTTTCGATCTGGCTCCTAATTTTCTCTCACTCTCACTTTCTCTTTTTCCACTTGCTCATGCTTTGTCTTTTCTGGAGAACCCAAATCAATTTTTCTTTCAAATATGGATAAAACCTAGGAAGAAAAACCAAAGAAAAATGCCATTGTCAGATGAAGAAGACATGGGAAGGGGGCGGTCGTCGCTAGAGGAAGAAGACAGGAGGGAGGGGTGCGTCGTCAGAGAAAGAAGACCGAGCGGGTGTTGCTAAGAGAAAAAAGATCGGGGATAGTAGCTAATGTCGTCAAACAAAGAAGATGGAGGGAGGAGGCAGGGGCTTAAACAGTGTGAGGGAGGAAGAAAAGGGAGAGAGAAGGACGGAGGAGGAGAAAGCGAGAGGGAGAGGTAACAAGAGGTAGAGAGAAAAAAATAATAAGAAGTGTTTGAAAAGGGTTAGGAAAAACACTATTTTAAAAAGTTAGGTCAAATACCATTCAAGTCCAACTATTTAGGTTGGTCAGATAAATTCCCCCGGAGGCAATTCAGTCGGAGCTGTTAGGTTCTAGCAAATCAATCTGGTAAATTTGGACTAAAGTGGTGGTCGATTGTTTTGAAGGAATCACAAGTGGTTTGTAAACCGGGTTCTTTCAAGATCACCCTTCTTTTGTCTTGAAATTGGTTGATCATAGTGGGGCCCTCCATGTACTCAATTGTTGGTCTAAAGCTTGGGGTGAGAGTGGGCATGCTGCCTACCAACCAACCGTGTCAACAAGCTAGCACAAGATCGTAGACGAGCATGAGGTTGTGGAGCAACATGGTGTGTTCGTATGCATAAGCACATGGCATGTGTCATGCTCAGGGCTAAGGCATGCAACAAGGGTTGTGCATAATGTGGCATGGGCATAGGTTCACGAACAAGGTAAGGGTTGGCATGGCAGGCCAGTGTGCCACTTAAGTGCATGGGCGAGCATGCAATCGGCGTGCAAGAAGGTAGCATAGTATGTGATAATGACCAAGAGCTCCCTATCTCCACAATGCTCAACAAGACCAACGATTTAGAAAATACACAAAAAAATACCCCCTTGCCATAAGCGACCTTAAAAGGTCTCTCTAACAACTTAACAAAGAACTTCTAACCACTGAACCAACATGGGCCCCACAAAATCACAACACACGCCCACCTGATTACATAATCACACGTCTCATTCCTCACGTATTACATCACCCAGTTCCTTTCTTCCCTTTCCTACATAAACTTTGCTGACTTGGGGTCTATCATGTATCTTTAAAAATAACTATTAACTAGGAAACCTCTATAAATGGAGGACCATTTAACAACACTTGAGAGGCGTGGAGTTGAGTAGAGAGACTTCTTGAGTTTCCTTTCACAGCATTTTCCTCTGTTGCTTAATAAAGGCCAGGATAAGAGGTTCATTTATTTTTCTTAGGTTGAGTGGGGGTGTTTCCTTTTGTTTCTTTTTGTGTACTACATGGGGTCAGTTTTTAAGGAGGGCAACCAGCATCCATCCTTTCTGTACGGTTAGTTTGGACAAAATAGTTTACTTGTCCAACAGTTTTGATTAGGGCATATAATAAGTGAGGAGAGTTTCTGTTGGTGTATGTCAGTCTTCCTGCAATTCTCCAGATGTGGCTTGTGACACCTAGTGAAACAGAAATTTGTTTCATTACCTAACAACTAGATGACCTTGGAGTAATATCATAAATAAAAACATAGTGCCCCCTTACAAATTGACTGGAGATTACCTTGTCATGGCACAGAGCCATCACTAACTAGTATGGGAGGGACAGATTTGGGTGGTTCAATGTGCATCCTGATGCTGGCAGCAATAGTGCCCCTCAGAGGCACATAGCTAAATGTGAGTACTGGTTTGGAGGAACCCTTCCCTCATTTGTGTGATGAGGCTGAGATAAGGTTTGAGAGGTTTAATGCAACTGATCGCAGAATCTTTTGTTTTTTCTCACCTTAAGCATTAGACCATCATGGGTTGCTATAATGATGAGAAGTGAGCTTTATAACCGCCATGGGTTGCTATAATGAAGAGCAGTGATCTTTGGAACCTTCAATTTTAAAGACCTCTTATATTGTAATCAGTATGAATTTTGTATCTATCTCTCTTCTGCTAAAATTAACAACTATATATGGCAACTGTCAATTAGGATGGCAACATCCTAAGTTTCCGTTAACCAGCTTACCGTATATAAATCAATTTTCCACCTCCCTACCACAGCTCAGTCCAGGACCAAGCTAGGTAGCCTATTGAAACTCATCCTTCAATCAATCTACAAATTGATGGAGGAAATCTCCAATAGAATCATTGGGGTAGTAATTTTAAAAATCGATCCCCCAACACCACTGCACACCTCAGGACCAAGCTTGCCCTCAAGCTGGGTATCCAATGGAAACTTGTCATGTGATTACAAATTGATGTTTAGGTTTGGAGGGAGATCCCCTGTATAAGCATTGGGGTTAATTTTCCAAAAAAATTTGACCAGCCCCCCGTTTTTATCAGTTGCTACTTTGTATATTCCATTGGCCATCTTCTGAATGTAAGTAATTTTCAAATTTATCAATCTTTTATTTTTTAACAAGAAACAACTTTTCATGTTCTTAATCGTTTGAAACTTTGTATTGTACTTTTGATGTATTACTTTTTCTTGATTAGGTCTTATGAAGAAACTATTAAGAAAATTAAAGATAACTGAGGTAATATCAAATTGTTATTTTATTATTAAATTTAGACATGTGGACATGCCACTTGGATTTTCCTTGAACATGTGGATATATGCATGCAAATACCAAAATTGACCTACATGAAACCTAGTCTTGCCCACAAAAAATTCAATTTATGTGAAATCTGCCAACATAAAAATAAAAATCCCTTGAATGCCTCGTGTTTCATTGGAGAACTGCCGTAGTTCAATTTCATTGAAACAAAGTGTATATATTGATTAATAATATACACGGCTATTAATTTTGATTCATTACTGATTATCTTGTGTTCCATTGTAGAACTTCCGTTGTACTTGATATTGGGAATGCTTTGTGGCGTTGTGAGTGTAGCAGTGACACGTTTAGTTGCTTGGTTCGGTAAATCATTTGAGTTCATCAAGGAAAGATTTGGCCTTCCTCCTGTTGTCTGTCCTGCTTTAGGCGGTTTGGGAGCTGGAATAATAGCTCTTAAGTACCCTGGCATCCTTTATTGGGGTTTCACAAACGTTGAAGAAATCCTACATACTGGGAATCGTCCTTCAGCTCCTGGTATTTGGTTATTAACTCAGATAGCGGCTGCAAAAGTTGTGGCTACCGCTCTGTGCAAGGGTTCTGGGCTAGTGGGTGGCCTTTATGCACCCAGTTTAATGATCGGTGCTGCTGTCGGTGCTGTATTTGGGGGTTCAGCTGTTGAAATTATTAATATTGCAATTCCTGGAAATGCAGCTGTCGCACAGCCACAGGCATATGCACTGGTAATTTCCTTTTTCGCTTTTGTTGTTTTGTTTTGTTAAATGTAAATGATGCACTAGTTGATTCTTTGGTGGTTACTTCCTACAATACTTTGTTCTGTTCTTTATAATTTGATGCCTTTATACAGGTTGGAATGGCTGCTACGCTGGCCTCAGTCTGTTCAGTGCCTTTGACATCCGTCCTACTTCTGTTTGAGCTGACAAAGGATTATAGGATACTCCTTCCTCTTATGGCAAGTATTCCGTGCTATCTTTAGTACATTCTTCTACCGATGCATTTTTTTAAAAAAAAAAGATTCTATGAAAAATAACCATGTCTAGTTCAGATTCTACGAAAAAAAAAAGATTCTGTTTATGCTTCCGCAAAAATCTCATTACCTTATGAACTTACTGCATCCACATATCAATTTAAAAATCTAATATCCTTAATCCACCTCCAAGAATCACCAAATTACCTTCATATAATACTCCCTTCCTGGCCCTTACAGTTTGTGGAAATCAAAGACATTCTTGGAATTTGGGTCAGGTTTTTCTTTCTGGAATCAAGGGTGATCCTTCAAGTATTTCGCCCATAATGGTTTTGATAACACGATTTATGGTAATCAAGGATGTAAGTAATGTTATGAATAATGGGTGTATGTAGTAATAACTTCCATTATGGATATCATGACATTATCTTTTTGAATTATTATCTTGAAGGCTTCATTTATGGATATTTGTTTTCGAACTGTCTATTTCTGAACCTCCTGTTCGGTTTGTCATCATTTTTTGATCTGAAACTGAGAGTTTTATCAAAATAATGATAAAAGATTAAATCTCAGCGTGAATGGTAGTTTTTAGCAGTTGCATTAACAGGTGAGCAGCCGTTACTACACAATTCAAGCGTAGGGAGTACCAGTGTCAAAAAAAAGTGCATGGTTACCAATGGCAACTCTTTGATCTCTTCTTCTTGATTATATTGGCGCATTGTTCCTATTGCTAGACATTTTGTGAAGCGTAACTTCTCAATGACTGGTACTTATTTTCCTTACCCATCAAATCTATGAGCAGGGAGCTGTTGGCTTGGCCATATGGGTTCCTTCAGTTACAAAACAGACCAAGGAAATCGAATCATCTGATAAGCGAGGTCCAGCTAGAGGTTATACTTCTCTTTCACCTTCTGAACATAAAGATGGGGCACCTTGGAGATTTGGTAATGATGATAACGACTTGGAGCTCTCTGAGGTAGTCAATCCATCTGACCGTGAATCAAATTATGAAGATAATCTTCTAGAAGACCTAAAGGTACTTATTTCTCCATTTCTGAAACCGTCTCCCCCTTTATCCTTGCAACTTGTTATTTATCCTAACGAATATACTCGACTGCCTACCAGGTTTCTCAAGCAATGTCAAAGAACTATTTGAAGGTTACATTGTCTTTGTACTTGAAAGATGCACTAAAATATATGAAAGATAACCAGCAGAACTGTACACTAGTGGTTGACGATGATGATTTCCTCGAGGGAATATTAACAAGTGGAGACATTAAACGATATCTCTTCAAGAAGTATGGTGATACTCTGAAGGGCGATTCACTGAGTGTATGTATTGTTAATGCCTGGCCTTTTTTGTTCCTTGCTTTATTTTTCTCTTCCCTTTTATTTTTAGGTCCAGTTGGTTCTTGATCATGTTGCATATCTTAGGAAATTAGAAGAATGGAAATCAAATATCTAGAAATCCTGTGGAGGTGCTCTATGAAACTATATATGAGATCATAAGTAGTACAAGTTTCCTTGTGAGATGTCCATGAGTTGGTTGATGTCTTTGTTTGACAATTTTTTTGTGCATTTGAATACATGAGAATCAAACTTTCAGACTAAAAATATGTTAGGTGTAAGTGTAAAACAACTATACCATCAAATTTCATGCCTAATCTCTTTTTCCATAAACTGCCAAACAGATTACTTTTCAAGGTAATCAATATGGTCCACAATAATAGAAAGTGGTTATCCTTCGAGACTGGTTATCTTAGTCTTGCTTTCAATATGAATACCTGACCTTTATTTGCTCATTTTGTTAATAATTCTTGCCTCGAGCAAAACTCCCTATCAAGTACAAATCATTTTCCTATGCATGCATTGTTTTATCAGTAGTGATTTTGTTCTATCTAGTATCTACAAAAACAGTAGTTTTTCCGTATGAAATTTCTTGTCAATATTAATTATTTGCTCTTAGTTTCATTCGTACTCTTAAATACAAATAATTAAGAAACCCCGAAATCTTCGCAGGTGGATACCTGTCTCGTGTCCTCTATTTATACTCGAGGGATTAGTTATCGTGGGCAAGAACGAGGAATTTTGACATGTTACCCAGACACTGCTCTTGCATCTGCTAAGGAACTAATGGAGGCTAAGGGTATAAAGCAGTTGCCCGTTGTTAAGCGTGGCAAAGGAAGGAAAAGAAGAATTGTAGCCATTCTCCACTATGATTCAATTTTTAGCTGTCTCAGGTTCTTAATAAATAAACTGTCGTTTGCCTTTACAATAATTGTTACTTCCTGGATTTATGTTCTCAAAAGGCTCAGAGCACCTGAAATACCAGGCTGGTTTATCCCGAGAAAAGAAAATGTAACCAATAAGAAAAATTTTCAACTTTTTTGGATGTTACAAGGTCCTGAATTAATATAAGAAAACCGACTCTCAAGATTTATGGTTTATGCATCTGGATTTTTCTTGTAAAAGGCATTTTTTTTTTCTGTGCAGAGAGGTCGTCGAGCAAAGGGAAAAAGTATATCCTAGTGGAAAAGAGATAGTTGTCCAGGAGAGTGTTGCAGATGGTCATTAAGGAGCTGTGCCACAGATTCAGAGCTCAAGTTTTCCTGCATTCAGTAGTAAGGAACAAACTGAATGTTGAACTACAATGATCTGTTTTATTCAGAATTCTTCCCACTGATGACAGAGCATTTGAAACCCCATGGTCTTCACAGAAGAGATAATTATATGGTGAGTAAAGCTGATATGTAATAATTTTCCGTGTAATTTAGCAAATTGTATTTTCCACAGAAGCAACAATCCAAAAGCTGTAACATAGTACACAGATATTTGAAGCAGAGTTGAACCTTGAGAGAAAACTGAGAATTCAGGCTGAGGGATCCATATGGTTTATTAGGGTATATATGGGCCATAACTGTTAAAAGGTATTCAGCCTCCTTACATTTTAGGTTTCAAATGTAGTTGATTCATTCTCACTGTTTTTTGCATTGGAATTTGTACTCCTGATCTGTAAGTTGTAATGGTCAGGTGTAGTGGAATCATTTCAATGAATTAGCTCATTCCCACTCCTCTTGACTTGTTTGGATTGTTTGCTTGGAAAATCTATACATTCTTCCCCACCCCTTTTCAGGATTGTTTGCTTGGAAAATTTATACATTCTTCCCCACCCCTTTTCATATTGAAATGTTTCGATGCCGTACTCAAGATCATCCCACCACTTAAGGTAATATTAAGTTAGGATCAATCTACCCTAATCAAGTATTAAAAGGGTAACCTCTTCGGTCGAAAAGTAAAACATTATAGCTTGACGTTGACATAATAATTTGAGAGTTTTGAAGCAAAAAATATGTTCTTTTAGCTGCAAGTTATGGACCGTGTTGGTTGAAATTCTTGGATTCCGATTATGTGAATTCAGTGTCATAAACCAACTGTTCCCACTAGAATTATGTTTTTTCATGGACTGATCGATCATCTTACCAAAAGCCAAAGAGTGAAATAACTTTAAAAGATTTACTGGTGGAAAGGTCATATATGTGTATTCATATATAATGACTATGTGTAGTAAGGACTTTTACTTTCCTAGTGAACAAAGATTGGAAAAAAGGTAAAATAAAAACTCACATCTCAGGGCCAAGTGGAAGCCTACTCATAATTTGCTGATACACGGTTGAACCATTGGAAAAGTTCAAGCCAAGATCAGATGTAGGTTCTACATTGGGCTCTCCTTTAGGCAACAAGAAACCCATTTCATTAACATGGTGTGCTTGTGCTAAGTATGGATGCATTGGCAGAACAGGAAGCTTGGCTTGGCCAACTGCTGCCATTGTCAAATTTCCCAGTCCAGGCTGGTGGTTCATTCCAAAAGAGAAGGCATGGGCAGTGCCCATCTGCTGTCTTCCAGCAATGCCAAAGGGCGGCCTTTCAAATCTTGGAATGGTGTTCTGAGGCTGGGGTGGTCCTGGTCTGTGAACATGACTTTGAATTGCTGCGGTCGAGTTTTGCACGGTTACTGGACTGGACGTACCAGAACTGATGTGGCTGCTATTGCGAGCAGCAGGAACATCATGATTGTGCTTTCCTTCATACGTGGTGATCACGGACTTCAGGTCATGCGACGCCCGCTCGACGTGCTTCCTCACCGTGCAGCCGGGATTCGTGCACTTGTAGTAACTCCTATACACAAGCAATTAGCGCACCGTTACAAACTTGTCAACAAATACACTTGGTGACAGGATGATACCACACAAACATGGAAATTTGATGTACCTAGGATTTGGATTTCCTTTCACAACCTTCTGTCCATATTTGCGCCAACGATAGCCGTCGTCCAGAATATCCACTTCACTGGTAGTCTGGACGACAACTCTAGGCTCGCGGATAGCTCTAGTGGCACCACTCATTTCTGTTACATAAGCGTCAAGTTTCCTGGTATATCACACAAACCAAGTTAATTTCATGCTTTTTTCCAAATCTTATCAGTTAGATATCACTCATAAAATAAGATGGTATGTGAAGAACCTTTTCTTAGACTCAGATTCATCTCCTTCCCCCTCATACCCCAATGTTATACTGCCATGTGTTCCCCTATCATCTTCATCTTCATCATTAGAGAATGTGGATGAGGCATCAACGGCCTCAACTGTTTCAATATGACTGCCATTTTGAGCCTGTAAAGGGTTAGGCTGATTGCCATATTCAGGACCCAAGGATGCTGAAGAAGTCACCTCAAGGTTGTCATGCATCCAATCAGGAGCTCCAGTTGGAATCCCTTTTTGTGAATCTTCCCATAGAGGACCTTCAGCACTCTGTTGGCCTGCTTGTGCAGGGATTTCTAGTTGCATATTGAGTTGGGAATCAGAAGGTCCAATTGCTGCTCGCCGGTTTGGCGAGGGCTTTGGGTGGTTATGTGCTCCTTTATAGATGATCTCTGTTATATGGCCCTCGTGAGATCGCTCGACTTTCTTCTTGACCTGACAGTTTGGATGTGTGCACTTGTAATAACTCCGGGGATACTCGCTTCCTTTAACCTGTTTTTGTCCATATTTTCTCCAATTATATCCATCCTCCGAGGGAGCACCGCAACCACCACCAGCCATAGAATCCCCACTGCCTCTTTGCTCCCCTTCGTCCGGTTGCTCGTCCAATGGTGAAGAATGTTCACCACCTCCACACAGAGAATCAAAGGGTCTTTGATCGTCTGACACGGTCTTTCCCCCATCGTCCCTCTCCGCGCATGATGTAGAGAGTCCCACTTGAGGATGATGACTGATTCTATTTTGGGGTAAAGACAGAGATGGTTCTACTAGATGAGATTGAAAAGAATTTTCTGAACGTGGAGCTGGAACCTCAATTCTTGGATAAGATTGTGGAAGAATGGTAGCAGAAGCTGCCTACAACCATATGTTGAAGGGGAAAAAATTAGCAAACTATAACAAAATGCAGTCTCTTGGTGTATATACTATCTTATAGATTGGCTACAAATTTCATTTTTTCTACTTTTTGGGGAAGGATGGAAGTGAAATTACTTTGCTTGCTGCACCGAGAAAAAAGGACGATCCTGATTCCACACCGGGTCTGAATGCAAATGATGTACTGTTATCGTTGAATGGGTTGTCGCTTCCTTTATTGTTGGCCTCCGACATCATCGTCAAGCTCCGATTACTAACATTTGGCAAAAATGGGAACTTTCCAGTTGTGGGAGATTGCTGAGCCTGCAGTAAGATAGATGAGGGGGAACAGGTCAAAGTGACAGAAAAAAAAAACACAAATTGCAATCCTAAGTTGTAAGGCTTGAATATTAGATTACACTTTATAAAGGCAAAAAGAATAATAGCTTCCAAATGGTTACATTTTTTACCTTGAGAAAAATAAACAAATTTATTAAGTTTTCTATTAAAAAAATATGTTGATAAACAGGTCAACAAGATTATATAAATGTTCTAGGAGTCTGATCACAAATGAAGAAAGGAATTTTAAAAATTAGTATTATTCTCCCTTATATTGTTTATTTGAACTAAAGAACTATTTTGTAGAATATAAATTTCCAAAATGATTCATAAGTTTGGGAAGAATGAAGCAATAGCAGAATTACATTTTCTTTTTCCAATTCAATACACTATTTATTAAATTTTTCTTAGAAATTTGAAGGAAATTTGACATAGGAGAGCCCATAATCAGTATTTGCTCATGAACGGAGCCAGAAATTTGCAATAAGGGCAAAATTTTACCTTTCTAACTTTTTTTCCCTTTTATATAATCTTTCCATTTTAAAAATTACTGGGAAAATTAGAGGAAAACTTTTTAAATCTTCTTCTTTTAGAAAAATATATATCTTTTCTAATTTAAGACAACTAAGAAAGCACTTCCCCTCCTTTTTCGCTCTCCCTAGATTTTCTAATCTTCATTTTTATATAATCAAAAGAAAAAAATAATCAAATTTAAGTACAGATGTGAAGAGATGTAATTGAACTTTTAAAAGTTTAAAATCTTAAAATATATATGTGTATATATATCAAAGATTGGAAAATAAATTTGTAATTTACAAACATCATAATTCTATGCTTCTCTAACCAAGAAGATTAGCCAGCTTGAGCATATCTCAATTGGTTAAGAAGACATTATATCCTCAACCAAAAAGTCAGATATTCGAATCAGTAGATATAAACTTCATATTTTGAGTGTTGAGCTTACCAGAGAATTTGAAAGAAAAACTGGCGAATCTAGCAATGTAGTTGGACTGAGACCAGGCGGTATCGTTAAGTAAGGAGATTTGACATCTGAATTCAACGAGTGATCTGTGGATGTGGATCTAATGCTCTCTGTATTCAATCTTGGAGCATTGAATCCAGCTCTAGCTGCAATCCTTTCCACAAGCCCTCCACGGAATTTCTGCTCCGAGAACGAACCTAAATCCATCGACCGGTCACTCGAATGGATGCCCGGGATCCCGCCTCTTGCAAGGGCGTTTTCCGATACCATATGTTCTCGAGGCCTGAGAAAGAGCTCTTCAGTTTTATCACTGATGGTAGTATCCATTGCAGGTCTAGAACCAACATCCTCCCCCAGCATTGCTGAGAAGAAGGTTCTTGGGCTGGGACTTGGAGGCACCCAATCCCCAATTATAGCAACATTATCATCAGTCCTCCCCATTACAACTCGAACGATCAAGCTCGAAAATCTCGTAGCAATGTCGACAAATCCTGAAGGGAAACAATGAAAACCATATAACAATCTGATAATCTGATCTTCTTTGCAACAAAATTAGCATTCACATTGGAAGCTGGAATTTGAGCATGCATGAACAATCCCAGCTCTCAAACGACATAGAGCCAAAACAAACTCAGCTGAAAAAAGCTAGAAACAGCAGAACAAAACATGAACATGTATGTCTTTTCTTTTCATTGTTGTAATTTCCATTTCTTATTGTCTCTATGTGAATATTTTGATTTTCGATTCTTTAACCTTATCATCAAACCCCAGAAACAAACAAAGAAGAAGACGAAAATCGACAGAAAACATGAAACTAAACCCTCCAAAACAGTGTCGGATCCGAAGATCCCGTGAAGATCTAAGCATTTCCACACAGAAGCCAACAAAACGAAATTCCAGAAACAGAACAGAATTGAAGAAACTCAAAACAAACGAAACAAAAATTGCCAAAAATCAAAACCAGTCCAATCACTTACCTGAGTGATTTGGAGGTCGAAGGAACAAGGAAATCAAAAATCAAATCAGATAAGAAGAAGAAGAAACGGGTTCGGACATGGAAAATCAAATCAAATCAAAAGGGGGCAAAATCCCAGAAGCTGAATCGGAGATTAAACGAAATTATGATCGGAAAACAAAGGTTTATGGATCATTTTGGTGGGTTGATTTTAGGGATTGAAGGAAATGGGGAGAGTAGGGAAGAAGGGGGAAAAAAACAGTGACCCCCACCTCCTTCTTCCTTGTTCCTTCTCTCTCAAATCGCTTTTTGGTGATTCTGGTCAAAACCCAATTGATGAACAATGGCCATAACTCTGTTCTTGAGCTCCAAACAAATTTACAAAAAAGATAAAACTTTCACTGTTCTAATAACCCAGAAAGAAGAAAATGGTCGAGGAAAAGGGAAGGAGAGGGATTGTGTTTGGACGACAGGAAATGGATGGAATCTTTGAATTTCAACAAACAAAAGCAAAAAAGTGAAAGCAGATTTTTGAATTTTAAAAAACAAAAAACAAAAAACAAAATTTAATTAAATTTATTTATTTTCCAAAGCTTCTTTTTTAGATTTTACAATGAGTATTATTGTATCTAACAATTTGTTGGTTTTTTTTTTTTTTTTTTTTGGGTATTTTATTTTGTAACTAAATCATTCCAGTTTTTGAAAAATCTATCTTTTTTTAAGGGGCCCATTTTGGTTATCTTCTTACACTTTATACTAATTCCATTAACACATCTAAGCTGTATGGTCAAAATCAAAATGAAAAAAGAAAAAAAAAAAAAAAAAAAAAAAAAAAAAAAAAAAAAAAAAAAAAAAGCACTACTCTAAATCTAGTTATTACAATAATTGGTTATTTTGCAGAATAGACAATAATAGAGTTGATTTGGTGCCTTAAAATCAGCAATAATATTCATTTTTTTAAAATTAAAATTGTAATAATACAAAAATAATGTAATAGATCTTTTAGGTCTTCAACTGTACAATGGCCTAACACCTGTAGGCTATAGCTTTCAAATGGGGGAAGGTGTTACAACTAATCCTTCCTTATTATTTGCTTTTATCTTTTTTTTTTCCCCCTAAATTTTTCTTTCTTCTCTTTGTTGCTTAAATTTTACTTCTTTCCTCATTTTATTATTTGATTTTCCTGTCAAAATTTTAGAATGGGTAACTGGCAAAGGTTGGATTCGGGCTCGGTCGAGAATGGGAATTTTCAATTCTCGTACCTACCTTATATTTTTATTTGAGAAATGGGAATTGAGGACGAAAATTTTTCAGAAAGTAAATGCATGTTCGGAAGTGATTTTGTAAAATTGCTTTTGTCATATTTGAAATCATCTCGAAACATATCTTTAAATATTTAAAATCAATTTCATGTTTGGTTTTACACTTTTTAACGTGATTTTCATATCATCAAAAATTATTTGAATTACTAAAGGCATGTTTTGGTGTGATTTTAATCATTTCAAAATCACTTCCAAACATGCACTAATTGTTGTCTCATATATATATTCGATTAAAAAATTGAATGAGTTTGTTTTTTTTTTTTTTAGATTAACTATTGTAATTTAGTTGAAAATATTAACTTTTGATTTAAGTAGATCAAATTAATTCTATTTTGTTTACTTTGTAAAATCTAATGGGTTGGAAGATTTTTTTTTTCTTTTATTTTTTTTTTTAAACATTAGGAAAAAATGAGTAAACATTCTCAAACTCATAGATACCTAACTACAAAAATAAATAATCAAAAAGGGTTTTAAGAAAAAGCCTTTAGACTTAAAAGGCTAAAATATTCGAACTCAATTAAAAAAAAAAAAAATCGGTATAGGTGTAAAAGATTATAATATTTTTTAAAAGACAAACATTGCAATGATTGAATTAAAATTTAAAGAAAAAAAAAGAGGCTTATAATATTAAGAAATTAAGTTTATAATATTTACAAACATTGCAATGATTGAATTAATTTTCTTATAAATGATAATTTACAATATATTTTTGTTAATTATGATGATTTCAATGATAATTTTATATTTTAATATGAAACTTAGAGATAATAAATCAACTAATTTTGAAATAATTTGAAATTAGAAAAAATTAAACTATATAGATAACTATAAATAAAATAAAATAAACAAGAAAACACAAACATATAATGTATTTGGTATATTTAATTTTTGTCAACTGTGATAATTTTTGTCAACTGTGATATATATGTTTACATTTTAAAAAAGAAATTAATATCCAGTTGGACATACCCTTAGTTCCTAACAGTTGGCCCTCCAAACAATATTCATATTTATCTACAAATTCTTTTCTCAAAAAAAAAAAAAAAAAAAAAAAAAAATCTACAAATCCTTAAAGTAAAACACTTTTGACTATAAAAGGATATTGAATCTATTTCAAAAAATCAATTACAAAAATGGAGGATATTGAATATCACCCAAGTGGCAAAGTTTAAGGTTTAGTTTAATATAACTAAAAATTTAAGATCAAATTTAATATAATCAGCCCACACCACTAAAAATATATATATATATATATATATATATATATATATATATATATTATAAATCTAATCATTCAACTTCGATAATTATGACCATTTAGTATGAGATTTAAGAACTCTTATTTAATATTTAAATATTAATGTGTCATGTTGCCTAATAGTTTAGTAAGATGTGACAATATTGTTGGATTTTATGTCCTAAACTCGTAGATAGTAAATGTAACGCATAATTAATAAAGTGCTATTGATTCTATACTGATTAGTCTTGCCTAAATAATCACAAATCCAATAAACTAAGAACCCTGGACTATGTAATGAACACTTGAACTTTATGTAGTGACATAAGAATGGATCAAGTTCAGGTAATAGTCTATAGTACAGGGATAAGTCTGGGTACCTTATCCTGGGGATACTATGGATGTGGCTCGCTTTGTATTTAGTACAAACGATGTGGTCCTGAATCGTTCATGTATTGACATGTGAGTGAGAGCGTCCTATGTAATGAGTTTGCATAAGACCGGACCACGAAATAAGTCACTTTCACTTTATAACACCGTTTTACCTTTGAAACTGACTATTTCATGCGATGACCTAGGTAATTCGATCTTAATCCTGAGCTAACTATGAACTCTTATTTATTCGGGATTGCCCCTTAATTTGCATGGGTGAGAGTGGCCCGAGTTCGCCGACTCAATAAGCCTATCATTTGAGGGATGAGATCGGGTAGATAGTTGGGGACATAGTCTTGCAAGATGGAATTCACTCCTATCCTCTTTAGAGATAGTAGAGAGGTTGTTCTCTTAAGTGCTGACTTGGGGGCTTGAACAAAGGGATCCCGCCCTCTCCTTGACCCGAGAGGGATTAGGTTTGTTGGTTGAACCACAAACCAATTGTTCATTAGAGGATCAATGGGATTTAAGGAACTAGAAGTAACTTCAAGGGTAAAACGAACATTTGACCCGCTGTAGTTACGAACAACCTGTGAAGGGTCGACTTACTAATCATGGTTGTATCGGGTAGACAAAAATATATCTACAGTGAGGGGAGTGCAGTTATCGGTCTATAGTGAGTGTCTTGATAGTTAACGAATGTTGGTTAACTAGGTTAATGAGATTAGCTGGTTAATCTCAGATCGTTGGAGCCCATGATCTGTAAGTCCATTAAGTCCCCCTGCTAGCTCATAAGAAATAAACCTTAGAACAAAGTGGTGAGAGAATGTGAAATGTTCAAATTCGATTTAGGGAGTTAACGTTAATTATATTCGATATATTTAACGTAATAAATTTATTTATGGATTAAACTATATATCGAGAGAGTTGAAAATATTTAAATATGATTTAAATATTGTATATATGAATAGAGATTCATATTCAAAGAAAATCGAGATTAGGTGTACAATATTAATCTAATATTTGATATTAAATTAACATAATTAATTAAATAGTTTAATTAATTATTTAAAATGAATTTTGTTTTAAATTAATTATTTAAATTAATTTAAATCATAAAAACTAAAATTCATTTAAGATTTTATGAAAATTAAAATTTCCTTTAAATTTTAGGAGGTGGGATAACTGAGTGTTTTGGTGACAAACACTTGAATTCTCCCTTCCACAAGACACCTAATCCATGTTGTAATTTGATATCTTTTCTTGTCCTTTGGAGGTTGCATGCTTTGTGGCTATATAAGAAGAAGAAAAAGAAACAGCAAAGGTTAATCTTGGTGAAGATTTTTGAAAAAATTACTCTAAAAGAAAACCAACTCTCCAACTTAAGTTCTTCAAGCTTTTCTCCCAAATTCATCACGTAGAGAGTCTCACAACTCGTTCTAAGACTAAAGAATAGCGGAAAAAGCTTCGGTGGTCGTCCACATCCTGTTCATGATCCATATCATCTATTGGAGTTGCTGAATTTCAAGCCAAAAGATTGGTGAAAACAAACTCTGTTTTTGTCGGTTGTTTTTCATGCATGTTTTCAAATGTAAAATCAATAGAGTTGAGTGGCTTTCGATCTAAATCGCTTCCACACGAGTCCCGTATACTCCTTCAGATATGCTACAAAGAAAAGATGATCAATTTGATCCAATAGATGCTAGTAGACCAAAATTAAGTCTAAAATATATTTCGCTAGCCTATCTATTTAAATTTCTAATTAATAATGGAAATCAATTTCATCATGTAATTACTTTGACAATTAATTTTTTTGTTCAACAATATGAGAAACACTGGATTCGAACCTTTGACCACCAACTTTATGTTAGTTGATCTATGTTAACATAATTAAAATTATAAAGGCAAACTTGGCTCATATATAATTAAGTATAAGAATTAAAGAAAATGTAAATGGTCAATATTACAATGATTGAAATAAATTGAAGTTCACTATTTTAAAAGAGAAGTAAAATGGAAAGAAATGACTTAAAATACATTTTGTGTATAAATGCAAGTCACTGTCCAAAGTTTGAAATAACAAAATTGAGTGATTTGTTTTAGGCCAGATGGAGGCAGACAGCCAGTGAGGACAACAACATTAATATAATACTTTTTTTTTTTTTATTATCATTGTTTATTCTTTTTCCCAAAGAGGGTTATGTTGCCTTAAAACAAATTGAAATCCAACCACCCACATAATTAAAATGTGTTTTTAGTCAAAAGAACCAATACTATAAAAATCTTTTATCCAACCAAGGGAAAATCTATCTAGACTAGAGAGTTGGAGCGGTGGATCGTAAATTTAATCAGTAAAAAAGAATGATAACACTAAATAAAGTTTTTTTTGGTGGAGGTAACTTTGGATCATTTCGAAAATGAAGGAACTGATCATGTCAGTCTAGCACCAACTCGAGGATACGACGAGGAAGTCGACCCCAAAGAAGAGAAAGACCAATCCGATGACCTTGGCCTCAGGCCACCATGGCCTTGGACCTCGAACACCCCTTTCCCATGCTCGATTCCTGAAGTTCCTAGACAATTCGGTTCGACGTGGTTCAGTTCGAATCTATCTTCAAACAAGTAGAAACCCTAAAAACGAGTCAAAGTATATAAATCCTTCTTCAACCTTGGAGAGAGGATTCAAAATTTTACTTTTTGAGCTCTCTCTTCTACCTCATGCTCGCTATTTGTCATATCTTCCTTCTTTCTCTTTGTTGACTTAAGCATCGGAATTGGTGTGGCAAGCAACACAGGTGTGCAAGTTTTACTTGTTTTTGTAGGTCACGTCTTCCCCCTTTCAAACAAATTTACTCACGTAAAGGTTAGGTGATTCCCTGTCCGGATTTTGGCAACAACATTTATAATATTAAAAAAAAAAATCATAATTTTTTTAGAAATCTAGACATATCTTTCTGATTGAATTAAAATAAGTTAGAAATTTTAAATTTAAATTAATTAATAAAAAGTATTTCATTAATTATGATCTTTTCAAAGTCAACTTGGCACGGTTTAGTGTTTAGGCACTTATACTTTTCTTTGTAATTGAAGGTTGAAATCATCATCTCAAATGCGAGCATATCTCAATAGTAATTAACACGTACCATTGATCGAAAGGTTACATGACGCTTCCAAATATTGCTGAACTCAAAAAAAAAAAGAAAAATTGTTATACTAAAATAAATTATAAATTACAAATTTTCAACAAAAATGGAAATTCAATTAAAGTATTAATTCTAATATGTATTAAATTTCATAGTTCAATTCTACAAAATGAAAACATCAAAAAGTAAATTTCACTCACTTAACTAATATAAAGAAAAAAAAAAACTTATTTTTTCCACATTACAATGATTGAAAGAATGAAAATGAAAGAGAAAGAAACAAACTTAAAATACTTTAATGGTATAAAAGCAAGCAAGTCACCATCAAAAGTTTGAAATACACAAAGGTGAGCATTTTGTTTGAGCCTATCCCCAACCGGAGAAGGAGACAGCCGGTGAAAACAACAAAATCAAATACAATATATTTTTTTAATTTTCCTTTTTCTAAAGGATGGTTTTGTCACTCAGAAAAATAATAATAATAAATAATAAATCACTAAATAAAAGATGGTGTGTTTGTGTTGATTATGTGTCCGGTCGGCAAGACGGACGGACCCGGTCAAAAAGGAATTTGCAATTCCGACCAAGTCTTTGTCCTTTCTTGCTAACGTCACGGACTGTCACCAATCTTGTGTGAATAACCACATGAAAACGCGTCACGTGGAAAGCCTACGCGTGGTGTTCAGCTCACGGTTGCCCACGCGCGGTCACCTATGCTGCATTATCTACCAACTACTGTCACAAACTACTCAATTTTTCAAGTCTTTTACTCTTGCATGTTTTTGTTCATATACTTTGTGTTGTGTGTGTATGTTTTTTTTTTTTTTTTTTTTTTAATTTATTATTTAGAATTGTTTATATGTTTTTTTTTACTATTCCATATATTGAAAATTTATTTGTTATTTAATTAAGCTTCCTTTGTTAAGATTTAATTTGGTACTAATGTTAAAATATATTTTTTTTTATTTTAATAATTTTGACATGTGCCTAATATTTATAATGGTTGGAGTGAAATTCAGAAGAGAAAGTTAGAAAATAGAAATAATGAGTAGTTTGAAAGTAGACCAACTAGATAAATAAAGGTGGTAGGACAAACAAATTTGGTTCAAAATATTTTCTATTTTCTCTTTCAGCTTTCTCTTTTAGCATTTTTATCTAGCTAGCTTACTTCTTTTTTTTTTTTTTTTTGTTGCGTAAAATTATCACTTATTAATTCAATTAGCATGACATTTCAATATTTAAGTAATGATATCAATAAAAATGATTTATTGTGCTAAGATTTGAAAGTTTAGGAATATAGTTGAATCTTTAATTTTAAAATTCAAATGACTAAATACACATTATATTTTAAAAGAGAAAAAAAAACTTAGCTTAAATATATGTTTTAGTTCCTAATATTGTGGTGGTTTTTCAATTTAGTCCTTATGTTTATAAAAATTTCAATCTAATATCTTACATTTTAACACTTTCAATTAATTATGTCTTTTTCACCGGTGAAAGTTTAAATTAGTTGATAGATAAACATACATAGTGTGATATTTAGTGAGCAAGTAGAATTTTAGATGAGATATTAGGGGTGTAAAATTTTCGGGTTGGGTCGGTTGTACGAACAAACCGACCCGACCCAATTTATTGTTGCTCGAATCGGGTCGTTTCGTTTCTTTTTTTTTTTTTTAAATTCCTTTTAGTATTCTGGGCAACGCACGAAGAAGACGAGAATATTCCTTTTATTCCTTATTCTAAAAAAAAAGAGAAACAATGGTCGACACGAAGACGAAGACGAAGAGGACAGGCGAGTTGAACAGTTGAGGCACCAGCGACTGGCGAGGAAGACGAAGAGATGAAGATGAAGAGGCGCCAACAACAGATGAGGCGAGGAAGACGAAGACGAAGAGTCGCCGGCGACAGATCGAGGTGAGGTGAGGCGAGGCGAGGCGAGGAAGAAGAAGATGAAGAGGCTGTTGCAATTTTCTGCAAGCGTACAGTTGCCCAAGTAATATTAAAACGGAAGTATTTCCGAGTATCGAATCCACAGGGAGGCGAAATGATATTAAGCAAAGCAATTAATTCTTGAACACTAAAAGTACTTGGGAAAAATAATATTTAGGGTCCTAATCATGATAACTAAAATGAATTGAAAACTAAAACAATTTAAAGAAATAAAAATTGATCAATCAAGAGATAAAAAAATATGGAGAAAGAGTTTTGAGTGAGAAGCGGGGTCTTGAAAATCAATTAATAGCTAATTAATTATTACAATTATCCTATCTCATTGCCCAACTAATTATAATCCTAGAATCTCCGTTAGTCACATAGGTTCTCCTGTCGGTTTCCCCTAATTATTATTAACCAAAATTAACAACCTAAGTGTCCTTAGCGCCATTAAGATTCGTTAATAATTTCGCTCTGATTCATTATTGGAATCTAAGTTTAATCAACTAATCTCGTTGTCACTACGGGCAATTAAACTAGTTGCATGGATTATGATTTATCCTAATTTCTCTCCGTCGAGTTTCTATTTAAGAATCAGATCAATATATAATTGGCCAGATTATATACAGCATTACGAGCATCCATACAAATAATCAGTAAAAAAAAGGGTAAGAGATAGGCAATTATAATAACATTTAACTATAAATTTTCATTTCAAGACCCCAAAAGGGGTTTAGCTATACATGGCTATAATATCCACAATGTATACAATTGAAAGCATAAATTGGAGCCAAATAAGAGAAAAGGAAATGACCGTCGAGAACCCCATCGCTAGCGCTTGGAGTCCCTCCGAACACGCCCCGAGCCTCCTAGAGTGCTCCCAAAAAGCTCCCCACAAAATTTCCCACTTTTAACTCTCAAAAGGCTAAAAAGCCTTGAGAGAATGCTCAAGGAGAGCAAAGGAAAGGAAGGAAAGAAATGATGGTGGAATGATTGATGAGAAAATGGGGCACCAAGGGGGTCCTTATATAGGCCCGGAATAGGGACAGTGTCGCGACGCTGTGACGTCATCAGCTTGCCCGCCAAGAAATGGGACAGCGTCGCGACGCTGTCCCCACAGCGTCTCGACGCTGTGCGGCTTCCAGAACACCTCCGCGTGATTTTGGGCTTGAAACTTGGGCCAACTTCATTTCTTTTGGATCTTCACATGGATTGTTGACTTTTGGGCTCCCCCTTTGACCCATGATTGGAAATTTGGCTTGGAATACTCATTTTTGGGCCTTTTTTCACCAAAATTCCACAAAATACTCCTTAGGACAAAATAATGATTTATATTAGAATTTCTCAATAAAAACACAATTAAAGCACAAAAAAGCTTAATAATTTAGGACTAAAATAGCGACATTTTTGTCCGCTATCAGAGGCGTCGGCGACAGATAAGGCGAGTCGAGGAAGACGAAGAGGCGCTGGCGAGTCTGAGAAACGAAAACCCTAAATCGAAGCTGCGCCGGCGAGTCTGAGAAACGGAAACCCTAAATCGAAGCGGCGTCTGAATTCTCTCTCCCTCTCTTTTGTTTTTTTTTTTTTTATATATAAAGCGGTGTCTGAAACGAAGACTAGGTGAGGACCGAACCGAACCCTATATATAAAGCAGCGTCTGAAACGAAACCGGTTCGGTTCGGTTCGGTCAGAATTAAAGGCTACAACCAAACCGACCCGAACCGAACCGGTTCGGTTCGACCCCTTTCACCCCTACGAGATATATTATGCTACTTAAGAGAGAAAGGATTGAAATTTCTATTAATTTCGTAGAAATTTTAAGGAATTATAAACTTTCCTCTCTTAAGGCTAATAAAGCATAGCTCAACTGACATACTTGTACCTTTGACCAAAAGATTAGAGGTTCAATCCCCCACCCCACATGTTGTAAAAAAAAAAATCCTCTATTAAATGGCTTCATTCATTCTTAGATTTATACACTTCTAACTCATTAAATATCATGTCATGTAAGTTTATTATTTTTCAAGTGAACAACGAAAATAATATAATCAAAACATTAAAGCATAAGAGACTAAATTGAAAATTTTTAAATAGTAAATATTAAATTGAAAAAATAAATTTAGCAAAAAAATGGTATGATTAGTTTATTATCTTAATAAATTTCAACAACCTCTTTAAACTTTGAATTGTATATTAATCTAGTCCAGATCGTTAGGAATTTAGCTTTGATGTATTATGTACATTAACTTACTAGTCACGCTAGTTCAACTACAATTTTTTTTTTTTTGAAAAGCAACTAAACTTATCTGTTGCGATTTTAGCCTAAAAATCACACGCACACCAATAGGCTTCAGCTCACACACACGATCAACCAAAACGAAAACAGAGGAGATTAAAGAAGAAGGGAGAAAGCAACACCAGAGATTTAAGTGGTTCGGCCAAGATGCCTACGTCCATCGGAGGAGGGAAAGTCTTCTATTTCATTCAACCTTACACACAGAGGAATTACACTCACTCTCACACCGAAAATCCCCAAGGTACAAGCCGTTTATAACAAACTCTCACATGGTCACGTGCCTCTCTCAATCACCTCTTTGGGCTTTTATAACACAAGCCCAAAGCTTACAGTTATTCAGAAATAAGAGGCCCAATAAACTTGATCCAATTACAATATAAGTCACAATAATTACAAATCTCCACCTTGACTTATACATTCAATCGGGATACCAAGATAAACGGCTGCCTCTCTGTGTGTGTCTCCCTCCTCTAATAATGGCTTATTAGCCATTTTCAACTTGTAGCTAGCTTAGAAATTTTGACAGCTTATTGCAGGTTAAAGTCTTTGTAAATGCATCAGCTGGATTCTCTTCTGATGTAATTTTCAACAGCTCCACCTTTCTTTCTTCAATCACGTCTCTTATGAAGTGGAATCGAACATCAATATGCTTCAATCTCTCATGGTAAGTTGAATTCTTTGCCAAATGTAGTGCACTTTGACTATTAGTCCATATTTTGACATTCCACTCTTCAAACAACAACTCTCCAACAAGACCTTTTAATCAAATACCCTCTTTAACAACTTCTGTGATTGTCATGTACTCTAACTCGGTTGTAGAAAGCGCTACAACAGTTTGCAACCCTATTTTCCAACTTATTGTATTACCAAACAAAGTAAACACATAACCGGTTAGTGACCTCCTCTTGTTAAGATCCGCCGCATAATCAGAGTCCACATATCCATTAATCACAGTTTCAAACTCAATAGCCTCACTGTATTTCAAACAATAATTAGCAGTACCAACAACATATATCAACACCCATTTCAAAGCATGTCAATGAGACTTTCCAGGATTAGCCATAAACCTACCGATAGTGTGCATAACGAGCTATTTTTCTCAGATATTTTAGTTAGTCTTTGAGATTAAATTGGCCAAAATTATGCACTTTAATGTTTGTTTTGTAGGAAATTGAGTTTTGGCATGAAATGGAGCAATTGGAGTTGATCAAGTGCTCGGGACTTAAAGAAAAACAAAAGAAGCGAAAAAGATCAAAATTGAAGTTGCTCAAAGTTGGAAAACCCAAGAGGTAGCTGTTAGGTTTTATGTCCTAAAACTCAAAGTTTGTAATCATTTTGCAAAAAAAGATGTTATTCAGTGAATCGTTTATTTATATACTTTAAATCCAGTAAGATAAACATCCATGGTTATAATATGAAATACTCGAACTATATCGTGGATATGGACATGGATCAAGTTCTAGTATATAACCTAAATGGTCTATAGTATAGGGATAAGGTTGGATACCTTATCCTGGTGACACTATGGATGCGGCTACTTTGTGAACAAAGAAAACGACATGATCCTAGATTGTTCATGTAAAGACAGCGAGTAGGGGCATCCTGTGTAAAAAAGTTTACACAAGACTGGACCAAGAAATGAGTCACTCTTACTTTATAACGTCGTTTACTATTAAGACTGACTATTTCATGCGATGACCTAGGTAACTCGATCTTAATCTTGAGAGTGGCCAAGATTAAGCCTACCATTTTGGGGATAAGACTGGATGAATAGCTAGGGACATAGTATTGCAAGATGGAATTCACTCTTACCCGAATCAAGGATAGTAGAAAGGTTGTTCCCTTAAGTGCTAACTCCGAGGCTTGAACAAGGGGCCCCACCCTCTCATTGGCCAAATGAGATATTTCTTGTCCACTTTCTTGTCCACTTTAGATAACCATGATTAGTAAGCCGACCCTTCACCGGTTGTTCGTAACTAGAGCTAGGTCAAATGTCTGTTTTACCCCTATAGTTACATCTTGTTCCTTAAGTTCCACTGATCCTCTAATGAACAATTAGTTTGTGATACAATCACTGAACCAAGTCCCTCTCAAGGTTATGAGAGGGTGGGCCTCCTTGTTCAAGACTCAGAGTCAGTACTTAAGAGAACAACCTTTTTACTAACCCTAAAACAGGTAGTAGTGAATTCCATCTTGCAATGCTATGTCCCCAACTATCTATCCAGTCTTATCCTCAAAATGGTAGGCTTATTGAGTCGGCGATGTTTGGCCACTCTCACCCATGCAAATCAAAAGACAATCCTAAATAAACAGGAGTTCATAGTTAGCTCAGAATTGAGATCGGGTTACCTAGGTTATTTGAATGAGATATTCAGTTTCAGCAGTAAACGACGTTGTAAAGTGAAAATGACTTATCTCTTGGTCCGATCTCTATGCAAACTCATTGCATAGGACGCCTTCACCCACATGTCTTATACATGAACGATTAGGACCACATCGTTTATCTTTTAGAGAACAAAGCGAGTCGCACCAATAGTGTCCCCAGGATTAAGGTACCCAGCCTTATCCATGTACTATAGATCATTTAGGCTATTTACTTGAACTTGATCCATACTTATGTCATACACAAACTTCAAGTCTACATAACATAGCCAGGGGTTCTTAGTTTATTGGATTTGTGGTTATATTTAGGCAAAACAAATATTTAGAAATAATACTTCACTTAAAGCAAGTCAAGTGTTACATTTACTATCTACGAGGTTTAGGGCATAAAACCCAACAGTAGCTTCACCAGAAAGTTCACTTAACACCATTTTACTGTGTGGCTTATGTTCTCTTACGTGGTCTTCTTCCAAGAAAATTGGATTTGTCGATACAAATACTTTATTTTCTTATGGATCGAAGAAGTATACCTCTTGTTTCTTTTAGGTAGCCTACAAATAGACATAATTTTGAACATGAATCCAATTTCTTTGGGTTAGCCACTAGCACATGTGTAGGACAAACCCAAATTTTGAAATGACGCAAACTAGCTTTACACCCTCTCCAGAGCTCAAAAGGTGTTTCAGAAACACACTTTGAGGGAACTACATTCAAAATATAAATTGCAGTCTCTACTACATAACCCCAAAAAGAATTAGGCAATTGAGCATAACTCATCATAGACTGAACCATGTCCAACAAGGTTCCGTTTCTCCTTTCTGATACACCATTCTGTTGAGGTGTACTAGGTGCTGAGAGTTGGGACGTGATTTCATGTTCCATCGAATAGTTCTAGAAATCTAAGTCCATACACTCTCCACCTCGATCGGATCGAAGTGTTTTAATAGTCTTACCTAATAAGTTCTCAACTTTAGCCTTATACTCCTTGAACTTTTCAAGGCCTTCAGACTTATGATTCATTAGGTACAAATAACCATACCTTGAATAATCATCTATAAAAGAGATGAAATATTCATACCCTCCTCTAGCCCTAACATTCATTGGACCACAGAGATCCGAATGTATGAACTCTAAGGGCTCTTGATAGAAAGCGTAGCAAGCTATTTTTCCCTATCTATTTTAGTTAGTCTTTGATATTAAATTGGCCAAATTTATGCATTTTAATGTTTTATTTGTAGGAATCAGTTATTAGAGCCAAATCGAGAAGATGGGGTTAATCGAGTGATCGGGACACAAAAAGAGGCCAAAGGAACAAAAAAGAATCAAGTGGGAGACTTTTAAAAGAAGACAAGTCTGAGAGCTAGCGTCTCGACGCTAGCAGTTTCCTTAATTGATTTAGGCGGCAGAGGTCACAGCGTCTCGACGCTGTGACAATAGCGTCTCGATGCTCTCGATTTTCCCTTAAACAAAATGCGCGGTATTGGGACAGCGTCGCGACGCTGTTGACAAATTTCCTATAAATACTATGCGATTAGGGCTGGCCAAGGGGATGTCTTTTGATGCAATTTTAGCCCTAAACTCGACTAAAAACCTTCTGTGGGAGCTGAAGCAAGTTGAGGAGCAGGATTTGAAGGCTTGGCTCGTGGAGATCGTGACGGGGACGTGCGGTTTCGGCGACTTTAGTGTTTAATCTCCTTTTTCTCCTACTTTAGTTGTTTTTAATGGTTGTTTTAGACTTAGTTTATATCGCAACGACATGTATGAGTAGCTAAATTTATTATCTTAGGGATTGATGTAGCCCTTTGGGCATTATGGATTGATTTTTGGATGTATGTTGTGATTTTATTTATGCATAGACTTCTCTTAATGCTTTCAATTTATTGGCCATGAATTGAATGATGATTATGTCTAAATCTTGCTCGGGAGATGGGATTTAACTTAGATCTTGTTATGCATAACTAGGATAGTCTTAAGATCGGGAGATTTAAGATAATCTTAGAAATCGTTAAAAAGGATTAGACTTAAGGTCTTGCAAGTTAATGAGTTTGGCCTTATCTTTTGATTTTTTTTCTTTTTCGTTAATGGGTTAAGGGCGGGGGTTCCATTATAAATTAAATATAGTATACCCAACCCGAATCAGCATATTTTTTTGTTTTATGCCCCGTATATTTGCTACGCAATTAGTGTCTAAGTTTGTTTCATTGGTTGTATTAGATATACCATAATTACATTTGGTGTTATTTAAGGCATTCACAAAATCATACATGCTGAAAACAACAAATTAATTCAATTAGTTATCTTGCATTAACCCATTACACAAAAATTATTATTAATCCAATCAATTTAGCAAAAGTAATGATGGACCCATAGTAAAATCATTTATTTTGCAACGATACTTCAGAGGTTTAGAGCAATAGCTACCATAGGGCAGTCAGCTACTCCTCCCCTAAATTGAGACAATCTCAGCTAATCACTATTACCAGAATAACTCATATTGCAATAGTTCTTAGCTAACGTTTTTCGATCAGGAAATCATTAACACCTTAGTGTGACCCTCCGTTTTTCAGATCTCAGAGGTTGGCCCCAACAATGCTATCGTAGGGAAAGTCAAACTTGGAAATGGACCTAAGAAACCCTATCCATTTCTGGAGTTTGCGTTGTTCTGACTCCCATGATCAAGCCCTCTGTAGGGTGATCGCTCCCAGGGCGATTCGCAGTCAGATTATGAGAATCTCACGATGCAAC
This sequence comes from Luffa aegyptiaca, assembly GCA_017139565.1. Lineage (NCBI taxonomy): Eukaryota > Viridiplantae > Streptophyta > Magnoliopsida > Cucurbitales > Cucurbitaceae > Luffa > Luffa aegyptiaca. Next base: position 40,107,567 of record CM029405.1, on the reverse strand, counting down.
CTAATGGAGGAGACCATAGGATACGTTGACACGTGTCCTACTCCCACTTACTATAAAATACTCCCTCATTCACCTTGTTATTGACCCATCCAAACACCATCTGTAGGGGGTCATTCCCAAGGTGACTCGAGGCCAAGCATGGATCTCACGTTGTGAACTCTTGAGGACGTGAGAGCAAAACTTGATATTTAAATCTCGTTTTGATATGTTTCCTCCCACTAAGTATTTTTAGAATTTTAGGGTCTATTACTTAGGTAAATTTGGTGCGGCAGAGGTTGAATGATGGATGTGAGATAAGATGATGGATAATAATAAAGATAAATTCAGCCAACCTTAGTGCAAGTATACACTATCGCACGTAGTAATAAAAAACCTTAGAAGTATTCCAAGTGTATCGATCCCACGAGCACTAAATTGGACACTCAAATTTGAAGAAGAAACTGCTCAAATGATTGCTTAAAATAAGTAACCAAAGAAATAGTTAATGATTGATTTTTGTAAGATAAATAAAACAAATAAATAAAGAAATAACAATGATAAATAAAACGAGTTATTCAATATAGTTTCATCCCAAAGACAAATAACTTTAATCATCGAATATTCAACTTAAGACTAATCAATGCATTGGGTCAAATTTAACTTCTATTTGGCCTTGCTCCCAAGAATCGTTAGAAGGCTAAGCGAGTACCGTTATGCACATTTATGTGACTCGACTCCGACATAGATAATTCACGAATGCAATCTATAACCCTATAGTTGATATAGGGTGCCTTAGGCAGCTTGCCCTATACCACCGAACAATCTCTTTTGAGCTTTTTCTCCTATATCACCTTTATGAGAATCGATATCATCTGTCCCTTTCGAGATCAAACTCACATAGCATGCAAAGTCTAAGTGATCAATTTAAATTTAGCAAGATCAGAATGATAATCAATAAAGAATGACATGCATTGAATAGAAACTTAAGTGAATAAACACTTTCAAGCTATTGAACCATAAGGGAATTCACCATATTGAACCCCTCAACGGAATTTAGCTACTCATGGTGGGATAAAGTGCAAATGAATATCTTTTCATTGAAACAAAGAATAAAGAATACAGATAAATGAAAAGTAACACAAGCTGGAAATAATGACAGTAGCTAAATACTAGGGTTTTTTCTCTTTTATCCAATCCTTCTAGAGTTCGCTCGATACTCCACTCTCTCGCTTTTACAAGTGGGAATGGGTGAAAATCCCTACAAACCCTAAGGTCTGATGTCTAACTAAGGTTAGAATTTAGTCATCTAAGAAGGACCTCGGGCATCCCTACTCATAGGCGTCAACTAGGGTTCTGTCACCACCCTCTTCTTCCAAATGAGTTCTGCTCGAATTTGACTTCGAATCACAAGCTTATATAGTGTTGGAAGTAGTTGAGGAGCTGCGAAAATGGTGCTGGTAGGTAGCCTAGTCGAATACAGGGTCAAAACAGCCGGTTAGGTGCGCAATAGTCTCGTTCAAAACGACCCGCGATAGACTCTGAACTGCCTCTATTTTTCCAGAAATGTGGTCGCATTTCACTTTGCCTTCCCAGAAAGGGCAGTTTCCAACTTCCTCTGCTTTTTCTGCACATCAACAAACTTAGTCAAATTCCCATCAAATTGAATCTTTTTAAGCACAAATAAGCATAATTTGACAAATGTGACTCTCAACTTCCTAACTTATCAACTTTAACATATTTTGAGCTTGGGAACAGTAAAATTGATCTAAACATGCAACTTTTGACAAGGAAATGAGCTAAATATAAGGGTAAAATAGGTATATTTTTTACCCTTATCAAAATTCCGGCTTAGTGAATCTATCTAAGTTTTTGCCTTTATATAACTCTTACATATAGGTCTTTATACTGATGTCTAGGTGTACTAAACTCTTTTAATTACCTAGTGACATTGCATGCTAACATTAAACTATGATTAATTTAACTCAGGTTCCAAGTTAGTTCCCAGATAGGAGGTGTTTTGTAAACCGTCAACTTAAGTACCTCCAGCCTAGACAGAATTTCACTGGAAGAATTCCCTTATAACCATAGTAATGTTTTTCCTACTTAGTTCATTAAAACTATTTTAATACTGAGTAAGAATATAATTCTATTCCTATTAGAATTAAAGTGAGCTTAGGTCTAATTAATTTTAAACATTTTAAAATTAATTCAATTTTAACCTAAGATCCTATGTTTGCATGCAACTATTTGTTATAGGTTGACCGTTTTTAATCATTTTATAACTATTATAAGTTTTAATGATTAACCCTATAACACGCTTCTATGATGTTTCCTAAAATAACAATCAAATTCTAATTATTTTAAACACCATATACATTCATGACATTCAATTAACATAACTATTATATTAATCTAAGGAAATGTCATACTTCATGCAAATTAATTTCCATTTAATTAACATTTATACTAACTAGTCAAGTAACACGTGCAATGCATGTGGAATTTTATAATCTTAAATTAAAATAAGAGGAAATAGTAGTTTGTTTAGCATATGTAATGCAATAAACAAATACCATATAACTTTTGTTTTAATTACCATAAACTTTTAAAAGTTAGTGAAAAAAATAAAGGATTCCTTATTATATAGCATGTATATAGACATAATAGTAGCACACACGTGCATTGCATTTTTTTTTTTTTAATTTAAACTTTGATGGTAAGTTTAATAATTACCTTATAAAAAATAAAAATAATAATAAAACAATACGAAATTATACTAACAATAAATTTTTAAAAAGTCAAGTAGTTTTTAAAATCAAGTAAGTTACATGTTAAATTGCCTTTTCTAAGATAAAACAAAAAAAAAAATTATAATATAAGATTTAAGCAAAACAATAAGGATTACAGATCTACTTTAAAATTTACGTAGCTGATATGATGTTATTACATAGATAATAAATAGCATTAAAAACTTTCCACTAAAACCAATTACACAAACTTAAATATAAATATTAAAAGTTCTTGTATTTGTGATTAATGAACAAAAAATTAATCTATTCAATTAGAAAATTGAGAGTGTGTTCGATTATTTTGGTGTTTGAAAATTTTAATTTCATTTAAAATTATGCATGCATTTATTAATTAATAAGTTTTTTTTAAGGAATAACTTAATAATTTTTACGCTATTGAGTTTTATTTTTATTTTATTATTATCATTTTCACACTTCTAAGTTTCCCAACCTAAAATGTATTAATTAGTTTGTATATTAAATTAAATAGATTAAATTACAAATTTGATCATACATTTAGACAATTTTATTTTGGTCATTGTGGTTTTAAAAGTTTCAAGTTAGTCTCAATAGTTTGAGGATAGTTTCAATTTTCTTCCTATGGTTTGGATTTAGTTTCAATTTGTCCAAGTCATCCCTAAATTGTATTTTACCAACTTGAAAATCCACGTTTTTCCTTTTTATTTTTACCTAGCCCTAAACTCCAAGTTAGTCAACTTAACACAGTTACTTAGATAGAAACTTGCAACATAAAAAAAAGGGCAATATATGATAACGACAAAGAAAACTACAATAATGTAATAATCAAAATAGAAACATGCTCATAAATAAAATAAAAGAATTTCGTACGGATGACCCTCTAAAATAGACGGAAAATGATAAATGCACTACATTTTCAATTCAAGGATATATGTCATTTTGCTTGCGTCAGCATCTTAGTAAAATTACCATTTTACTCTCTATTCTAACCTCGCTCACTTTCGCTACTCTCGCTCTCTCTCCAACCCCTTGCTTCTTGCTCTCTCACCAATCTCTCACTCTCTCCCCCCAATTTCTCTCTCCAATCTCTTGCTTTCTCTAATCTCGCTCTCACTCTAACTTATCGCTCTCTCCCCAATTTCTCCCTCAAATCTCTTTCTCTCTCTAATTTCTCTCTCCAATATCTTGCTCTTTCTCCAATCTTGCTCTCGCTCTTAAATGTCTTAAACGTGCGTTTTCATATAGAGTAAAATGGTAATTTTGCTAAGATGATGACATAAGCAAAAGGACATATATCCTTTAATTGAAAAAGCATGACATTTTTCATTTTGGCCTCTCCAGATGGGTCATCCACACAATTGTTTCATAAAAAATAACTCAGGTTCTAATACTAAAAAAAAAGCATAAACTCCAATGTTCAAAACTGTTAGAAAATCATTTATGCTATAAGCATTCTAAATTCAAAATGCAACAAACAAAAGTAATATCTTAGACACATTGAAATTCGATACTATAATTTTAAACAACTAATTTTGTTGGGAATATAACTAAATTCTATTACATACAAAATTTAACATGCTGAGATCTTGAAAATGTGTAATGCAATCTTTAAAAAAATTATATTTACTTAAAGGAATTTATGATTTTTCCAAAATTGTATTTACTTCAAGGAATTGTTTCGGATGTAAATAACATTTGATGACATTAGAAAAATAAAAAATGATAGATAACAATACGACTTTTTCATCGACCAAAAAAAATTTATGAATTCTCAAGGTTTTATTGTGACATAGTCAATAGTGTCTCTCTCACGAATAACACAAAACTTGTAATTTTCCCTTTTCTTGAAAAGTCTTGAGTTCTCATATAAAAGTAGAAATTTTCCTATAGTTTGACATTTTGTTAATTATATATTTTCTTTTAATACATAGATCACACCTATATATGAATGAATGCTGTTGAAGGAGAAATTTTGTCCAATCACAAATTGCCACGTCATTATCTAAAATTAATGACAAAATTACGAATAATTAAATTTGGGACCAATTATAAAGTGACATGTGTCCCAAATTTAATTTGAAGACAAAGTTGGCCAATTATAAATTTAAAGAGCCAAATTTCGATTTGATCAATTAATTAGAAAATAAATTATTTTGATCAAATTAATTAATTTGACCAATTAATTAACAAAATAATTAATTGGATCAAATTTCGGTCTTTTAAATGTCTGGGTCATATGGTTTTGGGTCAAATATGAACCAAACCCAAGACTAAAATGGTTAAGCCCAAGACCGATAAAGCCCAAGCCCAAGTTGTTAGGCCCGAAAGTCACCAGGGCCCATCCAGCGAGAACTCTATAAATAGAGGGGTTCTCCTCCATTTCAAGGGTTCAGAAATTTTAGACAGTTCAGAAATTCTACACTTTCACAAAGACAAGAGTTCAGAGTTTCAAAGCTCTCAAGCAGAACTAGAGAATTCAGAGAGACTCCATCAAGTCTGAAGACCGAAGACTCTCTGCAATCCATAAATTCGAGTGTTGAACACCTCTTAAAGACCAAACACTCTTCAAGACTTCAACATTCCTTGAAGATCAAACACTCTTCAGGACATCAACGCTTCTTGAAGACCAAACACTCTTCAAGACTTCAACACTCCTTGAAGATCAAAGACTCTTCAGGACATCAACACTTCTTGAAGACTGAGGACCCCTTCAAGACTGGAAGACTTCAAGCTCCAAGAATTCATTAAAGCTTCAGACTCGAGATCAAGCGTTCCAGCCCTCGAGTGAAACACATTCACACACAAGAGAGAGAATCAGAGGATTAACATTAGAGATTGTACACCCACACGCATACAAACATCAATAAAATATATTGTTTATTCCACGTGTCTCCATCTTCGAAGTTACGTGTGAACAAATGCATCAATTCAATGTGTAACCATCTCCCATATGAGCAGTCGCATCTTGTCGACGTCAATTGTACCTATTGGACAAATTTTCATATAGTTTGACATTTTGGCAATTATATATTTTCTTTTTATACATGGGCCACACCTATACGACGAACGGATGCACCAATTCAATGTGTAACCATCTTTACATGAATAGTTGCATCCCGTCGACATCAATTGCACCTATTGGACTCAACAGACACTTACACTCGAAGAGTCGTGTCCCATCAGCAAAGGGTAAAATAGGAATTTATTTAAAAAGTGAGGGCAAAAGAGGAAACAAAAAATTCTCTCCTCTTAGCCCCATTTATATATAGTATAGATTATCCATGAAAATTAAATCATGCATTATATGACATTAATTAATATAGCACTTATATTAAACTAAATTAATGTCATGCTCAATGTTATTCTATTTTCATTTAATTAATATAACAGTTATACTAAATTAACATGAAAATCATGCATTGAATTTATTATTTTCATCCATAATATAACTAATTAAATTAATACTCATGAAAATAATACTAAGCATACATGCTACATTAATTAAATATAACTCTTATATTTAACTAAATTAATGTCATGTTGCATGCTTCTCCAATTTCATATATTTAATATAACCCTTACACTAAATAACTCATGAAATTACATCATACATTATAACTCTTATAATATAAATATGCATGATACATGCTTAACCTATAGTGAGATTTAGCTAAATGACATTCATAAAGCAATAAATAGCTAAATAGACTGGTATTTTGGCACACTAGGGCAAAAAATAATGAAAAACTACATTAATGTATCATAATCTAGCCCTATACCACCATGTAACTGGTCTGAACCGCCTCGGACCGATTCGAACTGCTCAAAACCGGCCTGAACCGTGCTAGAATCACCTGAATCGGACCCAATTGGCTCGAACCGGACCAAACCATCAAGAACTGGGTCGCTAACTGTCTGAACCAGATCGAAAATCGCCAAACCGAAGAAAATCGCCCATTCTCACTCCACGTTCCACGTTCATGAACTGTCGCCAGCGTCTCGACGTTGGCCCAATTCCAACTCTTGCTCAAATGGCCGACAACGTCTCAACTCTGAAGGTGGTGTCTCGACACTGTCACGATTTCTTCCGTGTGTTCATCAGCGTCGAGACGCCGTTGAGCAGCGTCGAGATGCTACGCCTCGGGTTTTTCCTTTGTTCTTCATTCCAGCAGTTGTAAATCACCGATTTCTTCCCCAATTCGAGCAGCAAACCAACAATTGATATCCTAATTGCTGGACACGGACTTACATGACTCGATTTACAACTTTTGCCCCAAAAACAAGGGGCTTTACATGATCAAATCAGTGAAATTGTAAATCTAGGGCCAAAAATACCTAAATAGTCTATCAACAAAATTCTACATCTACAATGCAAAATTACCCACCAAAACCCAATGCAAGTTTCATAGAAACAAAATTAAAGCAACGACAGACTCTGATACCAATTGAAGGATTAAAATTCCTTGCAGCGGAAACATATATCAAACCTTAAATTTTTCAATTAGGTTTCCTTGAAAAACAACGATACATTGGGCAAAATTATAGAACCTATTCTATAATTCATATGATTAAACATGCTGTAAATTATCTAAACTCTTTAGAATTTAGGGAACTTACGTGATGGAGACCCTACACAACACTATGCTCCCTAAGTTGAATCACGAACTGTATTCCTCTGTGATTGAGAATCCAAGACAACACCAACAGTGAGCACCCGCTATATCTCTGGAATAAAATTTGGTTTGTGGGAACCAGTGGTCTTGATAAGGGAATGATTTTCAAGCATCAATTTTGCAGTAAATTTCTTAGAAAGAATATTAAGAGAAGAGAAGATTGAGAGAGTTGAAATGTCAAGGAGAGAAAACAACCACTGAACTCCCCTCTGTGTTTCACGATAGGAAAACACATTTGGCATAACTTCCTACTTCCCAACAACAGCTGGGGAGTTATTTAATTTAATAAAAAATTAAATATTACAACTATATATTAATTCAATTAAATCTGAAATTTAATTAAATTAACTTTTATCATATAGTTTTAATTAATCAATTCGATTAAATCATATCTAATCAAATTAAATTAGACCAACCAATTAATTTTATAATTAATTGTTCCTAACATTAATTAAATATCATATACTTAATTAATTTAACATTTGAATCATATTCAAATGTACCTCTCTCTTTTAACCTATAGTTTTAATATACATCCAATGTACAGTAATTACAAACTATAGTATTAATTTAATTAAATCACATTTAATCAAATTAAATTAATTAATTCCTTAATTAAACATCAAATATTTAATTATTTTATCATTTGAATCATATTCAAATAATTCTTTCAATATACTATAGTTTTAATATGAATCTTATTCACATTAATTTGAACCTATAGTTTCAATATGAATCTAATTCATATTTAATATTTGAACTCCTTCAAATATTTAATTTTCTCATTAATTAATTTTGAATCACATCCAAAATTAATTATAAAGTTTAATTCAATAATTAAACTTATATTATAATGTATCTCTATACATTATATTAATTGCATCACATACAATTAACTAAAATTCTCTAAATGAATTTGAACACTTCAAATTCTATTCAAGACTAATTAATCTCAGAACCCTTTACAAGCTAGCAGGTGGACCTAATGGACCTATAGATTAGAAGCTCCAACGATACGAGATTAACTGGCTAAACTCATTAGCCAAGTTAATCAACATTCGTTAACTGTGGTTCACCCCACTAAAGACCTTCAATTGCACTTTTCTCACTGTAGAATATCTCTCTGTGTCCACGAATATCGACACAAAAATCAGCCCTTAAGAGAACACACATCTACTTGCCCCAATAGAGGAAGAAGTGAATTCCATCTTGTAATGTTATGTTCCCAGCCCCCATTTGATCTTGCCCTTGAAATGGTAGGCTTATTGAGTCGGCGAACTGGCAACTCTCACCCATACAAATCTAAGGACAATCTCTCATGAAAAGGGGTTCATAACATACTCAGGATTCATATTGAGCTACCAAGGTCATCCTATTGAAATAAAAACATATCTAGCTAACGGTGTTACATCTAGTGGTTACTATTTCACGGGTCGGTCTTATGCAAACTCATTGCATAGGATACCCTCACTCGCATGTCTCCTACATGGATGCTTTGGATCATTGCTTCTGTATCGTATACAAAGTAGGTCGTATCACAAAGTGTCACCAGGATAAGGTATCCAACCTTATCCTTATACTATAGACCTTTTAGGTTGTTACTTTAACATTGATCCCCGTATGTCCTCACATACTAGTCCAAGTTTCATTTAAACAACCTTGGATCTTAGTTTATTGGATTTAGAGTTAATTAATGAAAAACTCGAATATTTAATAACAAATTACTGAATCACTAAAATACCACTTTATTGAGGTTAATTAATTTTTTTCATTTACTATCTACGAGTTTTAGGGCATAAAACCCAATAGTTCCTACAATCCATCACTTTTCTCATTTTTATCTTACTTAACCCCTATTTAGGGAGCCTCTGCTCTGTCCAGTTTTGTCCCCTCTTAAAGGATAACGAGAAACCAACATATGAATCAGCACACAGGAAAGATCCTTACTCTTAAATCAGGCTTAAGGAGCTCAACCTATATCAATAAGTCACATTTGAATCCCAATTCAAGAGTGGGGGCTTAATGTTATAGGTAATTGTTACCTTCTAGAGTGGGGTAAAAATATGGTAAAAATGCTCTCTAGAATACTATGCAAGTGCACATAGTCTGCAGCAAGTGATAAGTAATTTATCGTATCCACGAGGTTTTGAATAGCTTCCACTCTACCTATTTTATGCAACTCTTTAATGGTTTCAAGATTGTTAAAATGATTGATTTTGATAAAATGCTCAAGCAAAAGAAATAACAGAGCAGAAAGTAAACGGATAAAGCAGACAGATTGGAAACAGGCGTTGGTCAGAATTTCTGTAATTGTTTTAAAGGATGCTCTAGCAATAATATTGATTAGGCAATTCTCTTGCAGTTTTTTCAGCAGAATCCTCCCGGAACTCTGGATTTTTTGGAATGTGCTTCAACTCCAATGACGTGCTACCGATCAAGCACTAGGTGACTGGTTATCCCAAACTCAGTTACTGGCGTTCACCAACACATAATAGTCTAGTGTGATTAAATGCCACACACCTCTCAAATCATCCCTGAAACTAAGAGGTGATATTCATACCGACTGACCAGGCGAGCACAAAATAGGAATGAGCACAACAAATAATCAAGATGCTCAAATCAACATAAATTGCATAGAGAATGAAGCACAACAATTACATAGATCCTAACCAACACCTAAGTAAATTTAGTTCATGGAGTACAAAATAACACATGCTACAATCTGAATATGTGCATCCATAACTACAGGATATTTACAAGAAAATGTTAATTCCCTTGAAGAAATCCGTAGTTTATGGTCTTCTTGAGGTCTCCAATCGTTCCTCCTTTATTCGGCTTCCAAAGATGGAAAGTAAGCCTCCACGAATGGAATAAGACTTTCCTCTCTCGAATTTGGAATGTTTTGGACTTAAGACGACTACTTCCTTTTATAAAGTGGAATCAACCCTAATTAGGTCAAATTTTACACGTGGAGGGCTCTCCAAGCTTCCTAGATCCGAGATCAATTCAGCTAACGCCACCTCATTTAATGAATCACGTGCGGCTCACGCGACAGTTTTGCTCCTTGCTTTGTTAGATCATAGATTTTGCTCCCTCAAGTCGCTCAGCATTATTTTCTCTGCAAAATAACTTCCAAAGCATCCATTCTTACAAATAGGTTAAAACATAAAATATGACTAAAAGCAACCCTATTAGGCACAAAGACACACAAAACACTATAGAAATAAGGCCTAAATAACTCCCTTTTGGAGAGTTATCAGTAATTCTGGACCACTCTGGAATTCAAGAACTAAGCAGGACAATACAACACCAACCTGAAGACACGACCTAGAGGTAGACCCCGAAGGAGAGGCAAACCGAAGGGGTTGGGCCAAGCTTGGCCCAAACTCCATGGGCCGAGGCCGACCTCCGATTGGCTTCTGGTATCCTTGGTGAGCCCGGTTCAACTTGGTTCAGCCTTGAATTGTCTCCAAACGCCTAGAAACCCTAAAACAGGAAAAAGTATATAAACCCTTCGTCAACCTTGAAGAAGGGATTCCAAACTCTACTCTCTAAACTCTCTCTTCTTCCTCTATAACTCTCTTGCCTTGCTCATCTTCCTTCTGCTTTCTGACTTAAGCATCAGAGGCGGTGTGACAAGCACCACACTGTTGTGCAGGTTTACCTTGTCTTGCATGCCACATTTTCTTCTTGTCAAACAAATTTTGGTGGCACCTAAAGGTCAGGCGAGTTCTCCCTGTCTGGATTTTGACATCAACAGAATGCAAACTTTAATCTCATGGACAATGGTTAGATTTTACAACATTTGGTTGTTAAGTACTGGAAGATTTTAATATCTCACATAGGTTGGCACTCAATCTCCCAACAACATCTCCTACTTTCTTGCCAACAAGCTCCAACCAGCATAAAGTTGTACTAATGACCACGAGATCTGTGGTTCGAATCCCCCACCCCATATTGTCCAAAAAGTCTCCTGCTTTCTAAATAGACTAGACCAATCCAACGTAATTTTGAAATGTTTATTTTACTCAATGAACTTTTAGAAAAGAACCCACTATAGTTCTTAAAATTTCAAATATATCTTTGTTAGTCTTTTAAGCTTTAAAAAATGACCATTCTAGTCCTTGTTATTAATTATGATCTTGTTTTTCTTTTTACGTTCACCTAAATTCTACTCACTCAATGCATGTTCTAATCAACCTATGTGTTTGAATATATGTTCACATCAACACATTATATATATTTGAATTCAAATGATTCATTTATTAAACAATTCGAATCTCTAACCTTTTGATCAATGATACATACTAATTACCGTTGAGCTATGCTCAATTTGACAAGATGAATAATATATAATTGGCTATGAAATTAGTAATAAAAAGTTTCTTAAATGCAACATTATTTTAAAAAATTATTAATATTGAATAATGAAAAATTAAAACTTACTATTTAATACAATACAACAACTATCTGAGAGAGAGAAAAGAAAGAAGTAAGCATATTCTAACATTAAAGTTAATATCATCAATGCAAAATATTTTTGAAATCTTTGACTAAAATTTTAAAACTAAAAAAATCCATAATTATATTTTTTTTTTCATTTTTAAATTTGCCTAAGAACATCTAAAATTAGTATTAAATGAAAACTTAAAGTTAGAAACCAAAAGGTAAAATGCATCACAAGTGCCAACATGAGCATAGCTCAACTGACATAAGACTTGTACTAATGACTGAAAGGTATGTGGTTCGAATCCTCCCACCCCACATGTTGTAAAAAAAAAAAAAACATCACAAGTAAAAAATAACCAATTTTAATAAATGAAACTATGGGCTCCCTCAAATTTCTTAAAGGTAAAATACATTTTTGGTCACTAGGATTTGATTGTTGAGATTTGAACTTAATTTCTTTTGGGTCCTTGAGGTTTCAATAGTGGCATGTTGGTTCTTGATGTTTGAATTTGATTTCTAATTAGTTCTTAAAGTTTGAAATGAGTTTCTAAATGATCATTCAATAGAGTTGATATTAGTTGACATAATGGAAAAAATGATGTGGTAGTTGGCGTGTATTGATTAGACTTAATTGAGTTGGAACTTTTGTCATACATTTTATTTTTCATACTCAAAAACCCATTAGAAACCAATTTCAAACTTTAGGGACATATTCGATCTCAATTTTAAACTTTAAGGACCAATTATAATTGATTTCAAACTTTTAACATCACTTTGAAACTTAAAAAACCAACAAGAAACTAAATTCAAATCTCAAAGACAAAAAAAATGTTTAAGTTTAAAAAACACAAGGACTAAATTAAAAACTAAGTTCAAATTCGAGGACAAAAAATGTATTTCTCTTTCTTAAAATATGATCGATTAGGTGTGTGGATAAAAGGAAGAAGTTTGTATGTATATATATATATATTTCTTTTTAACTAAGTAGGATGAGTTTGATATACAAAAAAAGATTATATTTTATAGTCTCATTTTGAAATCATGAGAAATAGAAAATTAAAAAAAAATAAAATTATGAGAACCTTGTGGATTGCTAAAAGTGGTGATCCTTTGGAAAGAGCATAGCTAAACTTCATCAATTATAGGTAGGGATTTCCTCTAGATGAGGTCAAGTCCTCAGTTCATTATTAATAAAGTAGACCAACATTATTTAAAAAATTAAAATAATTTCCAGGTCTTTTTAGAATTTGACTATAATTGAACCAACATTCAAAGAATTCAACACTTAAAACTTCTAACCACCCCTTCATTTGGAATCACAAATACATTGAATATTACATTGGCAAACAAATATCAAAGAGTTCACATAACTGAATCAAGTACACTTGGAAGGAACTCAATAAGCAGAGCTAGAAGCCTAAAAAACAAGCAGTAGAGACCGGAAGGGAGTTTGTCTATGAAGCTCAATCAGCTAACTATTCAACAGATAGCTCAAATTTGGACACCAAAATGCCATCACTATCTGCATACAACCACTCTCCTTCATGAATCAGAGTCCCACCAATTTGAACAGGCACGTGCTTATCTCCTAAACCTTTCTTGTTTGACTTCAATGGATTAGTCCCCAATGCTCTCACACCAATATCACAGTTATTGATCTCATCAACATCTCTTATGCAACCATTTACAACAATGCCAGCCCACCCCATGTTTTGAGCCAACTGCCCAAGATTGCCTCCCAACAATGCACATCTCCTGCTTCCATTCCCATCTATCACCAGAACCCTCCCCTCACCTTTGCTTTCAAGAAGCTGTCTCACCAGAACATTGTCTTCAAACACCTTCACCGTCACTACTTGTCCCAAAAACGCTCGCCGTTGCCCGTAAATCTCGAATGCTGATTGCAATACTCGGAGATCTCCGCTTGTGACGTGTGCTGCATTTGCATCACAAATATCTGCTGTTGCTGGAGCTGCCATGCGTTCCACTGCAGGCAAGGCAGGGATATGCCAGCAGTTGGGGTTAAGCTTTGAAGTAACTTCCATACAAAGATAAAAAAAAGTAAGGTGCCGTTTGATAACCATTTGGTTTTTTAAAATTAAGCTTTTTTCTCCTCATTTCCTTACAATGGTTTTCATCTTTGTTAAGGACACATTTGAATTCCTAGTCAAATTCCAAAAACAAAAACAAGTTTTGAAAAAAGGTAGATAACAAAACCAAGAAACTTATAGGTGGAAGTAGTGTCTTTAAGCTTAATTTTCAAAAACAAAAAACCAAATGGTTATTAAATGAGCACAAGGGTTGCATTTCCTTAAGAGAGCTCAAACTTTTAGAAGCAAGAGAAGATTGGAGATGAGAGTAACCATTATTGTTAAAGGAATGAATTTCTAAATGTTTAAATCTTAATAGTCTCTAAACTTCCATGCTTATTTTATTTTGGTTTTTGAACTTTCAAATATGTTAGTTTTAAATTTATTATTTATTGTTAATATATATATATTTTTTATATAATTTAGTTAATAGAAAGTTGTCAAAAGCACATTACTAATAGATGTTTATATAGACAAATGTTTGAAGTTATATACAGTGGGATAGGTCTCAGTTTCCAAATAAATCTAGGTTTTGTTAAGTGATTGATAGAAATTTAATGAGAAGGACTAAAATAATTTTTTATGCATAGTTTAGAACTTAGTGACTTAAGAAAAACATTTGAAAGTAGAGGGACTAATATAAAATATCTGAAACTTCATGGGCCAATATGAAATAACTATGGAAGTTTATGAATCGAACTAGGATTTAAACTATTTAATAAAATATGGTTAGTCTTCACAAATTGGAGTTGTATAATAGTGCTTCGATAAAGTATCAAAACATGAGATAAATGAATTTCAGTTTGTTTCACATCAAGGGTCCATACATTTGACTAGTTAGCTGTGATTAAACACTTGATGGACAGACAAGAAAGAGCTTCAGCATCAATGCATGTGGATAGTACAAGTGAAACCATGATTTAAAGTTTAAAGTAAAATTTTCAAGGCAGAAACAATCAGCTTCATTTTCCCTCTGTTTACAATGATTTTTTTTTTCTCCTATCCAATGGAAGAAGGTTAAATACTTCCCCCCCATAAAAACACAGCATCTCCCAGTACAAACAGCAACTCCCACAGAAGTAAGTTGTCATAGTAGGGATGATAAAGAAAGATGAACTAAATTTGCAAGAATGATTTTACAGAGGAAGGCAAACTTGATTTTCAAGTGGAATTAGTTGAAATTGAGCAATATTCCATATAGAAGAATAATATGATGGAGGAAACTCACCCAATTGAAAAGAAAACCCTCGTCTTCTGTGGAAAGCTAAGGCACGAAACCATCCAATTGGGGAGACGAACACAGAGGGTTAGTCAATTTAAGCCGCCCCATGGCGTAGAATTTTAGAAATGGTGAAAATTGGAAAAACTTATCAAGATGATCGAATAGACCAGAGCGTTGGTTTCTGTGCCCTGACAGCAATGGTCGTCGATGGCGCCTTTGGGCTTCCAAAATCAATGGCTCTGGAATGATGAGGTTGAGGCCATTCCCATTTGCGGAGAGCTTCAATTTTGATGGGCTGGGGAAGAAAGCCGATTTCAAGGATGTAATCAGCCCATTGGTATAGGCCGGATTTGTTGTCGGCCTAAATTCACATTCCAACTCTAAGTAAAAGTCTAATGGACATATCATTTTTTTCATTTGAAAAATGGTGAATTGCTATTTTTAGTAGGTTTTTTTTACAACAGATCGGACGAAAATATCCCTAAACAAAATTTAAATCTTATGAATCAATAATTTTAAATATAAATCTAGTGAACTATAAATACAAATATAACATAAATTTAGAAGAGAATCTAAGGTCTACCCTTAATTTAACGACCCATTAATCATTCAAATTTAACAAACGTAATAAATAAGATAACAAAAAATCAACCAATTAGCATGAATTATGGAAGAAAGTGGTAGAATTAAAAAAAAAAATGTTAACTTTTACCTTAAAATTAGGGAGTGCAGGAAAATGATTGAATGGGTAAACTTTGTGTGTATTTAAACTACTAAATTCATTTACACACAAAACCCTATTTTCTTTTCCAAACTCTTACTAGATATGTCTCGTTGGGTATTCAATAACCTAACTTCAAGGTGTATTCAGTAAACTTTCAAATAATTTCAATCATCTTGAAAAAACGAGAAGAAATCATTACTCACAAATGTTACTGGAACAATAAAAAAAATTCAAGTTTATAAAAAGAAAAACTATGCAAATACATTGTATTCAGTAAACAAATTATGCAAATACAATGTATATAGTAAACTAACCTATTAGACAACATGCAAATAATTTCACTATGGTAAACATCAAATCGTCTAAAAAAACAAGAAGAAATCATTATTCACTATTTCCCTTAAACTTAATTCGAAAACTGAGATTTAGTATTCACCTTGTTTTTTAAAAAATTTCTGAAGCCCTTGAGATTCTTCCAATTTTCTTCAGTTTTTGCTATTCTCGAAACTTAATTTCCCAAACATGAATTTCTATTCACGTGCTTGATGTTTAAATCATATTTAAATATGTCTAACTCTCAAATTTATGTTTAATTCAGGATTAAACCAGTGTGTCGGTAATATCCAATATGACCGATATAATTCCTAAATTGAATTTGAGCAATTCGAATTCTTTCCATCATATTGTTCCAAGGTTTGTTCCTATACGAGCTAGCAAGGGGACCTAATGAACCTACAGATCATGGGCTCCAACGATTCGAGGTTTAACCGGTTAAACTCATTAACCTAGTTTAACCAACATTCGTTAACTATCAGGTCACTCCACTATAGCCTAGTAGTTGCACTCTCCTGATCACTATAGATATGTTTTTATCCACTCGATATAACCATGATTAGTAAGTCGACCCTTCATAGGTTGTTTGTAACTATAGCTAGGTCAACTGCCCATTTTACCTGTATAGCACTTCTTTGTTCCTTAAGTCTCACTGATCTTCTGATGAACAATTGGTTTGTGATATAACCATCAAATTGTGTCCCTCTCAGGCCAATGAGAGGGTGGGGCCCCTTGCTTAATTCCTGGACTCAGTACTTAAAGAGAACAACCTTTCTACTATCCCTAATACGGGTAAGAGTGAATTCCATCTTGTAGGACTACGTCCCTAGCTATCTATCCAGTCTTATCCCCAAAATGGCAGACTTATTGAGCTGGCGATGTTGGGTCACTCTCACCCGTGTAAATCAAAGGATAATCCTAAACAAACAGGAGTTCATAGTTAGCTCAGGATTAAGATCGAGTTACCTAGGTCATCGTATGAAATAATCAGTCTTATTAGTAAACGACGTTATAAAGTAAGAGTGACTCATTTCTCGGTCCAGTCTTGTGCAAACTCATTGCACAAGATGCCCCCACTCGCATGTCTTTACATGAACGATTCAGGATCACATTGTTTGCCTTACGTGCAAAGTAGGTCGCATCCATAGTGTCCCCAGGATAAGGAAATCTAGCCTTATCTATATACTATAGACCATTTTGGCTATATACTAGAACTAGATCCATGTTTATGGTTATACATATAGTTCGAGTATTCATATAATAACCAAGGATCTTTAAACTACTAGATTTTAGGTTATATAAACAAGTAATTCACTGAACAATACCATAACATCTTCATTGCAAACAAGAGATATGCATAAAGATTACAAACCACGAGTTTTAGGACACAAAACCCAACAGTGGTGATGTGAAGGTGAAGAAGGTGATAAAGGTGAATAAGAAAATGAAAATAATAAAATATTATTAATTAAATATTATTTTATTTTTAAAAAAATTTAAAAATAATTTATTAATAGAAAATAGGTGTCATGTCAGCATTCAGTTAAGTTCTAACGGAAAAATGGATGGAGGGACCAAAATGAAACTAAAACCAAACCCCAGGAGCTAAATTATTGAGTTTGAAAACTCAAGGACCAAAATGAAACCTAACCCAAACCTCAAGGACCAAAAGTGTATTTTTCCAAAAAAAAAAATTGTCAATGTGATGATGGTAAAGATTGTAAACTCTTACTAAGACTATAGGAATCAAATTGAAACTTTTGAAACTAGAGACTAAATTGAAACTAAATCCAAATTATAGAGACCAATTTGGAGTTAAACTCAAATCATACTGACTAACTTGAAGCTTTTAAAACTATAGTGACCAAATTGAAAGTTTGTCCTATATGGACCAAATTTGTAATTTAACCAACTTTTCATAAATAAATAAGAAATAGATTTTTTTTAAAAATGTTTTTTTTTATTATAGTGTTCCAAGTGTCCTTATTTTGAAGACACATTTGTTATTTTAAGTCATCAACGTTTGCTTGTAATTTTTGAACTTTTGGGCTTCCAAAATATGGTTTCAAAGCTAGCATTCAATTATGGGGAGTTACTTTGTAGGTTAATTATGGGCATGAATGCTTTGTAGGTTTTATTTTGGGAAACTGAAGGGTTGGGGGTTTCATTTACATAAAGGCTATAAAAAGCCACAACCAAGACATGTAATTCACAGATTAAGATTAATGAAATTTGTTCTCTCAAGTAAGATACTTTTTCTCAGAAATCCCTTTTCTAAGTTTCTTGCAATTCTTGTGATAGATTGCATGTTGAGCTATTCAATCCAGCCTTGATCACGTTTGATTGTGGAATGACTCAATCTAGAACAAGATTTTCAATCTTGCTTCTGAAGGAGTGTATATCACTCTAGCGGAAGCAATTAACGATCTTTGGCGTTTAATTTCATTAATTTCTTAATCAAAAGCATGCTCTTAAAATGACTGAAAACAGAGCAACCAAAAACTTACTTTTGTAGCTCGATTCCAAGCATTTCGTTGGATGATTCTCAACACGAATACGTTGTGGACGACCACCGAGATCTTTCGTGCTATTCTCCGGCCTTAGAACGGGCTTGTGGGAGCCGAATTGTGATGAATTCTTTGAAGGAAAATATGGGTATTTTTATAGAGTTTCATTGTTTTTTTTTTTTTTTTGGAGAGAGATCATTTCACAACCCTTTGGGAAAACTTCAGTTGTTGTTTTAATTCATATACCATGTATATATATGAAGAGGCAAGTTACTATTTGGGATTGATAAGTCAGTGTCAATCAAATGAATTTTGCATGCAAAGAATTCATAAGATTACAACACCTTTGAATTTCAATCTTAATTATATAATCAATTTCAAATAACATTAATTAAATATAATTAATTTTAAAATTAAATTAATTTAAATCATTAATTAAACATTTTAATTAAATTATTTCTATTTAATTTAATATCATATATTAAATTGAATGACGTATCGATCCCAATCTCTCTAAGAAACTGATCGTTTGAATATGAATCACTATTCAATTTCAAACCAACAAATGTATCAAATACATATTTAACTATATTTAAATTACATTTAAATATTTCCAACTCTCTCTATAGTTTAATTCATAATTAAATTATAACACCACTACTACAAATTTGACTTTTCATGACATTGAAAAAATGTCAAAAACGTATTTCTTGACATTTTTTTGTAGTCATTGAATCGACCCTCAAGAAAGCTCAATACATGACGATTCAAAAAAACTGTCACAAATATATTAATTATGACAGTTAAAAACTGTCAAACTACAATTTTTTCTTGACATAATTTTAACGTCACAATAATTTGTTTAATGACAATTTTACAATATCATTAAAAACCTAATAAAAACTAATTTACTGTCAAGATATATATATTAATGACAGTTCACTACCGTCAATAAAAAATTTATAATGACATTTTTAAATTGTCACGTCAATATTTCTCTTGACAATTCTACAATGTCAACAAAAAATATGACATGATAGTTTTGAACGTCACAAAAATGCTTATAATGATGATGAACAATTGTCACCCAAATAATTTTTATGACTTTGATAAACCATCATAAATAGTGATATATCACTATTTATTCATTTCTCCATTTATCAACCTATACACAATAAAATCCCAAAAGTATTTTTACACAACATTTAACTCAACAAACATATATTTAATTAATAAAATATAATAGTGTATATACATGAAACTTTCCATCCATCCATAAATCACATCTATGATCTAATTTACAAAGAAAAGGTAAAATTGTTAAATAAAAGAAGTACACAACTTTAACAAATTCTTTCTCATTAATAGTGTGTCGCTCTCTCTTCATTCACCTACAAGAAAAAATCAAAACAAAACAAAAACTATTATAAGAACAAAATTTATTTCACAATTAAACACGACAATGAAACTTAAGTTTTCCTTTCCACATTGTGTCTAACTAATGTGTATATCCCCAATCACCACTTGACTCTCCTATCTCCTAAAACTTGAAAGGAAAGTTTTCCTTTCCACATTGTGTCCAACTAATCTAAAAACCATTTTTTACCTATTATATCTTTCCTTCTTCATTCTTCAGCACAAGTCTAACAATTTAGAGCTATGAAAAAACCTTTAATATTATATAGAAAAGTAGTCTAAGAAGATAGCATACCACATTCCAAGATAACAATAACAAGGTTGATAATTAACAGAAGGGCAATATAAATGCACCAACAAGAAGCCCCACACAATAGGACACAATAGATTTCAATAACAAAATAGTGTTTTCACGATATATCCTTACCTTGTTATCAAAGAAGATACATTGGCTCTCATAACCCGATCTCTGCTTTACAACATTCCTACCACTTCAACTCCATAGTATTTCTTCAAAGTTTCAGTATCATTTAGAGCAAATGCACAACTTACAGCATTTAAAATCTTACTCCTTTAGGAAAAAGATGGGAAGGAGGGGGTAAAGTATAGTATCATTAAAGGTGATACCCATATACTAATCCATGCATCCATAGTCCAGAGTAGGAGTGTCTAAGGCTGACATTCAGATGTGAGTCAAAATGAATCAAAGTTTCTTATTGCTTTCTTACATTAAAACTTCTAGCCAAAGGAGTGTGTAACAACACGGGAACTGGAAATTCATCCAAAAAAGAGAATATAATTACACTTATAACTCACAGCAGACATAGCAAAAACATCTCAGCCACTACCTTAATTGCAATTAGAGCATGGTCTAGAAGTGGAAGTAGATTGGGATGACTAAAAAAGCGACGAAACACGTATCTCCTCCCTCACCAGCTCCAATGGTTCACTGCTCTGAATCAGTACCTTCTTCAAAGCATAAGTGTCATCACGTACAGAAGAACCAAATTCATTGAGCAGAAAGCATAAACTAAAAACCAACAACAAAGAGTAAGAAACAACATTTGAATCCAGTAACAACAACTTTCCCTTTGGACAAAGGGGAAATATATGGCTGCAGATACCTCAAGATAACTTCACAGAAGCATTTCAGAATAATGACAAAAGACACTGGATTCTAAATTCTAATTACCTCCAGCATTTTCTAAATCCACAACCGCAAGAAGCTGTTCCTTCCACCTCCTCAGACTCTCATCATCCTGAACTTACATGCCATAAAAGAACAGAAACAGTGTAAATCTGATACTTGTCTTTTACAACCACTAGTGAATCTTTGTCAATTAGTACTGATCCATTATATCCTTCTCTAAGAAGAACAGTGTAAATCTGATACTTGTTTGAGACATAGAATATGCCAGGGTGCTTAAGCAGCAATGTGTTCAATTTCGCTGGCAGACCGAATTCCCTGCTGAAATGGCCAAGTTTCATAATTGATGCTTTTTCCCATAAAGTCAACGACAATATCTCATGAATCAACCCCACTGTCCTCTTTTCCCTCTCCTTTGTACCTTGCACCAAGCCTCTGGGGTTTACATACGGTGGAGAGGCATTCAATTCATGAAACCTTTCCCATGAATTTACCCAAGTTGTTGGCAGTGAGCAGGAGAAAGCTGGCTCAACCCCATGTTTGCAACATTTAGTCTCTGATTTGAAGCCCAAAATTCCGCCTCAATTCACCAAGCTTTACAACATTTAGTCTCTGATTTGAAGCCATCATCAGCAACTTAGCCAATCGCTCAACAAAAATGGGCTCCTGCATATCTTTGACAGTTTCTTCCTCCTCAACCAAAGCCATCATCCTCTTTGTCAGCCGAAAGTAGTACTCATCATCGTGGAGATAAACTTCAAAGCAGCAAGGATACTTTTTCAGCCAGTTAAGGGCTTTTCCTTGAAGGTCAAGGGTTTTAAACTTCTTCTGGAGAAACTTTACTGGTGCTGTCTGATTAGGACAAGGAAGGATGATATTTTTTATTTGGTTATTGACAATCCATCGACGGTTACGAGATAGAGCTGATTCAAGGTCGGGGTCTTTCTTCATTGACCATAGAGAAAAATTCCTAAGGAAGTATTTGAAGGCATAAGGAGATGAGAGCCTAGGATTCCAATACCTAAGCTTCTTCAGCATTTCAAACAACATCCTTTTTCTATGGTTCTCATACCATCATATGTGTAATTCTCGTAGTAGAGAAAATCCGGCGTAAAAAAAAGAACCTAAATGAAACAAGTAAAGAAGAAAAAAGAATCACTTCTACATTAAAAAAAAAAAAAAAAAAAAAAAAAAAAAAAAAAAAAAAAAAAGGTAAGCAATTGACCAAAAGATCATAACTTAGCATAACTCAACTAGATAAGGCACTATATTTTCTATCAAAAGGTTAGAGGTTCGAATCTCCATTCCCACATAATGTTGAAATAAAAAATTAACCAGAAGATCATATGTTGTGTTGAGTAGGGGTAATCATTGGGAGAAATTAAAATCCTAACACACTAACACTACCATCACTTCTAGTCATCAAGAGATGAAAACATCAATTTTCCTTATCCCAAAAGATTAAATTTAGTAATAAAAATGGCAAGTAAAGTCAAATGGTTCACAATCAAGTCCACCAAAAAAGTTCATTGACAGGTCGTTACCACAAAGTTATATTACAGGTGATAATGGAAGCAAGCCACAAGAATCCTTAGTTGATGCACAGTTGAAAAACAAAATTAAGTGACCATTAGACACCATAGATGTGGAAATTAGGGGTGTAAAAATGAACTGGTTCAGATTTGACCCGATCAGGTTCTGTTCAGGTCACTCACGATTTTTTTTAACCCTTCTCTAAGAACATCTTGTCTCTCTTTCAATCCTCACCATAAACCCCAAATTGTAGCAAGCAGAAGCCATTCCAATCAACAAACACCCATAAACAAAATCAACAAAATCCAATCCAAACAGGCATGAATGGTAAAATCCACAAGAAGAGAAAGGGAAATTTACCAATTGACGATTGTTTCCTCAATCTCACCCATACAACTAACTCGAACCTAAAATTATAACAATTCCAATGGCTATATACAAATTTGAATGCTTAATCGAATAAAAATTGAGGTTAGAGCAATCCATTACCCATTAAATCTCATCAAAAAGCTTGGGTCTTTGCTGGAAAGCTATTCGAAGAGGATCGAACTCACAAATCTGGACTTCTTAGGCCACGAGTGTTCCAATTTGAGGTTATTTGAAGAATGGGTCATTCACAGAACTCGGCGTACAAGACCATCGAAGGAGGAAGGTTTGCGCGCTAGCCGCTAGGGCTTGGCTGCTCAAATCCCGTTGGAGAGATATTGCTGCTCGTGGTTGCATCAGAGAATGAGACATTGAGGGAAGAAGATGTTCCTTGTCCGTGGGAGAGCTCGAGGTTCACAAACGAGGATTTGAGAATGGGGATTGAGAGAGCATGGATGAAACGAGGGTTTGAGAGGGAGAGAAAGGTTGAGAGACGAAGGAAACACGTTATCAGGGGGTTAGATTTTCTTTTCTCTTTTTTCTTTTTCTTTAAAATAAAAATTACTTAAAATGAAAAAAATATATATTTTTTATTAATGACAGTTAAACAAAGTCATGGATTTATGACATTGAAAAAATGTCATAAATTTCCGAAAATACGAAAATCTCCGTTTTTTCCCGCCAAAAACGCGCCCCAATCTATTTATGACATTTTTTTTTCTTCTCTCTTTGTTTGCTTTGTCCCTTAATGTCATGGAAACTCATATTTGTAGTAGTGCACGTTAAATATATCGCATATAATTAACGCTTAAATTCCCTAAACCGAATTTGAACGTTTCAAATTCTTTCATCACACTTATTCTAAGGTTTAGTCCGTATAAGCTAGTAGGGGGGACCTAATGGACCTACATATCATGGGCTCCAACGATACGAGATTAACCGGTTAAACTCATTATCCTAGTTAACCAACATTCGTTAACTAACGGGACACTCCACTATAGCCCGTAGTTGCACTCCCCTCACTGTAGATATATTTTTGTCCACCCAATACAACCATAATCAGTAAATCGACCCTTCACAAGTTGTTCGTAACTGCAGCAGGTCAAAAGTCTGTTTTACCCCTGAAGTTACATCTTGTTCCTTAAGTTCCATTGATCCACTAATGAACAATTTGTTTATGGTCCAACCATTAAACAAAAAATTCTCTCGTGCCAGGAGAGGACGACACGTCTTTGTTCATGACCCAAAGTCAACACTTAAAGGAACAACCTCTACTGTCCCTATAGGCGGGTAGGAGTGAATTCCATCTTGCAAGACTATGTCCCCAGCTATTTACCCAGTCTTATCCCCAAAATGGTAGGCTTATTGAGTCGATGATGATGGGCCACTCTCACCCATGCAAATCAAAGGATAATCCCGAATAAACAGGAGTTCATAGTTAGCTCAGGATTAAGATCGAGTTACCTAGGTCATCACATGAAATAATCATTTTCACAGTAAACGGCGTTATAAAGGAAAGTGACTTAATTCTCGGTCCTGGTCTTATGCAAACTCATTGCATAGGACGTCCCCACTCGCATGTCCTTATATGAACGATTCAGGATCACATCGTTTGTATTAAATACAAAGTGGGTCGCGTCTCACAGTGTCCCCAAGATAAGGCACCCAACCTCTATCCCTATACTATAGACCGTTTTGGCTATTACTTGAACTTGATCCGCTTTTATGTCTACACATAAAGTTCAAGTGTTCATAATATAGCCATGAGTTCTAGTTTATTGGATTTGGGTTAATTAATGCCTAATTTAAACAACCATTCAATAACCACTTCCTCAATAACGTTTTATCGATTATAATTAACTTTGTTACATTTATTATCCACGAGTTTTAGAACATAAAACCCAACAAACTCCCACTTGAACTAAAACTCTAGTGGGATGTACAACAATCCAGAAACATAGTGAGTTAGTATTCATACAGTACAAATACAATAAACTAGGGTATCCATTATACCCATTACATATCTCCCACTTGCCCTAGATTATCCTTTGTACATAACTCGTAGACCTAGACCATCTAGATGTCCCTCGAACACTTTAGCCTTGAGGGGCTCCATAAATGGATCAGTAATGTTGTGCTTTGAAGATATCTTCGTGACAGTTATGTCTCTTCGGAGCACGATCTCTCGAATGAGATAATATTTACGCTCTATGTGTTTGCCTCATTTGTGGCTGGAAAATTCATATTTGGAACAACTTCCAAATCTGTCAATAACTTCCTTAGCCATACAGACTCCTAAATTGCTTCACAAGCAGTGGTATTCTTGGTGCTATGCCAAACTATAGCTCCCTGTTAAAGGTGAATCCTGATGTCGATGTGGATTTCCTCGAATCCTTATCGATGTGCAAATCAAAATCAGTGTATCCTATAAGGATCAGATCCTTAGTGCCATACACGAGCTTATAATCCCTCGCGCTCCTAAGTTAGTTGAGGAAATTTTCACAATAGTCCAGTATTCTAAATTTGGACTGAATCGGTATCTGCTGGCAATCCCTACTGCATACCATACGCTAGGCCTGACTGCCTATTGACGAGGCATAGGGAATATTTCTCATGTCCTCAATTTCTTGAGGGGTCTTTAGGAGATAGTTCCTTAGACAATTGAATTCTGTACCTGAAAAGCAACAAAATCTTTCTTGGAATTTTGCATCTTATATCAAAGCAACAACTTGTCGATATAAGAAGTTTGAGGCAGGGCTAGCATTTTGTTCTTTATGATTCCGAACGATTTGGATTCTAAGAACATATAGAGCCATTTTCCAAATCTTTTATTTGGAACTTGGTTGCTAGCTACCTCTTATTGTCAGTTAGATAATCTACATCATTCTCGATGAGTAGGATATCATCCATATACTAGACTAAGAAAGCTACTGAGTTGTTGATGATCTTCTTGTAGACACAAGGCTCATCAACGTTTTGTTCAAAGCCATAAGACTTCATTGAAGTATCAAATCTTATATTTCAGGATTTGGACACCTGTTTCAATCCATAAATGGATCGTTTTAAGCTTGCAAACCTTTTACTCCTGATCCTGAGCAATGAACCCTTCTAGTTGAGACATGTAGGAACTCTCTTCAAGATTACCATTCAGAAAGGCAGTCTCGACATCCATTTACCATATTTCATAATCATAAAATGTGGCAAATGTATGTGAGTATCCTAATTGACTTGAGCATGGGAACATGAGAGAAGGTTTCTTCATAGTCAATCCCCTCCCACTAGGTAAAACCCTTTGCCATAAGTCTAGCTTTAAATGTCTGTACATTTCTAGCTACGTCTCGTTTCCTCTTGTAAATTCACTTACACCCTATGGGTCATACCCCTTCAGGTTGATCTACAAGACCCCAGACTGAATTAAAGTACATGGATTCCTTTTGCAGGTCCATAACTTTAATCCATTCGTCCTTGTCCACGTCATTTATTGCTTGTTTTTAATGGTCAATGGATCCTCGATGCCCGTTATCAAGTATGACAACAAGAGTTTCAACTAAACCCAAATAGTATTCATCAGGTTGAATAACAACCCTCCCACTACGTCGAGACTCTCTAAACAATTAAGGAGGACAGGACTGACTTAATGTGTCAACTCGTTCAACAACTCTTGTTGAAGGACTAGCTTGATCAACAATTCTTGTTGATTCACTTTGTAGCTTCATTAGATAACTTACTAAACACTATCTAACTGCGTGGTTTGTGATCTCAAACGTGGTCTTCTTCTAAGAAAATTTCATTTGTCGATACAAATACTTTATTTTCTTTTAGATTGAAGAAGTATCCAGTTCTCATTTCCTTGGGATAACCTATAAATAGGCATGTTCTAGAACGAGGTTCCAATTTATTCGGGTTTGTCTATAGCACAAATGCAAGACATCCCCAAAAATCTAAAGTGACGTAAACTTGCTTTATGATAGGACCAATTTGGCCCTATATATTTGTTCTTAATCTTGCTAGTTTTACGATAATATTTTGCTTAATCGTACTATTTTGTAAGTGTTTGGTGATAAGAGCTTATCAGGAGCCAATATTCCAAAATGACGTTAATTCGAGGAAATTAACGTGGTTTTAATCCAACTTGAAGCCCACGGGATTTCGAGGCGGTGAAAAGACCAAAACAGAGCACTCTAGACTAAAAAACAACGTCAAAAGGATCAAGAATTGAAGCAGCCAAACAAGGGAGACCCGAGAGGTGGCGTCTCGTGTCTCGATGCTACGAACTCAAAAGGCCGACAAAATCACCGTCAGCGTTGA
Organism: Luffa aegyptiaca; assembly: GCA_017139565.1. Lineage (NCBI taxonomy): Eukaryota > Viridiplantae > Streptophyta > Magnoliopsida > Cucurbitales > Cucurbitaceae > Luffa > Luffa aegyptiaca. The sequence continues at coordinate 40,080,052 of CM029405.1, read as the reverse complement.
GACGCCATCCACGACGCCACTTCGTTATTTAAATGCAGCAAATCGCGATTTAGATCACGGTTTTGGACGAGGGCAGCAGCCGTTTTCTCGATTTCTCCTCTGTTTTCTCTCGTTCTTCTCTGTATTTTATAGTTTTAGGTTAGTTTAGGTTGGTTTCTCGAGCCTTGGGCTTAGATTAGGCTTGTCTATGGCCGTCTAAACACCGTTCGCTGTAGTTGGAACCTCGGGATTGTAAGTACATTTGAGTTTTATGAGATTTTTGGAGTTTTCAGTTCTGCATGTTTATTTCTCATGAGTTTTCTGTGCTTAAAGTGTGTTTTACTTGTTGTTAGTGACTTTAGATTCCCGTTTTTATACTTAGCATGCACAGTAGGTTAGACTGACGCCCTAACTCGCAGCTCGTATGTTAATAATCTGCTAAATAACTGATTTCCAAGTAGCTAATGGATAGTTAGTTCATAGTTAGTACATAGACCGATTCGCGGGCACGGGTCCCAAGAGTAGTTCTCTGACTTTGTTGCTTTACATGATAGGTCTAGGGTCTAAGTCAATATTCGTAGTTAAATTGGATTTATTCTAATTAATTATGGGTATTCTAGCCTTGAGCAACAATTAGTTAATTTGTTAACCATGGCCAGGTTAATTAATGAATCAATTGCATGTTGGCTCAACAGGTTCATTGGGTTAGCGCTCTAGGGGTATCTTGAACTTAATACGGTTATTTAATTGATTAATCTCGACGGTTAGTAGGGGTTAATTAATTAGTAATTAGTAATTGAATCGATGGACGGTGGGATCGAGTCAATTGATTTAGAATACCAATTAGACAGCATGCATGTAAACCATTATCTGCTAATCAATGAGTAAAAACGAATGTACTAATCCCGAGTGTTCCTAGCTACAGTGATCGGCAAGGTGAGATTAGCCAACCTCCCATTTACTTTTCTCCCATTTACTTTCCTGCAATTTTATCTTTCCCTACAATTTAATCATCCTCTCTTCAACCCCCCTTCTGTTACCCAAACACAAAAAAGGTTAGAAGTATGCCAGTTGTTCCCTGTGATCGACCTCGACCACTACTACTGCAAGTAGTTTAGTGATCGTGGACTATAGATTTCATTTGAACTGGACCTTCGACAAGTCCCATCACTTTAGCTCTTCTCCAGAGCTCAAATTTTGTTTCAGAAACACTTTTGAGGGAACCATATTTGAAATAGAAACTACAGTCTTTACTGAATAATCCCAAAACGACTTAGGCAAATGAGCATAGCTCATATCGAACGAACCATGTCTAATAAGGTTCTGTTTCTCCTTTCCGATACTTTATTTTCCCGAGGCGTATTGGGTGTTGAGAGTTTTAGGACGTAATTCCATGTTCTATCTGTTAGGTTTTATGTCCTAAAACTCAAGTTTTGTAATCCTTTTATAATAAAAATGTTATTCAGTGAATCGTTTGTTTTATATCTTAAATCCAATAGAAACATCCATGGTTATAATATGAAATCCTCGAACTATATCGTGGATATAGACAAGGATCAAGTTCGAGTATATAACCTAAATGGTCTATAGTATATGGATAAGGTTGGGTACCTTATCTTGGTAACACTATGGATGCGCCTACTTTGCGAATGAGGCAAACGACGTGATCCTAGATCGTTCATGTAGAGACATGCGAGTAGGGGCATCCTATGTAAAAGATGTTTACACAAGATCGGGCCGAGAAATAAGTCACTCTTACTTTATAACGCCGTTACTGTTAAGACTGATTATTTCATGCGATGACCTAGGTAACTCAATCTCGTTTGATAACGTTCTCGTTTCTCGTTTCTCGTTTCTCGTTTCTGGTTTCTTGTTTCCTGTTTCTTGTTCCTTGTTTTTTAAGAACTAAAAACAGAAACATGTTTGATAACTATTTTTATTTCTTGTTTCTCTAAAAAAAGAACCAGAAAAAGATATGTGTTTGATAACTATTTCTCGTTTCTTGATTTTTAGTTGAAATAAAGTTTGGTACATTTAGTATAAAAATTATATATAACATACATTAAAATTATAGTCAGAGGTTGTCAATGGCGGCTGGTCGGCGGAGGTCGACGGAGGTCGGTAGTCGAAGGTTGAAGCTCGTGGTCGGTCGGCGGAGGCCGATCAGTGGAGGTCGGTGGCGGCTGGTTAGCGGAGGTTGGCGACACCCGGTAGTTGGAGGTCGATAGTGGCACCCGATAGTTAGAGGTCAACAGTGGCAGTTGGTTAGCGAAGGTCGGCAACGACTGATAGTCAGAGGTCAACAGTAGCAGTCGGTCGCGGTTGGTAGACAAAGGTCGACGATGGCGGCTGGTCGACAAAGGTTGGCGACGACCGATAGTCGCAGGTCGAAGGTGGCGGCCGGTAGTCGAAAGTCGACGGTGGCGCCCGATAGTTAGAGGTCGACAATGGCGGTCGGTCAGTGGAGGTCGGCGACGACAAATAGTCAGACGTCGATGGTGGCGACCAGTCGGAGGAGGTTGATGGCGGCCAGTAGTTTGAGGTCAACGATGGCGACCGGTCGGCGGCTGTCAGTCATCAGAGGTCGACAGCGACGGGTCGTGTAACGACCTGACTTCTGAAATAGTCTTTTCGAGACCGTTACGACAATGCATGCTTTGGAGGCCTTTTAAATAAAAACATTTTAAACATAAACACTAATTTAAGTAAAACTTCAAAACAAAACTTTTATTCGGGATCCCTTATTTTGAAGGTTTTAAATATTCTTAAATAATTTTTGAAATATAAATGTACATGGTCTCTAGAAAATTTCTCAAACAAATTTACATATCAAATAAAATAAAACAGGATTCTTAAAGCGGAAGAAAAATAAAATATGAAGTAAAAAATGGTTCCCTCATGGTTGTCTAACATATTCTCATCAGTCGCCTTACACCTGCTTTTGCCTTTACCTGAAATTTTTTTTTTTTTTTGAAAAGAATGAGTATTTTAAAATACTCAGTAAGTGACCCTACTGTTGAGGTTGGGTCACGCTTAAACACGTTTTAAAAATCAATAACAAATATCTTTTTGGTGGCTCTAAACTCTATTTTAAACTTATTAATGAAAGAGGATATACATCAATTTCATGCATATCTTAGACACATTAATTTCATGTGTCTCCTACGGAGGTCGTTAATTTCACGAACCTCGAGGTTGTCAATTTCACAATCTCGACTTAGGTACATCAATTTCATGTTCCTAAGTCCTGTGTAAGCATCTCTGAATGTACATCAATTTCATGTACTTATAAAATTTAAGAAAACTCATAAATCATTTAAAACTCATACACATAATAAATTTTGAGAGACCACCAACTCAAGGATTTCAAAACATCAACAATTGCAAGCATTAATAATAAATTTCATGCTTCCAATATATATATTTTTAACACGTAAACATAATCAAACAATTCATAAAATAACACATGAACTTTGGAAAATCAAACATGCGCACCCAAATAAAAAGGTTCAACAGTAAGTTCACTTACCTTGGCTTTTAACTCCTTAATTTAAATCGAGAATTTAATTCTAGCAAAGTCGATCTCGCCCCTAATTGAACTAAGCGATTCCTACACCAAAACAATTCCATAAATCACCCCAATAATCCTACTAATTTTCCTCATATATCTTAAAATTCAAGAAGGCCAAAACGAGGTCAAGGCTTACCCAAAACTCCAATTAGCGACTGATCGGAATCCCAAAATCGCTCCAATTCGATAATTAAACTTCCAAATGCCAAGAGAACCTTGAAATCGAAAGCCACAACTAATGGGCATACTTGATTAAACGATAAATAAGCCAAATTCACTCTAAATCTCATTTACCCACTCTAATTTTGCTGAAACTTAAAGGCTTACTAGAGCACCTCGTCGGAAAACGCCAAAGGAAGATACCCACGCGAAAACTCCGCCGGAAGTCGGCCAAAAGCTGTAGCCCACGCACCTATACTGCCAACCGCCGAAAAAAGGAGAAGAGACCTGCCTGAAACACGTCGGAAACTGCTGTCGCCGTTGTACCGCAGCACCCACGTCCTTACGCCGCCTGAAACGCCTCTATCGTCGCAGGAACAGTCTGCACCGCCGGTCTGTGATGCTTGTCGAAGAGATTGTGAGACCCACGCCTCAAACTCCCGTTGCACCGTTGTTGCGCCTCCGTGGAGGTTATCGTTGGAGGGACGCGCGCCGCCGGACTGCTCTGCTCCAACCGCCGCCGTCGCATGCTGTCGCCGGTGAGGGATGCTGCCCACGTTTCTTACGGCTGGGAGGGGCTGCACGACTGAGTTCGTGGAGAAGAGAAGGAAAGAAGATGGTGAAGAAGACACTCCTAGGGCTGCGTGCGTGGCTTTTAAAAAAGCTTGGGTCTGGCTTAAACATCAATTTATTTACACAAATGCCACTCCAGCCCAAATTTTTAAATTTTCACAAAATTTTCAAATCTTTAAATTTTGAAATTTTCCCTCTAAATTCCAAATTAACTCCAACTTAGGAAATTTGAACTTTATTTTAAATTACGGACGTTACAGGTGGTCGGAGGTCAATAGCAGCCGATAATCGGAGGTCGACGGTAGCAGTTGGTCGCGATTGGTAATCGGAGGTTGACAAAGGTCGACGACGACCGGTAGTCGGAGGTGGACGGTGGCGGTCGGTCGGCGGAGGTCGACAACGGTCGGTAGTCAAAGGTCGACAGTGGCGGTCGGTCTGCGGAGGTCGATAGCGGCCGGTCACGACCGGTAGTCGGAGGTCGACAATGGCGGCCAATAGGAGGTCGGCGACGACCGCTAGTCGAAGGTGGACTGTGGCGATCAATCGACAGAGGTGGACGGCGGCCGGTCGTTGGAGGTCGACGGTTGCGGTCGACAGCGACCGGCAGTCGGAGGTCGACGGAGGTTGATGAAGACTGGTAGTTGGAGGTGGACGGTGGCGGTTAGTCGACAGAGGTCGACAACGGTCGGTCGTTGGAGGTCGACCGCGATCGGTATTCAGAGGTCGACGATGGCGGCCTGTCCTCAAAGGCTGGTAGTCGGAGGTCGACGGTAGCGGTCGGTCGATGGAGGCCGATCAGCGGAGGTCGACAGCGGTCGGAGGTTGATGATAGCTGTCGCCTGCGACCGGTAGTCGGAGTTCGATGATGGTGGTCGGTCGACGGAGGTCGGCAACGATCGGTAGTCGAAGGTTGTCGGTGACGGTCGGTCGTCGGAGGGTGACGACAGCTGATAGTTAGAGGTCGACTGTGGTGGTCAGTTGGTGGAGTCGACAGCAGCCGGTCGTCGAAGGTCGACGGTAGCGATCGACCTTGGCCGGTTTCTAAGGTCGACGATCGCGGCCGGTCGACGGAGCTTGGCGATGATCGGTAGTCGGGGGTAGACGGTGGCAGTCGGTCGACGGAAGTCGGTGACAGTCGATAGTCCGAGGTCGACGGTGGCGGTCGATCGGAGTAGGTTGGCGGCGACTGGTAGTCGGAGGTTGACAGTGGCAGAGGTCGGCAACAACCGATAGTCGGAGGTCAACGATGGTGGCTAGTTAGTGGAGGTCAGCGGCGGCCAGTAGTCAGAGATCGGCGGAGGTGATAAAAAAAGGAAAAAATGTAAGAAATAACATAAATAATAAAAAAATGAAAGAGAAAGAAATAACGAAAAAAAAAAAGAAAAAATTATTAAAAAAAAAGACGAGGAAGTGGTTAAAAAAAATAGAGGGAGAGAAGAGATTGATGTAGGAATGGGAGGGAGAGATGGATACATGGATTAAAGATAGAAAAATAAAAAACAGAAACAAAATTTGAGAAACAACTTTTTGTAGTTTCTCAAATTTGACCTATTTTTTTAGAAACGTTTCTAGAAATTTAGAAACAAGAAAAAAGGATGAGTTATCAAACAAGTATGTTTCTTAAAAAAGGAGAAACGAGAACAAGAAACAAGAAACAAGAAACGGGAACGTTATCAAACGTGCCCAAGTTAAAAAGGGAATTTTTTAATTAATTAAATATTAGTTAATCCTAAAAATGTAGATTAACGTGGGAATGATCTACCAAAGATTTTTACAATTCTTAAATATAAATGTGGGAATGATCTAAATCCACCGATTTTTAAATATAAATGTGAGAATGATCTAAATCCATATCTCAAACCATTTTTAAAAGTTAAAAAGGGAAATTTTTTTAAATAATTAAATATTAATTAATTAAATATGAATTAATCCTAAAAATGTAGATTAGGAATGATCTAAAAAATCAAAGATTTTTAATTAATTAAATATGAATATCAAACCATTTTTAAAAGTTAAAAAGAATGATCTAAAAAATCAAAGATTTTTAAACAATTAAATATGAATATCAAACCATTTTTAAAAGTTAAAAAGGGAAATTATTTAATGGATATGTTTTCTTCAATTTTTCATAACCTAAAAATCAAAGATCCAAAGATTTTTAAAGAATTAAATATAAATTTTGAGAAAATATTTTAAAGAATTAAATATAAATTTTGAGAAAATATATTTTATCTTAAATTAAAAAATGATTTTTTTTTTTTTTTAAAAAAAAAGAAAACCTAGAAATCAAGAATAACGTATGTGGATCTAAAAAACTAAAGACTTTTACAATTCTTAAATATAAACGTAGGAATGATCTAAATCCATATCTCAAACAATTTTTAAAAGTTTAAAAAGGGGAATTTGAATAATTAAATATCAAATAATTAAATAAGAAGGACAAATGAGGAATTTGAAGATTAAAAATGAGCTAAAAAGGAAATCAAAAGTTTCTCCCATTAAGCGTCATTTATATATACTAGTTTGAAACTACGTGCGTTGCACGTGTTATAATACCTTTTAAAGTATAAGTAATTAATTAGAAAATTTGAAATATGACTTGATAATATACCAAAAAAATATAAAAATGAATAAATACACGTGAATTTATAATTATTGCAAAAATTGATATGTATATGTGACCAAATTGAACCATTCTAATAAAAATGGTTTATAAATCAAATATAAAAAATCTCACCTGCTAACATTTTTGTAAGATTGAAGATAACGAAAAGTCTTTTAAATTACCTAGGTAAGCATTTATATTTTCCAAAATCTTAATTTTGTAATCAATTAATAATTAATAATTTAATTAAAGTTATGTTTAATCCAACCGTTAAATGGCACTAATTAAATAAAAATATCATTTTCTTCCTATCATCTTGTTAAAAAAAACTCTAAAAAATATATGACAAATTTTGAAGGTCGGAGAAAAGCATAGTGGAGAGAGATCGATTTAAAAAAAAAAAAGAAGATAATAGTGATCGATTTTCTTTCCCATTTCAGAAAGAATAAGAAAGACAATACTAATGAACTCACATAAAGGTGTACTCGCTTCTATTAAAGAAATAAACAGAAAATATTTCTTATTCATATGAAACTCTTAGGGGTGATGAAAATATAATATAAACTAATAAAATCTCAGAAAACTAACAAAATCTCTTAAGGATACATTAGTCTATTTGAAAAAGAAATAAGAAAAAATTATATATATTTACACTAAATGAAAAGGCTATACTTACATTAGTAAAGATGGGGTAGGAATGGGTCTCCTCCCACTTGGTTGATGTTTCTTCATGCACCACAAAAGCTCCACCCCTATCTCATGGTTTAGACCACTATTTATAGGGTTCAAGTGAATCGGGTGGTTATGATAAATCTTCTCAAATTAGAAATTTTGAAAATTAAAAACAATTAATTTGAATTTTAGTTTTTCAAATTTAATTTTAAAACTTGTTTTGATTTAATCGAAAATTAAACTAAAGTATCTTTTTATTTTTGAAAAATCAAAACAATTGATCTAAATTTAGATTTCACAAAATTTAATTTTAAAAATTCTATTTATTATAACCACTGAAAACAAAAAAGAATTAATAATTAAATAAAAAAAATTCTAATTTTCACAACCGAAAATCAATTCGAATTAATAATTAAATAAAAAAAACCCTCTAATTTTCACAACTGAAAATCAATTAGAATTAATAATTCTAAAATCAGTTATCAAGTTATTTATCATCACCACCGAAACCAATTAGAATTAATAATTAAATTTAAAAAGATCTTGATTTTTTTAAACCAATTCTCTTATTAAAGATAAGATTAAAAAAAAAAACAATACAGACGTGGGAATGATGTGTGAACCTAAAGGTGGGAATCAAAATTTTGTTTTAAACCAAATTCTTAATCTTAACACAGATGAGATTTCTTTTTTTAAAATAAACAACACAAACGTAGGAATGATGTGAACCTAAAGGTGGGAATCAATATGTTGTTTTAAACAAATTCTTAATTTTATCAAATATGAGATTTTTTTTTTAAATAACAACCTAAACGTGAGAATGATTTTTTTTTAAACGTGGGAATGATTTTTTTTTAAACTAATTCTTAATCTTATTAAAGATGAGATTTTTTTTTTAAAAAAAAAAACAAAACCTAAACGTGAGAATGATTTTTTAAAAAAAAAAAAAAACACAAAATCTAAACGTGAGAATGAGATTTTTTTTTTTAACCAATTCTTAATTTTATGAAAGATGAGTTTTTTTTTTTTTAAAAAAAAAAAAAACAAAACCTAAACATGATAATGAAGATTTTTTTTAAAACTAATTCTTAATCTTAAACGTCGGAATGATCTACCCGTGGGAATTGTTGGAGATATGCTCAAATAAGAACTGAGTTACACTAGCAAACTGATTACACCTTAACTGGATACTAACAATTACAGTGGAAATAGCAATACAAACACTGTATATATGACAAATGCTGCAAAATAAATAGTCGAGGCACGCTTACAAAGCGCTGTCCTGAAGACAATTATTCGCTCTACACAGGTTGCTAGCAGGCTGCAGCGATCGTCTCAGCAGGATACAACAACTAATTCCGGTAGAACAGCAACCTCGAACTACTCGGATCTGGCAGAACTCTTGGATACTTGCTCTCAACTTGACTCAAGATCAAAAGAAACAAAGAAAGAAGGAAGAATGCTCCAAATGGAATGGGATGATTCAAATGAAGAAACAAGTTGCTATTTATAGGCTAGCAACTTAGTAACTCCAAAGAACAAAATTAAATAAAATTGAAACATAAGAAAAATATAACTCAATTGAGTTATAACACCAAATTTAACTTTCATATGTTAAATTTGTAATTGAAACTTCAAATTGAATTTGATGTTTCAATCCATCTTGAAACTCTTCAAAAATTGAATTTAAACACTTTCTTTCACATTTATTTGTATAAATATCCAACAATCCCCCACATGAAAGAAAGTGAGAAAATCAAAACAAAATGTTGAGAGCAAACAGACAAGCTATGCATCAGGAGAGGTGTCTTCTGGACTTGAACCTTCCTTAGTGAATATCTATCGAATTTACCGAAGAAATAATGAGACCAAGCTCTGGAACTATCCTTCTTGTTGGTGAATTAAGACAACAGACATCACACATAACTCATCCTGTATCTTCGAGTTCTATACGTTTGTGTCCATTTTGGTCCTGGATAAGATCCCGATTTCATGAGAGCTTTAGAGAACATAAGCCATTCAAAAAGTTCTCATAGAAGCGACCCACTTCTACTCTCACATAGGTGATATTGATTAAGAGTATTCTGCCATTACTCCTCTTGTAAACAAGATATCAACATGACCTTAACATCAACAGATCACACACTCTACAACATCATAGAAATGGGAAGAAACTATAAGTTTCTTAGTGTGTCAACTATAAATTATCTAGCCAGTTTGCCTATTGAACCTAGATCTTGGGATCTCCAGTCAACTAGGTTAGGTTACCACCAGATAATTTATTTCATAGGCTTTAGTCCCATTTCTCTCGATGTATACATCACTTGCTCTCTTGACAATCCTTTCGTTAAAGGATCTGCTATATTCTCTTTGGATTTCACATAATCAATGGAAATTATTCCATTAGAGAGCAATTGCCTTATCGAATTATGTCTTCGTCTAATATGTCGCGACTTTCCATTATAGACATTATTCTTGGTCCTCATAGAGGCCGCTACATTGTCACAATAAATACATATTGTGTTTACAGGCTTCAACCATAATGGAATATCTTCAAGAAAATTTCGAAGTCATTCAGCTTCTTCTCCAACTTTGTCAAGAGCTATAAACTCTGACTCCATAGTAGAACGCGCTATACACGTCTGTTTTGAAGATTTCCATGATACAGCTACTCCACCTAAGGTAAAAATATACCCACTGGTAGATTTAGTCTCCATGCTATCAGAAATCCAATTAGCATCACTAAATCCTTCCAGTACATGTGGATCCCTCATATAATGCAATCCATAGTTCAGAGTGTATTTCAAGTACCTTAGAACTCTAACTAAAGCATTCCAATGATCATGCCCAGGATTGCTAGTGTATCTTGCTAACCTTCCTACTGAATAGGCTATATCAGGTCTTGTACAGTTCATTATGTACATTAAGCTACCAATAACTCTAGAGTATTCTAGAGAAGACACACTTTCACCACTATTCTTCTTTAACTTACAACTTGGATCAAATGGAGTAACTGCATGTTTACTCTCAAATTGATCAAATTTTCTCAACATTTTTTCTATGTAGTGAGATTGAGAAAGTATGTACCCACTTGGATTTCTTGTTATACGAATTCCAAGTATAACATCAGCAAGACCAAGGTCTTTCATATCAAAGTTGGATTTCAACATCCTTTTAGTGGAATCAATGACACTTCTATTTGTGCCCATTATCAACATATCATCCACATACAAACAAATGATAACACAATCTTGATCTATGGTTTTAACATAGACACATTTATCACACTCATTTATCTTGAATCCATTAGATAACATAGTGTGATCAAACTTTTCATGCCATTGTTTGGGTGCTTGTTTCAACCCATAAAGAGACTTGACAAGTTTACAAACTTTATCTTCAAGTCCTTTACAACAAACCCTTCAGGTTGTTCCATATAAATTTCTTCATCTAATTCTCCATTTAAAAATGAAGTTTTCACATCCATTTGGTGTATTTCCAAATTTTGTAAAGCTGCTATCGCAATTAACATCCTTATAGATGTAATCCTCGTCACTAGAGAATAGGTATCAAAGAAATCTATCCCCTCTTTTTGACGAAAGCCTTTAGCAACAAGGCGGGCTTTGTACTTATCAATAGTGTCGTCAGCCTTTAGCTTTCTTTTAAAAATCCATTTACTACTATTTGGTTTACTACCAGGAGGTAGATCAACCAATACCCAAGTTTTGTTCTGCAAAATGGATTCTATCTCACTATTGATAGCTTCCTTCCAATAAGGTGCATCTGGAGATGTCACAGCTTCTTGAAAGGTTTGAGGCTCACCATCTATCATATATGTTATGAAATCAGGTCCAAAGGAAGTAGCTTTCTTAGCTCTTTTGCTTCTCCTTGGTTCAAACTCAGTATTCTGATCGTCTTGACCTTTCGGAGAGCTAGCCTCATAATTTCTTTTGACACCACTACTCATGTGTCTTTCCTCTTTCAAAGGAAATACATCCTCGAAAAATTCAGCTTCAATAGATTCCATAATGGTATTATTATTAATATCAGGTATTTCTGATTTAATCACCAGGAATCTATACGCAACACTATGCAAAGCATAACCTATAAAGACACAATCAATTGTCTTAGGTCCTAGTTTGGTCCTTTTTGGTAAAGGAACTTGTACCTTTGCCAAACACCCCCACACTTTCAACATTTTATATGAGGGTAACTTTTTATTCCACACTTCATAAGGCGACTTATCAGTCTTCTTATGTGGAATTCTGTTTAGTATAAAATTTGCTGTAAGCAAAGCCTCCCCCCACAAATTATGGTGTAAACCTGAACTATTTAACATGCAATTAACCATGTCTTTTAAAGTTCGGTTCTTTCTTTCAGCTACACCATTTTGTTGTGGTGTATAAGGTGCTGTAGTTTGATGGACTATACCATTAACTTCACAGAATTCATAAAATGATGATGATTCATATTCACCACCTCTATCTGATCTAAGCACCTTTACTTTCTTCTCAAGTCGATTTTCAACTTCTGCCTTATATGTTTTAAAAACATCTAAGGTTTCATCTTTACTATGTAATAAATATACATAGCAATATTTACTACAATCATCAATAAATGTGACAAAATACTTCTTACCGCCTCTTGTGGGGGTACTTTTCATGTCACATACATCACTGTGGATTAAATCAAGTATTTCATTACTTCTTTCCACAGATGAAAATGACTTTCTAGCAAACTTTGATTCAACACAAATCTCGCATTTGTGTCTATCATCAATGTTGAACTTAGGCAGAAGTCCTAAACTTACCATTCTTTGTAAAGAACGATAATTGACATGCCCCAGCCTAGAATGTCATACATCACACAACTCAACAATATAAGCAGAAGAGTTATTATTATTATTCTTGGGCATTTGTGCCAGTACATTCAGTTTGAACATGCCATCATTCAGATAGCCTTTTCCAACATACATACCCCCTTTTGTCAGAATAAATTTATCTGACTCAAACACAAGCTTGAACCCATTTTTATTAAGTAGGGTTCCTGACACTAGATTCTTTCGAATCTCTGGCACGTGCCACACATCATTGAGGGTAAGTATCTTTCCAGAAGTCCATTTCAGTAGGACCTTCCCTTTACCTGCCACAGAGGCAGTTGAAGCATTTCCCATGTACAGCTTCTCACCACCATCTAGCTTCTCATATGTGGTGAATAAGGACTTATCCTTACAAATGTGCCTAGTAGCACAAGTATCAATCCACCAGCCTTTGGTGTCAGAGGCCATATTTACCTCAGAAATGACAGCAACGAGATCATCACTCTCCACAATATTGGTCTGATTGTGGGAGTTTTGTCCCTTCTTGTGTCTACAATCAGCAGCAACATGGCCACTCTTACCACAAACCCAGCAGACTCCACGAATGCGCTTGTTGGCGTCATTCCTCGGTCGAGGATTCACATTCCTCTTCTTGAGTTGTTGCTTCTTGGGACCATGTTTTGAAGATTCAGCAATATGTGCATTAGCTTCAAATTCCAGCGAAGCTTTGTCTCCTTTTCTATTATCCTCTTCAATGCGGAGTTTGACTGCAAGATTCTCCATGGAAAGCTCCTTTCGCTTGTGCTTAAGATAACATTTGAAATCCTTCCAAGAAGGAGGTAGCTTCTCAATCACAGCAGCAACTTGGAATGGTTCACTGATGCCCAATCCCTCACTTTGCAAATCACTAATGATAATTTGCAATTCTTCCATCTGATTGACTACCAACTTGGTATCAATCATCTTATAATCTAAGAATTTTCCGACGAGAAACTTCTTAGTACCAGCATCTTCCAGCTTATACTTCTTGTCTAATGCCTCCCACAATAGCCTTGAAGTAGTATAGGCATTGCAGTAGACATTATACAAGGTGTCTTCAAGACCACTCAAGATATAATTCCGACACAAAAAGTCTGAATGCATCCATGCTTTCTTGGCAGCTTCAGTTTCAGGAGTGACAGCTTCTGGTGGGGTAACTGGGCAATCTTCCTTCAAGATGTGAGCGAGGTTTAGTGTGGTGAGGTAGAAGATCATCTTTTGTTGCCACCTCTTGAAATTTTTCTCCCTTGAATTTCTCTGGTTTTTCAGCATGAGTTTTGAGGATGGTCGATCCCATCATGGTAGCACCAACAACATTAGTGGAGGAGTTTGCAGCCATCAGTTCAATACTAATTGTCTTCAGATTGTTGGAGATATGCTCAAATAAGAACTGAGTTACACTAGCAAACTGATTACACCTTAACTGGATACTAACAATTACAGTGGAAATAGCAATACAAACACTGTATATATGACAAATGCTGCAAAATAAATAGTCGAGGCACGCTTACAAAGCGCTGTCCTGAAGACAATTATTCGCTCTGCACAGGTTGCTAGCAGGCTGCAGCGATCGTCTCAGCAGGATACAACGACTAATTCCGGTAGAATAGCAACCTCGAACTACTCGGATCTGGCAGAACTCTTGGATACTTGCTCTCAACTCGACTCAAGATCAAAAGAAACAAAGAAAGAAGGAAGAATGCTCCAAATGGAATGGGATGATTCAAATGAAGAAACAAGTTGTTATTTATAGGCTAGCAACTTAGTAACTCCAAAGAACAAAATTAAATAAAATTGAAACATAAGAAAAATATAACTCAATTGAGTTATAACACCAAATTTAACTTTCATATGTTAAATTTGTAATTGAAACTTCAAATTGAAATTGATGTTTCAATCCATCTTGAAACTCTTCAAAAATTGAATTTAAACACTTTCTTTCACATTTATTTGTATAAATATCCAACAGGAATTTGAATAATAAAATATTGAATAATTAAATAGGAAGGACAAATAAGGAATTTGAAGATTAAAAAGGGGCTTAAAAGGAAATCAAAAGTTTCCCCCCCTTAAGTGCCTTTTAATATAGTATAGAGTATAGATAGATAGTTAAAAGACACGTGAGGTGCACGTGATTAAAAATTTTTAGAACATAAATTTTTATTGTGAAATTTAAATGTTGAATAAATATTTTTAATTAATTTTTTTAAACTATGAAATTTTAATTTTATTATTTATGTGAATATTTAATGAAACGTAATAGTATACTTTTAATTATTTTTTTTAAAAAGTTTGTAATATAGTTTAAAACTTGTAAAAAAAAAAGTTTCCCTCAAAATGTTCTTTTTAAAAAATGTCCGTTTAAAACATTTTGAAAAAAAAAAAAAAACTTTCGTCTATAGAATAATATTAAAAGTAAAGAAATTTAAGTAAGATAATTTGTTTTTCCAACGATTTTGTAGAATCACTATTTTGAAATTAATTATTTAAAATCTTTTGTTATATATTTTAAAAACATGTTTTATTATTTATCTATCTTTTTTACATTTCCATCTATTTTACAATTTATTTCTATTTTCTACTAATTCACAATTGTAAAAGAAAATTGTGTTTTTGACCTACCTCCATTAAACTCATCACAAAGGGTCAGAAGACACAGTGTCTTAAATTATTAAACTTTTATTCTGTTTTCTAAGACCTAAACGAAAAAGAGATTTGAGATTTTTTTTTTTCTAAACGTGAGAATGATTTTTTTAACTAATTCTTTTTTTTTAAAGAAAACGTAAAAGTGGGAATGAGGATGATTTTTAAAAAAAAAAAATAACAAAACCTAAACGTGGAAATGATTTCTTTTTTTAACCAATTCTTAATCTTATGAAAGATGAGATTTTTTTTTAAAAAAAAAAAAACAAAACCTAAACGTGAGAATGTTTTTTTTTTACTAATTCTTAATCGTATCAAAGATAAGATTTTTTTTAAAAGAAAAAGAAAACCTAAACGAAAAAGAAAAAAATACAAAACCTAAATGTGGGAATGATTTTTTTAATCAATTCTTAATCTTATGAAAGATGAGATTTAAAAAAAAAAAACAAAACCTAAACGTGAGAATTATTTTTTTTTAATCAATTCTTAATCTTGTGAAAGATGAGATTTTTTTTTTTTTTTAAGATTTTTAAAAAAACAAAACCTAGATGTGAGAATGATTTTTTTTTTAACCAATTCTTAATCTTATCAAAGATGAGATTTTTTTTTTTTTTTTTTAAAAAAAATGAAAACCTAAACGAAAAAGAGATTTGAGACTTTTTTTTTCTAAGCGTGAGAATGATTTTTTTTTTTAAACTAATTCTTAATCTTATCAAATAAAAGATTTTTTTTTTAAACAAATTCTTAAACGTGAGAATTATCTACTCGTGGAAATTTGAATAATTAAATAGGAAGGACAAATGAGGAATTTGAATATTAAAAAGGGGCTTAAAAGGAAATCAAAAGTTTCTCCCCTTAAGCGTCTTTTAATATAGTATATATATATATAGATAGATATAGATATATAGATATATAGATATATATATATATATATATAGATTATTTTTTATAACTAAATATAAATATATTTTATATATTATTATTTTAATATAATAATATATATTTTTTAATTATTTTATTATTATTTTATTTTTAAACTTTAAAAATGATTTTTTAATAAAAAAAAATAGGTGCCACGTTAGTAAACCGTTAAATTTTAATAGAAAAATGGATGGAGGGACTAAAATGAAACTAAAATCAAACCTCATAAACTAAATTGTTGAGTTTGAAAACTCAAGAACCAAAATGAAACCTAACCCAAACCTCAGGGACTAAAAGTGTATTTTTCCCTTTAATATTCATGTAACTAATACTTACTCTTAATATACGTAAATGTCAATAGATATGATATGATATTACAACAGGTCCATATGACCCATCTGTTCTACACCTCCAGCCTAGTCATTGATCTGAACTAGTCTAGGATGATGTATACTATAATACCATGCATTGTAGATGTCATGAAGCTGTACTCAAGAGGTTTTCGAGCCCAGACCCCCGGACTGAGTCATATCTACGAGCATCCGGGTTTTATGGTGTGTCACGCATTCAGTTCATCCAGTAAGATTGACACCTAATTACTGCGATGGTGGAACGCTGGCGGTAGGAGACACACACGTTCCATCTTCCGCATGGCGGAGTGTACTATCACTCTACAGGACGTTGTTGTACAGTTTGGATTGCCTATAAAGGGCACGACGTTGACAGGGTCAGTAAACAAAGACTGGCCTGCCGTTTGTCAGGACTTAATGGGGGTTCAAGTCCCCAATAGGGTATTGGTTGAAGCTTGTCTAAGCCTATCTTGGTTAGTTGCACAATTTAATAATTTCGTCCATCTACCGGACGACGCCGACGAAGAAGACCTTCGACGTTATGCACGAGCCATATATACTATCACTGATCGGAGGCATGTTATTCACTGACAAGTCTGCCAGTAGGGTGCACCTAATGTATCTACCCCTATTAGAAGATTTTGATGAGGCGTGGACATATAGCTGGGGTGCAGGATGTCTCGCGTTGTTATACAGGAACCTCTGCAAGGGTTTGGTTATAGATGCCAGAGAGCTGGACGGTTCACTTATATTGCTTTAGTTGTGGACATGGGATAGGTTCCCTACTTTAGCACCCTGACGACGTCACCGGTATGAAAACCAGCTAGGAGATCGACCATTAGTAGCTCGGTAAGAACCTGTTCTAATAATAACTACTTCCTACGTTTCAACTTTGTTACAACAAAACTAATATTCAATTTCACATTTTTGTAGATGGAATGATGAATTCTTTATGATTAAGATACCGACCCATATCTTAATCCAGTACAGATATATGTTGGATACAGTTCAACCAAACCAGGTATATTTAAGTTCAAATAATGAATAATTTATTATGTTGTGGAGTTTCACTCGTACTTTTCATTTCCAAAATTAACATTATGTCAAATAATTGTATAGATTATACGGGAGCCATATACACACCTGCTCCATGTATTGTCGGACTACTGTCTCATCGGCAAGGACATTTGGACCACTAGAAGTCCACTGGTATGTTTTTTTTTTTTTTTTTTTTTTTTTTTTTTTTTTTTTTTATTATAGTGGAGTGGCATTTTCCTGACCGCGTGATGCGACAATTCAAGTGGGTGCAACACGTCCCTATACCATGTAATACGGATATGGTATTGCACTCATACAACTTGCGGGGCCGACATGAGTGAAACTGGACAACTTATTTGGCTCCAACCATTCAGATCTGGGAAGAGCGACATGAAACTGTAATACGCGGCCAACCAATTGAGTTCGGTGTTGATGTGGACCCGAGATATGATCAGTGCCGGGAAATAAGATTGTTGTTTGATTTAAGGTTTTATAGATGCCTAGGAATAAAGGATGCTTGGGAATACTATGCCTGAGAATAAGATTGCTGGGAATCAAAGATAACTGTGTTTGGTTGTGCATGGTAATGTCATCAGGATTTTATAAGAACCAATTATGTATGTATTTATTTTTTAGAATTAATCATGTATACTTTATGTAATTTTAATAAATTAATCAATAAAATAATCAAAATTAATTCAAAGTATTAATAAAAATTAATGAATTAATAATCATGAAAAAATTTTAATTGGATAAATTATGTTAATTTAACTAATTAAAGTTATTAATTATTTTTTTTTTAATAAATATACTTAACTACAGTAATCTAATATATTTGTATCCATAAAAATTAATTAGAAGAATATTTTAATAATAATATGATTATTTATTTATTATCAAGAAATCCAAAAAAAATAATTAATTGATTATAAATAATCAATAAGTAATTAATTATAATTATTGAGAAATGAATTTTTATACTAAATTCATTTAAATAATTAAAATTCAACAATTAAATATATTTTCGATAATGTTAACTAATTAATTATAATTTTAGTAAATATGTGATTGCATCCATTTAATAAATTTGAATTAAGTATTTGTTTAAAAAAAACTTGAAACTCTTGACAAATTATTATTTATTTAAGATAATTAGATAATTTATTATATTATTTTTTAATTTAGTATCCACTGGTTAATTAATTAACTATATTCAAAATAAAATTGCATATAAAAAAAATAGCAAAGAGAAAACTCATACTTTTGCAAGGGCATAGAAAACCCTTGTCTATGGGGCTGTTTGGGGCACTGAGTTGGTTATAATATCTGGGGATTATAATAGTCTGAGTGTTATAATAGTCTGGGATAAAATAATCTGTGTGTTGGGGTGCAGTGTTTGAGATGCAAATTATTTTAGTCTGGGTTTTTTTTTTTCCTGACTTTTTTTTGTTTATTTTCCTCATACAACTTTGTACTTCAAATATTAATAAAAAAAAATTGGGTTTAGTTGTAAAAAAAAAAAAGTTTTGGGTATAGGGGTTAAATTATGTGTTTAACTTAAAATGAAACAAAAATAACCTAAAGTAAGGGTTGATTTTCTTTTGTTTTAGAGTCATGGTTTTTCACAAAATAAGTCATTTTATGATTTCATATAGAAAAACCATATTTGTTTAATTTCTGTATTTCCAACATAAAAATAGTAAATGCTTATTCAAAACTCATTTTACCTTCATTATCAAAAGAATCAAATAAAATAGAAATCACATAAAATAAAAACTTGAGCGCTATTTTTTTTAAAATTATTATTATCACGGTAAACTTAAATACGATAAGTATAATTTGGAATGAAAAATATGGTACGATGAAGGTAAATATTCATATACTTCATTATCAAAAGAAATTATGTAATAAAACTCCATATTTATATATGTACAAAGACAACCTAGTATCTAACTTCCTAGAAATTTTCCGAATTTTCCGACAACCACCAACAAATTTTTCGGCGACCGAAATTTTTTTCCTCTTTTTTCCTTTCATTTCTTCTACTTTTTTTTTCTTTATTTTCGTTTTTTATATTTTTCGAAATGAAAATGAGAAGAAAGATTTAAAAAAAAATGTCGTAAGAAAAGTGGCCGGAAGTCGACGATGGTCGTCGGAAAAGTTGTCGGTGGTCGTCGGAAAAGTCGTCGGTCGTCGGTAGAAAAGTCAATGAGTCACATGGAAGAAGAGGGAAGAGAGTTACTGTAGAGAATAGATAGAATAATTGGTTGGGTTGGATAGTAATTACGAACACGGAGAGAAAATTAACTAATTTCACCCCTTAATGTCCTAAACACTGGGTGAGTTATAATAGCCCCACTATTATAACCAACACAGTGGGCCAAACGGCCCCTTTGAGCATAAACGATGTTTGTTTTATTCTTCGGACCCACCGCAAAAACCTTGAAACAAATAAGCGTATTAGAAACCTTTGCTCATTCTCCAAAAAAAAAAAATTCATGCTTTTGCAAGAAATTAAGTTTGGATTTAAGATTCGGTTTTAAGGGGTCGTTGTTTAGGTCTTTAGATGTGAAGGGCTGGTTGTTTAGAATTAAGGAAAAGAAAAAAAAGAAGCCCTAAAAAGCATCGGCAACATCTCTCTCTCGTATTCTCTTCTCCTCCGGCGAGTAAACCCACGACCAGCGCCGGTTGTAGCCCCCTCTCTCGCGTGCCGTCTCAACCTCGTGCCGCCGCCGCTTGCTCCGCCTTCGTCTCCCTCTCTTCGTGCCGTCGGCCAGCCGGGAGGAGACCCACGGCTTGAATCTTCTCCTTCTTCTTGTCTCGCGTGGTAAGGTTGCTTTTCCCCTCGTTTTTGTTTAGTTTCGGCCAGCACGATCTCAAGCTCTCTCTTTCTCTCGTTCTCATCCAAGACCCATTGTATGTTTTCTCTCTATCAGTCGCTGCAGTTTGGAGAAAATGTTGATTCAATTTAGTTGGTGGGGTTGGATTTCTGAAGTTGGGTTTTATGGATTGTTGTTTGTGATTTGATTTTAGCTTTTGTCTCAGTTGTTTGTTTTGTTTGGACTGAAAGAGAATTTTGCTTCAATTTGGAGTTTGAATCACACTGGTTGATGGAGCACACAGCTAGTTTGTATGTCTAGAATTTTTGCTGAGTAGCATTATTGAACATCAGATTGATGTGCATTTCAAAGTAAATAATTCATTAGTTTGTTTCTACGAAGGATACATTTCTAGAACAATTGAACTTGTCCTTTCCATGGGACTTTTGGACTTGTGAATAGGGATTTTCAATGTATTTATTTCTGAGTATGGTTGAATTGATGAACAACTTTTAACTTTAATTGTTCAATTGATTCAAGTTTGCAGAGTTTGAAAATACCTCCAACTTTGTTGGATGGTTAAACAATAAGGCAAAACTCATACATAGTAGACCTTTGTCTTGTAAGCAATTAGGCAAAATGCCTCCAACTTTTTGAGCTATACTTGGTTTGCTTTTTGTCATAGGATGACTTGGTCCTTTACAAATGAGACTTCTAGACAAAGTCATCATCCTAATCCTGGTGTCAATAAAGTAGGATTGTTAGGAAAAAGAAAATCTACTAAAGCTTTAGATACTTGGGAGCATTTTATTAAGTTAAGGGATGTGATCTTTAATTTTCTAGGAGTTTCTGAAGTTTTGAAGTTCTAGTTTATTCTCTATTTGGATTCATGGATTCAAGAAGTTGTAGCATAGAGGACAAGTATTTCTACATTTGGCTTCAAAAAGATTGTTTTCTTGTTTAAGATTTTGAAAGATGATTCTTCCCCTTCATTTGTCCCATATTAGATGGTTTGTAAGAGTTATGGTTGAGATGATGCAAAAATCCTTTTATTCCAACTTTTTTAAGCAAGACAGAGATGATTTGGGGACATGTCTTATTCAGAAAAGAACTCCTCCAGGATGGTTGATGGAATGTGTGGTTTGGCCTCGCACCGGTGGTAGAAAGATTCTCCAGATTCCTTATGGCTCCTTCCAAAGAGATTGGTTCGCTTTTTGCGACATGATTAAAGATTTCTTGGCAAGTAATGACTATGGCTTCAAGAATCACGTGCTTGTTTCTCAAAAAAAAAAAAGTTTCTATCACTTTCAATAATAAAGCAAAGGTTTCTTATTTGAATGTGGTCAAAGAGAAAGTTGCTTTACTTGGAAAAGACTCTCGGAAGAATCATTGGGTTAGGAAAGAGTCTGAAGTTATATCTTTTGAATCCCTCTTGTGACCGTCAGCATCTTTTATTAAGCCTTTTAATGATGCTATGCATTTTTCCTTCCATCTTCAATGCTCCATTGAACACCTAAGAAGAGTCTTTTTGAGGCCACCAATATGCCATTTGACGATTCCATTAGGGTTCTTGAGTTTTCAAAGTCTCTAAGTGTTAAAGAAGTGAAAGATTGTTTTATTGCAGCCTATCCACTTTCTTATACACAAAGAAAAGTGCCACTTCATTTTGTTCTTCCAATCCTCGAGTCTGATACTGTGAACCCAAATATAGTTGAAAATATCTCAAGTCTGTTGGTTTTCTCCGTCAAGCAAGCAACCACTTCAAATTTTTCATCAACTGATCCTTCTTGTCCTCTCTCCTCTCCAACAACATCTGAGAGTTGTCTAACCAAAGGCATCATTCTTTTGGAAAAAGACCCCACATCTTCTCGAACTCCTTGTGTTGATGATACTAATGTTGAATCTGAAGTCAGTCTAAGTAGCTTGGATTCCATCCTTTCGCCCATGGAAAATAAAGTTGATGATATTGAGATTGAAGATTCATTACTAGAAGACCTAGGTTCTTTATTTAAAAAATGTGACAAGGAGACTCTTCATCCTCCATCCTTAGTGCCTAGCAAATTTGCTTCTTTTATTGAAGTTTGTGGTCTTGAGTTACATGCGTTTGCTAGGACTATCTATAAATATTGTGGAGCTACATATGCATATGACTCTAAGAGAAACGAGACAACAAATATGAAAAGACACTTAGAGAAATGTAAGGAGTATATAAGTGAGAGGATTATGTTGAAGGAGAGAGGGATTCTGAATGTAACTTGATAGCCACATCGTTCACTCAAGAGAATTGTAGAACGATGCTTGCCTATATGGTCATATTGGATGATTGGCATTTAAGATTGTAGAAAGTGAAGGATTTTCATGAGTCACTCTTGCAAAAGATTGTTTTCAATTGTACATGAGAGAGAAAAAGAGGTTGAAGAGTGCCATAACTAGAAGTGGCCAAAGTTTGTTTAACAACTAATACATGGACTTCTCAATGAGAGTTGGATCTTTATAAAAAAAAGAAAACAAAGATATTTGATATTTGAAACTTATTTTTACTATACTTTTGGGAGCTTCATTTAGTGTAAACTTTGATTTTTGAAACTTTGTTAGCTCTTTTCTTATAGCTTTTTTTTTTTTTTTTTTTTGAAAAATTGGAGCTTATTGTTGTGTGTGTATATATATACAGGTATTATTTGAAATTTGTTGATGTAGTTTAAAATGTTAGTTTTGTTGAACATTTATTAGATTTATTTAAAAAAAAAAACATTTATTAGATATGGTATCGATTATCAAGAAATTGATGAAGTATCAAAAGGGGGTTTAATATAGAATTGATAACGTTCTGACAATGGTTTTAATTTGAAGTATCAAAGGGGTTCAGTATGGCATTGATAGAGTGGCATTACTTAAAAAAAGGGATTAGCTCGAACCGACCTGGTTCGGGTCGGTTGTTCGTACAATTGACCCTGAACCAACTTTTTTACACCCCTAATCAATATCATCAACAAGCCATAATAGTTTGAATTACCCCTATCCTAGCCTTTTATGAATGGAAAAGAATCCAAAAAAATACCGTGATGTTTTCTTATCACACACCCTCCCTGTTGATACTCCTTGACCCCCTTTGTCGTCGTTGATTTCTCTCTTCCCACCGTTCTAGCCTCCCATGGAGTCTTCTTTAGAATCCATTCTAATATCATCCTCTCAATTCCCTGTTCGTTCTTGCTAGTTGCCGCTGTTGCGCCACCATTGTTGGTGTTGTTGGTTGCCGCCACACTTCGCCTCTAGTCGTCTCTCAGTATTTCTAGCTGTAAGGTAAGTAACCTTCACTCTCTTCCTCAATTGTTGCCTTTGCTTTTCAAAATTGAAAAGCCAAAGCGATGGATCAATTGGTTAATTCATTTCAGTCTGGTTTGGACAGAAGCTTGTTTCTTATGCACATATTTGATGAAGTTTTTCAGCTATAGAATGTAGGTCTACGAGGCTTATTGCAGCGATGAGATTGATCGGTGTCTAATACAAAGTGTTTTGTTTTGGATAAGAAATAGGGTACCTCTATTAAATTAAAACCCTTTATTAAATTAAAACCCTATCAAACAACCTAAACGCCATAAGGAGAGAAGGCGTCTCCAAGTGTCTAATACATAGTTATAATATACATAAATTGCTAAGTTATTTGTGAATCCAATCATAGCGTGCACTCAAGGACTATTGCACACTTGCATTCATTTGCAAAATATGGACTACTTCAGAATCACATTTCATTTGAAGCTCATAACTCAACAAGGTGACTTTCTTTCTCTTTTGCTGTAACATGTTTTTGAGACCATAACTATTTCAGTTTACAGTAGGAGCAAGTACTGCTTATATGTGGTCTTAATGAGATCAGTAGAAGGAGGCTATTTGGCCTTTGGAGGTCCTTGTGGATTGGAATTTTAAAGGCAAGGCTAAGGTTTTTAGGAATTGTGCGGGTAGAGCCCTTTTGATAGGAGATAGAAGAAGACTTTTGAAGATAGAATCTCTATGTTTGAGTTTTTGTAATAGTGGTACGACATACCACTTTATGGTGATGTTCCCATGAGTGAAAATTCTTTTGTAATTATAGTTTTGTTATTGTTATTAATGTTTGTCAGGCTCTTATTTTGTAGTCCTTTTCGGGTGGGTCCAGTGTTTTAAAAGGCTCAAGGCGCACTAAGGCGCAATGGCCTCCTGGGGCCTAGGCGCAAGGCGCACAAAAAGGCGCGGGCTTTTTTCTCTAAGGCGCACTATATAGAAAAAAAACTTACAAAAATATATACATGTATATAAAACACTTTCATGACAAGTAATGAAGTTTTTAACCAAGAAAAATAGATAAAAGATAAATAAGGTTCAAATATTAGTCTTCCAACATAGAGTCAAATGTCAATACTCCACTAAAAACAGTGAGTTTAGTATTGTTAATATGCCTTCTGACTCTCCGAATGACAAAGTATGATGATGTCAATACTCCACAAAAAATATATGCCTTGAATATGATATTTGACACTCCGAACGACCAAGTACGGGGGTCTCGCTGCCCGGTCAGCGAGTTGGGGTCCAGGGGCGAAGCGCCCGGTTTTGGGGGTTCGGGGGCAACGCCCCAGAAGCTAAATTTAAAATTAGCTTCATAACAAGTATTTTGGTTTCGAGGCGCCTAAGGCGCACGCCTCGGGGGCTTCGAGGAAGGCGCGCGTTGCGACTTGTGCCTAGGCGGCGCGCGCCTTTTAAAACACTGGGTGGGTCTTCTTCTACCCCTGTCCTTCTACCCTTTCACTAGAAGTAGGAGAGGTTTATGTGGTGTGCTGGGAATTTGTAGTTTTGTGGGGCCTTTGGGGTGGGAGGAATAATAGAACCTTTAAAGGACTTGAGAGGACTTCGAGTGATGTACGGTCCATTTCATTCAAAGGGGAGGTTTCTGTGGTGAGCTGGGCAATGTGTAGTTTTATGGGGCCTTTGGGGTGGGAGGAACAATAGAACCTTTAAAGGGCCTGAGAGGACTTCGAGTAATTTTTGGTCCTTTGTAAGGTTCTATGTTTTTCTCTATGCTTCATTTTGGCCGAGTCTTTTTGTAATTATCTTTTAGGTCTTATTTTGATTGGAGCCCTTTTTCTAGTTTGGCCTCTTTGCCGTGGGTTGTGTTTTTGTACGTCCTTGTATTCTCTCTCTCTTTTTTTTTTTTCTTTAAGAGAAGTTCGGTTAACCCTAGAAAAAAAATCTTGGAGAATGCAAAAAGTGACTACAATGAGTTATATTAGAAACAAGCATCAATGCCATCAACAAGCCAGAATAAAACACCTTAAATACTTTCTTTCCTTGTTTCTTACCTTTTATTTATTTATTTATTTTATTTTTTTTAATATTTGTGAGTGTCTGAACAACCATTTTGCCTTTTCCTCCTGTACAATCTAAATAAAAGGGATAGGCCAAACACACCTGGATATTTGCCGAAATAAACAATAATGATAATCTAATTAGCTTTACCTGCTGTTCATATATAGCTTCTCAAACTCCCTACTTCCGCAGGTAAGGAAACCCCTTACAGTATTGATATTCAGGGAGAGAAACAGCTCTAAGGCAATACAAAACTTCCAGCAAGTTTAAGAGTGCTGGTTACTCTCCTCGCTCTTACCACACTCAGCAGAAAATCAACATAAAAACTCTAATAGATAAAAGACATCATATGTATGCTACCCAGCTCCCAACATGGACTCTCCAGACCCTCTCTTGGGACCACAGTGGTCCCCAATTGCTTTCAGCGCCCTCAGCACAATCTCCCATATAACTAACTCTCTTCTGCATTCTCCATTCTACACCTCCTATAAACTTTCGTTATTGGTGGCCTAACATCAGCCAAATCGGGGCCTCATTGTATTCAATTAGCTCCCTTTATTTATTTTTATTTTTTTAAAGTATTCAGTTGGGTCACTTTGTTTTAGGGTCCATCCTTATCAAAGCCACCCTCTATAGGGTTTCTCGGTGGCTTTTGAAAAAAAAAATATCCTGTTTGGAAAAGAGTATCTAGAAGATCTTCCAGCTTGACGTCAACAATTTCAGTTTGAATTCTAGCATGCCTTTCAACACCAGCTCTAGAGTTTACAGATTTGATTCGTATCTTGTATTTTTCATTGAAGCAATGGAAGTCTATAGAAACAGATAATTCTTATCCACTTTTCTCATATAGCTTCTTCTTCTTCTTCCTTTTTTCTGTGTGATTTTTAAACTTCCTTAACTGTGCAACACGTATGGTTTGATAATCAATTTTTTATGCTGTTTTATCATTTCATTCCTCTTTTCATGTTCTTAAATCTTAATTACGTTGTATACAGTCTGGGTTGCAACGTGTAATTAGGAAATTCATTTTTTTTCTCATTTTATTGGTGCTTTGATCTCAGAAATTATTGTTTACAGTGTCAGGTTGTCATCCACCCTCGCCTGGAGATGCTTACTACAAATTCTGGTGCCCTGCTACCTCTTCTACCCCCAGGTACAAGCAACTACTTTCCAAATCGTTTTATTGATTTGATGTAAGGGGAAATGAGTAGATTTAATTATAATAGAAAAGAATCAGTACAAGAGAAGGAAAGAAGGATAAGGCATTTCCCTTACCTCAGAAAGGAACTTGTAAGAAGCAACCATATCTAATTTGATTCGAGAAGTAACGTAATGCCAGAATTCCTACTATAGTCACTCCAACCTGAGGTGCTGTACTGTATACAATCCAAAAAATTGTCAAAGTTTTAGAGATATCTTGGAGGAATCTATTTTCTTTTCAATCTAATATTAGCCATGTAATTGCTTTGTAAGGATTTCCATATAGAACTCTAACTTTATCTTTCAGCTACCAGCCCACAAAAACTTCTGAACCTGGGATCTCATATCCTTCAGGAAGCTTAAGAATCCCTAATCCAACATGATGACAATTCCAGCTTTTAGTGGTAACTTGGTATAGAAAGAGATGGTTTATATTGAGGAAAGTTGACTTCTGTTTAGATCCCTTCCTAATCAGGTTAGTTATGTTGGTAACTGAGGTTGGGGTTTTTGGTAGTTAGGTAGACTAGAGCAGACTTGCAAGAGTATGCCCCTGAATTATCAAAATTCCAATTGCAAAGAGATGTTACATTCTTTCATACTAATATCTATCATGGGTTATTAAGTTTGGGATAAAATAATTTAGCTGGTATAGATCCACTCAAGCAGTCTGATTGGTTGAGATAACGTTTCTGTGCTCTGTGTTTATATGAAAGGTCTTTTTCCTTCTTGGAAGTAATACATTAACTATTGTAGAAGTAATTGTTTCTGGTGTAATGGTGTTTGAAGCTGGCTTGTCTTACATGGACACACATATGTGGTACAACCCAGTCATAGCTTTCAATGGTTTTGAGGTCTCAATATTTAATTAGTCGGCTGAGCAAGGTGGAATATTGATGGACCATAACATCTTCATCATTCTTTGAAATGTATATTTATTTACACTCGGTTGAATGGAGCATTCAATTTTCACTAATGACTGCTAATTTTGATAAATTAAGATTTGTCAAAGGTCTCTATCTCCGTAACATGATATATGAACTTTTCTTGTGGCCTTGTGTTATCCTCCATGCTTTTAAGTTTCAATATATTTCTGCTCGGGCTAAAAAATGGAACTAATTAGCTTATGTAATCTTTTTTAATTTGAAGACCATTATATTTACTTTGGTACTTTATTCAGTTAAAAATTAGTGGTTTCTTGTTTAAATTATTGTTCTATTACCATTAATTTGACAAATTTTTTGATATTTAGTTGTAATCTTGTCTTGGTAAAATAGTGGGTCAGCATTGGGGAAGAATGAAGGCCAAAGATTTCCATCTTAGAAGGGATACTTTCCAACTTCAAACTCCTAATGAGAGGAGACAACCAGTGATTGCTAAAGCAGAACCACTTTTTCTCAAACCAATTCCATCTACTGGGACGAGAGGAGGCGTTCTATATTCTAGTAGAAAGAACAATGCTTTCATGTGTTTTGCTGCTTTGGTAAATTGGTTCTTTTTCTATTTGTTTATTTCTTTTAATGGTTGCTTATTTTCTTTTGGCATTGAGTTCAACTGTTTTTTTTTTTACTTGAAAGTTCCCCTCTTATTTTTGGTAGTTGGTAATAATTTTTTTTTATTAGAAACATTACGTTAGAATTTAATGTATAAATTTAAGCTTAGATGCCAAGGGAGATTATCAGAAGGCTTCACAATTTGTTAAAATGAGTTGGTGGGACATTTGGCTTGTGAGGAATCATAGAATTCTTAGAGAGGGGTGAGAGGTATGTAGAGGAGTTGTGGGAGGTTATTAGGTTTAATTCCTCGGCTTGGGCCTTGATGCCTAAGGGTTTTTTTTTTTATTTTTTTTTTTTTGTAATTATCAGTTGGGTCTTATTCTTTTGGATTAAAGCCCCTTTTTATACTTTGAGCGTTTTTTTTTGTTTGACTTGTATAATCTTTCATTTTTTTTGTTTCAAAAAAAGTTTGGTCGCTTGTCAAAAAAAAAGGGAAAAAGAAAAAAGGAAGTTGAAATGAGCAATAGTTGAAGCCACATTTTTCTCTTTTACCTAATCAGTTAGTACCTATTTCAACCGTGTTTGAAGGCATATATTAAGGCTGTAGTAGACTGGGTGGTGGATTTTCAAATGGATTTGAGTTTTTGTTAAATAATCAATTCTAAAGAATAAAATAGGTTTTTAGGCATAGTTAAAAACAGGATATTTGAAAGAGAGATTAAAATAAATTAAAAAAAAAAATTAATGGTGCCATTTCTCTGCAGAATGCTAGATGTGCAGCGGAGCAGACCCAGACTGTTACGAGAGAGGCTCCTACAATCACTGTTCTTCCTGGTAACAATCACTCGCAGATTTTATGAATAATAGTAACTTTTAACATCAATCTTCCTAGTAGTAAGTTGCATATGCACATGTTATCGCTGCTCAACTAGAACACCATAATCTGTTACTCTTTTAAAATAACTTGCATCACTATGTTCTTACCGATTTGTCTCCCTAGCATACACACAAGGCGTTGTCCTAGGCTATCATAATTTTGGCTGTTGTTAAGCCTTATTTTTATAATTTTAACCAATACACTGTTATTACCTAAAACTAAAATTGTAGGCAAGGAAAAGTCACCGCAACTGGATGATGGTGATTCTGGATTCCCACCTCGTGATGATGGTGATGGTGGCGGTGGCGGCGGAGGCGGCGGAGGCAACTGGTCTGGTGGATTCTTCTTCTTTGGCTTCCTTGCCTTCCTTGGGTTCTTAAAAGATAAAGAAAGTGAAGGGCCTTATCAGAATGATCGGAGAAGATAAATATACTTTGATCAAATATATAATGTAGATTCTATATTCATACTTCGATACAATCTCAAAATAAATGTTTGTTTCAAGTCAAGTTAATTTCATTAAATTCATTTCATCCAGTAGTTTGCTTTTAATTCCGTAATCCGTATGGACTGACTGACTGGAGTAAGAGCATAAAGTTTTGAAGAAATCTCATTTGGATTTTCCGTACTCAGAGATATAAATGGTGGAGAGGAAATCTAATGAGTTCCATGTTGATAGAATGGTTGCTGATTTGAGGGTATTTGGAGTTTTGTGATTTTTAAGAGTTCTTTAAGCAGAGGCTGAGGGTTTATGTTTAAATTTTAGTTCTGAGGATCCCCAGTTGTGAAGCCTATGCCATTTCCTTTTGTTTTATTTAGTTTACATATTCTTGAGTTGGGTTAATTTAATTGGGTTTCTATCACTAGGTCCATTGCTGATACTTGTGGTAAATCATTCAGTTGAACGATTGATGTTTTTAGGCTAAATGGATAGCTGGAACAATTTAATAAAATGTTACAAGATTATTGACTAATTAACAATGTTAATATTGTACATTAGTGATTATTAGTCAAATAATCTGTAAATCTTCTTTGATTGCGTGCTTAATTGATTGATAATTGTAGTATAAAGTGATGTAAAATAGGTGCTGAAAAAAAATGCTATATTTTTAAATATGTTGGAAAATTATGCTTATCCATTAGATTTTTTTTTTTTTTTTTTTTTTTTTTTTTTTTTTTTTTTTTTTTTTTTTTTTTTTTTCTTCTGGATAATTTTGTTCGGCAATGGAAGTGGCGGCTAAAAAAGTAGTTGTGGGGTTCTTGATAAAAACATGCAAATTGGTTGGAAAGTCATTGGATTCATTTGCAAGATGAAAACAAAGGGTTTTTAGTTTGAATTAAAAAATTTTCTACCTCCTTCAATCCACAGCCACATCAACCTAAAACATTTACATACCCTTCTTATTTTGTAATCCAACAGCAACAACTATCAATTTTTTTTTTTTTTTAGAAGAAACAAGAACCTCATTCACAAAAGGCACAGCCAAAAAACAACTTAGGGACGAAGGGATAAGGCATTCCTCCTCCAAAAGGAACTACAAAAAGCCTTCCATTGAAGGTTGATCACGACAACCGAGAAGTTAGAAAATATTCTATCTTGGACACTGCAATTAGAGGTCGAGAGCTGTACAACATTACAAAAAATATTAAAAAGGTAAAGACTTATCAGCATTAATTGTTGAATTAAGAATTATTTAACGTTAAAAAATAACAAAAAAAGGGCATCAAACACTTGTGGATCCCTCAAGATTTGAAGTCCACATCCAAAGCCAATTCAAGGTCCTACCAACTTGTAGGTTTCTTTACCAATAAGTTTCACCATAGAAGCAACATGGACTTGCCTAGTAGTACTTCCAAGTGTACAATGGCTGTCAACACTTGGTTTGTATGTTCTTGAGGGGAGACCATACCATTTGAGATAAATTAAAGGATGGGTAAAGCGAAGAAAGGAGGGAACATTGTTCCCCTTGATTTTTCTTGGACTAAAAAAAATTAAGAATATCACAACTATAGTCTGAATCATGATTGAAATTTAGATTTCAGCGATACAAATGAAAAACTTTCACTAAAATAATTCTATCCACACTTGATTTTGTCAAAGATTCATTTAAGATTGATGCAAGGATTTTGATTCCAGTAAAATATATTATATAAAATTGGTTTAGACATCTCAAAACTATTAGTTCAGCGTGTCATATATATTGAGGGAAGGGAAAAATAGCCACATCGGTCATTTTCCTCTCATCATGACTTGTACATGATGAAAACATATCGATCAACAAAATTGTCAGACCAAGAAAGTGTATTGATTGAAAAAGTTTAAGTAATCAAGGCTATGAGGAATAGAAATTCAAGAAGGCTTGAAACCAAAAAATAATAGAAGCGTTCAACCGAAAGCTTCAAATGCAGCAATTATTCCAAAACAAATTTCTAATGTCACATCTTTGAAGACTTTGATGCTCACACAAAAGTTTGATTGGAGAAGGATTAAGAGAAGGATTATTCACAAAAATGTGATGTGATGGTACAAGATATTATTTAGCCAATATGGTTTTAAAGAAATTCAAGACTCGAAGAAGTTTTTGATCTTTCTATTAGCTTGCTTAGCCTTTAAAGAATAGCAAGAGTAACAAAAGAAGTTATCATTTAACAAATATGGGTATAGACAGTCAACCTGAACATAGTTCAATTAGTTCAAACGTTATATCATCATCAAAATGTGAAAGGTTCGAATCTTCACCTTCAAAATAATTCGAGTATGGAAAAACAAATAAGAATTAAGAGCAATAAGTGAATGAAAAAAGAGAAATTTTGGTAGATAGCCCGTTTTGGAGACATATTTTCACATGTCTAAAATTTTGGATATTTACAAGATTAGATTTCCAGCTATATTTTCTTACCTTTATACCCTTGTTTTTATCATCTATTTTCAATTAATATTAAAAATGATAATATTATATTCCATATTCACCAAATTCCCTAAATTTAGGAATGTTCCCATAAATTTAATTCCTCTTCAATTAAAATTATAGGATCAATTATTATATAAAATATTATATAAATAAATTCCTTAATTTTAGGAAAATATTATTGTACTGATTTTATTTCATGCCATAATGAATAAGTTGATTTTCCTTCCATCTTATTCAATTACCAGCAGATTTTCCTTCAGATTTTCGTGCTCTGGTTTGCTAAACGATTTTTTTTTCTAATTTTTTTCATTTGACAAAAAAAAGTGTCGATATTCGTATATAATTTCATATATACCTTATATAATTTCATATATACTTTTATATATATCATATATGTATGTGTATATATATATACAATACGTTTTTCTTAAATGTCTCACAATCTTAGCATTGATTTTGTATCATATATTTTTTTCATTTTTTTTATTTTGCGGAAAAACATTTATATTTATATATACCATTTTATATATAATATGTACTAAGTTTTTATTTTTTTAATCATTATTGTAGCCACATATACCTGAGTTTTTTTTTTTTTTGGTCATAACTATAGTATAAAATATACACAGTTACTTGCTAATATATATACCCCTATATTTTTTTTAAAGAAAATATACTACATTAATATTGAAAAAATCAATATACAACCATAAAAACTCTACTGTTTTAAATGATAATAAAAAATCTTCTCCTATTTTGAATTTCATCAAATACACTCGATATATTTCGTTATTTGCAAATATATACTCCATATATTTGTTCGTCACCACTTATTTGCATAAATATATACACAGATATATATATCTTTTCCAAAAAAAAGTTATATACAATATCCCTCATAATATTATATACTACTACATTAGGAAATATATACATGATATGAAACAAATATACAACTATATATATATATATAAAAGAATCATGTTATGAAACAAATATACAACTATATATATAAAAAAAAAACTTTATTATTTTTCAAAAACTCTCTTCCCGAGAACCATGTGACTTCTCATTGAGCTCCATATTGTATAAGCTCCGTATTGTATATATATATACACACATACATACATGATATATATAAGGTATATATGAAATTATATAAGGTATATATGAAATTATAAACGAATATCGACACTTTTTTAAATGAAAAAATCTGAAAAAAAAAATCGTTTAGACCAAACCAGAGCACGAAAATGGAAGAAAAATTTAATGGTAATTGAATAAAATGGAAGAAAAATAGGCATAAAATAAAATCGATTTTTTTTTAAGATGGTGAGTGATTTTAGGGATCCTTCCAAAATTGGAGAGTGAATTAATAGATTGAATTTTTTTAATAGGAAAGAATAAAATATGGTTTTTGCTTTTATGATTTTTTGTTGTATTTTAAATACAAAAAATATGAAAGAGGGCATAAATGTAATTGAATAACAACTTATATGTAAAAACTCTAAGTTCTTAGGCTATTTGCGTAAAAAAGATATAAGATCCATTTATAGGCTAATCATGTACTTATCCCATAAAAAAAAGAAAAAAAGAAAAAAAGAAAATACAAGGTTCTCAAATTGTATCACCAATTTTTATTTTCCAATCGCACTCAAACGTCAATTTGACATTTCAGCTGGCTAGCCTTTTCAACTCCTCGATAGTTCACCATTTTTTTTAATTAAAAAAAAAATTATTGACCGACTTGGAGTCCACTCTAAAATCAAGCCAAACCTTTGAATAGCCCAAGTTTGTGACATGATTTCAAATTAGCCCGGGAAGGAATAAACATTTGAGAGCCTCATATTCTTGTGGGAAGTCATTATTCTAGGTCACACCTTTAACTAAATAATAAAATTAAAATTAATTTTTTTTTTTTAAAGAAAAAAAGATCGTGAAGCCAAAATGCAAGTTTTTTCTTTTTTTTTTTTGACAATATGGAAGGTGGGAGATTCGAACCACTGACCATGTGGTTATCAGTACAACTTTAATGCCAGTTCGACTATGCTCTTGTTGGCAAGCCAAAATGCAAGTTAGTAAGTAGGTAAAGATCTATTTTAACAGTATTTATATAAATTATCAATCGAAAATTGAGAGACAACAACGACAATGGACATATCACATCACATCAATATCGCTATTAATATTGTACTTGGAAAAAAAAATAGACAACTGCTGATGAAACAATGAATACTTTTAGAGAGGAGATCAACTAACTTCTTCACCGTACACGTTCTTATGATGCAACCCTTCGCCATTTTTCGACATTTCGATAACATCATCAACCTCTTTTCTTTCTCAAGAGATGCTCCATTCAAAAACACTTCCATACTCTAAAAACACAGCCAAGAATGCAAACAAAAGCAACCACAGTTCTGCCTGTCTCATGCTTAAAACGCAAAAGTTCAGTCACTGAAGAAACAAGACCGAAAATAACCGAAGGAACAAGAACAACCCATGCGAAGTGAAAATTCAATATTAGCCCCTCCTCTAAGAAGTGGCCTACACTGTTTACAATTGGGCAAACCATGATCCATATACAATCAGTATACCAACTGCAGATCACGATCATGACTCAGGTATCATCGACTTGCGAATGGAAGACAAAGCTTGGGAAAGTTGTGGTGATGTCCCTGCTCATCAGCCAAAAGCCCCAGATTATAACATCACACAGCTAGAGCCACTAAATGCAATACCCCACAATCATTGCTATTATTGCTCATAAATCTTCATCAGTCGTTAGTAATATTAGACTAAAAATAGCTGACTTGCATATGATAGATTCAGTTATAGTTCACTTTTCGAGACCGACATTTATGTTTGTTTACACATTGCACAAGAACAAGAATGAGGAACTGACTTGGGGTATATAAGTATGATAATGGTTATATGATGTTTCACTTAAACAAAAACGGTGGACTTACTTGAGATATTGAAGGGTCATGTTCTTTAAGAGAGATGGATGTCGCATTACAAGATTTCTCCACTCTTCCTTGTCAATCTTTCCGTCATGTTTTGTATCAGCTTCCTCAAAGGTCTGAAACAAACTCCAAAATTTTAAAATATTAATAAAATTAAAAATGTCTTCTATACATGTAAAACTAAAATTCATAAATAATCTCAAATAAAACCTCTAAGTACATTCATTGAACTTAATAGAACTAAACGGCAACATTAAATAATGATAACAGGTAGAGAAGTACCTTATCGATTATACTCTCAATAACATCATCTGAAAGATTCATACCAGATTCCGCAAGGGTAGCCACTACCATTTGCTTCACCTATGCATAACAAAAAAATTCAACTTTATAGTAGGAAATTTGAGATTTAAACTGGAAACCTAACTTCACCACAGGGAACGAAATTTACCTCTTGTCTCTCTATAAAACCTTGCTGCTTAAGATCGTACAATTGAAAAGAAACTGAAAACATGGCATTATAAGGTAAAGGCAAAAGAATATAGTTAGAGACACAAAGGTTGCAATCATATTATAAATGTTTAACAACCGGCATAACAACTGCTCCAGATATTTTATCATTTTTTGTCTCTTTCCCATTTGCAAGGAAAGGAAAAAAATCTCTATCAATTTTCCTAACAACTTTACATAACGTACATTCAATTTTATCATCAATTGGGGCATTCGGATGAAATACAGATAGCGCACGTGCAAACTCTTCAAAGCCTAATATTCCATTGTGTTTTGTATCAAACAAGTCAAACACCTGCAATTTAAAATTAAATAGGAGTTAGAATTGTATACAAGAGACGTTGGCAGGAAAATGAGTTAATAAATCTAGTCCAACAGAAAAAGCAATATCAATATTCTGCAGACATACATCATCAAATAAATAATATCAGAAAAAATAGTACCCTATCAGCAAATAAACTTTCTTTTTTATTCGTCTTGAACAACGCCAGTTGAAACTCCTCCTGCAGAATAATAATATAGGAAACGACTTCAAGAGAGAACCAACTAAAATCGGCAAATACAACTTACAAGGATCAATATATTGGTATGAAGGAAAAGATGTCAGGTTCATAACATGGTAAAAATTTTGCCAAAGCTACAAATCATAATAACCCCTAACCAGTGGCAGAAAAAGATGTGCATGTACCTTGTTGATCAGGCCATCATCAATCACGGCACTGCTTATCTTCTTAAAGAGCTCATATAGTGCCTCTATTTCGCTTACACTAACTGCATGTAGAAAACTAGCATCATTTAACAAAATTCACAGCTTTTGTTTCTGAAAAGATAACAGATGACTAGAGCAGTATCACAGTTCACACTGCATTTTGGTCACCTACTTCTATTTATAATTTTAGATTCACAGGACACCAAGTTATTGGATCCAACATAACCAGAAACAATAGGAGGAAGCCAAGTAGATGTGACAATATGAATTGAATGCGTTTTAGAGGTGTACAATCCACGATGGAAGAATGAATATTAAAAACATACACACAGTCTCCCTCGCTAACAGTTCAGGATCGTCAAGACCTCTTGATTGCTTATACAAGTCAAGATCACAACATCTTAGTACGGAAGCAAAAAATCCCCCTACGCACTGCAACATGATATCGATTGAAAATCAAAACCCTCCATGCCTGATTAACAGAAGATGTGTATATGAGTTTCTCCTCATTGATATCAGAAAAAGAGTAGAAAACAATGCATGGAAAGAGAGCATGAACCTTTTAACCATTTCCTGCTTCTAATGACTCACTCAGATGCCAAAACTTCACATAACAACAGGAAACCTATTCTGGTTGAGACAATATTTTGAGTACATAAGGAATTAATAGAACCAATGATGATAAAGTATAAAGAGATTTTCTAGGAAGAAGAATAGATGGTTCAAGTAGCTTTTCAATATTACATAATTGTATGAACCCAAAAGAAAAAAAAAGAATAAGTAAATAACAAAACAAAAACTAGCATCAACTGGAAGCTTAATGACTTCCCAACCAAAACTTCCTCTAAGTAAGTTGATTATCCCTGCATCAAAAAGGGTGCTTTCAAGGTGGGTGCATCAAGCTGGTGCTTATCAAGTTGGCTCTATCAAGTAAGACAATCATGTATAGGTGCTTGATGAATTTCATATCATTTTGTACAAAAAGTTATTTTAGACATTAAATTCTCCATTTCCAACAACTTGCATCAAGCATTTTCTCGAAATAAAGAAGCATGGGCATGGCATGGGACACAAACAAGACACAGTACATACACAATGATATGTCATTTTCTAATAAACTAGGACATGGAAACGAAAATGACAAATTTACTACAATATAGACTTTAAAATATATTTGGTTATTTTAATATATTTCAACAATTTTCATGTTGAAATTTGCTAACTTTATGATATTTACAAATGGAAAACAATATAAAAGAATTTTTGCAGCTTACAAGAAAAAATTATAATGCTTACGTACTTGTACACTTCAAAAATAAGTTTGATGTTTTTCTTCTGCTATCAAAATTTAATATTTTTCTCCTATATTTCTTTCTCTGTCCCTTAATTTTTTATTTTCAAAATAAACTAACACTTTAGTTCAAGTGTACAAAAATTATTTGTCATACACTGTCAAGTGTTTTTTAGTAAGTGTATGACAAGTGTCTAACATGTTCAACAATTGTCTAACACATATCCAATACATTCAAAAAGTATTTGACATGTGTCTATTGTACTATTAATACAAGTACCAATATGTCCCATACATGTCAAACATGGACATGGTACCCAAACTAATGTATACGTGCTCCATACAGCTTGTAATGTAGCTAAACAAATAAGTTCATGAAGAAGTTTTAATAGGCACACCAAGAAAGCCTTAAGAACCAAACTCAGTAAATAGTTATTGAGATAACTATTAGTTAGTCCATAAATAAAATAAATTTTAAAAAGAAAGCTAATTGGAGAAATAAAGAGAAATCAATTTCTAGCCTTCAATGAAATGTGAAAAATATGGTACCACAGTCAAACTGCCGCTAATCTCCTGAACCAATCTAATATAAGCCAAAAATCTATCTGCTGCATCTAGAACAGAACTAGGATTATCTCATTAGGCCATGTCGCCGTAATTTTGAGGTCATAGAATTATCGTGATGTAGTTCTGGCATGATCTTTCTACCACATAAGCATAAAAGAAACGGAAATTTCTCCCCAGAACATTTCAATTCGGAAAAAAGATGATACCAACTCTTCCTTCACAAGCACTCTAACCTCCACAGGCATTAACATAACCAACAACAGAGCTGAATTTGAATACACCAAAAGGAAAATGACCGCCAGAATTTCCACCCAATACAATAGAACCCACAAAAAGTTACCTCAACAGAAACATCACAAAATGAAAACACACCACAAAGTCCCGCCCAAGCACAGATCTCCAAATCCAAAACGGATCCGATCGCTCAATTCCTCGTACCAAGCCCCACCAAACAGCAGATTCCCAATTCCAAAACTTGGATTAAACAAACATAAAAAAATGAACAGTAATTCGGAAACGATCTGCTGAAGATAAAGCGCAATTCGATTGAAGTTGAAGAACCTTCCAACAACAACAACAACAACAGCAACGAAATCTAGAAATCGTTTTCTGTTTATTGGGGGACAAATTTCTGCATAGAAACAAAGAAATCAAAATCAAGAGGTACACCTGAGGAGAAAAGGCGATGGAGGAAATGAGGCGTGGTTCCGGTGAGGTGGTGCGGTGGTCGTCGGAGAAGAAATGTGAAGGTGACGAATCCAGAGAGAGAGAGAGGCGAGCGGAGAGATTGCTAAACGTTCTTATAGCCAAAAGGCACGAACGGACAACCAAACCAAAAACAATGATTTGTTTTTTTTTTTTTTTGGAATAAAAAAAATAAAAAAATTGGACGTTTTGTAGCGTGACGATGAGATGGAAGGGGAAGGCCCATCTTCTTGATGTTGGGATGATAAGATGCATGCCAAACGACGTCGTTTAGACCGGACCGTATTATATTGCTTGTAGACGGGATTGTTAATCAACGGATAAAAATTCAAATTTCTTTTTTCATTTTTGTGAAAAATACACTTTTGATTTAAGGTTTGAGTTAGGTGTCATTTTGGTCCCTGAGGTTTGGATTTCGTTTCATTTTGGTTATTCCATCCAATTTTCCGTTAATTATTACTAACAGATTGTTGACGGCACCGTATTTCTTTTAATTTAATTTTTTTTAATTTAAAAAAAAACAAATAATATTAAATTAATAAAAATATTATTATTATTATTATTATTTTCATTTCTCTTTCCTTTCTTCTTCTTCCTCTTTTTACTCTTCTTCCTCTTCTTCTTCTTCCTCTTTTTCCTTTTCTTCTTCTTCACCACCATCACCGTCGTCGCTCGTCGTTGTTCGCCATTGCCAGAATGACTTTTTTTTTCCTTCTCTTTTCCTTCATTTCTTCTTTCCTTTCTCCTTCTCCTTTCCCTTTTTCCTTCCCTTCTTCTTCTCTTTCCCCTTCTCCTTTCTCCCCATTTTCATATCTGAAAAATCAACACCCAAACCCACACGATAGCGTCGTCGTCTCCTTTCCCTTTTTCAGATTTGTCGCCGTATTCGCGAGAGAACACCCACGCCTTCGTCTTCGCACCAGAACGCCCATGCCGCCGTCGTGAGCTACTAAGTTCCAGCTCGAAAAATTTTACAGAGTTCCCGTTCATGAGCTGCTGAGTTCCATGTTGACGGCCACGACGAGCTTTAAATCTGACGGCGAACTCGTGAGCTACAGATCTGACGACAGTCACAACTTCAGATCTGACGCAGCCAACGAACTCAGCAGCGTTCTAGCTCTAGGACGACCATGAGCTTCAGATCTGAAAATAGGGAGAAAGGAGAAGGGGAAAGGGAAGAAGAAAGGAGGAAAAAGGGGAAGGAGAAGGAGAAACGGAAGAAGAAAGAATGAAAGGGAAGAAGATGGAGAGAGAGAGAGAAAAAAAAAGGTCATTCCGACGACGACAAGCGACGGTGATGGTGGTCTGAAGATGAAGTACTCCAGTAGAAAAGGAAAAGGAGGAAGAATAAGAGGAAAAAGAGGAAGAAAAAGGAGGAAGAAATGAAAAAAATAATAAATAATAATATTTTTATAAATTTAATATTATTTTATTTTAACAAATTAAAAA
Source organism: Luffa aegyptiaca (assembly GCA_017139565.1). NCBI lineage: Eukaryota > Viridiplantae > Streptophyta > Magnoliopsida > Cucurbitales > Cucurbitaceae > Luffa > Luffa aegyptiaca. Next base: position 40,039,851 of record CM029405.1, on the reverse strand, counting down.
AAACAATTGTATAATTAAAAAAATAGTGTCACGTAATCAATCTATTAGTAATTAACCGAAAATTGGATGGAAGAACTAAAATGAAACGAAATCCAAACCTCAGGGACTAAAATGTCGAGTTTGAAAACTCAGGGACCAAAATGAAACCTAATCCAAACTTTAGGGACCAAAAGTGTATTTTTCCCTTCATTTTTTGAGTGTTTAACAAGGTTTGGATATTCGAATCTCTAACTTCTTCGTTGAGAATACATGTTGGAATGTACCCTCGACCAAGAGGTTAGAGGTTGGAATCCCCCCACCTCCAAATGTTGATGTACTAAAAAAAAAATACATGTCAATTATTGTTGAGTTATATTTATTGGCAAAAATTCAAAATCTATTTACTTCTCCATATTTTTTTTACCCGACAAGAGGTTAGAGGTTCGTATCCCCACCATACGTTAAATTAAAAAAAAAAAAACTATTAATATAACTCCATCAGTGATGATTGACATTTATTCTTGACCATGAGGTTGGAGGTTTAGAGATGATTTAAGGATTACAATTTAAAGTTTATGAATTTCCAAGTTAGTAATTAACAAAGTTATAACAATGTATAATTGACCCTAGGGTACAATTATAACACTTAGTTTTTTAAGGCTAAATTATTTATAAAAAAAATAATAATAAAAAAACTTTGAACCATGAGTTTCGTTTAAAATATACTCTTGAACTTTAACAAGTTTCAAAAATACCTATAAACTTAAAAAAAAATGTTAAAAGATACTCTTTCCATTAAATTTTGGATGAAAAACATTAAAGTTTAGTTTCATTAATACATATGACCCTTAAAAAAAAAAAATACCCTTTGTAAACCCGAGACTTCTCTAGGATCATTTTCTCTTGTCATCTATTGTGGAAGTTGAATTAAAAGTTGTTATTCATTGTTGAAGGACAATGACAAGTTTTGTGGTTATCGTGGTTTCATTGTTGGTTTAAGTTGTTGGGATTACTAAGTTAAAAGAAGAAAGGAAATCAAAGAAAAGGAAAAGGAAAAGGAAAATGGAAGGAAAAAAACAAGAAGATAAATCAGCAAAAGGGAAATGAAAAAAAAAAAAAAAAAAAACAAAAAAGAAAGAAAATGGGAATGGACAGCAAACAACCCACCACCGCCTAAGCTAAACTCCAACCCATTTTTAGTAATTTTTAGCCACATTTCTCATCATTTTCCATCCAAAATTTCAGAGCACTTGAGGGTCAGTGAAGGAAGAAGAAGAAGAAGAATTTTGGGGTTTTGAGGTTGAAGAAGATAGGAAAAGATCATGCAAAGCCAGCCATAGCAGAATCTGAGTTCAACATGCCAACCTCTGGTTTTTTATTCGGTTTGAGCTACACAGAAGGAACTAAGAGGTGAGGTTTGATTTTCTTGAAAGTTAGTCCATTTTCTAACAAATTCCATGAAGGAAGCTTGAGCTAAATATAATGAGAAGTTAATGGTTTTTGAAATGGAATACAGAGCACAGGATTTTCGAGCAAAGCAGGAGGATCTCTGGTTTTCTCTGGTTTTTCGAGCATTCTGGGGTGTACAAGTTGAATCAGAAGCTCTATTTGGTATGGTTGGAAAGCTTATTCAATTTCCTACAACTTTCATGAAGAATTCTTGAGCCAAAAATGACTTGAAGTAGGTTTAATTTCAGGAGATAGATAAAGGGTAGCAGAGAACCTCGAATCTGTGTTGTCTGTGTTCGGTGCATTTATGGAAAAATCGGTTGGGAATCTCGTTTTCATTTCTTCAAGTAAGTTTTAGAGTGTTCAAAAACGAAGAGTTTGATGTATAGTATATTAATTTTGGTTAAGTATTGAGGAAGTTAGGGTATAGGATCTGGAAAATCTGGAAAAGTAGAATGTGAAGTGTGATTTTTAATTCAAGTATTTAGAATTCATGAGCATGGAAGAATAAGACTATCTATGGTTCTAATGCTCGGTTTTGGTTGTTTGACAGGCCAAGAGGAAATAGGTCGAGTCTACAGACCAGGAAACTAGCTAAGACTGTGAGTGACAAAACGAATTTCAAAAATTGTTTCCAACGGTTGTTCATGTTTAGATGTTTTACATGCTTTCTATGAATGATACATGGTTTTTATGAATGGTTTCAAGCTTAAGTTATGAGCTTAGATTTTCTAATGAGGTTTATAAATGAGCACGTGATTATTGAGTTTCTGAAAATAGTTGAAACGACATCCTTTTAGCCAAAGCATGTATTAGCAAGAATTATTTAAAGATTTTTGGTTTTTTTTTTCACGAGCAAGCTGAGTAAGCTTGAGTTTTACGAAAGATAATGATAAGCAGACATGTTCTAATGTTTTCATGTGATTTTCTGAGATTTCTATTGACTACATGACTGAGATATTGAGTCCGAGGCTATATGGTACAGTGTGCACACAGGTTATATTCCGTTGTTGACGTTGAGTGTACTCCATGACAACGATGTTGTCGTGAGTGCTGGGCGGGCCCCACAACATCGTAGGACTAGTAAATGTTGGTTGTACTGGGTGTGCCCTACACAACATAGATCGGTCATGTTAGTTAAAACGTTTGATGTACTTGATATGCCTTGCTAGATTTTTAATGACGAACCTGCAATGTTTTTGAGAAAGCTTTTATCATTGCACGTTTATGTTTAACGCCTTGGTTGAGCAGCTTTATACGTTTAAAGTTTTATCACGTGTTCTGATTTCCGAATGTACAGTTTTAAATTTAGTCACTCACTGGGCTTCGTAGCTCATTCTTTCAAAATGTTTTCCCACTTTTCAGGTAGAGATCGAGCTCCCGATGCCCGATACACTGCCAACGTCTGCTGAAAGTTCCAGATCAAGCTCCAGTATGTGGTTGGAGTTGTATATTGAGTCTGTCCATATTGTAAATGTTTTGTAAGAATTGGATAATTTAGTCCTAGAGGTCGTGGTTGTATAAACCCCAGTTGTATATGTTTTTGGTTGTGATATCTATATCAGGTTATGTTAGTTGTACACGTTGCAGGTGATGAGAATTACACGAAGGCCAACAGACTCTACCCACTCAAAACTCATGCAACTCCCAGGCGAAACACACACACAATCAGTCGAAGAACAACAAAGCAAGAAACCAGTCCCCTCTTCCTCACATTCACGTAGAACTGGAATTAGAACACCAGAAGATCGAAGAAGAGAAGTAAGAAGACAAGTTTAAAGTGGTTCGGCAACAATGGCCTACGTCCACTATGAAGGGAGCTGAATTTTATTCAATTACTCAAAAAAAAGCAAAAGGTACGATTACAGTAACCTCTTTATCTTAATCTCAATCTCACTCACTCTATTTCTCTAATTCCCCTTCTTCTCCTTTTATGCATCGAGGGGATGAAACTGATAAAACAGTTTGGGTAGTTGAGCTTGATGGTTACAACCTTTTGTAGACACCGTATTTGGTCCGGCTTCATTTTCAGTAATAATGTTTGAAGTTTTCCAATATTTGGTGGTCAATTTGTTTTTTATGGTATGCCAACAAGAGCATAGCTCAACTGGCATAAAGTCGTATTAACAATTGCGAGGTCTGTGGTTCAAACCCCCCTCCCCACACATTATCAAAAAATTATTTTATTTTATTTTATTTATTTTATTTATTTATTATTATTATTATTATTTTTTGGTCTTCCCCATTCCTATTCAAGGGGAAGCTTTCATGAAAAAAGGCTTAGAAAGCTCCCCCATTACCACCATTTCCCTATTCTAAAGCTTTTTCCATGGCTACTATTTTTTTTTTATTTTTTTATTTTCTTTCTTTTTCCCACCATTTTCTCATCCATCTTCCCCAAATTAGTAACCCTTCAAGTATAAAAAGGGGGGGAGATGGAGGATGAAGGGAGACAAAAAAAAAAAAGGAGAAGAAGTTTAGAGGAAAAGTGAGCTTGAGAGAGTTTAGGCATTTGAGCAAGAGCTTAGTTTAGAGAGTTTTTTTAGAAGAATTTCTTTTGAGGGAGAAAGGAGAAGAAGAAGATTTGAGCATAAGCCTAGTTGAGAGAGTTTTTTAGAAAGTGAGCTTAGCTTAGAGAGTGATAGAAAAAGAGAGAAAAGAAAGTGGAAGAGGAAAAGAGGAAAAGTGAGGGGGAGGAAGGAGTATACGGGGAGAGAGAAAAACATTGGGTAAGAAAGAAGGAAAAAAGAAGAAAGAGAAAAGTAAAAAATGTGGGGTTTTGTTTTTTATTTCTTCTGTTTTTTTTTTGTTTTTTGTGTTGTTATTATTATTATTATTATTATTATTATTATCATTATCATTGTTAATTTCTCTCTCATTTTAGTTCACTTTTGCACTTCGCCAACTTCATTTTTAAACTTTCTAATTTTTTTTTTCTTTCATTCTCCAATTTGCTTTAATCTAATCTTTAATTCTGCTTGGTCAATTTCAATTATTGTTATTGTTTTGATTTTCTTTTGAAAGGGATTATGGGAACTGAGTAATGTGCCTTTGTGGAGTTCAACTCCCGTGTAGGCGTATGAAAATTCTCATTTTCCCTTTTAAAAGAATTTACTCTTTGAATAATTTTCTTCTTTTACATCTTTTTTTTTTAAAAAAATTATTTTTAATAAACATAATCATGTACACCCATGTTTCCTTTAATTAAAAGGGAAATGAGGCATGATTTATATTAAATTGGATATCCAACTCATAATGTTTAATCCTTACTTTATTTCTAAAGTTAAGGTAAAAACGAATGAGACATCTTGTGTTCATTATTGCATTTTGGGTTTTTATTTTCATATTTATCATTTTTTTAAGAAAAATAAAAATGAAGGATTGTTTTTATTCACTTAATTGGACAATTTAAGATACTGTGGTAATCGTTTTTTTAAAACGGGTGTTGTAGGGTGCTAATACCTTCCCTACACTCAAACGACTTCCGAACCTAATTTCTGGTTTTCTAAGACTGGTTTTTTTTTTTATTTTATTTTAAAGGTGACCAATCACACCCTCGATGATTGGTGACGACTCCAATTTTCTTCTTAAAAACCCAAGAAAGGATGTCGGCCGCTCTGCGTCGCGATGACGTTGCGACAGCTTGGCGACTCCACTGGGGATTTTTTAGGGTCAAGCCATGAATATCTTTATTGTCCTTTAAATTGAATTTTTCTTTAGGTCCCTTAGTTATTATTTTGTTATTTTATTTATTTATTTTGTTTTCCTTACTTTATAATATGATTTGTTTGGCATATTGTTATTCACTTGTCTATTTACCATCTTGTTATGTTGTAATTGTACTTTATCTTAGTTATGTCATTCATCTGCATGTCATCTTATTATTACCATCTTTTTATGTTGTAATCCAACTTTATCTTAGTTATGTCACTCATTTGCTTGTCATCTTATTAATCATGCATTTCACACACTTTCACTAGCCTCCTACCCGGGCTCTACCTTAGGACTAGACTCGGAGACTGAGTAGTGTGACCTTCGTGGAATTTCAATTCCCGTGCAGGCGCATGAAATTCTCCACTCAAGCCTACTACATCGTTAAATCGGTGGGTAAGCTTGGGGACCTTTTCTAGGATGCCTTAGAGTTAAACTCCACTCATATAGTTCTAGGATTTGACTTATTGCATGCATTATTGTCAAAGTTTATTTATTTATTTATTTATTTATTTTTCTTCTTTCCCTTGTATCTTATATCAATTTTCAATTTTCACTCATTGAAAATATCCTTTAAAATCTCTTTTAATGTAGTTAAGAAAATTGTGCAAATTAAATTAACAGAATTTTCAATTATTTACATTGGCAGAAACTAAAGTATGAGTAAAATAAAATCACCCCCTCCAATACAAGAAATGGGTAGAGAAGATCAAGCAACAGTGCGTCAATGGTCAGAAAATGTACAACAAATCCACGGAGATTCTTTAGCAGAAGATGTTATTTCTCAATTTAAGGATGTCAGTTTTCCAGAAAGTCAATTAGAAACAGTGAAACAGGCTTGGGAAAAATTAACTGTAGATAGAAAGGCTAAATTTACAAGCAAATATGGCCATCTAGCTCAGCTCATGTATGTACAAGTTAATTATTCTGTATTAAAAGCTTTGGTTCGACATTGGGATCCGGCGTACAGATGTTTCACATTTGGCTCAATCGACATGACTCCTACAATAGAGGAATATCAATCCCTTCTGCATATGCCAGCACGAACAGAGGTTGAAGCTTATTCTTATGATCAAGAGCTTACAATGAAAAGAGCATTATCTACTCTTCTGGGCAAGATTCGTACAAGCGACATTGAGAAACAAGTAAAGATAAAGGGAGAGAACACATGCCTACCCCTGGACTACATCCTTACTCTTCAACAAAAATTTGCAAATGAAGACAAGGAATTATCTTTATTGGCGTTGTGTATCTTTAGTGTTGTTTTGTTTCCTAAAGTGTGTGGATATGTTGAGGAACGCGTGGTCAAGTTATTTGCTAAGATAGAAATAGAAGTTGATCCCATTATTCCTGTATTGGCAGAAACTTTTCGTTCATTAAATTATTGCAGAACAAAAGGAATAGGAAGATTTATAGGGTGTGCACCATTATTGTACATTTGGGTCCTTAGTCATGTGAAGTGTCCACCAGAATTCAAATGTCCAGAGATCAAATTTTCAAGTTCCTGGAATAAGCTGCAAAATCCTATTTCAGAGTTCGTGCAATCAGGTTGGAGTTCATCCTCCCCTGAAAGGAGCGCTTGGGAAGCCTTTTTCTCCGAACTAAAGGTAGAAGATGTAATATGGAGGGCCCCTTGGATGTCAACTAGGCCAATGATCTATAAATGTGGTAAATTTCAAAGTTTACCTCTTTTGGGTCCTTGGGGATGTATAGCCTATGCTCCTTTATTGGTAGTACGCCAAATTTGGGTCCGACAATTCATCCCTGCTACGCATGAGTTGAAGGATTTCGAATTTGCTTATGATAAAGGCTTCTGTAAAGATAAAATTCAGAAAATTGTGAAAGCATGGAAAATGATCACTAAAATCCAAAGTGGTCAGTTTCATGATGATACCACAGAGGCGTACAAAACATGGCATGCGAACAGAGCTAAAACCGTGCTTGTGTCACCAAAAATGAAAACCAAGATAAAACTTAATGCAAAGGTGATACCAGATCAACAGACAGAATAAGCAGCACGCGAAAAGGAATGTGATGAATTGAGAAAAGCTAATTCATCATTGGTTCAAGAAAATGAAAGGCTGCAATTGGAGGTAAAACAAGGTTTGTTGCGCAATGTTGAACTAGAAAAAGAGTTGAACCGATTAAAGGGCAGTGTCAGCAAACAAGAACAGTTAGAAAAGGAAATTTCAGCATTAGACACAGAGGCCCGCGACCTGAACAGAAGAATGCATCGATTAAGAAGGGATAATGAAGTCTCCCAAGCAACTCTCAAGTCAAGGAATGACCAAGTTTTGAAGCAACAATCTGAGATTGCCTCACTCCATGAGTTGATGAAAGAGCTCGAAGATTGCATTAGTTTGAGGAACCAAACGATTACTGAGGTAGAAGAAAAGAATGGAACGCTATGTCGAACAATTAACGACCTGCAATTAACGCTCAAGATTAGAGAAGATCAACTAGGGGAGCTCATCAACGACAACAAGGGTCTAAGAGAGTCCGTTCAGTCACTCAATGTTCGCCTCGGTAAGTATCAGGATGCCACTGACAAATTAATGAAAGACTATACCTATCTAAAGGAGCAGTATGACAGATTGAGCGATGATTTTGGGTTTGTGAGACAGAACCACGCGACACTACGAAGTAAAGCGGAACATATGCTCACTCAGATTAGGAGAGTCACTCGAAGGGCAGATGAACTAGCAGAAGATGCACGTACTCTCTTTAAAGTCATAGCACCTACACAGCCGAATAGCAAGAATGTGTTCAAGTTTCTGGGAAAGCTTCGTATAAGTTTAGAGTATTGGGGGCAATTTTATTAACTTTTTACTTTAGTTTATATTTTTTTTAGATAGTCGAAATATCTTGTAATTCAATTTTGCACAAATTTTGCTACTACATTGTTTTATCATTTTCCAATTTAATATCAAAGCCATTTTTATTTTTATTTTTCCTCTTCAATTGTTTAAATGTTTCATTTTGTCTTTCCCTTTTCTTACACTAAAATCTCTTTTCATTAAAAATATAAACAGAGTTATAAGATAGCTCGGTCACCTCGAATCCACCGCACCTACGTCACAAGATACAGGACAAGGATCATGGAAGAGCAAAGTAATGAGATGGAGAAAACAAGGAAAGATATTGAGGAGTTACGAGAAAAAATGGATGCCATTCTTGTCGCCCTGGAAAGAGGCAAAATAATACCTAATATTGCTCAGTCCAGCAATACAATGAATGACCCTCCAATCCGGCAATCAACAGAGGGTACTACTCCAAAATATCGTCCATTGTACAATATTCCAGTAGAGCAGCACCCATTTCCATTTTTCAAGAATGAGCAAGTGCCTGTACACAATCAACCTGGATTTTCACTACCTACAGAGGTACCTCCCAAGGTGACCATTACAGTTCCCAATTTAGATGATCCTGAAATCAGAAAAGAGCTAACGGGAGGTGAGAAAGTCTCTTCTAGTGAAAAGCTTGAAGTCTTGGAGGAAAGGTTAAGGGCAGTAGAAGGAACAGACGTCTCCAGAAATATAGATGCGACCAAGCTATGCTTGGTACCAGATGTAATCCTCCCTCCAAAATTCAAGGTGCCCGAGTTTGAAAAGTATGATGGAGCATCCTGTCCTAAAAACCATCTCATCATGTATTGCAGGAAGATGACAGCATACGTCCAAAATGACAAGCTGTTAATTCACTGCTTCCAGGACAGTCTTCCTGGTCCAGCGTCTCGATGGTATATGCAGTTAGACAACACTCATATATGTTCATGGAAGAATCTAGCCGATTCATTTTTAAAGAAATATAAGCACAACATAGATATGGCTCCTGACCGCCTAGACCTCCAGAGGATGGAAAAGAAGAACACAGAAAGCTTTAAAGAGTATGCCCAAAGGTGGAGGGATACTGCTGCTCAGGTGCAACCACCTTTAGCCGATAAGGAGCTGTCGACCATGTTTATTAATACTCTCAAATCTCCTTTCTATGATAAGATGATTGGGAGTGCCTCTACCAATTTCTCTGACATAATGACAATTGGAGAGAGAATCGAGTACGAAATTAAACATGGAAAGATAACTGATACGGCTGGATCATCGACAGCGAAAAAGGCGGTTCCATCGAAGAAAAAAGAGGGGGAAGTTCAAATGATTGGTTTTAATTCAAGACAACCATACCCTAATGCCGGACTGCCACAATATCACTATCCACCTCCATATGTTTACCCTCAACCCTATATCAATAATACGTCAGCCCAATACTCATCCCCTTACGTCCAAAATCCTCGTCCTACTCAAGGCTACCAGCCTCGGAATCAACAGAACACTCCTTATGTCCAAGGACACCAAAACAATAAAGGCGTCCGTAGACAGACTCATTTTGATCCGATTCCGATGACATATACCGAACTTCTACCCCAACTCTTCCAGAATAATCAGCTGGCACCCGTGCCAATGGACCCAGTAAAGCCACCTTACCCAAAGTGGTATGACCCAAATGCCCGTTGCGACTACCATGCAGGAGCAATTGGACATTCCACTGAAAACTGTACTGCACTCAAGCATAGGGTGCAAGCATTGATCAAGGCAGGATGGTTGAATTTTAAGAAAGAAAATGGTCCAGATGTCAACAACAATCCTCTGCCAAACCATCAGAATGCACAAGTAAATGCGATAGAGGTTCGTGGAACTGATTTGAAAAAGAATGCTAAGAGTGTAGTGACTCCCATGGGAGAACTATTCGAAATATTATTCAGTAATGGATACATTGGTGTAGAACGCCTCCAATTAGATTTGGGTGTCAGAGCATACGATGACAGTTTGATGTGTTCTTATCACACTGGGGAAAAAGGGCATTCTATCGACCAATGTCCTCATTTTCGTCTGAAGGTCCAGGAGTTGTTAGATTCACATTTTTTAACAGTTTCTCAAAAGATGGTTCAGCTCCCTCAGTATGGGGAAGTTGATATTATAGAAGAATGCTCAAGGTTTTCTCTAAAGCCAAAATCGTTAACAATATCTTATCGCGAGAAGCCCAGTACCCCAAATTCCAAGCCAAGACCGATTACCATCCAGATTCCGACTCCCTTTGAATATCAAAGTTCAAAAGCAGTACCTTGGAATTATGAATACAAGGTAACTGTTGGTTCTGAACCCCTTCCAATCCATAATATCAGTGGGATAGGAGGTCTAACACGAAACGGGAAGTGCTATACACCAGAAGACCTATTGAAACCCAAGGGTAAAGAAAAAGGAAAGGCCAAGATCACTGAAGATATCAAGGAAAAAACAGAAGAGCCCATTGCAGTGAAGAACCTGGATGTTAAACAGCCAGCATCTGAAGAGGACATCCAAGAATTTTTGAAGTTTGTTAAGCAAAGTGATTATAAAGTGGTTGAACAGTTAGGTCGAACCCCTGCAAAGATTTCCATATTGGCTTTGTTATAGGCTTCAGATACGCATCGTAGGACCTTGTTGGACATATTGAATCAAACTTATGTTCCGCAAGATATTACGGTGGACAACTTGGATAACATCATTGGAAACATAATTGCATCCAGTTCAGTAACTTTCACAGATGATGAGTTACCACCAGAAGGCACCGGACACACTAAAGCCTTGCACATTACAGTTAAGTGCAAAAATTTTGCTGTGGCAAAAGTTCTAGTTGATAATGGTTCCTCCTTGAACATAATGCCTAAATCCACGTTGGAGAAATTGCCTGTTGATATGTCTCATGTAAGACCCAGCACTATGATCGTACGAGCTTTTGATGGGGCACGTAGTGAAGTTGTTGGAGACATAGAAGTGCCCATTCAGATAGGTCCATGCACCTTCGATATAACCTTTCAGGTTATGAACATTAATTCGGCCTACAGCTTCTTGTTAGGGCGTCCCTGGATTCACTCAGCTGGAGTGGTCCCATCATCATTACACCAAAAACTTAAATTTGTGGTCGACCACAAACTAGTGATCATATCGGGACAAGAGGATATCTTAGTGTCAAGACCCTCCTCAATGCCCTACATAGAAGCAGCAGAAGAGGTTTTTGAGTCATCATTTCAAGCTTTTGAGATTGCAAATGCCACAACTTTATACGGAGAGATAGGGAAAATGGAGCTGAAACTTTCAAAACTCTCCTTAGCAGGAAGCAACCAAAGCCTCGAAAATTTGCTGAATATGTCGAAAAATATGAAGAGGTTTGGTTTGGGATATAAACCAAGCAAAAAAGATATGATTAAAGCACACAGACAAGAGAGAGAAAAACGACTGGCTATATTGGAGAGTCGTGAGCCGAAGTATCAAATGAATATCATTTCTCATCTTCATGATACCTTCATCTTTGCTGGAATAATTCATCTGGAATCTCAAGACCCTGCAATCATGGCTATAATCGAACATAAGAAAGAAGCTGGTCCCTTGGTTTATCTGTGCCCAGAAGACTTTGAACTCAATAATTGGACTGTAAGGAGCTGCCATCATTTGTTAATGAGATATCAAAGTAATTGTTAAACTTTTTTATTGTTTTTTGTTTTGATGATTTATGTGTTCTATGTCAATATTTCATTTGTTAATGAAGAAGCATTTTTTCTTTCTTTCCTATCATCCAATGAATCTCTCTTGTCTCTACTTCTTTTAGCATTGATTTCATTTATTCCTTCCTTTTGTCTTCTTTCATCACACTGAATAATCGCACTCTTAAACAGCGAAATTGGGATTGAATGCGTTAATGATCTTAAATACGAACTTGATTCTCCTACATACGATGTTGAGTCCGATGAGAGAACAAGTGGTAATGAGGAAGATCTAGAACTTACTCCTGAATTGTTGAGAATGATTGAAGAAGAAGAGAGGATATTGGGACCACATGAAGAGTTGATAGAGACGATTAACTTGGGATCTCAAGTAGAGATTAAAGAAGTTAAAATCGGGACCAACATGTCTGCTGAAAGCCGTCAAGGGTTAATAAAATTGCTTCATGAATACATTGATGTTTTTGCCTGGTCTTATCAAGATATGCCTGGTTTAGACACAAGTATTGTGGTGCATCATTTGTCACTTAAGCCTGAATGCAGGCCAGTGAGACAGAAGTTACGCAAGATGAAGCCGGACATGTTAATCAAAATAAAAGAGGAAGTCATGAAACAGATTGATGCAGGATTCTTAACAGTTGCTAATTATCCAGAATGGGTAGCTAACATTGTGCCAGTACCTAAAAAGAATGGACAAGTCCGAATGTGTGTTGATTATAGAGATTTGAATCGAGCAAGCCCAAAGGATAACTTCCCACTTCCTCATATTGATGTACTGGTAGATAACACAGATGGATTCTCAACTTTTTCCTTTATGGATGGATTCTCGGGTTACAATCAAATCAAAATGGCACCTGAAGATCAAGAGAAAACTACATTCATCACATTATGGGGAACCTTTTGTTATAAGGTCATGCCGTTCGGATTGAAAAATGCTGGGGCAACCTACCAACGGGCCATGGTTACTCTCTTCCATGACCTAATGCATAAGGAGATCGAAGTGTATGTTGATGACATGATTGCTAAGTCAAAACCAGGGGAAGAGCATGCAACCATTCTCCGAAAGTTATTCGAACGATTGAGAAAATTCAAGTTGAAACTGAATCCGAGTAAATGCACATTTGGGGTCACTTCTGGCAAGTTGTTGGGTTTCGTCGTAAGTCAGGAGGGAATTAGAGTTGACCCAGACAAAGTCAAAGCCATTCTAGAAATGCCACCACCACGTACTCAGAATGAAGTTAGAGGTTTCTTGGGAAGATTGAATTATATTGCAAGATTCATATCACATCTTACAGCAACATGTGAACCAATCTTCAAGCTACTTCGTAAGAACAATACAGGCATATGGAATGACGATTGTCAAAAAGCATTTGAAAAGATCAAGCAATACCTACAAAACCCTCCTGTTCTTGTACCTCCAACTCCAAATCGTCCACTTATCCTATATCTTACAGTGACGGAAAATTCAATGGGGTGTGTACTAGGACAGCATGACAGTTCAGGCAGAAAAGAGAAAGCCATATATTATTTAAGCAAAAAGTTCACTGATTGCGAAACCAGATATTCTCTTTTAGAAAGAACTTGTTGTGCTCTAGCTTGGGCCGCTCGCCGTTTGAGACCATATATGTTGTATTACACAACATGGCTCATCTCAAAGATGGATCCTATCAAATACATCTTTGAAAAGCCGTCTTTGTCTGGTAGAATTGCTAGATGGCAGGTTCTTTTATCCGAGTATGATATTGTCTATGTTACTCGAAAGTCAATAAAAGGAAGTGTACTAGCCGATCATTTGGCCGAACAACCTATGGACGATTATGAACCAATGAAATTTGATTTCCCTGATGAATTTGTCTCCACTGTAATGGTGGAAAAAGAAATATCAGACGTGGGAACATGGACCATGTTGTTTGATGGGGCCTCCAATGAGTTAGGTCATGGGATAGGTGTTGTATTAATATCGCCTGAAGGAAAGTTGTTCCCTCTCACCGCCAAACTAAGTTTTGATTGTACTCATAATATGGCTGAATATGAAGCTTGCTCTATGGGTATCCAAACTGCATTGGATATGAAGATAAGGAAACTTCGAGTCCTGGGAGATTCTATGCTGGTGATTCACCAATTGAGAGGAGAATGGGAAACAAGAGACACTAAGCTACTGCCTTATAAAAAGCTTATATTAGACTTGTCTCATAAGTTTGAAGAAATCACTTTTGACTATTTACCAAGAGAAAGTAATCAGATAGCAGACGCCTTGGCTACACTTGCAGTCATGTTCAACATAGACTCCAATCATGAGGTACAACCTATAAAGATAGGAAGGCTAGATGTTCCAGCCTCCTGCATGAATATAGAAGAAGAGTTTGATGATAAACCTTGGTACCATGATATCAAACGTTATATTAAATGTAGTGAGTATCCACTGAATGCCTCAGAAAATGACAAGCGCACACTTAGAAAGTTAGCAATGAAGTTCTTCCTAAATGGAGAAATACTTTACAAAAGGAATCATGATATGGTACTTCTAAGGTGTGTAGATACAAATGAAGCCAACACGATTATGAAAGAAATTCATGAGGGAATTTGCGGCACCCATGCAAATGGACACATGATGGCTAGACAGGCATTAAGGGCTGGCTATTACTGGTTAACCATGGAAGCTAACTGTATCAAATATGCGCGAAAATGCCACAAATGTCAGATTTACGCAGATAAAGCTCATGCTCCAGCATCTCAGTTGCACGTTATGACGACACCATGGCCATTTTCCATGTGGGGAATGGACGTTATAGGCCCTATTGACCCAAAAGCCTCAAACGGACATCGATTCATCTTGGTGGCAATAGATTATTTTACCAAATGGGTAGAAGCAATGTCCTATCGAGAGGTGACGAAAGGAGTTGTGATCAAATTCATCAAGAAGGAGATTATATGTCGTTATGGTCTTCCTGAGACCATAGTATCTGATAATGCACGAAATCTGAACAATAAATTGATGACTGAGTTATGTGAGCAATTCAAGATCAAGCATGTCAACTCAACTCCGTATAGGCCAAAGATGAATGGAGCAGTGGAAGCTGCCAATAAAAACATAAAAAGGATTGTGCAAAAAATGACAGTGACTTATAAAGATTGGCATGAAATGCTTCCTTTTGCATTACATGGATATCGCACATCGGTTCGCACTTCAACTGAGGCAACACCATTTTCATTAGTTTATGGTATGGAAGCTGTTCTTCCTATTGAAGTGGAAATTTCATCATTAAGAGTCCTCATGGAGACTAATTTAGAAGAGGCTGAATAGGTCCAAAACCGCTATGAGCAGCTCAACTTTGTTGAAGAAAAGAGATTGACAGCATTGTGCAGAGGTCAACTTTACCAAAGACGAATGATGAAAGCCTATGATAAGAAAGTCCGTCCTAGAGTATTCAGAGAAGGGGATTTAGTCTTAAAACGAATTCTTCCCTTTCTAAAAGATCACCGAGGCAAGTGGACCCCAAACTATGAAGGACCATTCGTGGTGAAGAAAGCTTTCTCTGGAGGAGCTTTAGTCTTGACTAACATGGATGGTAATGAGCTGCCAAGTCCAGTTAATTTAGATCAGGTTCGAAGATATTACGCATAGGCTACTTGTGTATCAAAGGATTCGGCAAAGTTGCGGGAATTCAACAAGTGTCTAGGAGAATTACGCTTCAATTTCTATATCATGTTTAAGAGGTTACTTTTGTCTCAAGTTCTAGAACCTTAACATTGACACATATGTCTATTGAATTTTAGTCATAAATCGAAGCTCCCTTCTCGAAGCATGGCATATCTTGTCCATTTTTCTCCCTCACTCTCCATAATATTTCCTCAACTATGAATGTTTGGCATGTTTACCTTTATTATCATTACAATTGAATAAACAAAAAGTTACATAAACGCGATATTTCAAATCAATGGTGGTAACTTAAAAGATTCGATGTGAAATACATATGTCCAAAGAAAGAATCCAAAGGCAATATTTTTCCAAGAGCGCCGTGATCATGAAGGTTGGTGGAATGTCATCATGGAGGACAAAACTGTCATTTCAACATGACAAAGTCTTAAACTGGGGCAAAACCATTATTTTCGTCTCCTCAAACTGGGGCAAAACCATTATTATCACAGGAGCAAAGTCGTTCTGGATACATTTTTGGTCATCAAACAAAGAGCAAGTTGTTTAGTGAGTTCATGATCCAATTAAGGTCTATTACCAAGGGTGATGTGAATGGGGTGGCCGAGCTATCAAATATCTTTTAAAGAAATTTGTATCATAGTTTTCAAATAGTGCTAAATCCGCATCCCATGCATTCAAGCATTCAAGTTTAGCGTGAAGGGATAAATAACCCTAGGCAGCGGAAGACGTCAGAGACTTTTTCGAATAAAAACGCCGATTGGGATACCAATACGACGACAAACCAATTTACAGCAGAAAAAAATATAACATGTTGTAATACTGATATAAAACATGCTATAATCCGAAAAATATAAACTGGATCTCATCTAATTTGGATCCTATTGATCCTAGATCAAAGAAAAACATACCTTCGTAGAAATTCTCGATTGACTTCACCAAAACTCCTAGAAACTCGCCAAAAACCAGCAGCAAGGAGACCTTGATTTCGCTGTAAAATAGTCACGAACACCACCACCAAAGATCCACCGGTATTCTCTTGAAGGTTGCGCGTTAGGGGCTTGTGGGAGCACAATCTCTAAGGGTTCTATGGGAAAAATTTCTCTGTATTCTTTTTGGGAGAGAATTGCAGAGAGATTTCTTAGAATTGGGAGAGGTTGAGAGAGTTCTGCGTGAACTTTTCAGAGAGCCAAACTGAATGATGGAGAGCATACCGTAAAATGCACAACCACCCCCTTAAAACCCTCCCATTCACGCAAGATTGAGGAAAAAGGGAGCACACGTTCCCATCAGTTATCCTAACTGATGGGAAATAATTTAATTAATAATATTAATTAAACCTTTAATTAAATTAACTATTAATTTAATTAAATATCATTTCTATAAACATATTTATACAAAATAAACTCCATTTATCCTATAGTTTTAATATAGCTTAATTAAATCAAATTTAATTAAAATTAAAACCAAAATATTAATTAATTCACCAATTAATTAACATCATAATTAAATATCATATATTTAATTATATATTTATATCTCTCAAATTCACTATAGAATTAATATACATCATATGTGTATTAATTATAACCTATAGTTTTTAATATGAATCAAATTCATATTTTTTCAATTTAATATTCGAACCCCTTCGAATACTCGATTCACCCTTAGAAATTTACCTCAACGCCCTTATAGAGCTACCGATGGGACCTGATGGACCTACAGATCAGAAGCTCCAACGATATGAGATTAGTTGGCTAAACTCATTAACCAAGTTAATCAATATTCGTTAACTGTGGTTCACTCCACTAAAGAACCACAGCTGCACTCTTCTCACTGCAGATATATTTCTGTGTCCACGGATATCGACCGTCAACAGCAAGTTAACCCTTCACGTGTGTTCGTACCCCAGCTAGGTCAAATTACCGTTTTACCCCTGGGCTACCTCTTGGTCCTTAAGTACCAGTGCTCCTTTAATGAACAACCTGTTTGAGGTCCAATCAACAAACAGAAATCCCTCTCGTGCCATAAAGAGGGTAGGGCCCATTGTTCAAGACCCGGAGACACCACTTAAGGGAACACACCTCTACTTACCCTAATATCGGGAAGAAGTGAATTCCATCTTGTAAGACTATGTTCCCAGCTCCCCACTCGGTCTTGTCCCCAAAATGGTAGGCTTATTGAGTCGGCGAACAGGCCACTCTCACCCGTACAAGTCAAAGGACAATCCCTCATGGACAGGAGTCCATAATCCACTCAGGATTAAGGCCAAGTTGCTTAGGTCATCCTAGTGAAATAGAAACCAAACTAACTAACGGTGTTACAGTTAGTGATTAACTATTTCGCGGTCCGGTCTTTGTGCAAACTCATTGCATAGGATACCCCCACTCGCATGTCAACTACATGAACGCGTTGGATCATTGCGTTTGTATCAATATACAAAGCGGGCCGTATCCATAGTGTCACCAGGATAAGGTACCCAGCCTTATCCCTATACTACAGACCCTTTAGGCTAAAACTTGAACATTGATCCCTGTATGTCCCTACATACTGGTTCAAGCCTCATTCTATTAGCCTTGGATGTTTAGTTTATTGGATTAGGGTTGATAAAGACAAGATATAATACAAACATTGAATAATACATCACTTTTATTAATGTTCGGTCAAATGTACATTTACTATCTACGAGTTTTAGGGCATAAAACCCAACATAGCGTGCATTGCAAAGAAAATTTATTTTTGGTTAAATTGAACCGGCTATTCAGTCGAGGTCGAAGCCTGTGTCAATCCAGGTCCATTTCCAGTTTTATCTTTGTTAAATCGAACCCGACTATTCAGTCGAGGTCGAAGCCTGTGTCAATCCAGGTCCGTTTTCAGTTTTTCTCTCGGTTAAATCGAACCCGACTTTTCAGTCGAGGTCGAAGCTTGTGTCAATCCAGGTCCGTTTTCAGTTTTTCTCTCGGATAAATCGAACCCGACTTTTTAGTCGAGTCGAAGCCTGTGTCAATCCAGGTCCGTTTTCAGTTTTTCTCTCTGTTAAATCGGAACCCGACTATTCAGTCGAGGTCGAAGCCTGTGTCAATCCAGGTCCATTTTCATTTTTTCTTTCGGTTAAATCGAACCCGACTATTTAGTCGAGGTCGAAGCCTGTGTCAATCCAGGTCCATTTTCAGTTTTTCTCCCGGTGAAATCGAACCCGACTATTCAGTCGAGGTCGAAGCCTGTGTCAATCCAGGTCCGTTTTCAATTTTTATCTCGGTTAAATCGAACTCGACTATTCACTCGAGGTCGAAGCCTGTGTCAATCCAGGTCCGTTTTAAGTTTTTCTCTCGGTTAACTCGAACCCGACTATTCAGCCGAGGTCAAAGCCTGTGTCAATCCAGGTCCGTTTTCAGTTTTTCTCTCGGTTAAACCAAACCTGAGTATTGAATTGTGGTTGAGACCTGATTAAGTCAAGATCATTTTCCTTTCTAAATTCAAATTTTTACCAAACAAATCTTCGCCTCCCCAGTACTTAGTCTCTTTCCTTTGTCTACCCTTTCAATCCTTCAAGGATACACAAAGGGGGGCAAACTGTAGACACCGTATTTGGTCAGACTTGATTTTCAGTAATAATGTTTGAAGTTTTCCAATATTTGGTGGTCAATTTGTTTTTTATGGTATGCCAACAAGAGCATAGCTCAACTGGCATAAAGTCGTATTGACAACTGCGAGGTCTGTGGTTTAAACCCCCCTCCCCACACATTATCAAAAAATTTTTTATTTTATTTTATTTTATTTATTTATTTATTATTATTATTATTATTTTTTTTGGTCTTCCCCATTCCTATTCAAGGGGAATATTTCATGAAAAAAGGCTTAGAAAGCTCCCCCATTACCACCATTTCCCTATTCTAAAGCTTTTTCCATGGCTACTATTTTTTTTTTATTTTTTTATTTTTTTCTTTTTCCCACCATTTTCTCATCCATCTTCCCCAAATTAGTAACCCTTCAAGTATAAAAAGGGGGGAGATGGAGGATGAAGGGAGACAAAAAAAAAAAAAGGAGAAGAAGTTTAGAGGAAAAGTGAGCTTGAGAGAGTTTAGGCATTTGGGCAAGAGCTTAGTTTAGAGAGTTTTTTTAGAAGAATTTCTTTTGAGGGAGAAAGGAGAAGAAGAAGATTTGAGCATAAGCCTAGTTGAGAGAGTTTCTTAGAAAGTGAGCTTAGCTTAGAGAGTGATAGAAAAAGAGAGAAAAGAAAGTGGAAGAGGAAAAGAGGAAAAGAGAGGGGGAGGAAGGAGTATACGGGGAGAGAGAAAAACATTGGGTAAGAAAGAAGGAAAAAAGAAGAAAGAGAAAAGTAAAAAAGGTGGGGTTTTGTTTTTTATTTCTTCTGGTTTTTTTTGTTTTTTGTTTTGTTTTTATTATTATTATTATTATTATCATTATCATTGTTAATTTCTCTCTCATTTTAGTTCACTTTTGCACTTTGCCAACTTCATTTTTAAACTTTCTAATTTTTTTTTCTTTCATTCTCCAATTTGCTTTAATCTAATCTTTAATTCTGCTTGGTCAATTTCAATTATTGTTATTGTTTTGATTTTCTTTTGAAAGGGATTATGGGAACTGAGTAATGTGCCTTCGTGGAGTTCAACTCCCGTGTAGGCGTATGAAAATTCTCATTTTCCCTTTTAAAAGAATTTACTCTTTGAATAATTTTCTTCTTTTACATCATTTTTTTTAAAAAAAATTATTTTTAATAAGCATAATCATGTACACCCGTGTTTCCTTTAATTAAAAGGGAAATGAGGCATGATTTATATTAAATTGGATATCCAACTCATAATGTTTAATCCTTACTTTATTTCTAAAGTTAAGGTAAAAACGAATGAGACATCTTGTGTTCATTATTGCATTTTGGGTTTTTATTTTCATATTTATCATTTTTTTAAGAAAAATAAAAATGAAGGACTGTTTTTATTCACTTAATTGGACAATTTAAGATACTGTGGTAATCGTTTTTTTAAAACGGGTGTTGTAGGGTGCTAATACCTTCCCTACACTCAAACGACTTCCGAACCTAATTTCTGGTTTTCTAAGACTGGTTTTTTTTAATTTTATTTTAAAGGTGACCAATCACACCCTCGATGATTGGTGGCGACTCCAATTTTCTTCTTAAAAACCCAAGAAAGGATGTCGGCCGCTCCGCGTCGCGATGACGTTGCGACACTTTTTACCTGAGGTATTTGCTATTCTCTTTACATTCTCCACCTTTGGAATCATCAAGGTCAGAATGATTTTACTCCCTTCTTTTTAATCTTCTCTCTATCCTTTCTCTGGTAGGTAAAACCCTACCAATCTTAGACAGTGCTGGAATTTAAGCTGAGTTAATGGCTTCGTCAAAATATCAGAGGCATTGTCTGCGGTATGTATTTTCAATACTTGAACTTCCCCTTTTTCGATTTTTTCTCGTACAAAATGGAATTTTATATCTATATGTTTTGTAGGGTTATGAAATTGGGGATTCTTCGTTAAGAAGATTGTACTTTGATTGTCACAGTAGATAGTTACTGTAGGTTGTACAATTCCAAAGTCTTTGAGTAAGCCTTTTAGCCATATCCCTTCTTTGATTGCTTCCGATAGGGCAATAAACTCAGCTTCTGTTGTAGACAGTGCTACTACTGATTGAAGAGTAGCTTTCCAGCTCAATAGGTTCTTTCCAATTAGGAAAAAGTAACCAGATAGAGATCGCCTTTTGTCTATGTCCCCAGCGAAATCTGAATCAACATAACCAAATAGTTCATGATCCACTAATTCATTTTTAGTGTACTGTAGAGAGGCAGTATTGGTTCCCTTAAGGTATCTGAGGACCCACTTAACAGCCTCCCAGTGCCTTTTTCTAGGATTTGCCATATACCTGCTCACAAGGCTTGTAGCATATGAGAGGTCTGGTCTTGTAGAGACCATCAAGTACATTAAGCTTCCTACGGCTTGAGAATAAGGGACCTTTGCCATGAAAGCTTGATGTTCTTCATCACTTTCACTTGGGGAATTGGAGGCTGATTGTTTAAAGTGATGAGCCAAAGGGGTGGAAACTGCCTTTTGCATCGTTCACTTTGAATTTCTTCAGCACTTTGTTACAGTAGTTTGATTGACTGATGTGTAGAGTTGACTTGGATCTCTCCCTGTTTATTTCCACACCGAGTATTCTTTTAGACTCTCCCAGATCTTTCATAGCAAACTCCTTTTTCAACATAGACTTCACTTCATTCAAGACTTCTTTGTTCTTTCCTGCAAGGAGCATATCATCCACATATAATAGGAGAAACACGTTCTGAGTGAATGATCTTGTGTTTATGTAAACACAGTTGTCAAAGGAACTCTTTGTGAAGCCAATCCCTGTAACAAACTCATCGAATCTTTGGTACCAGCACCTGGGGGACTGTTTAAGTCCATAAATTGACTTATTTAGGAGGCAATACAGTTCTTCTTGTCCACTTTTTACATACCCTGGGGGCTGATTCATATATATTGTCTCTGTGAGGAAACCATGGAGGAACGCTGTTTTGACATCTAGTTGGTCTAGTTCCATGTCCTCTTGAACCACTAGAGATAACAACAACCTTATAGAAGTCATCTTCACTACTGGAGAGAAGATTTCAGTGTAATCTATTCCCTCTTTCTGAGTATACCCCTTGGCGACTAGGCGTGCCTTGTACCTTGGTTTCAGTACACCATCTATGCCTTCTTTTACTTTGTAAATCCATTTGCAAGCAATTGGTTTGTACCCCTTAGGTAAAGCTTTGAGAGTCCACGTATCATTTTCCTCCAAGGACTTCATCTCCTCATTCATGGCAATAATCCATTTTCTCCCATTTGGACCACTTACTGCTTCTTCAAAACAATTAGGCTCATCAAGGTTTGGAGATTCTGCAACACTCAAGGCAAGGGAAATGCAATCTGCTTCAGAGAACCTTGTTGGAGGAACAATGGTTCTCCTTTGTCTATCTCTTGCCAAGGAGTAGTTTCTGAGATCTTGATGCTCTTCTTCTGATTCAGTGGTGTCATGTTCTGCCTCTTGAGGTTCAGCTTCTTCTTGAATGTCTGTATGTTCAGTCTCTTGTGATTGTGGTAGCTCAATGTGCTCCACCTCAATGTTTGTACCTTGCTCTTTAGGATTTTCTTCAAGCAACTTATCCTTGAGCATGTACATCTCATTTTCTCTGAAGACAAAATCCTGGCTATTTATACACCTTTTTTCTATAGGGTGCCATAGCCGATAGTCCTTCACACCTTCAGTGAACCTTAGGAACATGCACTTTATTGCTCTTGCCTTGAGTTTCCCTTGATTTTGGTGTACAAAACCCACGCAGTCAAACATTTTAAGGTGCTGTAACTTCGGAGGTTTCCCTGACCACTTTTCTTCTGGAGTTAAGAAATTAATTGAAGTGTGGGGGCACCTATTCAGGGTATGCACAGTGTAAGATGCGGCTTCAGCCCAATATTTTTCACTCAACATGGCCTCAGCAAGCTGACATCTAACTCTCTCCATGATTGTGCGGTTCAATCTCTCTGCCACCCCATTTTGCTGTGGAGTGTGTCTAACCGTTCTGTGTCTTAGAATACCATTTGTTTTACAAAAATTATCAAATGGTTCATTACAGAATTCTAAGCCATTGTCGGTTCTAAGGCACTTGACTACTCTATTAGTTTGCTTTTCCACCATAATTTTCCATTCCTTAAATCTTTCAAAAGCTTGATCCTTAGACTTTAGGAAATAAATCCAGCTTTTTCTTGAAAAATCATCGATTAAAGTCAAGAAGTACCTTGAACCGCTTAGAGAGTTAGATGATGCTGGCCCCCACAAGTCCGAGTGTATATATTCGAGAATTTCCTTTGAAGTTTGCTGAGATCTTCCAAAACTTTGCCTCTTTGCTTTACCTACAACACAGTATTCACAGAAATTCAAGTTATCTCCCATACCTGTAGGTAAAAGCCCTTGTTTGGCTAGAACTTGAAGGCCTTTTGAGCTTATGTGGAACAGCCTTCTGTGCCAGAGATCTTCTTCGGACAGATTGCCCTCTAAGACTACCAAGGCACTTTGAACCATTTCAACATCTTTTAATACATAGAGACCATTCATCTTTGTTCCGGTGAGAACTGTTTTCGAGTCCTTTTTAATCTCTATGGTCCCTCCACTCCCACCATATGTACATCCAATTGCATCCAACATACCCAAAGAGATTAAATTTCTCTTAAGGTTAGGAACATGTCTCACATTCCTCAAAAGCTTCACTGATCCATCACTCAGCTTTAGAGATACTGAACCAATCCCCACCACTCTACATGTATTATTATTTCCCATGTAGACTATACCTCCATCCCATTCTCGGTAGGTGCTGAACCATCCTCTCAAAGGAGTCATGTGAAAAGAACAGCCAGAGTCGATTACCCAATCATACTTCTCAATCAAGGATTGTTCTGTACTGCATTGGTCGGAGGTTGCTAGTGCATCTGAATAGGTAATCGAGTTCTCTCCAACTGCTGCTTCTGGTGGTTTATTTTTCTTGTTTTTGTGACAATGGTTCTTTCTTTTAAGGGAGTAGCACTCTATTTTGATATGCCCCTCCTTGTGGCAATAGTTACATCTCACTTTAGGCTTGCCTTTCTCTTCGGGTTGTTGTTTAGAGTCTTTGGTTTTTGCCTTCCCTTTCACAAACAACCCATCAGAAGTTTCCTTTTTCTGTGACATTAACTCCAGCTCTTTAGTCTTTATGGTAGAGATTATAATTTCAGTTGTGATTGAATCTCTGCCATACTTTAAGGCTGTCTTTACTTCTCGATAGGCATCTGGTAATGAATTCAGCAATACGAATGCTTCATTTTCATCTCCTATCTTTTCCCCCAAATTTTTGAACTCAGAGGTCATTCTTTTAAAGTCATCCAAGTTTTCAATTAGTGACCTCGTTGGGTCCATCTTGTAGGTAAAGAATTTTTCTCTTAAGTACATCTTATTATGTACATCTTTCTTCTCATAAAGAGAGTTCAACTTATTCCAGATTGCCAAAGGAGTTTCTTCATCAATCACCTGTCTTAATACACTGTTACTCAAATTTAGAATCAGTGTACTGTATGCTGTGGTGTTCATCGTCTCCTTTTGCTCGTCTGTGACTGATGGAGGCAATTTCGTAGGATCCATCAATTGCCTCCATCAGTGCTTGGAGCGTTTTTTGCTGACTGAGGATGGCTTTGATCTTGGCTTTCCAAAGATCAAAGTCTCCCTTTCCATCGAACTTATCGATCTCAAATCTTGTCATGGCCATTCTTGCTTCAAGAAACGGATTCTTGGACTGACTTTCTGGGCTCTGATACCTCTGTTAGTTGTACACGTTGCAGGTGATGAGAATTACACGAAGGCCAACAGACTCTACCCACTCAAAACTCATGCAACTCCCATGCGAAACACACACACAATCAGTCGAAGAACAACAAAGCAAGAAACCAGTCCCCTCTTCCTCACACTCACGTAGAACTGGAATTAGAACACCAGAAGATCGAAGAAGAGAAGTAAGAAGACAAGTTTAAAGTGGTTCGGCAACAATGGCCTACGTCCACTATGAAGGGAGCTGAATTTTATTCAATTACTCAAAGAAAAGCAAAAGGTACGATTACAGTAACCTCTTTATCTTAATCTCAATCTCACTCACTCTATTTCTCTAATTCCCCTTCTTCTCCTTTTATGCATCGAGGGGATGAAACTGATAAAACAGTTTGGGTAGTTGAGCTTGATGGTTACAACCTTTTACCTGAGGTAATTGCTATTCTCTTTACAGGTTATTTTTCCAAACCGAGTTATGTCAGGGCGGCACCTCGTGTATGTTGAAAGGTTTCCAGGGATTCCGCTGTGTTGTGTTTCACGTAGAATATCTTATATCTAAGATTAGTATGTTTATCAGGTTCAACGTTTCAGGAGGGTCAATGGGTATCGTTAGAGGAGGACGATGTCCGTTGGCTTCACGCCATCTTCCGGACTAAGCTAGTAGGTGGTCCGGGAGGAGGTGTGACACCCTTACTGGAAAACATTTATTCTTTTTTCGTCTTCTCCCTACAAATTCTTCCTCTATGAAAATTAATGCAAAACTTTGCTTATAAAAGTTGTGTGCAACACAACACTAGATGAAAATAGAGTTTGAAATCGAGTTTTCTTTTTTAAAAGTGTAAATAAGATAAGTGGGAAGAAAGAAAGAAAATTCTTTTTTTCTTTTTGCTCTCTCTTTTTGTGTAGGTTAGTGATAAGCAAAAGTGTTAGAAGGTTGCCAATTTGGTCCCGTTTACAAGATTAGTTAATCAAAAGTTTTTGTATATGATTTTGTTTTTATTAATATTAATATTTGTGAAGTGTTAGATATGACAATATTTTCATTTATTTTTTCTAAAATGAATTTATGAGAAGTTAATGGAGAGTGACTCGTGAGAAAATAAAAAGGCTATCAACAAAATTAAGTGAACGACATGAAACTTTAACGTTTTCCATTGACGGGACCGACGGAGGGTGTCGAATTCTCCTTAAGTCGTCAAATAAAATTTATAATCCACGGTACTACTACTATTTTTGTAGCAATAGCGGCCGGGGTCGAACACAGGGAAGGGGGATCTAGTAAGTGTAGAATTTCGTGCTCATGAAAACAGGGGAGATTTTTTATGATGAAGGACAAGCAAAAATAAAATAAAATAAAATAATTAAATGTTGAATTTTAAAATACGGGGAATAATCATGCAGAAGAGAAATTAGACGGGATCAATAACATAAAAAGGGATCGTTGGATTGAGATTTATTATGCTTTATTCTAATTCATTGGCTTCCTAGTTTTCTCTAATAATTATTCTAAACTGATTTGATTAGTCCGGTCGACTTCTGGGTTACTCGGAGGACCCCCTACACTAACGTGTGTTAATTAACTTGCTAATCGTGAATTTGGAAATTAACAAGATTAATTAATATAAACTCTATCGCTCTCCACCCCTTATGCATAATGTATCAACCATCCGAGACCTCTGCAACGGTTACTATTTATATCTAACTAGTTTATTAACAAGAAATTATGCAACCACCTATTAAAACTAGCCGTTTTGGGATCGTGGGTCCGGAATCGTAAGAACTAAATTCAAATCTAATTCCTACAACCTTTAACATGCATCCTAGGCCTATCAAGGGTCGTCTCGCGTAGAGAGTGGCTTGTCTCAACCTAGTGGCTATCTAAAAATAACTGATAGAATACACAAACGGTAATCATATAGGGGGTCAATCCTAATAGACTAGTCTCATGTATTGGTTTAAACGAGATAACATGCAAAACTCAATGTAAATACAGCAAGAACGGAAGGTAAGAACCAGAAAACTCAGCCAATATTATTTAGAATCAAGACATAAATCCAATCCAACGATGTAAACAAGTTTAGCTACGCATAGATGAAGTAAAAGCAACAAATAACATAAAAGAATCCATAGAATATGACCAAGAATGGTCTACAACAGTGCTGGAATGTAAAAGAGGCAAAGAAATCGTAAAAGGGACCAAAATTCTAACCTAACGGTGGACTAAAACCGAGGTTACATATATATAGAAAATACGTCGGCATCGAGACGCCAAGGGCAGCATCTCGACGCCACGAACATCACACTTCGGCCCGAATTCGCGTCGGCGTCTCGACGCCAGCCTCATATCTCAACTTGCTACTTAATTTCTCGGTTTTGACTTGCTTCCTCTCGGTTCGGGGCTTCAATCTTCAGATTTCGGTGTCATTCTTCAGGCCCGCTTCAGCACAATTGGCTCTCTTCACCTCCTCGCCGTCCAAGACATCGAGATGGCTTCAAAATTCCTTAATTGGCCAGAATTAACACCAATTAGCGTGATTAGCTCCCGACATAGCCTAAGCTCAATTAACCTGTATATAGGACAAGTAAAGCATAAAATGACTCTAACAAGTTTAGATGAGAGGCGATTGATGTGGAATTTTCCTTACCGCAAGCGCACGGGTCAAGTAATAATAAAGTGTTCGTATAAACGAGTGTCGTCCTCTGGATTGGATTTTTAAGCAAATCAAGTATTGTGAATTATCTTGCTCAATTTTATTTAGGGATCAAAAAGTAGTGAGTGAATGATATGAAAACTAAATCAAAGCAAGTAAAAAGTGGAAATTCAATTGGAAAAACACTTAGGGAATTGATTTCGCCGATTTAGTCTAGGATTGATTTTAAGGAGTAAGTTATTATGCACAATGGAATTATGAGCCTAAGACCCTTTAATCACAACTACCTCTCCCGAGTATAATTGATTCTCATGCAAATTAATCTACTTGATATCCCTATCTAAGTTTATTAACATGCAAGGCAATGAGATCTTTTGACCAATTCTAAAGTTAATCTAAAACCGTCACGAATTAGAAAATAAACCTTAGTCATGCAATCTTGAGTAAGTCTACATTTAATCCCCTCTCCCGAGCAAGAATAAAAACTCAAATCATTCAACTAATGGCCAATTAATTGAAAGCATTAAATCAAGATTGCAACATAATAACCATTGCACAACTTAAACCATAAATCAATCCATAAACAAAATCAACTACATCAATCCCTAAGCTACAAGTTTAGCTACTCATGAATGAAATTACAAGCTCAACTAAACATAACAAAGCCATAAATCTAGCTAGAGAAAAGGAAAGGGAAAAGAAAACTCAATGTAGGCCGAGACCGAACGTCCCCGTCACGATCCCCACGAACAATGGGTTGATTTCCGCTTTTCTCCCTCTTGTTCAGCCTCAATCCTCTGTTTTCTCCTCTGTTTTACGGCTACCAAAGTATCCAAAAGAGTTCCCCCCAAAAACCTAGCCGAAAAGAAGCTTATATTCTGTTTTTTCGTCATAGCGTCGAGACGCTGCCTTCAAAACGCGCGTTTCTGGAAAGGAAAACTCGCAGCGTCGAGACGCTAAGGTCGCAGGGTCTCGACGCTGTGACCTTTTAGCGCCTATTCAGATATGGAATGCCAGCGTCGAGATGCTCAAGAGCTAGCGTCTCGATGCTAGCCTGCAGTTGACCCTACTTTGACTTTTCCTTCTTTGATTCTCTTTGGTTCTTGTGCAACTTTTCACGTCCCGAGCACCCGATTAACTCCAATATCGCGCTTTAGCTCCAATCAACCATTTCCTACAAAATAAACAAATAAGTGCAATAAAATGGCCAATAAATCATCAAAGACTAGCTAAATTAATTAGGGAAAACTAGCTAGCTATGCTCGCTATCAGCGATAAAATAGGACTATTTAGGTCCTATCATCCATCCAAACCTAAAATGGTAAGGATATTTTTGAACATTTTTTAAAGTTCAATGGTATTTTTGAAACTTTTTAAAGTTCAGGAATATTTTTTTAAACGGTTCCAATAGTTTAGAGGTAGTTTTTATAATTTAGTCAGTTTTTTAAATTAAACAATTTTTCCTTTTTCGCTATATTTATTTTCAAGCTTATAAGATTTGTAAATGTTTTTTTTTTTTTAAAAAAAAATAAGTGTGTCTATCTATAGATCTATATGTTCTTTTCTATATGTTCAGCATGTGGGAGTATAGAGAGTATAGACTTGATCCTCTAATCTCATGATCAAGAGATATATACTTTAACTAATTGAGTTATGTTCAGATTTATATATATATATATATATATATATATATATATATATATATATATATATATATATATATATATATATATATATATATATATATATATATATATTTATTTATTTATTTATTGAGAATATCAAATATTATTAAATTAAACATTTTCCCTCTAGGGTACAAAAAGCGTTCAGATTGACATATATATTGCTATGTAATTACTTTTTATTCAAATTATAATTGAATATGTAAATGCATAGCATCAAATCTAATTCAAGCTTAAATAGCAAATCTGATAGAACATATCTAGAGAGAGAATTGGAGGAAAGGGAAAAATATACTTACCTAGCAGCTTTGTTCCAATTTACAATAGGACATCAGTTCAAGTCAATTTTTGACCAAATTGGTCGATGCGAAATCGACCTACCATAGAATATAGGAGAAAATTTGATATCGAATAAATTTTTATAAAAATTAACCCATATATATATATATATATATATATATATATATATATTCACTTACAAGTTTAGCCCCTAAAGTTTCAAGTTTGTGTCTAATAGGTCTATAAACTTTAAAATGTTAATAATTTATTTCTAATCTTTTAATAATATTGTGTCTAATAAGTTCTATGTATCTATGTTTCAAAAAAAAAAAAAAAAGTTCTATGTATCTAAAAAGTTTCTAAACTTTCAATTTAGTGTTTAATAGGTCTTTGAACTTTTAATTTTGTGTCTAATAAGTCTTTGAACCATTTAACATTTTTTTTAATACACCTAAGTGTAGTTCAACTGGTTAAGACATACATCATAGACCAAAATGTCATAAATTTGAATCTCCCACCCCACGTGTTAACTTAAAAAATATTCTTTAAAACTTCATGGATCTATTATATACAAAATTGAAAATTTAGAGTCCTATTAGACACAAAATTCAATTTTATATTCAATAGAACCATTAATTTAAAAAAGAAAACGACCGTGTCAGGAACCTATTAGACGTTGAAAATTTAGAAATCTATCAAACATCAAACATTTTTAAAGTTCAAGAACTTATTAGACACAAAACTGAAATTTCAAAAATTTACCAAGCGCTTCTAAAGTTGAAGGTTTAGAAACCTATTAGACACTTTTTAAATTCATAGACTTATTAAACACAAACTTGGAAGTTTAGAAGCTAAGGGGCTGTTTAAAGCGCTAAGTTGGTTATATAGTCAATGGTTATTATAGTCTGGGGTTATAATGTTAAATAGTTTTAGTTTGAGGTGCAGATTATTTTAGTCTGAGATAAAATAGTCTATTTGGGGTGTCGATTATTTTGGTATGAGTTAATTTTTTTTTGAATTTTTTAAATAAAAAATATTTTATTATTTTATTATTATTTCTTTTTTCTCCTTCTTCCTTTATCTTCATCATCTTCATCTTCTTCCTCCATTTTCATCTTCATCTTCATCATCTTCTTCCTCTTTTTCCGTTAAATCTTCATCATCATCATCTTCTTCCTTAACCTCAACCTCCATCTTCATCATCTTCTTCTTCCTCTAACCTTAACCCCAGCGAATTTTCCAGCCACTTTTTCGACATTCGAAAATTTTTCCCTCTTTTTTTCTTTCTTTTTTTCTATTTTTTTTATTTTCATTTTTTATATT
Organism: Luffa aegyptiaca; assembly: GCA_017139565.1. Classification (NCBI taxonomy): domain Eukaryota; kingdom Viridiplantae; phylum Streptophyta; class Magnoliopsida; order Cucurbitales; family Cucurbitaceae; genus Luffa; species Luffa aegyptiaca. The sequence continues at coordinate 40,009,229 of CM029405.1, read as the reverse complement.
TTTCCAAATGAAAATGAGACGAAAGATGAAAAAAAAAAAGAAAAAAAACCGGTCGTCGAAAAAGTCGCTGGCGATCGCCAGAAAAGTCTCTGACGGTCATCGAAAAATTCGTCGGGCGGCGGCCGACAATCGTTGGAAAAGTTAAGGAGTCATATCGAAGAAGAGTGAAGAGAGTTACTGTAGAGAATCGATAGAATGATCGGGTGAGTTCAATGTTGGTTACTATAGCAACACGGTGGTAAAAATAACCCACGTCACCACTTATTTTTGTTGATGTCCCAAACACTGAGTGACCTGTAATAGCCCCCTTTATTATAACCAACACAAGGGCCCAAACGACCCCCAAGGGACTGTTTGGGGCACAAAGTTGGTGATAAGAGTTTGTGGTTATTATAGTCTGTAAGGTTGAATAGTCTATGTTTGGAGTGCAGAGTATTTTAGTATGGGTTTAGGAAGTCTGTGTTTGGGGTGCAAAGTTTGTTAAAAAAGTCGGGGTTATAACTATTTTATTTCTTTTATTATTACTATTATTATTGTGATGAGAATTATAAATATGACAATCGATTTTGTTATCTATTCTAATTTTTGGAAAAAAAAAAATCTCCTAACTGTATTAATGTTTAAAAAAATCATTAAATGTCAACACATGAGACATCTTATTTTAACCCCAACCAAAAAAAAAAAAAAAAAAAAATAGACCATTAAATAAATCTTTCAAACTTTTCCAAGGTTTAATCTCTAAAAAAAATCCAATAAAAAAGCAAGAAATGCAACATTTATTAACATTTTTTTAATACAACAAATATGAAGTATGAAAATTTGAACCTTCGACATTAAGAAAAAGAGTACAGGTCAAATTTCACGTGTAACTGGACCAAAAAAATGTGCATAATCCATGTATTATTCACAACCAAGTGTGTATTATTTAGCAAACAAATGATATATTTCCAATCAAAATGTCAAAAGAATATAGCCACACAATCTATACAAAGTAGGCTCTTCTTAGATATGTAGGGGTAAGAGGAACTTGGAACCGTTGCCGTCACCACCTGTGATTGATTTTTTTTTTTTTTCATTTTTTTCTTCTTCTTATTTTCATTTTGAAAAATTAAAAACGAAAATAAACAAATAAATAGACAAAAAGAGATAGAAGAAAAGGAAGAAAAAAAATTCGGTCACGGGTGGTGATCACTGAATTTTTTATCGACGTTGGTGGTCATTATCGGAATGTTCGTTGGAGGTGGTCGCCGGCAACGACGATGGTCGCCGACGACAATGGGGCTGAAAGATTTATAATAGCAAAACGAGGATGCTGTAGCAAAATGGGAGGTAAAATAACCCAACCCTCGTTTAATTAAACCAACATTCCAAATGTTGGGTGGGTTATAATAACTGTGGGTCTATAGTGGAATGTACCCACAGTTAATTAATGGTCTATATCCGTGGACACAGAAATATGTCTGCAATGAGAATAGTGCAACTGTGGGTCTATAGTGAAATGTACCCACAGTTAACGAATAATGATTAATTTGGTTAATGAGTTTAACCTATTAATCTCATATCGTTGGAGCTTCTGATCTGCAGGTCCATTAGGTCCCACTGGTAGCTCGTAAAGTAATTTGAGACAACTAAGTAATGAATGTAAATTGAAAGTGTTCAATTTGCTTAGGAAAACAATATAATGTATGTTGATACATTATTATGAGAGAAATAAATATTAGGAGAATTTCAAATTTTAATATGAATTTGATTCATATAGCCTGAAATTAAATATATGATATTTAATTGGGTGATTAATTAATAGAAGGCCTGAAATTAAATATATGATATTTAAATTGAATAATTAATTAATTCGGTAATTAATCAATTATGGGAATGATTAAATTACTTATGGAAGTAATCAATCATTTATGGAAAAGATTAATCAATTATGGAATTGATTGGTCATGGAATTGATTAATTATGGAAATGATTAAATCAGTTATGGAAATAATTGATTTTATATGAATTTTTTATTCATGGCTTTTCTCCTATAAATAGAACACTAGACCTAGGGTTTAGTATGCTCATATTCAATACAAGACTGAAAGGTTGCCTCTTGTATTCTCTCAAGTCTCCCTCTTATAGAAAGACTTCCACCAGTCCATTGTCTCCTAGACTTAAAGACATACCGGTGTAACCTCATTGGTAGTGTGTTTTGAAGAAGAAAATTCCAGCGAAGGATTCTTGGGGTTGTTGCATTCTCAACGTAAGAGCGTGGTTGGCGAGAATCAGTCAAGTCCACTGATAACGAGCATAGCTAGCTAGTTTTCCCAAATTAATTTAGCTAGTCTTTTATATTTAAATGGCCAAAATTATGCATTTTTGTGTTTTATTTGTAGGAAATAAGTATTGGAGTTAATCGAGTGTTCGGGACGTGAAAAGAGGCTAAAGAAACAAAGGAAATTGAAGTTGGAAGCACACAATTTAGGCCTTGCTGAGGACCAGCGTCGAGACCCTTGTTATAGGGCGTCTCGAGGCTACTACATTCCTTTTCTAAGTTGGGCGGCAGCAGACACAGCGTCTCAACGCTGTGTCAATAGCGTCTCAACGCTATCGAGCAATTCCAAAACAGAACCTGCGATAAGAGGACAGCGTCGCGACGCTGTGACGATTTTTCAGCCTATAAATATTTTGAGATTAGGTCAAATTGGGGGCTTCTTTTGGTGATTTGGGAGCCAAAAACTCAGAGAATTGGGGGTTGTGGAAGTTGAACCAAGTGGGGGAAAGAGGGATTCAAGGCTTTGTTCGTGGAGATCGTGACGGGGACGTTCGGTCTCGGCCTACCTAGCATTTAATTCTCTTTACCCTTTAGTTTAGTAGTTTTAATGGATGTTTTAGACTTTAGTTATATCGTAACGCGTTGTATGTTTAGCTAAGTCTTGAATCTTAGGGATTGATGTAGTCGTTGGGCACTTTATGGATTGATTTTATGAATTTTTGCCATTGATTACATTTATGCATATTGTGTTCTTAATGCTTTCAATTTACCAGCCATAAATTGATGGATGTTTGTGTTTGAATCTAACTCGGGAGAGAGGATTTAGCTTAGAAATCTTTATGCATAACTAGGATTTAGCTAGAGATCGGGAGATAATAGTTAATTCTAGAAATCGGTAAAAAGGACTAACCTTAATGCCTTGCATGTTTAATTAATTTAGATAGAGATATTGGGTTCATTGCATGTGAGAGGATTATGTATGCTCAGGAGAGATATTTATGATTGTAGTTTCTTTGATTTATGAGTCATAGCATGTTAATAATCCATGAATTAATCCATAATCCCAATTGTTGAAATCAATTCCCTAAGACCTTTGTCATCATTGGATTGTCGCATTCTTTTTAGCTTTGTGTTATTTTTCTATTCATTCTCACTTTGTTTGGTTCCCTAAATAAAATTGGATTAGAGTATTTGCGGTAATTAGATTGATTAGAAACCCAATCTAGAGGACGACATTCGAATTTAATTTTCACTATATTATAACTTGGCCCGTACACTTGCGGTTAGCAATTCGTGCATCAAGTTTTTGGCACTGTTGCCGGGGATTGGCATACTTAATCAATTTAATTTGGTAGAAAAATTGTCCGGTCTTAATTTAAGGTGTATTTTTACTTTTGTTATTTTTATTGGTAGGTAGATTGCATTTTTTCCTTATTTTGCTTTCTTTCCATATTTAGTTTTTTCCTTATTTGTTTAATTTTTCTCCATAGATAGATTTTTCCTTTTTAGTTTTATCCTTATTAGATTAATTTTTCCTTATTTGGTAGTTTCCTTATTTGTTTTTGCCATATTCGATTTTGCATTCCTTATTTGTTTATTTTTTCCTTTTATAGATTATATTTTCCTATTTTAGATTTAGTTATTTCCTTTTCTAGTTTCTTTCCTAATTTGTTTATTTCCTTTTCTTTTATTTTCCTTTTTAGGTTAGTTTTGTTTGTGCATACGAAAGGTTAGGGAGTTGGCCTTAGTTCCCTTTGACCTGGATATGGAGAGAACCTATATTAGACTACGAAAGGAAAATCGAGAAAACCATATCCAAATGGCCAATCCTAACCCCGAGGAGACTAAGCATATTAGGGACTATTTTCAGCCGGTCATTCAGAAGCAACAGTCGGGGATAGTCTATGCCCCGATCAATGCTAATAATTTTGAGCTGAAAACTGGTCTCATTCAGATGGCTCGAGACTGCGCTTACAGAAGATCACCCATGGAGGATCCAAACTCTCACCTGAAATCCTTCCTAGACATCTGTGGGACGGTAAAATTAAATGGAGTTTCTGAAGATGTCATTCGCTTACGTTTGTTTCCTTTTTCCTTGTAGGACAAGGCGTGACTGGTTGCAAGCGATTTCACCTGGGAGCATTACCACCTGGGATGCTTTGGTCCAGGCGTTCTTAAAGAAATTCTTTCCCCCTGCTAAGACGATCAAGCTGAGGACCGAGATTGGGACGTTCCAGTAGCAGTTTGATGAGCAGTTGTTCGAGGCCTGGGAGCGTTATAAAGAATTGCTGAGGAAGTGCCCTCAGCATGGTTATCCTGACTGGTTACAAATCCAACTCTTCTATAACGGTCTGAACCCCAGTACTAAAACTATTGTTGATGCAGCTGCAGGTGGGACTCTATTGTCCAAGACCGTGGAGAATGCTCGCACACTTCTGGAGGATATGGCCACCAACAGTTATCAGTGGCCATTTGAGTGGTCTGCACCGAAAAAGATTGATGCTGGAGTGTTCGAGATTGACAACGTAAGTGCACTTCAGGCCCAGATGTCTTCCTTTGCTAATGCCTTTCTGAAATTTTCAGGTACAGGGAGTGCTCAATCGATCGAGTCTGCAGCTGTCCTTGCATCCCAGACTCAAGAGGAGAATCTAGAACAGGTTCAGTATGTTTCAAATTTTAATTCTAGGGGGTATAATAATAATTCTGCACGTACACATTATCACCCTAGCAATAGAAATCATGAAAACTTCTCCTATGCTAACAAAAAAAATGTGTTAAATCCTCCTGGTTTTACCCCTCTTAATCAAGAAAGTAAAAAATCTTTAGAGGATCTTGTTGGAGCTTTCATTGCAGAATTGAGTCACAGGTCGAACAAGCTTGAGAAGGTTGTGGTCGCTTTAAACACCACAGTAAATGGCCATAGTGCAACAATAAAGAACATCGAAACTCAGCTGGGACAACTGGTAAGTGTTGTTAACAATATGAACAAGGGTAAAGCCCCAGCTGATCATGAGAAATCCCACTTGGAGTACTGCAAGGCCATTGTTGTGCATCACGAGGAGGAGACTCAAGTAGCTGAAGAGGAGGAGACTGCTGAACCAGAGGAATTTACTGAAGAAGCTGAAGAGGGCACCACCTCAAACGAAGCTGAAAAGCTTAATCCTGAGCCCTCTATCCCTTCTCCTACGGTTTTAGTTCCTAAGTCAAAGAATAAGAAAAAGAAGAATTCTAAAGCTAAGTTTGAAAAATTTCTACATGCTTTTATGGGATTGAATGTTAATATTCCTTTTTCAGATGCCTTGGAGCAGATGCCTCATTACAAGAAGTTCATGAAGGAATGACTCAACAAAAAGAAGAAGGAAAAGCAGATGGAGACCGTGTACCTCGCATCAACTTGCAGTGCTCGCCTTCAGCAGAAAATACCTGACAAACTGCCTGATCTAGGGAGTTTTTCTATCCCTTGTAATTTTGGTACTTACCCTTGTAGAGCATTGTGTGATCTAGGTGCTAGCATAAATATCATTCATTTATCTTTATGCAAGAAATTGAATATAGAAGAAATAAAATCTACTTCTGTTAGGCGCCAGTTGGCTGACCAATCTGTGGTTAGTCCATATGGGGTTGTTGAGAATGTATTAATTAAAGTAGGTAAATTTCTCCTTCCTGTTGATTTCTTTGTGATGGACATTAAGGAAAATCCTGTTGTGCCTATTATATTAGGGAGACCATTCCTTGCTACCAGGAGAGCTATAATTGACATTGAGCGCATGGAGCTTATCATTCAGGTCCAACATGAGAAGGAGATCCTAAAAGCTTTGAGGACCCTCAGAACACATCAGAGACCATATTGGTAGGTTGTATGAAAGGTGCTAGGAAGAGCACCATTGATGGAACGCCTGACATTAGACCACTTTGATGCCTATTCGGTCAACACGTCGAGCTAATGACGTTAAACAAGCGCTTATGGGAGGCAACCCAAGTAAGTTCAGTTGTGTTTCTTTTTTATTTTGATTTATTATTTGTTTTTGTTTTGTAGGTCTTGTGATCCCAGTTTCTTCTTTGTTTGCAAGCTACCATGAAAAGGTCATCGTCATCCCAGGGCAGTATTGTTCACTCCTTCCACTCTTTTCTTGTTCTCATGCTTTTGTATGCTTTAGATTTTTATACATTGAGGACAATGCATGTTTTTAGTTTGGGGGTGGAATATCATGTTAGTGGAGCCCTTGAGCATCTGAGTTCGGGTTATAGTTTTGAGCTTTCTTTGAATTGAGCATATGGTTGTTTTCTGGATGCTATTTTTGCATGATTATGATTTCCTAGGATAGGCTTTCTTGTCAATTTTCAAGCTTTCGATGAGTTGTAAGCACGAGTGCCCAAAAAGGGAGACTTTTTAAACTTTTTCTAGGAGATGTCTTGCATGAGTAGAGTATTTTTCTTGGCTGGATTTGGATTTGAATGCTTAGGAGCGAATTATTAGGTTCATATGCTTGTTGTCACCTCAATAGGTGTAGGGAAGAGCTAAAGAGTTAATTTTTTTTGCAAATTAGCATGTTTAATCTTGCCTAGGAGGAAAGAAAAGAATATATGCTTATCATGCTCATAAAAAAAAAATCATTCTTGTTGTTACAAATTGAAAGAAAAAAAAAAAGAGTCATGACTTATGCGTGCAATGAAATGTTTAATAATGATTTAGGCAAAAAGAGCTACCCCTGTTGTGATCAGTTAGGCCAACCAAAGGGTAAAACTCGGGTTATGGGTCCCTGCAATAGGTGTGTGAAAGCTAGTGCCACATATAAATGTTTGATTTAATTTTTAATTTTAAGCACCTAAGTATGGATGAAAACAAACTAATTTGTTCCATTGACTCGTTAGTGAATCCTTAGTGTCAGTGTAGAGGGAAGATGAGTTGAGAGTTTAATAATCCAATCCCGAGCTATTAGAGTCTAATCCAGCTTAGTTAGATCTCGCTTGTGCAAGTTAATTTTGGAAAACTTTTGATTTGTCTCCCTCATTTGGCCTTATGTGCATGTCTCTTGATTGCTTGATTATTGACTTTTGAGCCTTGAGGATTGAGTCATGTTTGTTGCATCCATTCTTCAACTGTATGCTTGATTTTACTTTGCTCGAGGACTAGCAAAAGCTTAAGTTTGGGGGTGTTTGATAGCGAGCATAGCTAGCTAGTTTTCCCTAATTAATTTAGCTAGTCTTTTATATTTACATGGCCAAAATTATGCTTTTTTGTGCTTTATTTGTAGGAAATAAGTATTGGAGTTGATCGAGTGTTCGGGACGTGAAAAGAGGCTAAAGAAACAAAGGAAATCGAAGTTGAAAGCACACAATTTAGGCCTTGTCGAGGACCAGCGTCGAAACCTTTGCTATAGGGCGTCTCGACGCTACTACATTCCTTTTCTAAGTTGGGCGGCAAAAGACACGGCGTCTCGACGTTGTGTCAATAGCGTCTTGGCGATATCGAGGAATTCCAAAACAGAACCTGCGATAAGAGGACGTGACGTTGTGACGATTTTTTAGCCTATAAATATTTTGCGATTAGGTCAAATTGGGGGCTTCTTTTGGTGATTCGGGAGTCGAAAACTCAGAGAATTGGGGGCTGTGGAAGCTGAACCAAGTGGGGGAAAGTGGGATTCAAGGCTTTGTTTGTGGAGATCGTGACGGGGACGTTCGGTCTCGGCCTACCTAGCGTTTAATTCTCTTTACCCTTTACTTTAGTAGTTTTAATGGATGTTTTAGACTTTAGTTATATCGTAACGCGTTGTATGTTTAGCTAAGTCTTGAATCTTAGGGATTGATGTAGTCGTTGGGCACTTTAGGGATTGATTTTATGGATTTTTGCCATTGATTACATTTATGCATATTGTGTTCTTAATGCTTTCAATTTACCGGCCATAAATTAATGGATGTTTGTGTTTGAATCTAACTCGGGAGAGAGGATTTAGCTTAGAAATCTTTATGCATAACTAGGATTTAGCTAGAGATCGGGAGATAATAGTTAATTCTAGAAATCAGTAAAAATGACTAACCTTAATGCCTTGTGTAATGTTTAGTGACTCATAATGTAATGGGCTCAAGATAGTTATTGGGCTTTACTCATGTAATTGTTGGGCCTGTTTTTATAAAGGTTCAACATGGGTGGTTGAGAAAGGCACGTGATCAGTTTCTAGGGTTGTTATATACGGCTGAAATCAGAGGGTTCTGTGTGAGAGAGTATTCTTCTGTGTGTGTAGAGTTTCGGTGATTGAAGAATGAATTCCCTCCTCCAGTGGATGTAGGCAATTTGGCCGAACCACTTTAAATCCCTAGTGTCAATTTTTCTTTCTCCCTCTCTGATTCTCTTTATTTTCTCCAAAAGGTTGATTGTGTGTGGGCTGATTAGTTTTTTCCTGGTGTACAAATTGTTGGTATAATCGCAACAATTGGTATCAGAGCCGGCTGATACATCAGGAAGCTGAGAAGAATTTCGCGACTGAGGTGCTTGTGAAGATGGCAGCTCGATTCGAAGTAGATAAATTCGATGGGAAAGGGGATTTCTCCCTGTGGAGACGCAAGATCAAAGCACTCTTAGTACAGCAGAAGGTTGTGAAGGCACTTGAGAAATTCGACGAGCTCGCGGAACCGGTCAAGGAGAGTGAGTATAAGGAGATGGATCAGACAGCGTATAGCACCATTATCTTGTATTTGGCAGATAATGTTTTGTGGCAGATTGGAGAAGAAGAAACAGCGATTAAGGTATGGTCTAAGCTAGAATCTCTCTACTTGTCTAAATCACTCCCGAATAAAATTTATCTAAAGGAAAGGCTATTTGGTTTTCGAATGGATCAGTCTAAAGACCTAGAGGAAAACCTAGATGAATTTACAAAAATTGTTGCTGATTTAACGAACTGTGGGGAAAAAGTTGACACAGAAAATCAGGCTGTTATTTTGTTGAATTCATTACCTGAGACTTTTAAAGAAGTGAAGTCTGCCATTAAATATGGGAGAGATAGCCTAACTTTAGATATTGTTTTGGGAGCCTTGAGATCTAGAAATTTAGAATTGAAAGTAGAGAGAAAAGATGGTGAAGCATTACATACCAGGGGACGGACAGATAAGAAAAACTGGAATAAAAATAGAAACAAGAGTCATTCAAAATCTATAGGCAGGTCACGAAAATGTTATCAATGTAACAAGGAAGGTCATATTAGGAGGTTTTGTCCAGAACTAAAACAGAAAGATAAAGACCGAAAAGAAGAAGATAGTTCAGCTAATATAACTGATGGTTATGATTCAGCTGAGGTACTCTTAGTGTCTGAAAGAGAAATATCTGATGAATGGGTGTTAGATTCTGGTTGTACATTCCATATGACATATGATTGATTTTGAACCTATAAAAGAGGGTAAGGTGCTAATGGGAAATGATCAAAGCTGCTGTGTAAAGGGAATAGGTTCTGTTAAACTATTGTTGCATAATGGGCAAGTAAAAATCCTTTCTGAAGTGAGATATATACCTGACTTGAAGAGGAATCTTATCTCACTTGGTACTCTAGATAAAACAGGGTACAATTTTAAGTATGTTGATGGGAGTCTTAAAATATATAGAGGATCTTTACTTAAAATGCAAGGAAGCTTGATTAATGGACTTTATATCTTAAATGGGAAGGCTGTGAAGAAAGATATGGTGTTAGCTATAGAATCAAGTCAAGATTTAACGGAATCATGGTGGAGCTAGTTATTTTCTCTCCATAATAGATGATTATAGTAGAAAGCTTTGGGTCTTTGTTTTGAAGCAAAAAGATGAAGTGTTTCAAGTTTTTAAAGACTGGTTGATTGCAATACAAAATCAAACTGATAAAAGGGTCAAAGTGTTGCGTACTGACAATGGTTTGGAGTTCCTAAATCAAAAGTTTAATAGTTTGTGCAAGTCACAAGGGATTAGAAGACACCTTACTGTTAGAGAAACGCCCCAACAAAATGGTCTAGCTGAAAGGTATAACCGCACCATTTTAGAAAGGGTTAGATGTATGTTGGCACAAGCTAGTTTGCCTAGGACTTTTTGGGGAGAGGCAGTAAAAACAGCTTGTTATTTGATTAACCGGAGTCCTTCTACAACACTAAACAATAAAACACCACAAGAAATTTGGACAGGAACACCACCTAAGCTAGGACACTTAAAGGTTTTTGGTTGTATGGCCAATGCTCATATAAGGCAAGATAAATTACAACCAAGAGCAAATAAGTGTATGTTTTTAGGCTACCCGGATGGAGTAAAGGGCTACCAACTTTGGTCATTAGAAGGAGGGTCAAGAACTTTTATTAGTAGAGATGTAATTTTTCACGACTCTGTTATGCCTTATCTAAAAGAAGCTGAAAATGAATCACCTCAAGATAAAAAGAATGCTGAATTTGAGGTGGAGTTAGAAAAGCAAGCTGAAAACAGTACAATAAGGCCAGAAAATGGGCAGTCCAGTACACAATCTATGAGTGAAGCCCAAGAAGAAGCTCATGAAAGTAGTAGTTCGAATGCAGATTTACATCAAGAAGAAGAAAGCAGTGACTATCAACTGACGAGGGACAGAACTAGAAGACAAATACGACCACCTAAAAGGTATGGACAAGCAGACCTTGTTTCTTATGCTTTAACAGTAGCTACTGAGTTTATTGATGTTGAACCTAATACTTTTGATGAAGCTTTAAATTCAAAAGATAGTAGTCTTTGGGTTAAGGCAATGGAAGAAGAAATTAATTCACTTGAAAGAAACAAAACGTGGGAGCTTGTGGAAAAACCTGAGGGGCAAAGAATAGTTGAATGTAAATGGGTGTATAAAATTAAACCTCAAGCTACTGAAAATGAGAAACCTAGATATAAAGCTAGGTTAGTGGCTCGAGGCTTTACCCAACAACATGGAGTAGATTATAATGAAGTATACTCACCGGTTGTAAAACATTCAACTATCAGAGTCTTGCTGACAATGGCTACTTATTTTAATTGGGAAATAGAGCAACTTGATGTCACTACAGCTTTCTTGAATGGAGATTTAGATGAAACAATCTTCATGAAGCAACCTCCAGGATTTGAGAAGAAAGGAGAAGAATCAAAGGTATGTCTTCTTAAACGGTCATTGTATGGATTGAAGCAATCTCCTAGGCAATGGAATAGAAGATTTGATTCTTTCATTCTCTCAAATGGTTTTATTAGAAGCTTGTATGACCATTGTGTTTATTATAAAAGGATAACAAATAGTGTGGCTGTATATCTCTTGATTTATGTTGATGATATGCTGCTGATTTCTAGTGATTTTCATGAGATAAATGAAGTAAAATGCATGCTGAAAAGTGAATTTGAAATGAAAGATCTTGGGCAAGCTAGGAAGATCTTAGGCATGGAAATCACTAGAGATAGAAAAAATTGTATCCTTTGTTTAACACAATCTGAATATGTTAAAAGGGTGGTTAGTAAATTTAAAATGAATAGCTCAAAGCCTGTGAATGTACCTTTAGCTAGACATTTTAAATTGTCCTTGGAGCAGTCACCTAAAACGGATTTAGACATAGAAGAAATGAAAAAAATTCCGTACTCAGAGGCAGTGGGAAGTTTAATGTATGCAATGGTGTGCTCTCGGCCTGACTTGGCTTATTCTATGAGTATGGTAAGTCGGTTCATGGCTAATCCTGGTAAATCTCACTGGCATGCTTTGAAATGGGTGTTGAGGTATGTTGTTGGTACCGTTAACTATTGTTTAAGGTTTAGTAGAGCTGTTGAATGGGATACTGTGATAAATGGGTATGTAGACTCTGATTACGCGGCAGAGCTTGATAAAAGAAGATCACTAACCGGTTATGTGTTTACTTTGTTTGGTAATACTATAAGCTGGAAAACAGGTTTGCAAAGTGTTGTAGCATTGTCTACAACTGAATCAGAGTACATGGCAATCACAGAAGCAGTTAAAGAAGGCCTCTGGTTGAAGGGACTTGTTGGAGAACTGCTGTTTGAAGAGTGCAGAGTTAGCATTTGGACTGATAGTCAAAGTGCTTTGCATCTAGCGAAAAATCTAGCTCACCACGAGAGATCAAAACATATTGACGTGCGGTTTCACTTCATAAGAGATGTTATTGAGGAAAAGAAGGTGGAGCTGCTGAAGATTGCATCAGAAGAGAACCCAGCTGATGCATTTACAAAGACCATCACCTGCAGTAAGTTGTCAAAATTCCTAAACTTACTGCAAGTTGAAAATGGCTAAAAGCCATTAACAGAGGAGGGAATCACACACAGAAGCAGCCGACTATGTCCTGATTGAATTTATAAGTCAAGGTGGAGATTTGTAATGTTTAGTGACTTATAATGTAATGGGCTCAAGATAGTTATTGGGCTTTACTCATGTAATTGTTGGGCCTGTTTTTATAAAGGTTCAACATGGGTGGTTGAGAAAGGCACGTGATCAGTTTCTAGGGTTGTTATATACGGCTGAAATCAGAGGGTTCTGTGTGAGAGAGTATTCTTCTGTGTGTGTGTAGAGTTTCGGTGATTGAAGAATGAATTCCCTCCTCCAGTGGATGTAGGCAATTTGGCAGAACCACTTTAAATCCCTGGTGTCAATTTTTCTTTCTCCCTCTCTGATTCTCTTTATTTTCTCCAGAAGGTTGATTGTGTGTGGGCTGATTAGTTTTTTCCTGGTGTACAAATTGTTGGTATAATCGCAACACCTTGCATGTTTAATGAATTTAGATAGGGATATTGGGTTCATTGCAAGTGAGAGGATTATGTATGCTCGAGAGAGATATTTATGATTGTAGTTTTCTTGATTTATGAGTCATAGCATGTTAATAATCCATGAATTAATCCATAATCTCAATTGGTGAAATCAATTCCCTAAGACCTTTGTCATCATTGGATTGTCGCATTCTTTTTAGCTTTGTGTTATTTTTCTATTCATTCTCACTTTGTTTGGTTCCCTAAATAAAATTGGATTAAAGTATTTGCGGTAATTAGATTGATTAGAAACCCAATCCAGAGGACGACATTCGAATTTAATTTTCACTATATTATAACTTAGCCCGTACACTTGCGGCTAGCAATTCGTGCATCATCCACAATGAGGGTTTGTATCGATTCTTTCTTTTTTCTTTGAGAAGCAAGAATATAAAATAGTTTTATTCTTCTTATTTTTTCCAGCATGTTTATAATAGATTTACAACGAAATGTATGATTAAAATAGCTTTTTTGCCTTTTCGTATTGGTATTTTAATGTTGATTAATATACAGTGTGAGATCCTTTCGATACGCTTCCACTGCGCTAGTGCCCTTCATCCCTATAGAAATCCTCTCCCATTCCAAGGATTCACATTGGCATCCAAAAGGTGATTTCATTCTAACCCAAATCCAGCCCAAAAAACATTGGAATCTCATTCTAATCCACCTCATTTCTTTCCAATCCCATGCCCCAAACATCCCCTAAAAGTTAAAACTCAACGACCATTTTAGGCTCCATAAAGTGATTAGTTTTTTTTTTTTTTTTTTTTTTTTTTTTTTTTTTTTTTTTTTGAAATAGAGAGAATTAGTGTTTAAAAAATTACGAATGATTAATTTAATCATCAAATAATACAAAATACTCCTAAATTTGGGATAGGTTTTAATTATATCTCTCAACTTTAATTTTTACCTTTAAATTTTGAAATTTGTTCCAATAATTGCTTCTGAGAGTTTTTCGTTAAAATAATATGGAAATTTATGTGATAATTAATGTGTAAAGTTGAAAGGTATACGTGACACAATTTAAAAAATCATTCACATAAATTGATATAACAACGATGTAAAAATTGATTATGTGAATGATTTTAACAAAATCTTTTTGAGATGAAATCAATGGTAATATCAATCTTAATCTTCTATATAGTTGTAAATAATATTGTGTACACGTTATTTTTACACATTGGTTGCTGCATTAATTTTCATCCATAAATATATTTTTTAGAACAATTTCAAAGTTCAAAGGTATTTTTGGAACAAATTTAAAGTTCTAGAGTAAAAATGAAACTTTCAAAGTCTAGGGATATAATTGAAACCTACTCTAAAGTGTAAAGGTATTTTGTATAATTTAACATTTATTTTATAAAATACTTATAAAATATGAATTTGGATAATTTTCTTTAAAAAAAAGAAAAAGAAAAATCACTTCTAAACTAGGGTTTATTATAGTCTACCCTGGAACTTTTCAATTTGATCCATCATCCAAAATGTCAACTAGTCAAGACATAACATCCTTGACTAAAAGGTTGGAGTTTTGAATTTTTTTATCCAACCAAACTCTTGAATCATAGAATTGTTACACAATTAAACTCCATTTTTTTACATCAATTTTGTATTTTCTCAAGTGAAGATGACAATTCAATAGCAATTATAAAACCATTTATCTTTGCATGAGAAAACGAATAAATTTTATGGTTAATAAGGTCTTGTTTGATAACGTTTCCATTTTCTGTTTCTTGTTCCCGTTTCTCTTTTTTTTTTTTAAGAAACAGACGTGTTTGATAACTCATCCCTGTTTCTTGTTTCTAAATTTCTAGAAACGTTTCTTGAAAAGAGGCAAAATTTGAGAAACTACAAAAAATTGTTTTTTCAAATTTTGTTTCTGTTTTTTTTTTCTTTTATCTTTCATCCAAGTATCCATCTCCCTCACTCATTCCTACACCAATCTCTTCTCTTCCTCTCTCTATTTTTTTTTACCACTTCATTGTCTATTTTTTTAATCTTTTCCGTTATTTCGTTCTCTTCCATGATTTCTTTCTCTTTCATTTATTTTATTTTATTCTTTCTTTATTTTTTCTTTTATCTCTTTCCTTTTTTTTCTTTTTTTATCACCTCCGCCGACTAGCTGCCACCGTCGACCTCTGACTATCGACCGCAGCTAGCCTTCACTAACCGGCTGCCACAGTTGACCTCCGACTATTGGTCGTCGTCGATCTTCGCTGACCGGCCTCCGCCGACAAGACGCCATCGTTGACCTCTGACTACTGGTCGTCGTCGACCTCTGCTAACTGGTCGCTATTGTTGACCTCTGACTATCGACCGCGCGCTGACTCGTCGTCACCTTTGACCTCTGACTACCGGTCGATCACTGACCTCCACCAACCGACCGACACTATCGACCTCCGACTATCGGTCGTCGCCGAAATCCGTTGACCGACCTCCGCTGACCGGCCGCCACTGTCGACCTCTGACTATCGGTCACCGACAACCTTCGTCAACTCGTCGCCACCGTCGACCTTTGACTATTGGTTAGTCGCTGACCTCCACCGATTGGTCGCATTCGTCGACCTTCGACTATCGGTCGCCGCTGAAATTCGCTGATCGCCCTCCGCCGATCAGCCGCCATTGTCGACCTCTGACTACCGACCGCCGTCGACCTTCGCCGACTTGTCACCACCGTCGACCTCCGACTACTGGCCGCCACCATTGACCTCCGACTACCAACCTCCGCAGACTGGCCTTCTTCGTCGACGTTCAACTACCGGCCGCCGTCGACAGGCAACCATCGTTGACCTCTAACTACCAGCCGCCATCATCGACCTCCGACTACTAGCCACCGTCGGTGACTTTTCTGACACCTTTTTTGATAACTCTTCTGGTGCCTTTTCGGTAATTGCCGGCGGCAGCGGCAACTATTCTGGGGATCGAAATTTTTTTCCCTTTTTTTCTTTCTTTTCTTCTACCACGGTGGCGCCCCTGTGGTCGGAGGTTGGCGGTGGTCAGTCGGGCGGAGGTTGACGACGACAATAAGTCATCGGAGGTCGGTGGTAGCGGGTGGTCAATAACAATGGTGGTAGTGGTGAAGAAGAAGAAGGAAGAAGGAGAAGTAGAAATAAAAAATAATAATATTATTATTTCAAAAAATTTTAAAAAATATATATTTTTTAATAAAACTAGTGTCACGTTAGTAATCCGTTAGTTATTAATGGAAAACTGGACAGATGGACCAAAATGAAACGAAATCCAAACCTTAAAGGCTAAATTGTCGAGTTTGAAAACTCAGGGACCAAAATGAAACCTAACCCAAACCTTAGGGACCAAAAGTGTATTTTTTCCAATTTATTATATATATATATTTTTATTTTGTATTGGAGCTGAATAAAAATTATAACCTCTATATAAAAATTGTGACGAACTTTGGGTTTCGAGCTCTCAAAAACTTAAAGGAAGTAAAGTTTGGACAATGCGTCGTCCAAACCACCAAAAGAAGTCTCATTCGGACGAACTTTGAGTTCCAAACTCTCTCGAAACTCAAACGGAGCAAAGTTTGGACCAACTTCGTTCAAACTAGATGAAAAACTCTCATTGGGACGAACTTTGGGTTCCGAGCTCTCAAAAACATAAAGGAAGTAAAGTTTGGACCATGTGTCATCCAAACCACCTAAAGAACTCTCATTCAGACGAACTTTGAGTTCCAAACTCTCTCGAAACTCAAACGTAGCAAAGTTTGGACCAACTTCGTCCAAACTAGATTAAAAACTCACATTGGGACGAACTTTGGGTTCCGAGCTCTCAAAAACTTAAACGGGGTAAAGTTTGGACAATGTGTCGTCCAAACCACCTAAAGAACTCTCATTGGGCCGAACTTTGAGTTCCAAACTCTCCGAAACTTAAACGGAGCAAAGTTTGGACCAACTTCGTCCAAACTAGATGAAAAACTCTCATTAGGACAAACTTTGGGTTTCGAGCTCTCAAAAACTTAAAGGTAGTAAAGTTTTGACCATGTGTCGTCCAAACCACCTAAAGAACTCTCATTCGGACGAACTTTGAGTTCCAAACTCTCTCGAAACTTAAACGGAGCAAAGTTTGGACCAACTTCGTCCAAACTAGATGAAAAACTCTCATTGGGACGAACTTTGGGTTTCGAGCTCTCAAAAACTTAAAGGAAGTAAAGTTTGGACCATGTGTCGTCCAAACCACCTAAAGAACTCTCATTCGGACGAACTTTGAGTTCCAAACTCTCTCGAAACTCAAACGGAGAAAAGTATTGACCAACTTCGTCCAAACTAGATGAAAAACTCTCATTGGGACGAACTTTGGGTTCCGAGCTCTCAAAAAGTTAAAGGAAGTAAAGTTTGGACCATTTGTCGTCCAAACCACCTAAAGAACTCTCATTCGGACGAACTTTGAGTTCCAAACTCTCTCAAAACTCAAACGGAGCAAAGTTTGGACCAACTTCGTTCAAACTAGATGAAAAACTCTCATTGGGACGAACTTTGGGTTCCGAGCTCTCAAAAACATAAAGGAAGTAAAGTTTGGACCATGTGTCGTCCAAACCACCTAAAGAACTCTCATTCGGACGAACTTTGAGTTCCAAACTCTCTCGAAACTCAAACGGAGCAAAGTTTGGACCAACTTCGTCCAAACTAGATTAAAAACTCACATTGCGACGAACTTTGGGTTCCGAGCTCTCAAAAACTTAAACGGGGTAAAGTTTGGACAATGTGTCGTCCAAACCACCTAAAGAACTCTCATTGGGCCGAACTTTGAGTTCCAAACTCTCCGAAACTTAAACGGAGCAAAGTTTGGACCAACTTCGTCCAAACTAGATGAAAAACTCTCATTAGGACGAACTTCGGGTTTCGAGCTCTCAAAAACTTAAAGGTAGTAAAGTTTTGACCATGTGTCGTCCAAACCACCTAAAGAACTCTCATTCGGACAAACTTTGAGTTCCAAACTCTCTCGAAACTCAAACGGAACAATGTTTGGACCAACTTCGTCCAAACTAGATGAAAAACTCTCATTGTGACGAACTTTGGGTTTCGAGCTCTCAAAAACTTAAAGGAAGTAAAGTTTGGACCATGCGTCGTCCAAACCACCAAAATATATCAAACACACTTTCGTTTCTGTTTTTTTTAGAGAAACAAGAAACCGAAATAGTTATCAAACATGTTTATGTTTTTAGTTCTTAAAAAAAAGGGAAAAATTAAACTTTTGGTCCTTGAGATTTGAGTTAGGTTTCATTTTGGTCCCTGAGTTTTCAAACTCGACATTTTAGTTCCTGAGGTTTGAATTTTGTTTCATTTTAATCCCTCCATCCAATTTTCTGTTAACTTCTAACTGCAAACTGACGTGACTTTTGTTTTTATTACAAAATATATATTTTTAAATTTTTAAAAATAAAATAATATATTAAATAGTTTTTCTTAATTAATTCTCTTTTTCTTTTTTAATTCCTTTTTCCTTTTCCCCATCTTCTCCCTCTTCTCCATCTTCATCCTCCCCAAACCCTAAATCTAGTCTACTGTACCGTCGACACCCAGCCGTCGACAACCACTATCGTGAATTATATTATTATCAAAATAGAGAAAGTTTGGATGGAAATTGTATCGATTGTGTTAATTTTTTTTAATAAAAATATATTGGATGACCATGGTTGAAAAAGTAAGATAAATAAAAAAACAATCACTCCATATTTCAATTGAAAATAGATTCAACTATATATATATTAATACAAATTAAATGAACTTTATTTTATAGGTAAATGAAACATATAAATATAGTTAATTTGATAGAATTGTTTATTAGTGAATGACTACACTAATTTATTTTAATTATAAAATTAAAAATTGAGAAATAAAGAGAATTGAGGAAAGAAAATATACAGTAAAAGAAAAATGAAGGCAAAAACGTCAATGGTTGAGGGACAACATGGAAATTTGGGAATCTTTAGAAACTCATGTGTCAGGAGGCATCAGAAACTTCTTAGATCTCTCTCTAACATGTACGAACATCCTAATTCATAAACATCTAACATAACTGCAAAACAGATGGAACAATCCAGATATCCATCCCACCACTTAGGGTACGCTTGGTTTTAGTTTAGACATATAACATTTATCAAAAGGTCAAAGAATCAAATTCTCATCCCACATATTGTAGACCTCGAAAGAAGAAAGGAAAAAAAAAAAAAAAAAACTTTGTACCATCTATGTGAGAGCTTGAACTTTATATATATATATTTTTTTTTTTGAAATAGAACTTTATATAGTGATAGTTATGATGCCACAATGTTAACATCTCACTATGAATTTTTGAAACGCATTGTGACACATGCCCATTATAAATGATGACAAAACATGACAAGACCTTTCAAAATCAAAACCGAATCGAACCGAACCAATTCTATCACATTAGGGA
This sequence comes from Luffa aegyptiaca, assembly GCA_017139565.1. Taxonomy (NCBI): domain Eukaryota; kingdom Viridiplantae; phylum Streptophyta; class Magnoliopsida; order Cucurbitales; family Cucurbitaceae; genus Luffa; species Luffa aegyptiaca. The sequence goes on along the minus strand of CM029405.1, from coordinate 39,989,811 downwards.
CCTTTATTTTCCCATTGTAACATTACCCACTACGCCAACCAAGAGACACAGAAAGAAACCAACCAAGTTTGTTGGTTTGAAAAGAAACTAACCCCAAACAATTATCAGCCTCCCTTCAGAAAAGAGTTAACTAATGGCCATAATCGTTGATTAAAAATAGAAGGGTTTGTTTGAAACCCTCGAGAACCCCCAAAATTAACCTCCCAATTCCTCTCTTAAAACCGCCCTCCAAATCCCTAATCCGAACTCTTCTGTTCCAATTCCCAAAGGAACCAGAACAGAACAGAGACCAGAGAAATCCGCCATTGAAGCTCCTCCGGCACACGCAAATCGGAAACAACACCCGCCGGCCGCCGATCACTAATGCGATCGACTCACCGGCCTCTACATAAACAAAAAAAAGGCCCTAATTAATCCTCCTCCTTCACAGATTCTAAACAACAATGGAACCGATCAGGACGGAATCCAAACAGGCGAAGACGAATTGCAAGCCGACCTCGAAATCGGAGTTGGACTTCGACGATCTGAAGAAGAATGCGCATCTGCTAATGTCGCCGACGGCGTTAGCGAGGTTGACGAAGTCGCCGAGCATTAAGTCGAACTGCCTCTGCTCTCCGACGACTCATATCGGATCGTTCCGGTGCCGGCGCCACCGGAGCACCGCCATCTCCCGCGGCGGCTCCGTCGGCTCAAACCTGTCTGATCTGGGTCAGAAATCGGCGGCGATGGAGGATTCATTGGAAGGTCAGTAGATTTTATGAGTGTTGTTGAAGTTTGTTTGTGGGGAAGCTTCAAATGGTTTGTGGTGTGGTATAAAGCCGGTTTTTATAATAAGTCGCTATGATTTTATTGTACGAGTGTTTGATTACTCACAAACTCTTTTGGCCAACTCTTTTTCCGGATTTCTCTCTATATTGTATCTATCCTCTTTCTATGAACTAATAATAAAAAAAAAAAAGTTATTTTCCATTTAAAGAATAAAACAACATTTGGAATTCTTTTATTTAACTATATTTTATATTTGCTCAAAAGCTAAATTAGAAAATGGTTTTATTACAATTTACAAGTTTAGTAACCACGAGGTCTCCCCCACCCCACATATTGTCAAAAAAAAAAAAAAAAAAAAGGGTAAAATACCTTTTTGGTCCCTCATGTTTCGAGTCAGTTTCTAATAGGTCCCTAAGTTTTAAAATCGGACAATCAAGTCCCTACTGTTTCGGAAATGTTTCTATTGAGTCCTTCTAGAGCTGACGTGACAATGTAAAATAATAAAATATTGATCTTTAATTAAAATAAGAATATAATAATAATAAAATAATAAAACATTATTATTATTATTATTAAAATATAATAATAATAATAAAAATTTTAAAAATTATTATTATTATTAAAAAAAACTTTCTCTCTCTCCTCTCTCACTTCCCCTTTCTTCTTCTCCCCGCCGCCCCCACCTTCTCTTTCTTCCTCTCCCAGCCGTCGGATCTCCTCCTGTCGCCGCCGGAGCTCATCACCGCTGCTGCGTGCAACGTCCGGCGAAAGGTTGATGGCTTTGAGAAAAACCCAAATCTCGAACTTGAACCAGTTCTTCCCCTTCGGGTCTGGTCCCGTCTCTTCTCTCGACCTCTCTCTCAAGGTCGTATCCTCCTTCAATGGCCGCCCCTTTACTCCCACACCCCTTCTCCCTGAACCCAAAAACAAACCCTCTAAATACCCTTTGTCCCCTGGTAACTCTGTGCCCCACAAATCCCGCCCTAATCTTCTACCTTCAAGAGAAGTGAAACCCACGATTCAGAAGAAACAAAATGCAAAGGCGTTGTTGGAATCGAATTCCGATCGTAAGCAAGCTCGCCAGCAGGACGACTGGAAGTTTTTGATCGACGATAGTGGAAGCCCCTGGTCGGTAGTGCGGTAGATGGTGGCGGTTTGTTTACTTGAGCGGGTGCCCTTTACGACGATTGATTCTTCGATGGTGTTGAGGAAATTGGAGAACGATCAGAAGGCGACAGAGACGGAGAAGGCAGCGCTGCAGGAATTAGGGGGAGATTCCGGTGCGATATTGGCGGTGGAGATGGCTTAGAGGTCGATGGCGGAGGATAGCAGTGGGGTTGAGTTGGAGGAGTTTGTTGTGAGTGGGAAGTCTCGAGTGATGGGTTGAGGATAGTGGGGAGGATCTCCGGCGGCGGTGGGAGGATCTCCGGCAGCAACGAGAGCAGATCCGGCGGCGGGGAGAAGAAGAAAGAAAATGTGGGGCGGCGGGGAGAAAGAGAGGGAAAGTGGGAAAGAGGAGAGAGAATTTTTTTTTAATAATAATAATAATAATTTTTTTTTATATTTTAATAATAATAATAATAATAATAATTTTATTAATTTATTATTATTATATTATTATTTTAATTAAAAATCAATATTTTATTATTTTAAATTGCCACGTCAGCCCTAGAGGGACTCAATAGAAACATTTCCACAACAGTAGGGACTTGATTGTCCGATTTTGAAACTTAGGGACCTATTAGAAACTGACTTGAAACATGAGGGACCAAAAAGGTATTTTACCCAAAAAAAACAAGTTTAGTCTCTATACTTCCAAGGTTATACTAATTAGGTCATTGAACTTTAAAAGGCTTCTTAATAGATTCCTAATAAGTCTCTAACACATTCGAGATATTTTAAAATTAATCAAATATAAAATTGAATTTTATGCTTATTGGGATCCTGAAGTAGGCTTATCAATTTAAAAAAAAAATGTTGAATAGGTTAAATACTTATTAGACGCGAAATTGAAAGTTTAAGGGTCTATTTAATACAAAAATATAAATTTAAGGATCTATTGAATACTTTTTAAAGTTCAGGAACCTATATTGGAGACAAAATCGAAAGTTCGAGAACATATTTGATATTTTTTAAAATTTAGGGATCAATGACACAACCCTTAAAGTTCAAGGAATAAACTTGTAATTTAACCTTAAAAAACATTTGTACTTCATTTTAGTAGTACCCCTGAACTTTGAAAAGTTTCAAAAATACCCTTAAAACATTATAGTTTCACAGTTTCATTAATACTCTTACCTTTCAGAAAATGTAAAAAATACCCTTACTAGAGAAAATGTTTCTTCTTCTTCCTCTTCCTTCAAATTCTTTCCCAATTTTCATGAGAAGTTTTGCTTCTCTGTCATGTATTCATAGACTATATATTTTTCTTCTTCATCAACACAACATCCCAAATACTAGCCTAACCAAATTCTTATGTTAAAGTTTTAAGATGACATTTTTTTCGTTATTGAATTCTTTATGTCCTTGACTCGATTTTGTTTATAACCTTTTTAGACTTAATTTCGGATTGTTGTAGGTTTTATGGAATTGTTAGCAATGGTGCTTTTAGAAAACTCAACTTTGACATGAAATAGAAATAGTAAATTTCAATTTTAAACTTGAAAAAATGTTTGATAAATTAATATTAAATTGTTGTGGTTTAGTTATAATAACTTTTTTAGACTTAATTTCGGATTTTCATCAACATTTTCAAATCTATATAGGTTTAAAAAGTGTAAATTAGGTCCTCGAACTTTTAATTTTGTGTCAAATAAGTCTCTGAACTTTAAAAAGGAGCAAGTCCTCCAAACTTTTACTTTGGTGTTCAATAGGTCCCTCAAGTTTCAATTTTGTGGATAATAAAATTTTGACCTATCTAACAATTTTGGAAAATTTGTACGGATGACCCATTTCGGGGGTCGTAATGAAATTTGACTTCCCTTTTTGGAATAATGGAGAATGCCCTTTTGATGATGTCACTGCGCACATTTTATGATCGCGTTGCCCCTCTAGCCCGACCAAATCGATTCTCGCTTTCGATACGCAATCTCGGTTTACATTCTCGCTTCCCGAACATTTTTCTAAATTTTTAATGGCTTAAAATCCATTCACGATTCTCGCTCTCGACGTCGTACTTTCGTTCGTGCTCTCGCTTCTCAGACCTCCTCGGTAACTTAAAGGGCGCTAGCACTTCTGTCTCATCACTTTAATTCTTCGGTTACTTGAACGACGCTATCACTTCTCTCTCATCGAAACTTCTAGGTTACGTCTCTCACTTCTCCCTCTAAATCGACGTTCTCTCTCTCCCTCTCCGACTGTCGACGTTCTGAACACTTCTATGCCCCTTCGATTGTTTGTTGAGAGTGTGAGCAAGAACAACCTCGAAGAAATGTGGTACGGATGTGATATGAGAATGATGGGCGACATTTCGTCAGTGGCATAATTTCCTGTCTGGCTTCATCTTTAGCCAGTCACCAACAGAACAACATCGATGGCTCCTGTAATACTGTGACTGTTTACAGAAGTTGACAGAAACTTCCCATATTCTCTTATGAAACTCTCAAGTCAGAAATTATAACACCCGAGGATAGGAGGGGTACATGAATGAACCGAGATCACATCCGAATGAGAGGGATCCTGAGGACATGAAAACGGTCAAGATAAAGCTTAAAAGAATTGACAGATACTACCTATACCAATAAGGTGCACCTTCCTTTTCGGTGGCTCAATCAGGAACTTTGAAGTTAAGCGTGCTTAGCTTGGAGAAGTTCTATGTTGGGTGATCTCCTGAGAATTTTCCTAGGAAGCATGTGAGTGGGGACCAAGGATGAAAATATCGATATCGGTACAAATATCGGTAACTCAGATTTATGGATATATCGACAAATATTTGAATATCGATGGATATTCCGAGAAAAATCACGGATATTACGAAAACTCATAAAAATATTTTGAAATTTTTTATGAAACTTTGGACTAAGCTTATTTAAGTGATAAACTATTAGTTTAAGCATATATATCAATAATTATAAGCTAAATATGAATAGTAATACAATAATAGATAACATTGAAGACTGAAAAATGAACATGAACTTGAATATTTCATTGATAAAAAATTGTAGTCATACAAGTACATGTTTTAATAATAACATGACGATCTTGGAGGTATTAGACCAGCATTGATATAATTGATTTGATAATGACAGTATTGTTTCCAAGTCATGGTATGCTAAAAATTCCTAACATAATTTGAAGTATGCCCAACATGAGTATCAACATCTACACCAATGACTCCAATAGGAGGATACCTTTCATCAAGCCATGTTCCATCTAGATGGGGATGCTCTGAAGAATGGAGATAATGCAGAGGTTCTGAATCTGAGTCAGCATCATCTTCAGATTAATAAATGAAGTTATTCCTTAAAAAACTTATTAATTAATAAATGCATGCATAATTTAAAATGAAATTAAAATTTTCAAACACCAAAATAATTGGACACACTTTCAATTTTCTAATTAAATAGATTAATTTTTTTGTTCTTTAATCACAAATACAAGAGCTTTTAATATTTATATTTAAATTTATGTAACTGGTTTTAGTGAAAAGTTTTTTAATACTATTAATGATCTATGTAATAACATTACCTACTTAAAATTTAAAGTAGATTTGTAATCCTTATTGTTTTGCTTACAACTTATATTATAACTTTTTTTTTTTATCTTAGAAAAGGCAATTTAACATGTAACTTACTCGATTTTAAAAACTGCTTTGATTTTTTAAAAATTAATTGTTAGTAGAGAATTTCATATTGTTTTATTTTTATATTTTATAAGGTAATTATTAAACTTACTGTCAAAGTTTTTTTTTTTTAAAAAAAAGTGCAATGTGCGTGTGTGCTACTATTATGTCTACATACATGCTATATAATAGGAAATCTTTATTTTTATCACTAAATTTTAAAAACTTATGGTAATTAAAACAAAAGTTATATGGTTTTTTTTTATTATATTACATATACTAAAAAAACCTACTATTTTCTCTTATTTTATTTAAGACTGTAAAATTACACGTGTTACTTGACTTTTTTTTTTTTTTTTTTTTTTTAATTTCTGACTTTTTCATTTTGTTTTTTAAATCGTAATGATTCAAATATTATTATCCAATAAAATTTTATTTATTTTTTTAAATCTTATAATTAGATAATAATTACATATCACTCTTTTTTAACCTAATGATTAAAATATGATTATATTATCATGTTATCATTTTTTTTTTTTTGTATAAATCTTGTAAGGACCCGACTTCCTTAAAGAAACCTATCCACGACCGTTACCATATGCATGCTAGGGAGACCTTTCCAAATAAAACATTTTTAAAACATAAACTCAAACTTAAGTAAAAACATCAAGGTAAAACCTTTAATCGGGATCCCTAATTTTAAAATCACAAAGTATTCTTAATAACTTTCAAAACAAAAGAAACCATGGCCTCTAAAGAGTTCTCAAAACAAGTTTATAATTCAAAAGAATGAAAACATAGTTCATAAAGTGGAAGAAAACGTGAAGTTCATGAGTCCTAGTCTCCCATGGCTGTCTAACAGATTTTCATCAACCGCCATCACACGCCATTGTCTTTACCTGAAAAAAAAAAACATTCATGGAAAGAATGAGTATTTAAAATACTCAATAAGTAACCCTACTACTGGGTTAGGATATGCAAACACATACAACATGGTTCATGCTTTTTTTGTGATCATGGTTCATGCATTTCTAGTGGGACCCTATTTCTCTTTCCTCTAAATTATGAATTTCTTTTAAGGCCTTAACATGGACAATTGTCCTTCCTTTGTTCCTCTCCCAACTAAGAGGTAAGTAGGCATCCTCTAGAGAATGTGCCCCATCTTAGTCAGTTGGCACCTAGTTAGAGGGGTCGAATCTCGCCTAAATTACCTCGAGTTCCTCTTCCAACTAAGAGATACAGTAGGCATCCTCTAGAGATGTGTCCCATCTAATAGTCAGTTGGCACCTAATTAGTGGGTAAAATCTTGCCTACAGTACCTCAAGTTCCTCTAGATGTACATCAATTGTCTCTAAGGGTAATTGCCATGAACATGGTTCTTTTTATTTCATGAAACATACACATGCATGGGGTCTCGTATCAAAACATCACAATTCATGAAAAATGCACATAAAATTCTTAATCATGTATGACACAAAATTTCATAGTCTATCATGGTCTATAAAACAAATAAGTTCATGGTTCTTGTGTCATCAAATCATGCATTACATAACAAAAATTCATGTAAATTCTATCTTATCAACACACAGTTTCCCAACCTAGCCAAAGCGTTCCAGTAGTAAAGCCACTTACCTTGGCTTAATTATTCTTGATCTAGAACTCTAATTAATTCCAGCAAAGTCGACCTCAACCTTAACTATCTACTTGATTTCTACATGAAATAAATCCATAATTCAACCAAAATCATCCTACTAATTTTTCTTACCTATCTTAATGACACAGAAGGCCAAAACGAGATCGAAGCTTATCCAAAACTCCCCATTTAGTGGCTGGACAGTAGTCTAAAATAGCGAAACTTTGCGAGTTTGGGGCCAAAATCAAGTGGGCAATGCTTAAGCGAAAACAAGAATTCATGGGTAAACATCGTGTGCCAAAATAAACACTAACGGAGGCTAAATCAAGAAGAAACTCACCAAAATAGCGTCCTAACCTTGCTGGACGGGTTCTAAAATCGCTCAAAGTCGACGAACACTAACGGAGGCTAAATCAAGAAGAAACTCACCAAAACAGCGTGCTAACCTTGCTGGATGGGTTCTAAAATCGCTCAAATTCGACGATTAAACCTCCAAACGCTATGAGTACCTTGAAATTGCAAGCTAACATCAATGAGGGTACCTTGAAATTGCAAGCTAACATCAATGGGTATCCTTGATTAGACATTAAATTGACCCAAAACACCTTAAATCTCACTTACCCATCCGAAAACTTGTCGGAAACGTCAAAAAAACGCCCCAAACACTGCTGTTCGACACCCACTCTGCAACACCCACCAAAACTCGCGAACTGAGGCTACTGTCCACACATTTTACGGTGCTGCAACTTGCCGGAACACTGCCTTAACACGCCTGCAAACCGTTGTTGACTGAGAGAGAGCGATTAAGAGAGAAACCGAGAGAGATCTGCGAGAAAACCCACTGAAACCTACTATTGTCGCTGCTGGAATATGTTGTTGTACTCATCGGAGTTCTATGATTCGTCGGAGATTGATTGGAGGGAAGGAGGAGATCGTTGGCTAGAGGAAAAGAAGATGAAATTTTGAGATGGAGGTGGGAGATGGAGATATCAGGTAGAAGAGGGAAAGGAGAAAGGAAGAAATGATTTTTTTTTGGGTAAAATACACTTTTAGTCCATGAAGTTTGAATTTGATGTCTATTTAGTCCTTGAAGTTTCAAAAGTGACACTTTAGCCCCTGAAGTTTGAAAAATAGTTCTAAATGGTCCGAGTTAATTTGACCATTAGTTGACAAACGGAAAAATGATGTGGCATGTTGAAAAAACCAATTTAATAATTTTATATTATTATTTATTACATGACATTTTGTTTTTTTTTCCTCTTTCGCTTTCTCTCTCTTCTCCCCTAGGTTTTCCTTCTTCCCTTTCCCCGCTTCTCTATTCCCCTCTTTGAAACTAGAATTGAAAATCGGGATAATCTCTTGCACGTAAAGCACTTTTCCCCATATCTTCAACCATTGTCCTTATGTAAATGTAATGGAAAATTACAGGCAAAAACTGCCGACAGACAAATTATTTTTAAAGCCCATACTAAAATAACCTCCATAATCCAAACAAATCTATCCACTGTCCCACTCCCCATTCCACACCAGTCCCAATCACTCTTCCGACTCTTTAAAAAACACATTTTCCTCAGACGTAACCTCGAAACCCATAAAGCCTTCAGGGGTGTATTAATGTTTAACGTATAGGCCAAACAACTGTTACAGCTTAAAGTCGTCAACAAATTCAGAAACAAACGGAACTAGAGAGAGAAATTCGGGCGCAACAAATATGCAACATGTAAATTATATGGAGTAAAACTGAAAATGTTGACAGAGGGAAGGAAAAAGAAACAGGCAACGTAGAAGGAGAAAGCATGGAAACGAGGGATGAAAAGGGAGCTGATTTTCAATTCTAGTTTTCAAAAGGGAAATAGAGGAGAGGGGAAAGGGAAGAAGGAGAACACAAGGGAGAAGGAAGATAGGGAAAGAGAGAGAAAGGGAAAGAGGGTAAAAAAAAAGAAAATGTCATGTAATCTAAAAATAATAAAATAAAATTATTAAATTGGTCTCCTCAATTAAAATTTGCCACCTCAACATGCCACATCATTTTTCCGTTGGTCAACTAACGGTCAAATTAACTCAAAGATTATTTAGAACTATTTTTCAAACTTCGAGGACTAAAGTGTCACTTTTAAAACTTCAAGGACCAAATAAACATCAAACTCAAATTTCAGGGGTCAAAAGTGTATTTTGCCCCTTTTTTTAGGTTCGTTGGGCTGCACACGACTCCAACTAAAAAACAAAGACTTAGGCTTTAACAAAAACAAAGACTTAGGCTTTAACTTGGCTATTTGTTTCCTTTAATTACAACATTGCCATCCACTCCAACCCTTTGAAATCCAATTAGAACTCCAATTAATCCCCTTACTTTAATCTAATTATAAGAAAATTAGGTTAATTAAACTTAAAGTTTTGGAAAATTGTTTGTAAAAAAAAAAAAAAAAAAGTTTTGGAAAATTCACGATTACCTAAGAATGGAGGCGTTACAAATCTATTATATGAATTTTATATTTTTTCAAAAAATTAAGACATTAACATTTTTTTTTAAAAGAACTGATCTACATTTTTTTAAAAGAAGTTATCTATCTCAAGTTTTATTTATTTATTTATTTATTTAATAAATGGTATTAAGTGCTTTTGATTTCCAAAAGTTAATCTGCATAAACAATGAAACAAAAATATGGAATCCAGTAAGTTTCAAAATTCATAATTAAAGGGGGAGATGAATGACTACAACTTATAACATTATAGAATTTTTAAACAAAAAACTCCCTTTATAATTTTATAATTTTATAACAACAAGTTTCCATTATTAACAAAAAAAATTCTATAATTTTATAATTTTACAAGTTTTTATCAACTTCTAGGGAAAAAAATCTATAATTTTACATACGCGTACTTTCCCCTTATTTCTTTTATTATTATGAATTTTGAAACTTATGTAATACTCAATACTTTTTGTTTCACTAGATTTGTAGTTTGCACGTGGTATTTCAATTTTATTTTATAGTATATTAAATTTATTTTTTAAAAAAATGTTGAGTACATATTATATAACAGAATTATTTAAATTTACAAAAAAAAAAAACTATTTACCAAGTAATTGAATAATATTCTTAAAGTAAATCTGTGTAATTGTTAAAATACATAATTTACTATTTTATTCAAATTATTGAATTATACAATTCAAGCTAAATCAACACAATTTTATTTTTTTGACAAATATTATTAATAAAAAATACACAAATTATAAAAGAACAATAAAAAAAGTAAATAGTAATAAAATAATCAAGATCCTACATATACACTCATTTCTTATAATAGATTTTCTCACTTGACAAATATTGATATACAAATATAATTATTTAACCTCATCAAAGTTGAGTTGTAACGTCAAACACCTAAGATCTGGGATGTGTTAGCACATGCATCCCTTGCAATTTGAATATACTACAACAACACTTTGAGATGTTTTGAAGATTGAAGAGACTTTGAGAGCAAAGGAAACAAAGAGAATAAAAATAAAGAAATAATGAAACTCCAAGTGTTGGTGAACAAAATGGTGAAAAGAAGCCATTTTATAGTACAATTACACTAATTGAGATAGATAATTGGAAGATATATTTTTTTTTTTTGACAACATGTGAGGGTGAGAGGATTTAAAACACAAACCTCTTGGTCATTAGTACAAGCCTTATGCCAATCAAGCTATGCTCGTGTTGGTAATTGGAAGAGTTTGTAACATTAAGAATTTTTAACACTAATATTAATAATCCAATTGATTAAGAGAGTCTTTAAAAAAAGAATTGATTAAGATTTTTTCTAAAAGAAAAAACAATTAATTAAAAGAGAGATTCATGATATTAAATGAAAGAGATAATTAGAGACGTATGTTACTTATTTGATTAAATTTGGAACTGTGGTGAAAGAGTGTATTGATGAAGAGAGGGAAGAAAAAAAAGAAAAAAAAAACAAAATGATTTATACGTAAGTGGGGTGGGTGGGTAGAGTGAAGGAATTAAAGGGAGGGTAGTTTAGACATTATGTTAAAAATCAAGGATAACATTATCCAAAAAAAGTTTCTTCCACATTCGTACTTTTATATATATTATAATTATAATTATAAATTATAGATTATTTACGTGATCAACTTTTGGAAAACAAAATACACAGAACCTTAAAAAAAAAAAAAATCATTGAGATAGGTAACTTTGGTTTTTTTTTTTTTTTAAATTTAAATGTTAATGTGTTAATGTGTGTTTTTTTAAAAAAAAAATATAAATCAAAAAAGTAAAATTCATATAATTATGTTTAAGCGAAAAAAAAACAATAGGGAAAATACACTTTTGGTCCCTAAGGTTTGAGTTAGATTTCATTTTGGTCCATGGGTTTTCAAACTCGACAATTTAGCCCCTGAGGTCTGCATTTCATTACATTGTTGGTCCCTCCATCCAATTTTCTATTAAACCCTAACGGATTGATAACATGACACCATTTGATTTATTAAAAAAAGGGAAAAATACACTTTTGGTCCCTGAGGTTTGAGTTAAGTGACACTTTGGTCCTTGAGTTTTCAAACTCAACAAAAATACCCCTGAGTCTTCACCTCTTTCCACTGTTTTTTCTTTTAAAAAAAAAGTAAGAAGAATGGAGGAGGGAGGAGGGGCCTCCCTCCTCCCTCCTCCATGTTTATTTTTTTTTAAAAAAAAAGAAAGAAAAGAAGAAAAATGGGGTAAGAGAGAAGAAGAAAAGAGAAGAAGAAGAAGAAAAAAAAACAGTCCTCGGCGACCGGCGACCGACGGGCGGCGGCGGGCGGTGGCCGCCGGTCGCCGGAGTTAGGAAGAAGAAGGAAGATGAAGGAGATGGAGGAAGATGGAGAAAAAGAAGAAGAAGAAAGAGAAAGGGAGAAAGAATAAAAAACTAAAAAAATATTAATATCTTATTATTTTAATATTTTTATTTAAAAAGAAATAAAAATAATAATTTTTTTATTAAAATAATAGTGCCACGTCAGCAACCGTTAGGAGTCAACAGAAAAATTGACGGTAGGGACCAAAGTGCTCCTTATCTCAAACCTCAGGGCTATTTTTGTTGAGTTTGAAAACTCAGGGACCAAAGTGTCACTTAACCCAAACCTCAGGAACCAAAAGTGTATTTTTTCCTTAAAAAAATTATTTTTTTAATTTTTAAAAATAAAATAATGACAAAATAATTTAAAAGAATATATTTTTTATTTTAATTTTATTTTCCCTCTTCTTCTTCAAGAAGTCCAGCCGAACCTTTTTCTCCTTCAAGAAGTCCAGTCGCCAGCTGGTTGCCGCCGTCACTGGATTTTTTTTTAATCTTTTTCTTCCTTTTTTCTTCCTCTTCCTTGCTTCTTCTCATTTTCCTAGTTTTCTTTTTTTTTTTCTCCCCATTTCAGATCTGTCTCTCCCCCCATACCAACCACCCTTGCCTCACCGTCGTGCCTTTGCCACCACTCCGTCCTCGCACCGCCACCTCCTTCCACCATCTCCCTCTCTCTCATAATCGAAGGGAAAATCCCCTTCGTTTTAGACCGAATCGAAGAGTGAGGGATGGTGAGAGAGTTCCAAATCTCACCGCGAGTTTCAGTCCACACACGCCACATGGTGAGAGAGAGGGACAACGGTGAGGAAGTGAAAGAGACGCCCAGATGTTCAAACCTGCGAGTTTCAATCCACGCACGTCGTGAGTGAGGGACGGTGAGAGAGTTCTAGATCTCTTCGCGAGTTTTCGTCCACGCACGCTGCACGGTGAGAGAGAGGGATGGTGAGAAAGAGAGGAACGGTGAGGGGGAGAGAGAGGGATGGTGAGAGAGAAGGAGGTGGTGAGGGAGTGAGAAAGAAAGAAGAAGAAAGAAAGAGAGGAAAAAAAATGTCGTTGGCGGTGGTCGGCCGTAGATGAGCAGCGATCGCCGGCCGCCGACCGTTGCTAGCCTGTGTGATTGAAGAAGAAGAAGAAAAAAAAAGAAAAAGAGGGAAGAAGAAGAGAGGGGAAGAAGAAAGAGGAAGGAAATAAAAATTAAAAAATAATTATATTTTTATTTTTAAAATTAAAAAATGTATTTTTAAATAAAAAATAGGTGTCACATCAGCAAACCGTTAGTATTTAACCGTAAAATGGATGGAGAGACCAAAATGAAACTAAAACCAAACCTCAGGGACTAAATTGTTTGAGTTTGAAAACTGAATGATCAAAATGACACCTAATCCAAACCTCAGGGACTAAAAGTGTATTTTTGTCAAAATAATAAAATGATAATATAATCACTAGGTTAAAAAAGTAATATGATGATAGTGTGATTGTTATTTGATCATGAAGATTAAAAAATAAATTTCTTAAAAAAAAAGGATTAAAAAATAAATAAAATGTTATTGGATAATAGTATTTGAAAAGAATGAAAACGAAAAAGGATTTTTTTTTTTTTTTTAAAAAAACAGCAATTAAAAAGTGAAAACAAAACAATAAAAAAAAAGAAATTAGAAATAAAAAAAAAGTATTAAAAACACATCCATTAAAAAATAAACCAAAAAAATAAGGAAAGAGAATTAAAAAAAAAAGAAAAAATCTAATAAAACACCTTGGTTTTCCTAATTTATTTTTAACATCCCTCTTTTTCCTAATTATTTTTTTTTTCCAATTACAAGTACCTATTTACCTCGAATCCAAGGATGAACTTTACTAAGAAAAGGATTCAACAGCCGGTTTTTCTCTGTATTTACTTGAAATAGGAAAATTTTCCCTTTCGATTTCTAATAATTACATGGACGACCTTAATTTACGATCAAGGAAAAAGACACCAATTTGTTTTCTTTTTGCCGACCTATAGTATAAAAATCCATTGGAAGAAATAAAAAAAACAGTAGGACTTGAAAACAAAAGTAATGGAGTTTTCTTATATTTCTCCATTACTTTTGTTCTTCTTTTTGCTTCAAACATCTGCCATTCCTACTAAAAAGGTAAGCATTTTTCGCTCCCTTCCATTTCCAATTGGATTTCTTTTTCTTCTCATTTTTAATTTTTATATTTATATATATGCTTCTTCTTTTTCTCATGTAGTCTTACATTGTTTATTTGGGATCGCATTCTAATGGATTGAATCCTACTGCATATAATCCCCAAGCTGCAACCGAGTCCCAATATGATCTATTAGGAACAGTCACGGGAAGGTAAAACACGTCTTTTTCAAAAGTGTTTCATGAAAAATCGATTATTTTGATTTTCTCGCAAGCTCATAATTAATTAACTTTTTTTTACTCTTTTAATGTATAGCAAATTGACAGCCAAAGAATCAATTATCTACTCGTATAATAGATACATTAATGGTTTTGCTGCTGTACTTGACGAAAAAGAAGCTGCAGCTCTTGCAAGTAAGACTTCTTGCAATCCATTTTTTTTATAAAAATTAAAAGGGCTTGGTGATTATTTCTTTGTTTTTTGATACAAAATCAATGAGAAAATTGTATATACTTTTGGGAATTAAAAAAACTTGATTTTTTTTTATTATTTTATTTTTCTAAAACATATAAATAAAAAAATAATTTTATCCATTTTACATAAAAAAAATTATGAATATTTAAAAATTAAATTTAACATGATGTTTTTAAAATGTTGTTTTTTCAAATAAGAAATATTTATTTAATATAGTTTTTCACTAAAAAGAAACAAAAGCAAAAAACACAATTATAAAAAATATTTTTGTTTTTTTTTCCTTAAGATGAAAATAGAAAATGTTATCAAACTCCTAAACAATAACTATATGTTGTCTCTTTCCTTTTATATATTAATTATCCTCAAACATTTGATGAATGCGTTTACAAAATGCAATAGAGAATCCAAATGTGGTGTCGGTTTTTGAAAACAAGGAAAGAAAATTGCATACAACACGATCATGGAGTTTTCTTGGGGTCGATAGTGATAATGGAATTCCTCCAAACTCCATTTGGAAAGCTGCTAGGTTTGGAGAAGATACAATTATAGGGAACCTCGACACAGGTAATTTGCTCTCTTCTTCTTCCTCTTTAACCCATTTTTGTACTTATAAGAGAATTTGCAGTAGGTGGCAGATAGACACTGATAGAGTCCTATTTGAGTCTATCAGTGTCTATTGCTGATTGATTCCGGTTAATCGAAATCTATTAGGGGCAGTTTGTTTCACGGTAATCCAAGATTCCCATGGAATGAGCATCTGGATTAGCCCGTTTGTTTTGCGGTAATGTAAGATGTCCCGGCATCTCGGGATGCCCACACAAGAGGCATCTAAGAAGATTTTGATACATGGGTTTCTAAGATTCCCATGCTAAGGGAATCAACTATTGACGTTTTGGTCCTTCGTTTTTTATATTTTCTATTCTCCATTTTTTTTTAATTTTAGGATTTTAAAAAAATTAGTATATTCATTCACTAATAAACAATTATATGAAATTAACTATATTTATATGTTTTATTAACATATAAAATAAACTTCATTTAATTTGTATAACATATAGTTGAATCTATTTTCAATTGAAATTTGAAGTGAATTTTTTAATTTAATTTCCCTTTCCAATAACGATCGTCCAATATCTTTTTATTAAAAAAAATACAATCACAAATTGATATTATTTCTCTCCAAACTTTCTCTATTTTGATAATATATAAATATAATCCACTAAAAAATGCTATCAACCATATAATTGTCTCTTTTAAAATAAGTTCAAGTAGTTCAAGTTTAAATTGAAATTAATATTTAATTCTAATTTTTTCATACAAATCTTAAGACAATAGAAATTATTGTTCTTACAAAATAACATATAAAATTAATACAAGTTGAATTGATAACAATATTAAATTATTAAAGTAAAAAATGTTATACAAATTAAATTAATATATAAATGATTTTAGGAAAGGGTATTGTTGGAATAATACATCATTTCAAGACATTCCCGTCCAAAAATCCTACAAAACAAACATGGTTATCTAAATATTTCCGGACATCCTTATAAATTATTCCTTCAAAACAAACACAGTTATCTAAAATGCCGGGCATCTATATTTCCGGGCATATATAATTCAAGGCATCTGAAAATTCCGACTAGATTACTAAAAAACAAACGGCCCCTTAGTGACTATCAGTGTAGATTTTGATTAATCGGAGTCTATCAGCGATAGATACAGATAGAATCTGATGATAGCTTTTTGATCTTGTACAATTAATTTTGCTATATATGCAATTAGTTTGCAACTTTGTTATATTTGCTATTAATTTGGTCCAATTTGCCATCTATGCAATTGTCTAATGGTTGTATATGAGATAAAGTTTTATGCAATTTGTATGAAGGTGTTTGGCCAGAGTCCCAGAGCTTCAATGATGCAGGCTATGGCCCTGTACCTTCAAGGTGGAGGGGAGCTTGTGAAGGTGGCACTAACTTTCGTTGCAACAAGAAGTTAATTGGAGCACGATATTTCTACCAAGGATTTGCAAGCACACATGGTCCTATGAACAATACCTACGACACTGCACGAGACCATGAAGGCCATGGATCACATACTTTGTCTACTGCCGGTGGCAACTTTGTCCCTGGAGCCAATATCTTTGGCTATGCCAATGGGACTGCAAAAGGAGGTTCCCCAAAAGCTCGTGTTGCTGCCTACAAGGTGTGCTGGCCTGCTACCACTGGTGGCTGTTATGATTCCGATATCCTAGCTGGTTTCGAAGCCGCCATTGGCGACGGTGTTGATGTTCTCTCAGTCTCTCTTGGTACAGCAGCTCAAGAGTTCGCTTACGACTCTGTATCAATAGGGGCATTCCATGCAGTTCAACAAGGAATTGTCGTGGTTTGCTCGGCAGGTAATGATGGCCCTACTCCTGGCAGTGTCAGCAATGTATCTCCCTGGATGTTCACTGTTGGAGCTAGTTCCATTGACCGAGACTTCGTCAATTATGTGGCCCTTGGAAATAAGAAGCATTTGAAGGTATTCATTAGTAACCCTTCTAAGCCTTATTAAATTTCATGGGTTCCATCTCAAAACCAATTAGAGTAACCCATCTATTTTATAACTATGCTCTTCTAGTCTGATTAAATTTCTCCGAACATTCACTTTGTTTAACAACTAGGGTACAAGTCTTTCATCTGGAGGATTGCGAGGTGGTAAGTTCTACCCTTTGCTCAATGCTGCGGAAGCAAAAGCTGCCAATGCCTCTGATGAAGATGCGTGAGTATACTTTTGTGAAAAAACCTAACTTCAAAAGCACTTCAATTAAGAATTACTAGGGTCTCAACTTCACTTTTTTTTTGTTTCTACAGGCAACTTTGCAAAGATGGATCCCTTGATCCCACAAAGGCAAAAGGGAAGATTGTAGTTTGCCTTCGAGGAGACAATGGAAGAGTGGACAAGGGTGTCGAGGTTCGTCGTGTCGGTGGTGTCGGTATGATTTTGGTAAATGCTGAGAAAGACGGATCAGACGTTGTAGCCGATCCGCACATACTTCCAGCTTCTCATCTAAGCTACGTTGATGGACTTCCTATCGCTCAATATATTAACTCGACCAAGTAAGGACTCTCACCTATTTTTGGAGTTAGTTGTTGCTTTATATATGATACAATTTTAATGTTTATCCTTGAACTTGTGCAAAATGAGTCAATTTTTGTTCAACCTAAACTTTCAATTTCATTACACTAGATTTTAAACTTGAATAATTGTTGCAATTTTTTTCTTTTATTAGACATCGATTTGAAGAATCACTAAAAATCATTTTTCCAAACAAGTTGAATAGATTAGTAATAGAGATATAAAACAACATTATTAATAGGGTTTCATACAAAAACAATACTTTTAATTAATTCCCCTACACATTTAAATGAGTTTGAAATATTTACTTTGTGTATTCTAAATAAAACCAGAACACCCATGGCTTTCATAACTCATGTAAAGACCGAGATGGGAATTAAACCATCACCTATCATGGCTGGATTCTCATCAAGAGGCCCTAATTCCATCACAGAGGCCATGATCAAGGTTAGTTCTAAATGCACTTTTTATTGTTTCAAAAGTTATCTCAAATTAAACTCCATTACTGAGTGTACTTATTTAAATCTCTCTATTTTGTCTAGCCTGATATAACAGCACCGGGTATGAGTATACTCGCATCGGTCACGGAAGATGTAACTGCAACAAATTCGCCATTCGATACGCGTCGAGTGCCTTTTAATGTTGAATCTGGTACTTCAATGTCTTGCCCACACATCGCAGGTGTTGCTGGCCTCCTCAAGACCCTTTATCCCACATGGAGTCCAGGAGCAATCAAATCTGCCATCATGACTACAGGTTCGTTAAAGTGATTCAAGATTTTGTTTTCTTTTTTTTTTTAAGTTCCAACGACATTTTGGAGACGGAGGGATTTGAACATTTGACCAAGGTCAACGGTACATGTCAATTATGTTTATGCTCACTTTGGCCAAAACTTTATTCTTATCTTCAAACTTTTAAAGAATTTAATTTAATTTAAATTTAAATATTATCTTGAAACTATTAAATAATTTATTTAAATCTTATTTTTGTCCCAAAACGTTTAGATCTGTTTTACTTTGAACATACCATTTTTTAAATATCATTTTTATCTCTAAACTTTTAAAAATAAACTATAAACTATTTTAGTATTTAAACTTTCAAAATATCTATTTTAGTTCTTAAACTTAAAAAAAAAAGGACAACTAACTTTCATCATTTCCTATACTTACTCTTAATAAATTAATAACATGACTATGTTGAAGATGAGTATTAAGTGAATTTTACGTGGCAAAATAATATACCAAAGATCAAATCAGTTACTTTTTAACATTTAGGGATAAAAATAAATATTTTGAAAGTTTAGGATCGAAATAAAATTTAAACAAAAAAAAAAAAATTATTTAAATCCTTATATACTAAAAAAAAAAAATCATTTTAGTCATTGTAGCTATTCTTGTTGTTTATTGTTAATTTTAACTAATTCAAACACATAATTGAAGCAATTAAAATGTAACGCTCCTACTTGTACTTCTCTTTGTCTAATCCATTCACCTTTGATTAACTTTTGCAGCCAAGACAAGAGACAACACCATGCATTCAATATTGGACTCCACCAAAGTTAAGGCAACCCCGTTGGATTATGGTTCAGGACATGTCAATCCAAACAATGCAATGGACCCTGGTCTCGTTTATGACACGACCGTCGATGACTACATGAACTTCTTATGTGCGCGGGGCTACAACTCTCTCGCACTCAAGAAATTCTCTAACAAGCCATTTGTTTGCGCTAAATCATTTGAAATCACAGATCTCAACTACCCATCAATCTCGATCCCAAATTTGCAAATTGGTGCCCCAGTGACAATCAATAGAAGAGTTAAGAATGTCGGAAGTGCAGGCACGTATGTGGCACGAGTGAAGGTGCCACTAGGAGTTGCAGTTACAGTTGAGCCGAGTTCATTGCAATTTAACAGTGTAGGTGAAGAGAAAGCTTTCAAGCTTGTATTTCAAAACACTGGAAAAGTGAAGCGTCAAGGCTATGTGTTTGGTACATTGGTATGGTCAGATGGAAAACATTTTGTTAGAAGTCCTATTGCAGTGAAATTGGGATGATGATCAAATTTATATTGTAATTTAATTTAATTTCATTCCATTATGATATGCAAACTTTGGATATAACCATTGAAATAAATACATATTTTAATTGTTTAAACAAACTCGTCTATTGATTATTTTAGGTTAGATTACTATTTCACTCTTTATTGCTTGTGTGGTTTTAATTTGTAGATGTTATAAAACGTGAAGAACGATAAGAACACTAAGAGAGAGATTGAGAGAGCAAAGGTAGAGAGAAAAGAGAACAAATGATTCTCATGCAATTGTCGTTGTTCAACCCTTCATACACCTCCCTATTTATACTAATACAATAGGGATGGTTACAACCTTAAAAGTGGGAGAGAGAGTCTTATGCCTAAAGTTAAGGAGAGTCAATGGGGAGAGCCCTAAAATAGTGAGGGTTGAAAGCCCTAAAAATGGATATCTATTTATACATTTACAGTGTATTTATAACACTCCCCTTAGATATCTATTATATATGAAATATGTAACGCCCTAGGATTTTAAAACTATCCTAGCAACATTATTAACTCTAAAACCAAACTAACCGAATGCAAAGAAAATTTCGACAGCATAACGACATACATATGACTAAACCAATTTTTTTACAACACATAATAAGCATAAAAACACACTTCTATAAGTCAAACAACCCACATCTACACTCCACAACACCACAGATTCACAACAGAACTCCAACCTCCAGTTACACAACCACAATACGAGTCAGATCTCGCATTCTCATATAGCCACAACACTTCTATAGAATCTCAACTAACTAAATTAAAGCTTACAACTAAATTACTAGAAACAACTTCACTATATTAAACTAAATGAGGAAACAAGTTTCGATAAAACTAACACAATGGAAGCCTAGCCCTCCAATAAGAATAATTTACAAAACTAAGCATTCAACAGAAGCAACTATCCAACTAGCAACAACTACCCTAACCAACAAGGCAATAAAAGAAAGGTTGACGAGCTAGCTACGATCCTTCCTCATACGTCTCCTCCTCTGCATCATCGGGCTCATAACAATCTTTATCACCTGCACCAACTAAAAATGTTGGGGGGAGAAAGGGGAGGGGGTCAGTACAATCACGATATTGGTAAGTAGCTCACACCCGGTGAGCCATCAAACAACAAACAACACATCAATCATGCTCGACACACGCATCCAATATACTTTTAAAACAATAAACAACTAATCATGCTTCTTAAAGCGAGAACTAAACATCAAGACTCATGCTAACTCAACAGGATGATTCATGCATACACACAACATGCTATGCAACTCCACATGGATTCTGCGCCATCTCGCTTTCTTAACACATGATTTACGCGTCATGCCACGCACCAAAACACATGAATTCCGCACCATGCAACGCAACTTAACACGTGATTTACGCGTTACGCTCCGCACCAAAACATGATTTCCGCGTCATGTAACGCACTCACACCCAGCACATGAATTACGCGTCATGCGCAGCGCACACTCACATGTGATTTACGCGTCACGCTCTGCACTCACAACCCACATGTGATTTACGCGTCACGCTCCGCACCAATAACATGATTTCCGCGTCATGTAGCGTAATCTTAACACGTGATTTCTGCGTCACACTCTGCTCACACAACCCAGTTCACCTCTCAATGAGCACACAGACTATGCAACCATGACTCACATGCAACATAGTCCAGAAACAATAAAAACAACTTGCTCAGGGAATAAATAGCTCAACATGCTTTTAAAAAACAAGTCAATGTGTCTCATATTAACCAAAACATACATTTAAAGCAGATAAACAAGCAACATACATCATGCAGTCAAATAGACTCAACAGATAGAAACTACTTACCTATTGATCAAAAACATTCCTAAGCGAAACTAACGAGATCCCAAACACAACCTTAGAAGCTAGCTAGAACTCTCCGGATTAGCCTGAAACTTCAACAATGAGTTTCTAAGGAATAACAACTATACTAAAACACTTTAATCAAGACCCAAAGGGCTTAAAGAGCATTTAAACTTACTTATCTTTTCCAAAAACACCCAAACGCTTGCTGGAATTTACCGAACAACACCTAAACAACCTTAAAGCTTGCTGCCCAATGACCGAATGAGTTCAAGATCACTAATCCGGACCTCCTAGCCTATGGGCATTCAGTCTCAAGGCTGTTCGGGTTATGGGTATTCGTCGAAAACCAATTTCGAGTCTAAACGCTCGCTATTTGGCTTTCAAAGAACCTTAATCCTGCAAATTAGAAGCCGAAAAGGAATGGGTAAACCATATTCGAACTCAAACAAGCATGGGTCATGATCTAGGACAACTTTAAGGACTAAACTACATGGGTACAAGCTGAAACTTGAAGGAAAACGAGTGGGTCGAAGCTAAACTTACCAAAAACGATCGAACGACACTAAAAGGGGCTGGAAATCCGCGAATCAGAGCAAAATGGAACCAAAATGCGATTGAGGGGGGTTATACACTGGTCGAAAACGAGAAACACGAAAAATTAGCTTGCCACTCGTCGAAAACAAACGTAAACAAGGGAGAGGGAAGAGACTTACGCTCAGATACTCGAGGAGGGAAAGAGCACGCTGTCGTGCTTGCGGGTTTGGGTTGCTGGGCGTCGACACTGCAAAAAACGAGGGGGGAAGGAGTCGCCAGCTGCTGGGTTTTCTTGCCAAGAAGAAACTGAGGAAGAGAGGAGCGGAAAGAAGCACGAGTGCACAGGTATGGCTGCCGCGTAGATCGATGACGCGTGAGAGACGGTGAGCAGGAACCGTCGTGGGTGCTGGTCGACTGAAGAAAAATCGAGGGTGGGGGTGGGGGTCTGTTGCACGCAAGAAGAAGAGATGGAAGAGATATGATTTTAGGGCTTTTTTTTTTTCTTTCTATTTCCTTTTCTTTTCTTTAAATAAACCTTAATAAAAAGAAAGCTCAATTTAAAAAGAAATTAGATTTTATCTATGATTTCAATTGAAATCCCCAATTTGAATTTTAAACTCAATCTTAGCTCCTAAAGAATTTGAGATTTAAAACTCATTAAGAGAAGTTTGAGTCTTTTGATATTTAAAATAAATATCAAATATTAAACCTCCAATCTTTAGGAAATTAAAGATTTAATTAAAAATCTTTTTTCCGTAAATTATAGAAATTTAATTTAACGACCCAAGGCTAAGCTTAAATTCTAATTTTTCAAATTAGAATAAAACACTCAACAAATCCCAAAAGGGTTCGATTTCGAAATGTGGAGCGTTACAAAATATATGCCTCGTTAAAACCTTACTAGGAAAAACCCTAGTGAAGGAAAAAGAGTACATTATATTTATATACATTAACAATTGTCTCATTAAAAACGTTGCTAGGAAAACCCAGTGGGAAAAACCATAGCGAAGGGAAAAAGAGTGCAGTACATTTGCTCCCCCTCATGACAACATCATTTGAGATCTCTGAGTCATCGCGTTCCAATGTTGTGCACCAACTTCTCAAAGGTTGCAATAGGTAATGCCTTAGTAAATAAGTCTGCCAAGTTGTCTTTTGAAGAAATTTGTTGAACAGTGATATCGCCATTTTCTTCAAGATCGTGAGTGAAGAAGAGCTTTGGTGAGATATGTTTCGTTCTATCTGCTTTAATGTATCCTCCTTTGATTTGGGCTATACATGTTGTATTGTCTTCATATAATGTTGTTGGACAATCTTTGTTAGAGGACAATCCGCATGTTTCACAAATGTGTTGAGTCATTGATCTTAGTCATTGATAGCGAGCATAGCTAGCTATTTTTCTCTAATTAATTAAGCTAGTCTTTTGCAATTATTTGGCCAAAATTATGCATTTATATGTTTTATTTGTAGGAAGTACACGTTTGGAGCTTAATTGAGAAATTGGAGTCAAATGGATGTTAGGGATGCGAAAAGAGGCCAAATGAACGAAAGAGATTCAAGTTGAAAGATTGAGAAAGAGGCCCATCCGCAGACCAGCATCTCGACGCTGCTCTTTGGGCATCTCGACGCTGGCATTCCATCTTTCAAATAGGCGCGAACAGGTCACAGCGTCTAGCGTCTCGACGCTTGCAATTTTTCCAATTCCAGAATTTGCGGCAGGTGGTAGCGTCGCGACTGTTGGGTTTTATGCCCTAAAACTCGTAGATAGTGAATGTACTTTTGACCGAACATTAATAAAAGAGATGTATTATTCATGTTTGTATTATATCTTGTCTTATTAACCCTAATCCAATAAACTAAACATCCAAGGCTAACAGAATGAGGCTTGAACTAGTATA
This sequence comes from Luffa aegyptiaca, assembly GCA_017139565.1. Lineage (NCBI taxonomy): Eukaryota > Viridiplantae > Streptophyta > Magnoliopsida > Cucurbitales > Cucurbitaceae > Luffa > Luffa aegyptiaca. Next base: position 39,965,733 of record CM029405.1, on the reverse strand, counting down.
TAGGGACATATGAGGATCGATGTCCAAGTTTTAGCCTAAAGGGTCTGTAGTATAGGGATAAGGTTGGGTACCTTATCCTTGTGACACTATGGATATGGCCCGCTTTGTATATTGATACAAACGTAATGATCCAACGAGTTCATGTAGTTGACATGCGAGTGGGGGTATCTTGTACAATGAGTTTGCACAAAGACCGGACCGCGAAATAGTTAACCACTAACTGTAACACCGTTAGTTAGCTTGGTTTCTATTTCACTAGGATGACCTAGGCAACTTGGCCTTAATCCTGAGTGGATTATGGACTCCTGTCCATGAGGGATTGTCCTTTGATTTGTACGGGTGAGAGTGGTCTGCATGCCGACTCAATAAGCCTACCATTTTGGGGACAAGACCGAGTGGGGAGCTAGGAACATAGTCTTACAAGATGGAATTCACTCATTCCCGTCTTTAGGGTAAGTAGAGGTGTGTTCCCTTAAGTAGTGTCTCCAGGTCTTGAACAATGGGCCCTACCCTCTCTATGGAACTAGAGGGACTTCTGTTTGTTGGTTGGACCTCAAACAGGTTGTTCATTAGAGGAGCACTGGCACTTAAGGATGAAGAGGTAGCCCAGGGGTAAAACGGTAATTTGAGCTAGCTGGGGTACGAACACACGTGAAGGGCTAACTTGCTGTTGATGGTCGATATCCGTGGACACAGAAATATATCTGCAGTGAGAAGAGTGCAGCTGTGGTTCTATAGTGAAGTGAACCATAGTTAACGAACATTGATTAATTTGGTTAATGAGTTTAGCCAATTAATCTCACATCGTTGGAGCTTCTGATCTGTAGGTCCATTAGGTCCCACCGATAGCTCTATAAGGGCGTTGATGTAAATTTCTAAGAGAGAATTGAATATTCGAAGAGGTTCAGATATTAAGATAAAATATGAATTTAATTCATATTATAAAACTATAGGTTATAATTAATGCACATTAGATGTACATTAATAATATAGTTTATATGAGAGAGATATAATTAAATATGAGATATTTAATTATAATATTAATTAATTGTTATATTAATTAATAATTAGTTTTAATTAATTTAATTAAATTTGATTTAATTGAATTGTATTAAAACTATGGGTTAAGTGGTAATATTTGTATAAATGTGATTTATATAAGTATTAATTAAATAAATTGTTAATTTGATTAATTAATTATTAATTTTATTATTAATAATTAATTATCTTATCAGTATAACTGATAAGAAAATATCAACCCCACTAACCTAGCTGAAGGTGTCCATATAACACATGCGGAAGCAATTGAAGATCGAAAGCACTTAACTCTATTAATTTTACTCCTAAAGCATACTGGTTCTAGAGAAAACAGAATAAAGAGTTAGAGAGCACCAACCTTTTGTAGCTCACTTGTATGGAACTCCTTGTGGTGTTTTCTTCTCCAATCCTCCTTGGACAACCTCTAGAGTCTTCCCTACTATTCTCCGGGCCAAGAACGACTTGTGGGAGTCTTATAGAGATAGGGAATGGGAAGGGAATGCTTGAAGGTACAAGCTCTTGAGAGATCTATGGAGGTGAGTGAGTTTGAGAGTAAAAACCAGCAGCATAACAGTAAGTAATTCACTCTCTTGGCTTTGAATCTGATTCATGATCCTTATATAGACATCTTCCATGCGAGGAGAAGCCTCATGACACAAGACACATGGTAGAATTGCAACCATAAGTGGATTCTTGGTGTTCAACTCACAACACATGCAACTAGTGCATGAATGTGTTGTTTTTCACTTTGTATCAACATGCATAAGTGGGAATCCAACTAAATCCACTAAATGGAATTCATAATCTGAATTTTCAGCTTGCAATTTACTCTAATTTCAATTCTAAATTGAAATTGATTTTTTGGTAATTAATTTGGGAAATTTCCAAATCATTTGATATGATTAATCCAATTAATCATTGTTACCTTGTGCAATCCATTATATATGATTCCTAATACATATATATTGTATTTAAAACACTTTTAAATACCTTATCTCTCAATTTCTAATTTAATCCATAATTAAATCATTGTGTCAAACACATTTTACGAAAATACCCTATTTACCGTTTTTGAACGATTCAAAGATTCCTATCAATATGTTCTAGGCTTTAATTTGATATGAGCTAGTAGGCGGACCTAATGGACCTATAGATCATGGGCTCCAACGGTTCGAGGCTAACCGACTAATCTCATTATCTAAGCTAGCCAAGATTCGTTAACTACCGGGACACTCCACTATAGCTCGATAGTTGCACTTCCCTCACTATAGATATATTTCCATCCACTTGATTTAACCATGATCAGTAAGTCGATCCTTCACAGGTTGTTCGTAGCTATAGCTAGGTCAAATGATCGTTTTACCCCTATAGTACTTCTTGTTCCTTAAGTTCCACTAATCCTCTAATGAATAATCGGTTTATGGTCCAACCATCAAACCTAAGTTCCTTTCGATCCAACGAGAGGGTGGGACCCCTTGTTCAAGTCCTGGAGTTAGTACGTAAGGGAACAACCTCTCTACTATCCCTGAAATGGGTAGGAGCGAATTCCGTCTTGTGAGACTATGTCCCCAGCTATCTATTCGATCTTCCAAAATGGTAGGCTTGTTGAGTCGGCGATGTTGGCCACTCTCACCCATGCAGATCAAAGGATAATCTCGTATAAATAGGAGTTCATAGTTAGCTCAAGATTAAGAACGAGTTACCTAGGTCATCTTTGAGAAATAGTCAGTTTCTTCAATAAACGGCGTTATAAAGAGAAAGTGACTAATTTCGTGGTTCAGTCTTATGCAAACTCATTGCATAGGACGCCCCCACTCGCATGTCTCCACATGAACGATTTAGGATCTCATCGTTTGTGCTTAATACAAAGTGGGCCGCGTCCATAGTGTCCCCAGGATAAGGCACCCAACCGTATCCTTATACTATAGACTATTTTGACTATAAACTTGAACTTGATCCTACGATATGTCCCTACATATAGTTCGAGTATTCATTTTATAGCCAAGGATCTTAGTTTATTGGATTTAGGTTAATCATTCGCAATTTACATATTCAATAACATCTTTTACTGAATAACCTCAATAACGTCTTTATTGGAAATAGAATATGTTTAATGATTTACAAACTACGAGTTTATAGGACATTAAACCCAACAAACTCCCACTTGGACTAGAAACTCTAGTGGGATACAGGAAGTTAGGTGTGAGAGATACATAAAGACAATAAACTAGGGCATCAACCATACCCTTACAATTCTCCCACTTGCCCTAGTCTAACAAAGCTCGTAATCCTAGATTAACTAGGTGACCCTAAAAAACTTTAGCCGTGAGGGGTTTTGTAAACGGATCAGCCATGTTGTGCTCCGAAGCAATCTGCGTGACGATCACATCTCCTCGTTGCACGATCTCCCTGATGAGATAATATTTTCGCTCAATATGCTTTCCTCGCTTGTGACTTCGAGGTTCCTTAGAGTTTGCAACTGCTCCACTGTTATCACAATAGAGGGTGATAGGCAGTTGCATATTTGGAACAATTTCCAACTCTGTTAGGAATTTTCTTAGCCATACTGCCTCTTTTGCTGCTTCGCAGGCGGCTACGTACTCTGCTTCCATGGTAGAGTCAGCAATGCAACCTTGCTTAATACTCCTCCATACTACTGCTCCTCCATTTAGAGTAAGCACAGATCCCGATGTTGATTTTCTCGAATCTATATCGATCTGAAAATCTGAGTCAGTGTATCCTGTAAGGATCAGATCCTTAGCTCCATACACGAGCGTATATTCCCTAGTTCTCCTTAGACACTTAAGGATGTTTTTAACGGCAGTCCAATGTGCATGTCCAGGATTAGACTGATATCTGCTGACAATTCCTACGGCATAGCATATGTCGGGTCTGGTACACAGCATGGCATACATCAAACTACCAACTGCTGATGCATAGGGAATACGTCTCATTTCCTCAACTTCTTGAGGTGTCTTAGGACTTTGTTTCTTTGACAGGTGAACCCCGTGCCTAAAAGGTAATAACCCTTTCTTGGAGTTCTGCATCGAATATCGTACCAACATTTTGTCGATATATGATGCTTGAGACAGTGCTAGCGTTTTGTTCTTTCTATTTCTTATGATTTGAATGCCCAGAACAAATTGAGCCCCACCCAAATCTTTCATTTGGAATTGAGTTGCTAGCCATTGTTTTACGTCAGTCAGGAATCCTACATTATTCCCAATAAGTAGGATATCATCTACGTATAGAACTAGAAAAGCTACAGTGGATTTGATGATTTTCTTGTAAACACAAGGTTCGTCAACATTCTGTTCAAAACCATACGTTTTGATCGCAGTGTCAAAACGTATATTCCAGGATCTTGATGCTTGTTTGAATCCATAAATGGATCTTTTAAGTTTGCAAACCTTTTGCTCATCGCCCTGAACTATGAATCCCTCTGGTTGAGCCATATAAATAGTCTCTTCAAGATTGCCATTCAAAAAGGCTGTCTTGACAACCATTTGCCATATTTCATAATCATAATATGTGGCAATGGATAAGAGTATTCTAATCGACTTAAGCATGGCAATAGGGGAAAAAGTTTCTTCAAAATCCACTCCTTCCTACTGGGTAAAACCCTTTGCCACAAGTCGAGCCTTAAAAGTTTGAACCTTACCGGCTTGGTCTCGTTTTCTTTTGTAGATCCATTTGCAACCAATAGGTTTTACCCCATCCGACTGCTCTATAAGTTCCCAGACCGAATTGAAGTACATTGACTCCATTTCGAGATCCATGGCTTTGATCCACTGGTCCTTATCAACATCATTCATTGCCTGATTAAAGGACAATGGATCCTGTATACCATCATCAGATATAATGGTTTGAGTTTCTGTTAAACCCATGTAACGGTCGGGTTGTATTATAACCCTCCCACTACGTCGAGGCTCTCTCACTATTTGAGATGGATGTGTTTGATCAACAACTTTTGATGGACCAGCTTGATCTACAACTTTTGTAGATTCTTTTGTAGTTTTTCTTGAAATCTCATCTAATACTAGTTTACTGCGAGGTCGATGATCTTTTATGTGATCTTCCTCAAGGAATGTAGCGTTTGTCGATACAATCACTTTATTATCCTGAGGATCGTAAAACAGACCACCTTTCGTTTCTTTAGGATATCCCACAAACAAGCACAGTTTAACGTCGTTCCAATTTCTTTGGGTTTTGCACCAACACATGTGCCAAGCATCCCCAAATTATGAAGTGACGTAAACTACCTTTACGCCCTCTCCATAGCTCATAGGGTGTTTCAGAAACACTTTTAGAGGGAACCATGTTCAAAATGTATACGTCAGTCTCAACTGCATATCCTCAGAACGAATCAGGCAACTGAGCATAGCTCATCATTGATCGAACCATGTCTAACAAAGTTCGGTTTCTCCTCTCTGATACACCATTTTGTTGTGGTGTAGCAGGGGCTGAGAGTTAGGACGTAATTCCATGTTCTATCAAATAGTCTTGGAATTGTAGGTCCATATATTCTCCACCTCGATCTGATCGTAGTGTTTTAATCGTTTTACCTAAGTGGTTCTCATCCTCGGTCTTGTACTCTTTGAACTTTTCAAGGGTTTCAGACTTGTGATGCATTAGGTAAAGGTAGCCATACCTTGAATAATCATCAATGAAACTGACGAAATATTCATACCCTCCTCGTGCTTTGACATTCATAGGACCACATAGATCCGAATGCACGAGTTCTAAGGGTTCTTTGGCCCTATAACCTTTTTCCGAAAAAGGTCGTTTGGTCATTTTTCCCTCGAGGCAGGACTTACATGGTGGTAACGAGTTATCTTCTAACTGATTTAGTAGTCGACTCTTTACCAATCTTTCAATCCTATTGCGATTTATGTGGCCTAATCTCAAGTGCCAAAGATAGGTATTAGGAGAAACTTTTAGCCTTTTGTTTTGAGTTTCCGCTACTTTAAACATTTCCGTATTAAAAATAGCTTTAACTTGAATTGGCCTTAACACGTATAAGTTGCTTTCAAGTTTTGCAGAACACATATGCATACCTCTTTTGTTAACAAACACTTCATTAATATCAAAAGATACTTGGTATTCATGTTCAATTAAACAAGAGATAGAAATTAAGTTCCTTTTTATATCAGGAACGTACAAGACATTTTCAAGTAATAAAAATCTATCTCCAAAAGACAATGATAGCGAGCATAGCTAGCTAGTTTTCCCTAATTAATTTAGCTAGTCTTTTATAATTTATTGGCCAAAATGATGCGTTTTTGTGTTGTTTTTGTAGGAAATAAATATTTCAGCTAATTGCGTGTTCGGGACATGAAAAAGGGCTAAAAGATCGAAAAAGGATCAAGTTGGAAGAAGTCAAATTCAGCCCAGCTGATTAAAAAAAAAAAAAAAAAAAAAAAAAAATTCATAGCGTCGCGACGCTCTCGGCGAATTTTCCAAATCCGCAGTATCGCGACAGCGTCGCGACGCTGTCGGCAGATTTTCTATAAATTCATCATTTTGAGCTACGGATTGGGGGAGTCCAATTGGTTAGATTTTAGCCCTAATTTCGATTAGAGACCTTTGGTGGGAGCTAAAGCAAGGCCAAGGAGCGGGAATCAAGCGAGAAGACGTGGAGATCGTGACGGGGACGTGTCGGTTTCGACGGATTCGAGTTTTCCTTTCTCTTTCCCTTACCTCTTGTAGTTTTTATGGCTTTTCTTTCAATTAGTGTTTATGGTTTAAAGACTATGAATTGCTAGTTGTTTGTCTTAGGGATTGATGTAATTGTTTTAGTTTTTGGATTGATTTTAGGTATGAATGTATTTTTATTTTATGCATGCAATTTTCTTTAATGCTTTCAATTACTTGATCACTAATTGAATGATTTAAGTGTTGAATCTAATTCGGGAGGGAGGATTTGGCCTAAGACTTACTTTGTTTAATTGCATGACTAGAGTAGAAATTCTAAGTTTGTGACGGGATTTGGAATATCTTTAGAAGCGTAACAAGGACCGAACCGAATAATGCCTTGCATGTTAATGAACTTAGATAGGGATATCAAGTTAGTTTATATGCATGAGAATCAATTATACTCGGGAGAGGTAATCGTGATAAAAGTTTCCTTGGCTTGTAGAATAATTGCACGGTCAATTCATTCCTATTAATCAATCCTCAATCTTAATCAATGAAATCAATTCCCTAAGAGTCTTTCCATTTGAGTCTCCACTTTTATTTTTATGCTTTTAGTCTTTACTTTTATCTTTATCATTGAGTTTTGCTCCCTAAATAAAATTGGACAAAAGTATTCACGATACTTAATTTGCTAGAAAACCAATCCAGAGGACGACACTCGTTTTACACGAAAACACTATATTATTACTTGACCCGTACACTTGCGGTTAGCAAATTGCGCATCAGACAACTTGAGAGTTCCTGAAGCTCTGGCTGAGACGACCTCTCCAGTTCCAACTCTGGGAGTTACTTCGCCATCTGCCAGCATATGCCAGGAACTAATTTCCTGTAAAGAAGAGCATACATGGTTAGTCGCTCCTGAATCTAATATCCAGGCAGAGCTATCTTGCTCAACTAAACATGTTTCGATAACGAGCAAATCAAATTTACCTTGTTTTTCTTTTTCAGCCTTCTTTTCCGCAAGGTACTTGGGACAATTGCGTTTCCAATGTCCATCTACATTACAATGGAAACACTTTCCTTTATCTGCAGCTTTAGTTTTTTCCTTGCTTCCCATTGGAGCTTTTCCTTTTCCCTTTTCCTTCTTTTTCTTCATCTGGATGCTCTTATTCCTTGAAGTGGAAGGTCCAGACTTGGTTCCTGAGGATGATCCTTTTTGGAACCTCTTCGTGGTAGCAACGTTTGCTTCCCCTTCTTGTCCCCTCTTGGTGAGACTTTGGTAGGTCTGGAGCTCGTTTAGCAAAGTAGTCATGTTAAAGTCTATTTTGTTCATGACAGCGTTTGTCCTGAACTGAATGAAGCTCTTTGGAAGAGACTCCATTATGAAACTAACTTGATTACCCTCGTCAATGGTAGCACCGTTTACTTCAGCGATATTGAACTGAACCATCATGTTCAAAACATGTTCCCTAACAGAAGCACCTCCCTTCATTCGGGAATTGTAAACATTCTTGAAAGCTTCGTGTCTAGTTTGTGAGGACGGTTGTCCAAACATACCTTGCAACGAAGTCATGATCTCCCTAGCGGTGACCATCCTCTCGTGCTTTTTTGACAAGACATCTGAAATGCTTGCTAAAATATAGACTCTTGCTTTTTCATTTGCGCAAGTCCATTTCTCATATGTTTCCCGAACAATTCGGATGTTTGACGAGCCAGGGTTAGGTGGACACTCTTCGGTTAGGACAAATCTAAGATCCTCGATTACTAGTATGGTATTCAGATTAGACTTCCAAGTTCCATAATTATCTCCGTTAAGCTTATCCGAAGCGAGTAATTGTACTAGTGAGCTATTCATGCTGAAAAATTTAAACAAAACTATTAGAAATTGCTTATTAACCATTTTTTTGACAAAAATCCAATCAGGTTTTAGCAAAAGTAATAATGTATCCAGGATTATTATTTTGCAACGACACTTTAGTGAGTTAGAGCAACTACTACCGAGGGGCAGTCAATTACTCATTCACTAAACCAAGACGTTCTTGACTAAATACTAACTCCAAAATAACTCTTATTCCTATAGTGGTTTAGTTATCGTTACATTTGGTCAAGAATATACTAACACTTAGTAACCTTTGTAAGTGTGACCCGCCGTTTTAAGATTACAGAGAACGGCCCCAACAATGCTATCGAATGGAAAAGCTAATGTTGGAAATGGTCCTAAGTAATCCTATCCATCTCTGGAGTTTGCGTTGTTCCGATCTCCATGTTACAACCCTCCGAATGGTTAGTAGCTCCAGGGCATACAAGCAGGCGCAACATGGAAATCTCACAATGCAACCTAACGGAGGAGACCGCAGGATGTGTTGACACACTTCCTTCACTCACTTACTATAAATACTTTCTCCATTCACCTTGTTATTGATTTATGCAAACACCTTCCGAATGGAGCAGTTGAGGTATAATCAACACGAGGCCAAGCATAAATCTCACGTTGTGAACTAAAGGGAGAACGTGAGAAGGAAATGGATTTGATATATCTCTCCCCTCCCACTAAGTATTTTAAACGGTTTTGGGTATACTTATACTTAGGCGAATTCCGGCTAATTGAATAACCCTAAGTCTAAGTTCATTTAAACTTACGATGTCTAGGTGATAACGATTAAAACCTCACATCACACACGTTCATGCTCATAAAACTGGGTTAACTTTAACTCAAGAACCGACTCGATGCCCAGGTAGGAGGTGTTCGGTAAACTGTCAACTTAAATACCTCCAGCCTTAGACAGCATCTTGTCGGGTGAGTTCTCTTGTAACCTATGTTTTACAAGCTTATTGACCTATTTGAATCTAATTGAAATCGATCAAGAATTTGGATTCAATTTTACCCTAAGTGAGCATGCACCTTTTCTTTGTTATAGATTTTAAATTTCTAAGGTCCCGTTTGATAACCATTTGGTTTTTGGTTTTTGGTTTTTGAAAATTATGCTTGTTTTTCTCCATTTTTCTTATCATGGTTTGTATCTTTGTCAATGACACATTTAACTTCCTAGCCAAATTCCAAAAACAAAAACAAGTTTTTGGAAACTACTTTTTTTAGTTTTCAAAATTTGGCTTGGTTTTTAAAAACATAAGAGGAAGATAGATAACAAAATCAAGAAACTTATGTGTGGGGTAGTGTTTTTAAGCTTAATTTTCAAAAACCAAAAACAAAAAACCAAATCGTTATCAAACGGGGCCTAAGTGATTTATAACAATTATAAATCTAATCTATAACATGCTTTCCAATATGATTATAACACTTATAAACAAAACTAAGGAAATTTCATGCTTCATGCTAGGTTAATTTTATCTTTTAATATATAACTTTTATATATCAATTAATCAATTTTAAATTAACCATTCAAGCATGAATCTCCCTAAATTAATACAACACTTATATCAATTAAACATGAAATTTCCCTCATGCATTTGAATTATTAATAACACTTATTAAAAATAAAAATTGCATGATCATGCTTTCCTATGGTGGGATTTTAAAACTATATGGCATGCTCATAATGCACATACAACCATTTAATTAAATCATACATTCATAATGCATAAAAAAAATTAAATCAAGCTAAAATGGATTGGTTTGGCAATTTAAAACAAACAATAAACTAATTATTACAATAATAATTAATAAATAAATGCTTGTAGCGATCCCGAGCTTCACGAACCGTCCCGAACCAACCCTCCATGGAGTGAACCGGCCTTGAAATGTGTGTAAAGTCACTGAACCGAGCTGCAGCAGACCGAACCGGACTCCAACTGAAGCAGCTGAACCGAACCGGACTGGAATTTTGCACATTCTAGAAAAATGTTCTACAGCGTCGGGACGCTACTTAAAGAGCGTCCCGACGCTCTCACAACCAGCAGCTTCTGCTGCTGTTTTCTGCTTGCGTCTTCTCCAGTTTTTCTTTGATTTTACAGCCTATATGGACTTTAATGACTTTATAAAAATTGTAGACTCTTGTACACACATTAACACTCATACATTTCCGAGCAATTACATTTTCATGAAGAATTGAAAGCTCAAAAAATTTCCAATCCAGAACATATCCATTTTAGCACACAGAAAATTCATTTTCAAAATGGTACCCACCACAGCAAAATTAATGCAAGTTGCTCTAATCATGCTCTGATACCAATTGAAGGTGTTCATATAACACATGCAGAAGCAATTGAAGATCGAAAGCACTTAACTCTATTAATTTTACTCCTAAAGCATGCTGGTTCTAGACAAAACAGAATAGAGAGTTAGAGAGCACCAACCTTTTGTAGCTCACTTGTATGGAACTCCTTGTGGTGTTTTCTTCTCCAATCCTCCTTGGACAACCTCTAGAGTCTTCCCTACTATTCTCCAGGCCAAGAACGACTTGTGGGAGTCTTATAGAGATAGGGAATGGGAAGGGAATGCTTGAAGGTACTAGCTCTTGAGAGATCTATGGAGGTGAGTGAGTTTGAGAGTAAAAACCAACAGCATAACAATAAGTAATTGACACACCCCGCCCCAACTCTCTCGTAACTGTCTAGTGACGTGGTGTGCTGGCAAAGAATCCTAACTAACTATAGGACTCAAGGCCTCTACACGCTCTTAACCACGCTTAGGCTCTCAAGGAAACAAAAATTTGGGCAGAGTTTCCCCTAAAACTTGGCTAAAACACCTGAAAAGAAACCACGCATATACATATATTCATTAACTATATCACAACCAGAAACCAGAGTAGAGACCCAGGCATCTCAACCATAATATTCAGCCCAACACTTCGAGATACGATAAATATACAACTGACTACTCTTAGCAACACATGAGCTTTTACATAACTTCCAACCCAAAACATCATATACATACAAAAGTACTAAAAACGCGGTCTCGAGTGGCAAGATCGGCTTCTGTAGGCTTGTCGAAACTCAGTCGCTACCTGGTAGAAAATTTTAAAAGGAAAAGAATGAACTAACGCCCAGTGAGTGGTATTCATTTTCTTTTACGAAAATAGTTCTTGAAAATATTTAACTCAACTAACAGAAAATCGTGTAAAACGTATAGCTCGGGAACTCATAAATGTTAGCTTGCAAAAGGAAAATGAAGTAGTAACTCCCTTGAAGCATAACCAAAGAATCAACAAGAAAACTCACTAACCTTGTACCCTTATCTCTAGTCATACCGGCGCAGAGTCTTCTCAATACGCTCAGCAGAGCAAACTCTGTCATACTAGGCGTGGAATACATTCCACACTTAGTAGAGCAATTCTCTAGTCTTACGTGCACGCAGAACAAATCTCTCTCTATGTACTATGGAAACATATTCACACAGCACATGGGTAATCACCTAGGGTACGTAGAGCTAGCGACGTAAAAACTATTTTTCTAATATGAATTTCTTTATTCAAAACTTATCTAAAATCATTTTCTCTTGTAAGATAACGTTTCAAAAACACAAGCAACATTTACAAATATCGAAGACATTCTAAAATTCTCAAATAAGCGCACGTTGTTTCAAATGCTTCTAAAATGCATATTCCAACTAAGAAATCATAAAGCAAATGGAATTTAAATCATTTCTCTAAACATGTTTAACTCTAATTTTTCTCAAACTCATAAATATAGTACTTTTACTAGCGGAAAAATAATCATTAAAACAACCACTCACTGTCCTATCGATGAGAGAAATTCGGGTCGTAGGCCGTCCCGATCTCCGTTTGACCTGAAACATTTATTAAACCAACATATAAGTTCCCATTTAACTAAAATAACTAGTTTAGTTTAAGCACATATTTAAAATATTCCATGAACTCCCATTTTTCCTCAATTCACATTCTAGGTACTCTTTTGTCCCATCCTACAATTAAATACTATTATTCTTTCAACTTCCCCAAACATTTCTCCTCCTTTCTCTCTCTTCATTATTACATGGTACAACTTTCCTATCTCCCTTTTCTTCATCCAACACCAACTTCCTCTTTCCTCTTCCTTTTTTTTCCAACTCAATTCACGATTTCCCTCCTTTCCTTTCATTATTATACTTTTTTTTTCCCAAACTTTTGCCTTTTGTTTAAACCCAACCTTTTCCCTATTTACTGTTCATCATCTTCAACCTCTCTCCCTAATTCTTCTTTACTTCCTTATTCAACCAAAAATCCATAAACCTCTCCATGATTACACCCCTTTCTTTTTCTTCTCTTTTCACACAAAACCACACCTCCACTTCCTTTTCCCTTCTTCTTTGGAAATTCCATCACCAAAACACTCTTACCCATAGCCAAAATTACAAGAAAAACTAACAAAACTTAAGGAATTCCAAGAGTTACTTACCAAACCCGTTGAGGAAACTTCGTGGTTAAGCTCAAATCTCCCAAAAAAAATCGGCCCAAGAACCCCTCTTCTCTCCTTCCCTCGATTTTTCTTCTTCCCTCTCCCTCTACCGTTCTTCTCTCCCCGATGGCTTGCTTTCTTTTCTCTTCTTCTTTCTTTTTTTTTTAACCTTCTCTCTCTTCGTGGGTGTTCCAGCCCTTTCATTTTCTTTTTTTTTTTTATTTCTTCTTTTTTTTTAATCCCCATTTGCCGCCTCACATTTTCCCATGTTTTTTTTTTGAAATCTTAAATGAAAGGAAACATCAAATGGGCTGGGCTTTACAGAATATTACCTCCTTTTAGGAATTTCGTCCTCGAAATTCAGCAACTCCTATCAAGAGAAAAGCTGAGGATATTGAGCTCGCATTTGATCTTCACTCTCCCAGGTTGCTTCTTCCACTGCATAGTTTCCCCACAGAACCTTAACAAGTGGATTGGTCTTGTTTCGTAGCACCTGTTCCTTCCTATCCAGAATCTTCTTTGGCTCCTCCACGTAAGTTAGATTCTCTTTCAGTTGCACGGGTTGCGACTCTAGTATATGCGATGGGTCTGGTACATACTTGCGAAACATGGAAACATGAAACACATCATGAATCCTGGAAAGTTCCATCGGCAACGCTAAACGGTAAGCAACTGGTCCAACACGTTCTAGGATCTCGTATGGACCTATATATCGCGGACTTAACTTTCCTTTCCTTCCGAATCTCAACACACCCTTCCAAGGTGACAACCGAAGAAAAACTTTTTCACCCACTGAAAAGCTTAGATCCTTCCGACGTTTATCAGCGTAACTCTTCTGTCGATCCTGAGCTATTTTCAATCTTTCTTTAATCAGTTTCACCTTTTCTGAAGTGATCTGAACAAGCTCAGGTCCCATCAACTTCCTTTCTCCAACTTCATCCCAACAAACTGGAGTTCTGCACTTCCGACCATACAATGCTTCAAACGGCGCCATTCCAATGCTGGAATGGTAACTATTGTTGTACGCGAACTCCATCAAGGATAAATGTGAGTCCCAACTCCCTTTGAAGTGCAAGACACAGGCTCGCAACATGTCTTCTAAAGTCTGAATAGTTCTCTCTGACTGACCATCTGTTTGAGGATGAAAAGCTGTACTAAAATGTAATTTAGTACCTAAAGCTTGCTGCAAACTCGGCCAGAATTTAGAAGTAAATCTAGTGTCCCTGTTCGAGATTATAGACACTGGAGCCCCATACAAGCTCACTATCTCATCCACATATAATTTAGCCAACTTGTCAAGCGTATAGGTGATCTTGATTGGTAAGAACCGTGCAGTCTTGGTTAACCTGTCAACTATCACTCAAATCCCATCATGACCAGCTTCTGTACGAGGAAGTCCAAATAAGAAATCCATGGTGATATGTTCCCATTTCCATTCTGGAATCGGAAGTGGGTTTAGAAGTCCACTAGCTTTCTGACGTTCTGGTTTTACTTGCTGGCAGATCAAACATTTGGAAACAAACTCTGCAATCTCTTTTTTCATACCAGACCACCAATAATGCTCCCTCAAGGTTCTGTACATTTTCGTGCTCCCTGGATGCATAGCATAAGCTGAACTATGCGCTTCTTCCAGGATCTCATTCTTTAAATCTGGTTGGTTCGGCACACATAAACGATTACAGTTCACCAAAGCTCCATCTTCTCTCAGTGCATAATCTGCTCACTGACTATTCATCACTTCCATCTTTATCTTACTTAAAACTGGATCACCATGCTGAGCCTCTATAATTTTATTAATCAAAGTAGGTCTCACTTGAAAGTGAGCAAGTAAACCTCCTGAACCATCTACTGCTACCTCAGCGTTCAAGCTTTTTAGCTCGCCCAACAGGGAGAAGCTAATCGCATGTTGCGAAACCTGTAAGCAGATAGGTTTCCGACTCAACGCGTCAGCTACCACATTTTCTTTCCCTGGATGATAATCAATTGTACAATCATAATCTTTAATTAACTCGAGCCACCTCCTCTGACGTAGGTTTAACTCCTTCTGATCAAAGATATATTTGAGACTCTTATGGTCTGTATAAATATGACATTTCTCACCAAACAGGTAATGTCGCCAAACCTTCAATGCCAAAACCACAGCGGCTAACTCCAAATCATGAGTTGGATAATTATGCTCATGCTTCTTTAACTGTCTCGATGCATAAGCTATCACCTTGCCCTTCTGCATCAAAACACACCCAAGACCCTGATGAGAAGCATCGCTGTACACATCATATTCCTCACCAGGAATGGGAAGTGATAGAATTGGAGCCGAAATCAACCTTTTCTTCAATTCCTGGAAGCTCTGCTCGCACTTCTCTGTCCACACAAACTTTGCATTCTTCTTGGTCAGATTAGTCAATGGAAGTGCTATCTTAGAAAATCCTTCCACAAACCGACGATAATAACCAGCTAGACCAAGGAAACTACGAACTTCTGTCACGGTAGTAGGTTGCTCCCACCTAGCCACTGCCTCAGTCTTCTGTGGATCAACGCATATACCCTCTGCAGAAATCACATGACCCAGAAACATCACCTTGTCAAGCCAGAATTCACACTTACTGAACTTAGCGAACAATTTCTTCTCACGCAATGTTTGCAGCACAATCCTGAGATGTTTAACATGCTCTTCTCGACTACTCGAGTAAATTAGTATGTCATCGATAAACACTATTACAAACTGGTCTAAGAATGGATGAAATATCCTATTCATAAGATCCATAAACGCTGCTGGAGCAATGGTCAACCCAAATGGCAGGACCAAAAACTCGTAATGCCCATAACGTGTTCTGAATGCGGTCTTTGGCACGTCTGCTTCTTTTATCTTAAGCTGGTGATATCCTGATCGTAAATCGATCTTGGAGAACACTGCAGCACCTCTCAACTGATCAAACAGGTCGTCAATTCGAGGTAAGGGATATTTGTTTCGTATCGTTACCTTATTCAATCGTCTATAATCAATGCACAATCTCAAAGTGCCATCCTTCTTTTTAACGAACAAAACCGGTGCACCCCATGGCGACACACTAGGCCTGATATAGCCTTTTTCAACTAACTCTTGCAACTGCGCCTTCAACTCCTTTAACTCTGTAGGTGCCATTCTATAAGGAGCTTGTGAGATTGGTGCAGTGCCTGGTATCAGGTCGATACTAAACTCTATCTCTCTATCAGGTGGTAACCCCGATAGATCTTCTGGAAACACATCTGGAAACTCTTGCACGACAGGTATATCTTCAAGTTTTAGCTTTCCAATTCGTGTATCAATCACATGAGCCAAGTAAGCTGTACAACCCTTCCTTAGCAATTTATTGGCCTTCAGTGACGAGATCATACACGATGGCCAAATCTTTCTTTCACCCTTAAAGGTAACTTCTGCCTCACCAGGTCGTTTAAACACAACCTCCTTGTGATAGCAATCAACTGATGCATAGTACATGGCTAAGAAATCCATCCCCAAGATAATATCAAACTCTTGGATTCCCAATGGTATTAAGTCAACAGACAACTGCTTCCCCCCTATTTCAATCATACAATTTCTATAAACATTACATGCTACTACTGGTTCTCCCACAGGTGTGGCTATCACTAATTCACCAGGCAATAATTCTAGAGTTTTATCTATCCCAACAGTGAACATATACGAAACAAATGAATGAGTAGCACCCGGATCAAACAATACATGAGCATTTTTGTTAAAGATAGTTAACGTACCCATCACAACATCAGATGACTATCGTGCCTCCTGCTGTGTCATCGAAAAAGCCTTTCCCTGACCACGGGGCCTGCCAACTTGCCCCTTCTGCTTTGACCCGCTAGAACTGTCTTCCTTGTTTTGACTATCACCACCTGCTGCAGTAGGTTTCGCCTGTGTGCCAGAGGGTCCCTGATTACTAGGAAAAGACGAGGCACCTTGGGACATGCTACCTCCTTGTTGCAACTGAGGACACTCTCTTTTCATATGACCTGACTGGCCACAGTTATAACATACTCGGGTCCCCCATAGACACTGTCCCTGATGATGCTTGCCACAATTTTGACAAGCTACGCCTCTGCTTTGACTGGATGCTGGTTCCCCTGATTGCGATGCCTGCTGACCGCCAGAGGACTGCGAAGACCGGCCTGAACCACTACTAGCAGACTGGCTGAAACTAGAATCTGCTCTCGCTAAACCACGTTGCCTCGGTTTAAAACTTCCATGCCCCCTGACTCCTGGTACAAAACTCTTGTTGCCACCTCTATATGATCTGTCCCCTGAAGCTCGTGCACTCCCAGAAGCTTCACTTTGAGTTCTCGCGTCTATCAGACTTTTTTCTACCCTCATGGCAAGTTCCACCAATGTTCCAAACTCCTTCCTTTCTGTGCTGGCAGTAACATGAGTTCGAATTTCACCTCGAAGACCGTCTTCAAACCGCTTGCATCTATCAATCTCATCACTGATTATATTTGTAGCGTACTTGGATAACTCAAGATACTTATGCTCATACTCAGCCACTGTCATCGATCCCTGCTCAAGTCTTAGAAATTCATTGGGCTTTGCATCCTGAAAAGATCGTGGGTAGTACTTTTCGAAAAAGACCCTCTTAAACTCTTGCCAAGCCATTTCTTCAGCGTCTGCTCGTCTACTCAAAATTGACCTCCACCAATCTCGAGCTGCACCTTGTAGAAGATACGTAGCTAATGATACCTTCTTGTCTTCTGGGCACCCCATAACCTTCAATCCGGTTTCAATATTATCCATCCACTGTTCTGCATCAGCGGGACTGGCTTTACCTAGAAAAGGTTTTGCCCCCAAGGCTATGAGTCGTTCGATCTTAATATTCTTTGCTGGATCTTTCTTGAGCATCTTTATCGCCTCCGCTACACCGTGGGTGATGCTAACCATCAGTTCTTGCTTTTCCTCTGCACTTCTTTTCCCTCGAGACTCCTCTCGATCGTGACTTGACCCTCCTACATCACCTTCATCCATTGTATCTATTCTGCAGGTAGTTCTCTGAGTTTCGATGTCTTGTAGCCTACAAATCTTGCCACCCTGAGACAACAACAAACTGCATGACATACTAACACAGCAAGAACAACACGACTCTTTAGGTTAAACTTGCAGAATCTAACATGCTCTGATACCAAATTGACACACCCCGCCCCAGCTCTCTCGTAACTGTCTAGTGACATGGTGTGCTGGCAAAGAATCCTAACTAACTATAGGACTCAAGGCCTCTACACGCTCTTAACCACGCTTAGGCTCTCAAGGAAACAAAAATTTGGGCAGAGTTTCCCCTAAAACTTGGCTAAAGCACACCTGGAAAGAAACCACGCATATACATATATTCATTAACTATATCACAACCAGAAACCAGAGTAGAGACCCAGGCATCTCAACCATAATATTCAGCCCAACACTTCGAGATACGATAAATATACAACTGACTACTCTTAGCAACACATGAGCTTTTACATAACTTCCAACCCAAAACATCATATACATACAAAAGTACTAAAAACGCGGTCTCGAGTGGCAAGATCGGCTTCTGTAGGCTTGTCGAAACTCAGTCGCTACCTGGTAGAAAATTTTAAAAGGAAAAGAATGAGCTAACGCCCAGTGAGTGGTATTCATTTTCTTTTACGAAAATAGTTCTTGAAAATATTTAACTCAACTAACAGAAAATCGTGTAAAACGTATAGCTCGGGAACTCATAAATGTTAGCTTGCAAAAGGAAAATGCAGTAGTAACTCCCTTGTAGCATAACCAAAGAATCAACAAGAAAACTCACTAACCCTGTACCCTTATCTCTAGTCATACCGGCGCAGAGTCTTCTCAATACGCTCAGCAGAGCGAACTCTGTCATACTAGGCGTGGAATACATTCCACACTTAGTAGAGCAATTCTCTAGTCTTACGTGCACGCAGAACAAATCTCTCTCTATGTACTATGGAAACATATTCACACAGCACATGGGTAATCACCTAGGGTACGTAGAGCTAGCGACGTAAAAACTATTTTTCTAATATGAATTTCTTTATTCAAAACTTATCTAAAATCATTTTCTCTTGTAAGATAACGTTTCAAAAACACAAGCAACGTTTACAAATATCGAAGACATTCTAAAATTCTCAAATAAGCGCACGTTGTTTCGAATGCTTCTAAAATGCATATTCCAACTAAGAAATCATAAAGCAAATGGAATTTAAATCATTTCTCTAAACATGTTTAACTCTAATTTTTCTCAAACTCATAAATATAGTACTTTTACTAGCGGAAAAATAATCATTAAAACAACCACTCACTGTCCTATCGATGAGAGAAATTCGGGTCGTAGGCCGTCCCGATCTCCGTTTGACCTGAAACATTTATTAAACCAACATATAAGTTCCCATTTAACTAAAATAACTAGTTTAGTTTAAGCACATATTTAAAATATTCCATGAACTCCCATTTTTCCTCAATTCACATTCTAGGTACTCTTTTGTCCCATCCTACAATTAAATACTATTATTCTTTCAACTTCCCCAAACATTTCTCCTCCTTTCTCTCTCTTCATTATTACATGGTACAACTTTCCTATCTCCCTTTTCTTCATCCAACACCAACTTCCTCTTTCCTCTTCCTTTTTTTTTCCAACTCAATTCACGATTTCCCTCCTTTCCTTTCATTATTATACTTTTTTTTTCCCAAACTTTTGCCTTTTGTTTAAACCCAACCTTTTCCCTCTTTACTGTTCATCATCTTCAACCTCTCTCCCTAATTCTTCTTTACTTCCTTATTCAACCAAAACTCCATAAACCTCTCCATGATTACACCCCTTTCTTTTTCTTCTCTTTCCACACAAAACCACACCTCCACTTCCTTTTCCCTTCTTCTTTCGAAATTCCATCACCAAAACACTCTTACCCATAGCCAAAATTACAAGAAAAACTAACAAAACTTAAGGAATTCCAAGAGTTACTTACCAAACCCGTTGAGGAAACTTCGTGGTTAAGCTCAAATCTCCCAAAAAAAATCGGCCCAAGAACCCCTCTTCTCTCCTTCCCTCGATTTTTCTTCTTCCCTCTCCCTCTATCGTTCTTCTCTCCCCGATGGCTTGCTTTCTTTTCTCTTCTTCTTTCTTTTTTTTTTAACCTTCTCTCTCTTCGTGGGTGTTCCAGCCCTTTCATTTTCTCTTTTTTTTTCTTTTTTTTTTATTTCTTCTTTTTTTTAATCCCCATTTGCCGCCTCACATTTTCCCATGTTTTTTTTTTTTTGAAATCTTCAATGAAAGGAAACATCAAATGGGCTGGGCTTTACAGTAATTCACTCTCTTGGCTTTGAATCTGATTCATGCTCCTTATATAGACATCTTCCATGTGAGGAGAAGCCTCATGACACAAGACACATGGTAGAATTGCAACCATAAGTGGATTCTAGGTGTTCAACTCACAACACATGCAACTAGTGTATGAATGTGTTGTTTTCCACTTTGTATCAACATGCATAAGTGGGAATCCAACTAAATCCACTAAATGGAATTCATAATCTGAATTCTCAGCTTGCAATTTACTCTAATTTCAATTCTAAATTGAAATTGATTTCTTGGTAATTAATTTGAGAAATTTCCAAATCATTTGATAAGATTAATCCAATTAATCATTGTTACCTTGTGCAATCCATTATATATGATTCCTAATACATATATATTGTATTTAAAACACTTTTAAATACCTTATCTCTCAATTTCTAATTTAATTCATAATTAAATCATTGTGTCAAACACATTTTACGAAAATACCCTATTTCCGGTTTTTGAACGATTCAAAGATTCCTATCAATATGTTCTAGGCTTTAATCCGATATGAGCTAGTAGGGAGACCTAATGGACCTATAGATCATGGGCTCCAACGGTTCGAGGCTAACCGACTAATCTCATTATCTAAGCTAGCCAAGATTCGTTAACTACCGGGACACTCCACTATAGCTCGATAGTTGCACTCCCCTCACTATAGATATATTTCCGTCCACTTGATTTAACCATGATCAGTAAGTCGATCCTTCACAGGTTGTTCGTAGCTATAGCTAGGTCAAATGACCGTTTTACCCCTATAGTACTTCTTGTTCCTTAAGTTCCACTAATCCTCTAATGAACAATCAGTTTATGGTCCAACCATCAAACCTAAGTTCCTCTCGATCCAACGAGAGGGTGGGCCCCTTGTTCAAGTCCCGGAGTTAGTACTTAAGGGAACAACCTCTCTACTATCCCTGAAATGGGTAGGAACGAATTCCGTCTTGCGATACTATGTCCCTAGCTATCTATTCAATCTTATCCCCAAAATGGTAGGCTTGTTGAGTCGGCGATGTTGGCCACTCTCACCCATGCAGATCAAAGGATAATCTCGTATAAACAGGTGTTCATAGTTAGCTTAGGATAAAGAACGAGTTACCTAGGTCATCTTTGAGAAATAGTCAGTTTCTTCAGTAAACGGCGTTATAAAGAGAAATTGACTAATTTCGTGGTCCAGTCTTATGCAAACTCATTGCATAGGACGCCCCCACTCGCATGTCTTCACATGAACGATTTAGGATCTCATCGTTCGTACTTAATACAAAGTGGGTCGCGTTCATAGTGTCCCCAGGATAAGGCACAGAACCGTATCCTTATACTATAGACTATTTTGACTATAAACTTGAACTTGATCCTACGATATGTCCCTACATATAGTTCGAGTATTCATTTTATAGCCAAGGATCTTAGTTTATTGGATTTAGGTTAATCATTCGCAATTTATATATTCAATAACATCTTTTCCTGAATAACCTCAATAACGTCTTTATTGGAAATAGAATATGTTTAATGATTTACAAACTACGAGTTTTTAGGACATTAAACCCAACACTAGCATGATGCGTGATCCAGAGGGTTTTTAGGGAGAGAGTTTCTCCATCCGTTAGATAACCCCCTCGTCATTCATTTAGAACAATTAGTCTCATTCACGCATTCTCTCTCTCTCACTCTCTAGAACTCTCTGTGATTATTCTCTCAAGAATACAGAGAAGAAAAGTCTTCCTAACCCTTAGAAATCACGCTCTCACAAGCCCCTAACACACATCCTTCAAGAGAATACCAGTGCAACCTTGGTGGTGGTGTTCGTGACGAATTTCCAACAAGATCAAGATATTTTTGCTGCTGGTTTTTGCGTGCATTCAAGGGATTTTTTGCGATACGTTCAAGAACTTCTTCTAAAGTAAGTGGTTCTTTATCTAGGATCATTAGGATCCATTCTAGATTAGATCTAGGGTATTTAATTGTTAATTATGCATGCTTTATTCGTAAAATTCAGTAGTTTAATTATGATTTTACTGCTGTGTTTTTTTTTCCAACGTATTGGTATTTTATTCCGAATTAAAAACTGAGTTAAGGTTCTAATCTTTTCCGCTGCGAAAGGGCTTTTATCCCTTCAGCTACGACAAATTTTCAGCCTATTTATATTTTGCGATAGGGCTGATTGGGGGACTTCTTTTGGACCATTTGGAGCCGTAAAACAGAGAGAAAAAAGGGGTTGTTGAAGCTGAACAAGTGGAGAAAAAGCGGGAATCAAACCATTGTTTGTGGGGATCGTCACGGGGACGTGCGGTCTCGGCCTACCTAGCGTTTAATTCTCTTTACCCTTTGCTTTTGTAGTTTTTATGGCTTATTTAGACTTAGTCGATATTGTAACTTGGATTATGTGTAGCGAAGTTTAATTCTTAGGGATTGATGTAGCCGTTGGGCACTTTATGGATTGATTTAATGGTTTTATTGCTATTGATTTCATTTATGTATAATTGTGATCTTAATGCTTTCAATTTACCGGCCATAAATTGATTGATGTTTGTGCTTGAATCTAACTCGGGAGAGAGGATTTAGCTTAGAAATCATTATGCATAACTAGGATTTAGCTAGAAATCGGGAGATAATAGTTAATTCTAGAAATCGTTAAAAAGGTTAACCTTAATGCCTTGCATGTTTAATGAATTTAGATAGGGATATCGGGTTCATTGCATGTGGGAGAATCATGTATGCTCGGGAGAGATATGTGTGATTTTAGTTTCCCACGATTTATGAAACATAGTATGTCATTAAACCATGAATTAATCCATAATCCCAATTGGTGAAATCAAATCCCTAGAACCGTTGTCTCCATTAGATTGTCATACTTTTTCATTGTTTTGTGTTTGATTTACATTCTTTCTCACTTTGATTGGTTCCCTAAATAAAATTGGACAAGAGTATTTCCGGTAGTTAAAATGGATTAGAAATCCAATCCAGGGACGACATTCGAATATCACATTCACTATATTATTACTTGACCCGTGCGCTCGCGGTAGGAAAATTCCACATCAGTCATACACATTCTCGACTAGCCTCATCAATCGCCAGGATCTCAGCATGGTTTGAGGAAGTAGCTGTTATTGTCTGCTTCATAGACCGCCTGTAGGAATGAAATCCCCAGTGCAGCAGAAGATTTATCAGAGGACCTTTGACTGTGTTTTAATCTAGATTAAAATACAAATACGACTGGCAAAATTACAATAATTATCATGCATAATCTGCTATAAATATGGTTATAACATGCTGAAATTTACTGAATTAAAATCTATTTAATTCATGCAAGTTTAGACAAAAAGGTTTTCACCAACATACCGTCGTTGGCGACTTGACTGTTTCACCTAAACTCTTGATGTTCTCTTAGAAGAAAGACCGAGTGGGGAGTTGGGAACATAATCACACAAGAAGGAATTCACTTCTTCCTAACTTTAGGGTAAGTAGAGGTGTGTTTCCATAAGTGGTGTCTCCGGGTCTTGAACAAAGGGTTCTGCCCTCTCTATGGCACGAGAGGGACTTTTGTTTGTAGGTTGAACCTCAGACAGGTTGTTCATTAAAGGAGCATTGGGGACTTAAGGACATAGAAGTAACCCAGGGGTAAAACGATAATTTGACCTAGCTAGGGTTACGAACACACGTGAAGGACTGACTTGCTGATTTTGGTCAATATCCGTGGACACAGAAATATATCTAGAGTGAGAAGAGTGCAACTGTGGTTCTATAGTGGAGTGAACCACAATTAACGAATATTAATTAACTTGGTTAATGAGTTTAGCCAATTAATCTCATATCGTTGGAGCTTCTAATCTGTAGGTCCATTTGGTCCCACCGGTAGCTCGCATAAGGAGTTGAGGTAAATTCTCTAAGGGGAAATTGAACATTCGAAAAGGTTCGAATACTAAATTAGAATATGAATTGGATTCATATTAAACTATAGGTTAAAATTTAATGCGCATTAGATGTACATTAAAACTATGGCTTAAACGAGAGAAATAATTGAATATGTGATATTCAATTTAATAATTAATTAGTTAAAATAACTGATAATACATGTTTTCCCCACTAACGGTGTATCACACGTCTGAAGGAGTGAGAATAGGAGATAGTTGAGGAGCTTCACGTTTTGATCTCTCCCTCTCTTAGATTCTTACACCCTCTCTTTCATTTCTCTCTAGCATTCTGAGTTTTACAGAATCCCAAAATT
This sequence comes from Luffa aegyptiaca, assembly GCA_017139565.1. Lineage (NCBI taxonomy): Eukaryota > Viridiplantae > Streptophyta > Magnoliopsida > Cucurbitales > Cucurbitaceae > Luffa > Luffa aegyptiaca. The sequence continues at coordinate 39,941,127 of CM029405.1, read as the reverse complement.
TTCCCCAGAGAAAGATTTAGCTCCCACAAGCCTTCAGAGAATATTGTTGGCTCTTTCGTGGTAGTGTCCTTGGAAGTTTTTCCAGCAAAGAAGAGAAGTTTGGGCTGCTGTAATTTCAGATCGAAAGGCGAGGATTTGGTGAAATCGGTCAAGACTTCGAACGACAGTAAGTTCCCTTAACCCTTTGATCTCTAGGATCAATTCTAGATTAGATCTAGGATATTTTCTTTAAAGATTAGCATGCTTGTAACCTTAGTACAGTAGATTTAATGTTAATTATCTTGCTGTATTTTTGTCGTTGTATCGGTATTCAAAATCAATAATTTAATTGGGTTTTGGATCTCTGATTGTTTCTGCTGCGTAAGGGCTTTAATCCCTACATCATAAGCATCGATCTAGAAATTAATTGCAGACGTTTTATAAATGATCCAGCTAGACCATTTTGTGTATGAACATGAGCTACAGAATGTTCAACACTGATCCCAATTGACATACAATAATTATTAAATGATTGGGATGTAAACTCACCAGCATTATCAAGACAAATTTTTCTTAATTACATAATCAGGAAATTGTGTTCTTAACTTAATTATTTGAGCAAGTAATCTTGCAAATGCAAGGTTTCGACTTGATAATAAACACACACATGACCATCTACTAGATGCATCAATTAGAACCATAAAATATCTAAATGTTCCACTTGGTGGATTTATAGGTCTGCATATATCACCCTGAATTCGTTCTAAATATGTGGGAGATTCAATCCAAATTTTAGCTGGTGAGGGTCTAATAATTAATTTTTCTTGAGAGCAAGCAACACATGACAATTCATTAAATTGGAGAATCTTTTGGTTCTTCAATGGATGTCCATGTGAGTTTTCAATAATCTTTCTCATCATTATTGACCCAAGATGACCCAATCGATCATGCCAAACAGAAAATATATTTGGATCATTGAACTCCATGTTCATTGTTGCATATATTTCAATAACACGAATATGTGTAATTAATCTAGAAGAAAAAGCTGGCAACATTTCTAATATACGTTTTTCATGTGAGACAGTAGATGTAATATAAAGATACTCTATATTATTCTTCTTATCAGTCATTGTTGATGACAGTAAGCGAACGGGTTGACAAGTAATATAAAACGGTAAGAATACCGAGTATCGAATCCACAGGGAGAAGTGCACTTAGGCAAGGTAATAAACTAAACACTAAAAATACTAAGATTGCTTATTATTTAGAGAACTAAACATAATGAAAGATGCAACAAAATTTAAACAAGGCAATTAAACAAAACCGATCAAGCAATTTAGCAAAGAGGGATATTGAGTCAAATAAGAGGCGGGGTCTTGAAATCAAAAATACAGTTTAATAGTTATTCTAATTACTTAATTTTGTGTCCGACTAATTATAGATCTAGAATCTCCGTTAATCACATAGGTTCTATTGTCGGTTTTCCCTAATTATAATAAACTCATTTTAACAACCTAAATGTCATTAGCGCTATTAAATGGGCTAATTAATGAGTCCTGATTGATTCATTATCGATCTCTAAGCCTAATCAACTAATCTCGCTGTCACTACGAGCAATTAAGCCTAGTTGAGTGGGTTATGATCTGACTTAGTTTCTCTCTGTCGAGTTTCGACTAAGTATCAAATCACTATAAATTTGGCCAGAATCTATAGAGCATTACGAACTCCCACACAAATAATTAGTAAAGTCGACACAAAGATAGGCAATCAGAATAACATTAAACTATATTCCTTCATTCAAGCCCCGTAAGCCGGGATTTTAGCTATGCATGTATGCTATAAGTACCAAAATTTCCCGTCTATACATGGTATAAGCAATAAATGAACAAATAAAGAGGATAGAAGATGAACCGTCGAAGAACCCCTTGCTTGTGCCTTGGATCCCCCGCAAAAAAAGCTCCTGATTGCTCCAAAAAATGCCCAAAAACAAGAATTTTGCACTCCTCTTACTCGCTCTCAACCCAACCCTCAAAATGGCTCAAAGAGCCTTTAGAAAAGAGGAGGAATGTGTTGATTGATGCCAAAAACGAGTGCCAATCCACGCCTTATATAGAGCTCCAGGGCTGACAGCGTCGCGACGCTGACGTCACAACGTTGACGTATTCATCTTGTTCCCCAAGTCTTCCTAGCGTCAGCGTCTCGACGCTGTCCTTAGGCTAGGAATTTCCAGATTGCGGATTTTGCTGATTTTTGGGCTTGTTCTTCAATTCTTGGTCCAATTCTTCTTCTTTTAAGGTCTTGGACTCCTCCAATTGACCCACCATTGAATGTTCATGATTAATTCTTCATTATTTGGGCTTCTTTTCCTCTCCAATTTCTCCAAAAATCCAATAAAACCTCATAGGGACCAAAATAATTAATTAATTGAATTTGCACAATAAAAACACATTAAAGCCCAACAAAAACTATAAAAATTGAGGATAAAATAGTAGCATTTATGCATGCTATCGGTCTCTATATGATAACCATTAACACGTATATCTTTAAAACTAAGTAGGTTTCTTTTTGATTTACTAAAGTACAAAACATTATCAATTGTAAATTTTGTTCCTCTAGGCAAAATAAAATAATATTTGCTTTTCTAAAACCTTTAATCAAGTTTGTAGGACCTGATATTGTATTGACTTTTGCTTCTAGCATTGTCAATTCTGAAAAATATTTTCTACTTTTCAGGATAGTGTGTGTTGTTGCGCTATCTGCCAAGCATAAATCTTCATTGTTCATCGTGGAGTCAACCAAAATATGTGAAATATTCATGTTTCTTCAGTAAAATAAAATAACACATAGTGAGCCCCAAAAAAAGAATTTGAATATAAAATCGAACTTAATAAATAAACATAAAATAAACATTAAAAAAAGATATTCACATAATCTGATATAACATTTTTTTCTAATTTAATGATGTTCATTTTCTTTTCAAGAGATTTAATGAGATTTGCGACATCTATTTTATATTTTCAAGATTAATCATCTCTTTAGGAGATTACAAAGTTTATTTTCACATATGGTTCTCCTTTTCGTACAACAGGTACAAAACTAATGCATTTTTTATATCATATTTAAAATATAAAACTTTTCTTTTAGTAACCATATATGTGTGGTTGTCTTTAAATTCGAATAGTCCACGACCACCACTAAACGGGTAATTGCTTCTTTATTATTGATAATGACCTCAACATTGACCACAATTATTCGATATTACAATATTCACTCTAGGGAATGATATTCAAACGATTGGTTGAGATTCATGATTTTTCATCAAATGCTCATTTGATTGCTTTAATCTTAAGAAGACATGGTGTTTGCTCTTCACAATATTTAAAACTTTCTTTCTCAATACTAATACTACAGGAGCATATTCTATAATTGAAAAGAAAGATAAACAACATTATTCTTAACATATTTTCACTTGTTGAAAATCATTTATTGATTAAAATTATGCAACTACAAGTGCATTTAATTAAAATGAGCATTTCTTGATTTAAACTTGTGCAACTACAGGTGCATTTAATCATGGGTAATTCTTAATCTGAAATGATGCAACCACAGGTGCCTTTAATCACAAGTACTTCTTGATTTGAAATGATGCAAATTCAAGTGCATTAAATCAAAATGAGCACTTTTTATGCAACTTCGTGTGTATAACATTAAAATTAATTTTAGGAAAAACAATTAACTACTGTACATGTCTTGCAAACTTTGCTATAAGAGAATTTGAACTAATGCATATATCTATTATAAATTTCAAAACTTCATCCACATATACAAAAATATTCAAACATATATATGGTACCAAAATAAACAATTTTTGGTAAACAACATGTTGCAATATTTGTATAAGATATATAAACAATATATTTAAAGTGTTCTGTACATAAAGAATCTATGACAGTGTATCTCAAATATGTACTTTGTATATTAATATTAAATACACATGATATAAAGTATAGAAATGATTGTGTGAAAATTGTACCAAACAAAGAATACATAAATTAACGAGATCAATATACATTAGCAAAATGAGCAATTTTAGAAGATGTATATGATTAAAAAATGAGATATAAACAGGGTATATATGTGCATCATGTTTATCGAATATGTATTAAACATTCTAGATCATTATAGAAATAATAAGGATATAAGCATACTATCAACATTTCAATTACTTGAATAATGTAATTAAAATAAATATCATTGTTAAATATAGAATTATAATTAATAAAAATGATTCAAATGTTAATATAATCATACATAAATATAATACTTACTAATCACATATAGTATGCATAATAACAAATAATATGATAATCTTGCATAAAACATACGTTGTCAACGTTCAATACACAGTTTATATACGAGGTGTATATAAAACATATACACTGTATATGTGAAACGTACTGAAGATATTTGCAAAGTAAAATGAACCCTACCTTAAACTGAACAAAAATGGCAGAGATTCGTGCTGATAACGTGTTATAAAACGTGAAGAACAATAAGAACACTAAGAGAGAAATTGAGAGAGCAAAGGTAGAGAGAAAAGAGAGCAAATGATTCTCATTCAATTGTTGTTGTTCAACCCTTCATGCACCTCCCTATTTATACTAATACAATAGGGATGGTTACAACTTTAAAAGTCTTAAAATAGGAGGGAGGGAGAGTTTTATGCCTAAGGTTAAGGAGAGTCATGGGGAAGGCCCTAAAATAGTGGGGTTGAATGCCCTAAAAATGGATATCTATTTATACATTTACAGTGTATTTATAATAGTAGATACCATATTTTGTCAAGCTCATTTTCATTACATTTTTGTAATAATTTTTCACTATTCTTCCTCCAAAGTTCACTTCCACAGTTCTCTTTTTCTAGTTTCTCCCTTCTCATCATTCTCATTCTCTTACAATCAGGGTAAGGCAACAAGTTCTTGTTTTTTTTTTTTTTTTTTTCTGTTCTTTTCTTCCTCTCTTTTCATTTCTTCGTCTCCACGTTCTCCCTTTTACTCCCACTAATTTTATCTTTCTTTTTCCATCTCTCACACACACAAAGGATTGATCTTCCATTCCTTTCTCTCCAAATTTCCTTTTCCCTGATCTCTTTTGAAGAGAGAACGAACTCGCAAAGAAGAAGTTGTTAAAATTAATTTTAGTAATTAATTCATATGTGGATAACAAAATTAAATAATAATTATATTTGAACTATTTAATGAGTATATTATGTGGTCTTGATGATGAGCCTATAACTTTCCATAAAGAGTAGAAACCAGCATGCTAATCTGAGGGGATTATGTGAAACCCTAGAATCAACGAAACCCTAAAATCAACTAATAAATACAAGGTTATGGTCCCCAACATACTTTGCCTCTAGAAATACTTAAAATTTCGCCCTAACTTTTTAAATATGGGAGAACCTCTTTTCTAATGTCTCGCTTCTTGGCATTAGAGTTTCCTCGGTTTTTTACTGTTTTGTTAAGGCTTCTTCTTAGATTTCTTGTTTGGTTAATGTAATTCGTCTCTTACGGTGGTTCTTCATGGCGATTGTTACACTGCTTGAGGGTTGGGAAAAGCTAAGTTTAACTATGGTTGAGCAAGAGGTTGCAAAAGATATAGATGTAGCGATGGTTTTAGATGCATCATCTAGGATGGATAATTTCCTGGCTGGGAAGATTCTTGCGTAGCTAACCATAGTGTGTGAAGTTATTCGTAGAACCATGTCTTGTCGTGTTGAGGTTGGTCTGCATGTGAAAAAATTGGGTAAGAATGTTCTCTTGTTTTCGTTTGACAGGGCTCAAGATCGCCTTCATGTTTTTCGCTTGGGTCCTTGGTATTTTGATAAATTTCTGTTGGTCCTTGAAATGATGGATGTTATGGTTCAACCAGCGAAGATGTGTTTCAATAAAGTGGCGTTTTGGGTGCCTTTTTTCATCTCTCGCTTGGTTGCATGAATATTATTATGGCAAAACGCTTAGGAAACGCTGTTGGAGAGTTTGAAAATGTGGATTGCAATTCAGAAGGTCAATGTTGGGGATCGAGTTTGTGGGTAATATTTGCTTGGATATATCTAAACCATTGTGCCATGGAATTAAGTTGAATATGGATGGACCTATGGCCGGTTGTTGGATCCCTTTGCAGTATGAGAAGTTGCCTTAATTTTGTGGTCATTGTGGACTGTTTGATCATGGCTCAAATGGTTGCCCCTCACTCTAATTCGTGTGAATGATAAGCCAGTTCAAAGATTTCAATATGGCTGCTAGTTGAGATTTGATGGCCCGATTAAGGCACACGCCCAATCCTCAGTGGCTGATCGAAAAGTGGTAGATGCATGAACTGAGATTCCAGTGGGGTCGTCTGAACTAGTTGGGGCAATTTCTGATGTATCGAAAAAGTAGGATGTGCTTCCTCAATCGTCAATGACAGTTATTAGCATGACTAAGTTGGTGGGACAGATGGTTGCTTTGGAGAATCGTCGGCAGATGCTTTCTAATGGGCTGACGAATGATGGGGTGTTTGTGGATGAGTTGCTTAATGGGCCGGTATTAGATCGAACGTGCCAGATCCAACTAAAGTAGATGGACTGAACATGTTAGTACCTTCTGTTGGCCCGAGAAAGATGGGTTGGACTGAGGGGTTGTTTTGACTGACACGAACTGTCCATCTGAGTCGTTGGGTTTGCGTGGATTTGAGATTAAGAAATGGAAGCGAAAGGCTCGACTAGCTGTAGGTCTAGGGCCAAGATGCTGGTTTTTTGAAACAAAAGGTTTGGGGTCAACTTTGTGAGCAAGTTGCAAAGTGAAACAAGGTGGTTGACCCGAGTGGTGAGTCTGTTGATGTTTGTGTGATAGCATGCATAAATGTTGCTATTTTATCCTTAAATTTAATAGTTTTTGTTGGGCTTTATTGTGTTTTTAATGATCAAATTCAATTAATTATCAATTTTTGTCCCTATGAGCTTTTATTGGGTTTTTGGAGAAATTGGTGAGGAAAAGAAGCCCAATTCATGAAGTTTAATCATGGAGATTCAATGTTGGGTCATTTGGAGGAGTCCAAGACCTTAAAAGAAGAAGAGTTGGGCCAAAAAGTGAAGGACAAGCCCAAAAATCAGCCAGAATCCAAAGCTGGGAGTTGAGTCTGCGGGACAGCGTCTCGACACTGGACGTCTTGGGCAACAAGTCAGTCACGTCAACGTCGCGACACTGTCGGCCCTGAAGCTCTATATAAGGCGCAGATGACACTCGGTTTTTGGCATCAAGCAACAATTTCCTCTAGTTTTCTAAAGGCTCTTTAAGCCATTTTGAGGGTCGGGTTGAGAGCGAGTAAGAGGAGCGCGAAATTCTTGTTTTTGGGCATTTTTTGGAGCGATCGAGAGCTTGTTTCGCGATGGATCCAAGGCGTAAGCAAGGGGTTCATCGACGGTTTAGTTCCTATCCTCTTTATTTGTTCCTTTATCGCTTTACACCATGTATAGATCTGAAATTTTGGTCCTTATAGCATACATGTATAGCTAAAATCCCGACTTACGGGTCTTAAATGAAGGAATATAGTTTAATGTTATTCTGATTGTCTATCTTTGTGTCCACTTTACTGATTATTTGTGTGGGGTTCTTAATGCTCTATAGATTCTGGCCAAATTTATAGTGAATAGATACTTAGTGGAAACTCAACGGAGAGAAACTAAGTCAGATCATAAGCCACTCAACTAGGCTTAATTACTCGCAGTGACAACGAGATTAGTTGATTAGGCTTAGAGATCAATAATGAATCATGACTCATTAATTAGCCCATTTAATAGGGTTAAGGACACTTAGGTTGTTAAAATGAGTTAATTATAATTAGGGGAAACTGACACGCCTATGTGATTAACAAAGATTCTAGATCTATAATTAGTCAGACACAAAATTAAGTAATTAGAATAACTATTAAGCTGTATTTTGGAATTCAAGACCCCGCCTCTTATTTGACTCAATCTCCCTCTTTATTAAATTGCTTGATTGGTTTTGTTTAGTTGCCTTGGTTAAATTTCGTTCGCATCTTTCATCATGCTTAGTTCCCTAAATAATAAGCAATCTTAATATTTTTAGTGTTTAGAATATTGCCTTGCCTAAGTGCACTTCTCCCTGTGGATACGATACTCGGTATACTTACCGTTTCTTTATTACTTGTCGACTCGTTCACTTGCAGATATCGTCGCAACATTGTGTGTCTAGTTTTGTGTCTGTATCAGCGGAGGTTGGTATTCTGCCCCGTCGAGAATTATGAAACTCTTATGTTGGAATGTTCGAGGGATGGGGACTCCTAGAACGTTCCGTGCTATTAGTGACGTTCTTCGTCACCTAAACCTCATATTGTTGTTTTTATGTGAAATGGAAGCTAATGAAAAATCAATGTATAGGTTGAAAAACCTTTTGAATTATTATGGATGTTTTTATGTTAATAGTTGTGGTGCCAGTGGCGGGTTATGTTTGTTGTGGAACGATGAGGTGGATGTATCTGTGAATTCTTTTTCGCAATATCATATAGATCTTCTATTGTAAGGAAAGGTAAAGTCTGGTGTGTTTTCGAGTCTTTATGGTCAGCCAACGGATCATCTTTGGTCCCAAACCTAGGAATTATTATTGCGTCGTTTGCATAATTTTGATGACTCTTCCTGGATTGGGACGACCTAAATGAGATCTTGTGGGACTCTGAGAAACATGGAGGAGTGGCTTGGGTTTTTGAGTTAATGTCTAATTTCCGTATTGCGTTATATGATTATTGTGGCCTTCGTGATCTTGGCTTTTGAAGGGATGTTTTCGCTTGGTGTAATCGTCACCCTGTGGCTGATCGTATTTTTGAGCGTTTGGACAGATTTGTTGGGAATGAGGCTTTTTATCAACTATTTCCTCATTTTCAAGTTTCTAACTTGGATTGGGCATGTTCTAATCATAGACTGATAGAACTTTCCCTTAAACCAGTTGCTCGGGTTATGGGCTCTCGATCTCAGCAAGTTGGGTTCAAATTTAATGTCCAATGGATCCATCACGATGAATGCAGGAAAATTATTTCTGAATGTGGGGAATGGTCTGGTTAGGATGGGTCCACGAGTGGATTGTATCGTAATTTGTCTCATTGCTCTACTCGGTTGAAGAAATGGAGTCGGGAAGCCAATAGGTTCCTTATGAGTGAGATTCAGAAGAAGAAACAGGCCATTAAGGATGCTTTTTCATTGAATCTAGTGGATTTTTCTCTCATTCATCTATTGGAGGACGAGTTGGCGAAGCTGTTGGAGGATGCAAAAATTTATTGGCATCAACGATCTATAGAAAATTGGCTTAAATGGGGTGACCAAAATACGAGGTGGTTTCACCATAAGGCCTCGAAAAGGAAGAAACAGAATGTTATCAATGGTGTTACGAGGAATGACAGTATTTGGGTTGATTCAAAGTCAGAAGTGGAATTTGTGTTTCTAGAGTATTTTGAAAATATTTTCACTTCTAATTCATTTGTGGATCAAGAGTCTGTTATATTGGGTCATATCCAACCTATTATTACTTCTAACATGAATGCAAAGTTGATGGCGCCTTTTAACAAGGTGGAAATTGAGCGGGCTATTTCTCAAATGTTTCCTACTAAAGCCCCTGGTCCGGATGAGTTTCTTGTTGTGTTCTACCAATCTTATTAGGATATTGTTGCAGCTCAAACTTTTGCAAGTTGTCTTGAGGTCCTAAATAATAGAAGGTCAATTAGAGATTGGAATAAAACTAATATTGCTCTTATCTCTAAGACTAATGTTCCCTCTGTGGTGAGTGATTTTCGCCCAATCAATCTGTGTAATGTCTCATATAAGATTGTGGCAAAGTTTTTGGATAACAGGTTGAAAAATGTCTTATATTTTGCGGTTTCGGACGCTCAATCTGTTGGGTTTTGTTTCCTAAAACTCATAGTTTGTAATCTTTATGTATATCTTTTGTAATAAAGATGATATCGTATTTTCACTGAATTACTTGTTTATATAACCTTAAATCCAATGAACTAAAAGATCTTTGGTTATAAGATGAATACTCGAACTATATGTACAAACATAAACATGGATCAAGTTCTAGTATATAACCTAACGGTCTATAGTATATGGATAAGGCTGGGTACTTTATCCTGGGGACACTATGGATGCGACCTACTTTGCATTTAAAGGCAAACGATGTGATCCTCAATCGTTCATGTAAAGACATGCGAGTAGAGGCATCCTATGCAATAAGTTTGCACAAGACTGGACCAAGAAATGAGTCACTCTTACTTTATAACGTCGTTTACTGATAAGACTAACTATTTCATACGATGACCTAGGTAACTCGATTTTAATCCTGAGCTAACTATGAACTCCTGTTTGTTTAGGATGATCCTTTGATTTGCACGGGTGAGAGTGACCCAACATCGCCGACTCAATAAGCCTACCATTTTGGGGATAAGACTTGATAAATAGCAGGGGACATGGTCTTGTAAGATGGAATTCACTCCTACCCATATTAGGGATAGTAGAAAGGTTGTTCTCTTAAGTACTGAGTTCGGGACTTGAACAAGGGGCCCCACCCTCTCATTGGCTCGAGAGGGACTCAGTTTGATGATTTTATCACAAACTAATTGTTTATTAGAGGATCGGTGAGACTTAAGGAATAAAGAAAGTGCTATAGGGGTAAAACGAATATTTTGACCTAGCTATAGTCACGAACAACCTGTGAAGGGTCGACTTACTAATCATGGTTATATCGAGTGGACAGAAACATATCTACAGTGATGGTAGTGCAACTACTATAGTGGAGTGACCCGGTAGTTAAAGAATGTTGGTTAACTAGGTTAATGAGTTTAACCGGTTAAACCTCGAATCGTTGGAGTCCATGATCTATAGGTCCATTAGATTTCCTTGCTAGCTCATAGAGGAACAAACCTTGGAACAATATGATGGAAATAATTCGAATTGTTCAAATTCAATTTAAGAACTATATCGGTCATATTGGATATTACCGACACGTTGGTTTAATTCTAAGTTAAACCTAATTTTGAGAGTTAGACTTATTTAAATATAATTTAAATATCGAGCACGTGAATATGGATTCATGTTTGAGAAATTGCATTTCGGAAAAGGTCGGGATTGGTTCCAAATTGATTCTCATGCATACAACAAACTTGATATCCCTATCTAAGTTCATTAACATGTAAGGCTTTGGGCTTAATTCTTTCAACAACTTCTAAAGTGATTCTAGATCTCCCGATCTTAGAATTCTACTTAAGTTATGCAATTAGGGTCTAAGCTAAATCCTCTCTCCCGAGTTAGATTCAACACTAAATCACATTCAATCAATGGTTAATTAATCAAATGCACTATAACATAATTGCATGAATAAAACAAAAGCACATTCATTGCAAAATTCAATCCAACAAACTAAACAACTACATCAATTCCTAAGACAAACAACTCACAACTCATAGTCTTGGAACTACAAACACTAATTAAAAGCAAATCCATAAAAACAACAAGAGGTAAGGGAAAGAAAAGGAAAACTCTTGAATCTGTTGAAACAAACACGTCCCCGTCACGATCTCCACGTCTTCAAGCTTGGTTCTCACTCCTTGGCCTTGCTTCAACTCCCACCAAAGGCCTCTAGTCGAAATTAGGGCTAAAATCTAACCAAATGGACTCTCCTTGGTCGTGCAAGAATAAGATGTATTTATAGAAAAAATTTCGGTAGCCTCTCGACCCTGTGGATAGCGTCGCGATGCTGTCCTGTTTACCGCCATATTCAGATTAGGAAATTGTGTAGTGTCGAGACGCTAAGGAGGCAGCGTCTCGACGCTACCTCTCAGTTTTCCTCTTTTATTAAGCTTCTAACTTGATTCTTTTCTCTTCCTTTTCTCTTCTTTAGGTCCCGAACACTCGATCGATTCTAATTTCTCCAATTTATTCCATAACTCAATTTCCTACAAAATAAACATTAAAATGCATAAATTGGCCAAATAGTACTCAAAGACTTAACCGAGAAAAATAGCTCGCTATGCGTGCTATCAAGAAGCATGTTTACTTGATTTCACATATTATTTGATCTCTAACATTCTGATTTGCTATTGCTTAAGCACAAGCAATGAGTTAAGTTTTGGGGTATGATAAGTTAAAAAAATATACCTATTTTGTCCCTTATTCTTAGCTTATTTCTTGTTGAACTTGTATGTTTTTGGTCGAAATCACCTTATCCCGAGCCTAAAAAGTGTCAAAGATGGTAAGTTGAGTCTTAGAGAGTCATGTTTGTTAAATTATGCTTATTTGTGCTTAAATGAACTGATTTGATAAGAATTTAACTCATTTTTGCATGTTGCAGAAAGACAAAGGAAAACAGAGCAACAACAGAAATGCGACTGCATTAATTCCAAGGCAAAAAGAAATGCGACCGCATTTCTGGGCAGAAACAAAAAAAGTTCGAGTCCGTCGCGAGTCAGTTTAAACGAGCTTTTTACGCACCTAACTGGCTGTTTTGACTTCGAAACTGACTGGGCTACCTACTAGCATGATTTTCGTGACTACTCAATGACTCTCCACTCTATAAAAGGCCATCAATCGAAGGGAAACTCAAGCAGAATTCACTAGGCAGAAGAGGCCGGGTGGTGACACAACCCTAATTCAAACCCATGAGTCGTGATGCCCGCAGTCCTTGCTAGAAGACCAAATTCTAACCCTAGTTAGACATCAAACCATTGTGTTTGTAGAGATTTTCACCCTATTTTCACCTTGTATAACGAGAGTAGAGTGTCATGAGTGTTGGGTTTTATGCCCTAAAACTCGTAGATAGTGAATGTAACCGTTGACCGAATATTAATGAAATAATTTTGATGTATTTTTCCATTAAGTGTTATTAGTTATTTTATGTTTGTCTTTGCCTAAAATAACCCTAATCCAATAAACTAGACATCCTAGGCTGTAATATGAGTCTTGAACTATATGTAGCGACATATGGGGATCACTGTTCAAGAAACATCCTAAAGGGTCTATAGTATAGGGATAAAACTGGGTGTCTTATCCTAGTGACACTATGGATACGACCAACTTTGTATTTGATACAAATGCTATGATCCAACGCATTCATGTAGGAGACATGCGAGTGGGGGTATCTTATGCAATGAGTTTGCATAAGACCGGACCGCGAAATAGTAACCACTAGTTATAACACCGTTAACTAGTTAGGTTTCTATTTCACTAGGATGACCTAGACAACTTAGTCTTAATCCTGAGTTGATTATGGACTCCTGCTCATGAGGCATTGTCCTTTGATTTGTATGGGTGAGAGTGGCCAATACGCCGACTCAATAAGCCTACCATTTTGGGGACAAGACCGAGTGGGGAGCTAGGAACATAATCGTACAAGATGGAATTCACTCCTTCCCGACTTTAGGGAAGCAGATGAGTGTTCACTTAAGTGGTGACTCCGAGTATTGAACAAAGGGCCCTACCCTCTCAATGGCTAGAGAGGGTTTTTCTGTTTGATGGTTGGACCACAAACAGGTTGTTCATTAGAGGAGAACTGGTACTTAAGGAAATAGAAGTAACCTAGGGGTAAAACGATAATTTGACCCAGCTAGTCTTACAGACACTCGTGAAGGACTAACTAGTCGTTATTGGTCTATATCCGTGGACACAGAAAATATGTCTGCAGTGAGAAGAGTGCAATTGTGAGTCTATAGTGGTATGTACACACAGTTAACGAATATTCATTAATTTGGTTAATGAGTTTGACCAATTAATCTCACATCGTTGGAGCTTCTGATCTGCATGTCCATTAGGTCCCACTGGTAGCTCATAAAGTAATTTGAGGCAACTAAGTAATAAATGTAAATTGAAAGTGTTCAATTTACTAAGGGAAACAATATAATATATATTGATATATTATTATGAGAGAAATAAATATTTGAAGAAATTTCAAATATAAATGTGAATTTGATTCATATTAAATTTATAGGAATTTGAAAGAGTTCAAATATGAATTAATTAATTTAAGGCCTAAAATTAGTTTGGGTAATTAATTAATTCAAGGCCGAAAATTAAATATGTGATGTTTAATTAGTGACGAATTAATTAAAGAGTTAATTAATTGAAAATTAATCAATTATGGAAATAATTAATCACTTATGGAAGTGATTAATCATTTATAGAAATGATCTAATCACTTATGGAAGTAATTGGTCATTTGTGGAAAAGATTAATCAATTATGGAATTGATTGATCATGGATTGATTAAATAAGGAATAGATTAAATCATTTATGGAAATAATTGATTTAATGTGAATATTTTATTCATGGTCTTTCTCCTATAAATAAAACACTAGACCTAATGGTTTAGTAACCCTCTTGCTCTTAGACTCACAAGACAAGACCCTAGAATTCTCTCTAGTCTCCCTCTTAGAGAAAGACTCCCACAAGTCTTTTGCCTCCTAGACTTAGAGACATACCGATGTAACCTTTGTGGTTATTGTGTCTTTGAAGAAGAAAATTCCAGCGAAGAAATCAAAAAGGGGCTGCTGCGTTTTTGTTCGTTGAAGTGTCGTTGGCGAAGAACGGTCAAGTCTACAACGAAGGTTTGTAACGGTTCTTTCCCATTTTTTTAGAAAAGCATGAAAATAAAAGTAGTTTTATTTTCTAGTTATTTTCAGCATGTTTATAGCGTTTTTCAGTGGCTTTAAAGCATGTTTAAAGTTTTGTTTTGCCTTTTCGTAACGGTATTTTGATATTAATTAATATACGGCGCAAGGTCCTATCGATACGCTTCCGCTGCGCCGGGGCTTTCATCCCCTTCAGTGAGAACTCTAAAGGGGTTGGATAAAGAGAAAAGCCCTAATTTTAGCTACTGCACATTATTTTCCAACATTGATTTCTTTTCATTATTTCTTGTATCTATGACTTATTATTCAATGAAAAGTTATTCTTTTACACTTTTATCCATCATGTGTAGCTAAATTCCATTGAGGGGTTCGGTTTAGTGAATTCCCTTGTGGATGGAGTAGCTTGAAAGTATGCTTGTTTGCTTAAGATTTATTTATGCATGTCATCCTTTATTGATTGTCACACTATCTTGTTAAGTTTAACTTGATCACTTAGACTTGGCATGCAATGTGAGTTCAGTATCGAAAGGGTCGAATAATATCGGTTTTCATAAAGGTGATATAGGAGAAAAGCCTAGACATAGGGTATTCGTTGTTATAGGGGATGGTCGCTTATAACAACTATAGGTTTATAGGTTGCATGCATGAATCATCTATGTCGAAGTCGACTTACAGATATGTGCGCAATGGTACTCGCTTAGCCTTCTAATGGTTCTTGGGAGCAAGGCCAAATAGAAGTTAAATCTGACCCAATGCATAAATAGACTTAGGTTAAACAAGCTATGAATAGAGTTATTTCTACTAGGTTTGAAGCTAAAACTGAATTCCTTGTTTTTATTATTGCAATTTGATTCTTTATTACTTGCTTTGTTATTTTTAATATTTTCCAAAACTCAATCAATTTATTTGGTTACCTACCTTGCAATTAGAAATCAGTTTCTTCTTCAAATCTGTGTTTAATTAGTCCTTATGGGATCGATACTTTGGAATACTCCATTGTTTTTATTACTACATGCTATACTTGCACTTAGTTTGACTGAAATCATCTTTAATTCTTATGCATATTTCCTAACCATCTTCAGTCTGACATCGCATCACTCACTAACATCTTCCTTACCTGAGGACTCTACTTTACCTTCATACCAAGTCTTGAGGAACTCGATGTAGGATGGAATTTTAAGGATCGCCTCAAGTAGTGAAATGTTGACCTTCACCTTTCGAAAAACTTCGAGACTATCTTGCGTACTTGTAGCTCTTAAAGAAGGTGGATACACCATCCTAGAAGAGTCACAAGGAGTAGAATCAATTAAATAAGTACAGGGTGAAGGGAAAGAAAGTACCTCATCAATATCAGAAGAAAGATTTTTATCCAAAGAAAAAAAAGGTCCTGGAAGAAGGTCTGGACTGGCCACTCCGCTCCACATGGCACAGACATTCGCCTTGGGATTCACTTTTGGCTGGGCGGGGAGCTTGCTACAGCTCTTGTTCTCCATCTCGCTAACGTGTGTCACCAGTTGGGTCACCTAGTTTCTCAGATTTTGAATCGCGTTCCTCATCTCCTGTTAGAATTTCAAGGAACTATCAGCAAGTTTCTTCAAAGTATCTTCAAGAGACATACCTGAAGACGAAGAGCTCGACGTTTGGTTTTGCTTGAACATGGGTGGCCACTTCATGGTTACTGTAGTTAAAATTTGGCTGATCTCGGCACCCCAGGTTGTATGTGTTGTCATACGGGTTGTACGGTCTTTGGTTTCCAGCAAAGCCCCCCACAAAATTCACTTCTCCACTCTCTTGGAGCTGGGGGCATGCATCCGTAGCACGGCTGGTCATCGAACAAAACCCACAGGATTTCGCCTGCGCCTGACCTACACACAAAGAAAGCACAAGTTTAGTCAACTCGTGATAACGCTCATTTATGTGTGTTATTTAGCCTTTAAAACTTAGGTTATTGCTAGGAGAGCAAGAAATTTGTGCTTAAATTCATGCCATTTAGAGTCAAATTAGCAAAAGTCTGTAAATCATGTTGGAAATCTTAAAAATATAGAATTTATGCTTAAAGTGTTGAAAAAGAGATTATTTTTGTAAGAATTTATCAAAGTTAATATTTTTGTGCATATGTCTATTTTGCAGTGGAAATGCGCCCACAAATGGTGATAAAGAAGTTAGCAGAGCAAAAATAAAGTTGAAGATTTGTGTCCACATTTGGTCGTAAAGATGTGGAAAATGCGTTTGAATTACGCCTGCAAATTGATAAGGAAAGTAGCCTTAGCTAAAGATGAAGGGGTTGAAATCCCACAGCGGAAGCATTCAAGACCATACTCGTATTCAATTTCAATTATGAAAAACCAATACGTTGGCAAAATTAAGAAAACAGAACAATTCCATAAAATTAACTACTGATTAAGCATGCAACTAAACCATTTAGGGTGTGTTTGGGGCAAGGGTTTGGGTTTTGGAAATGGGGGTTTAGGAAATAGGGTGGTTTTGGAAATCTGTGGGTTTTGGAAGTCTGTGTTTGGGGTGCTGATTTCAGAAGTCTGAGTTGGGAAGTCTGTGTTTGGGGTGCTGATTTCTGAAGTCTGAGTTTGGGAAGTCTGTGTTTGGGGTGCTGATTTCAGAAGTCTGAGTTGGGAAGTCTGTGTTTGGGGTGCTGATTTCAGAAGTTTGAGTTTCTGTTTTTTTTTTTTTTTTTGTTCCTTTTTTTTATTGATTTAATTTTTTTTAATTCATGTTACACAATTCTTATACAATTAAAAATTTATAACTTTCTTTCCATTAATTGTAAATATGGGACTATAAGACCCAAGTTTCATCACGAAATTGATTATTAAAGAAGAAAATTATAATCAATTTCCCTGCTTCCATTTTTTTTTTCACAGTTGTTGCATTTTCTATATTTGTTAACTCTGTGTTTTGGAGGTTCAGACCTTGTTTTTAAGAGCAAGCATTTTTCTATTGTTTCTTATTTTTCCTTCATATTAAACAATTGTTATAAAATTATCAATTTAAAATGTTCTTTCCATTAATTGTGAATATGGGAATTTAATACACAATCCTGATCGAACATATAAAATTGAAAAAACAAAATTATCCTTTATTAAATTTCGTTGCACACATTTTGCATTTCCTACATTTCAGTCTGAACCTAATTTCAGACTCTGTTTTTTTTTTCATTGGTATTTTTTTCTTTTTTCTTTTTTTTTTCTGTTTCTAATTTTCAATGTTATACAATTGTTATAAGATTGAGTAATGAACATGATCATTCTATTAAGTGAGAAATTGGGATAGTAAGTCGATTGCTTTCATATATATCAGAAACTAGATGATCAACCCTGTACAAAAAATTCAGAACAGGTTGACTATATTACAGTTCACAAAAAATTATTAAAATATGTCATAGGTACGTAGTTCGTCATTAGAAATCAAAAGTTCCGTCGGAGGAAAGTCTGTTCAGAAGTCACCGGCGTTCATTGAGCAATCCGCGGAGGAAACGAAGCCTCATGGTCGGTGGCACGGATAGCATCATATTCGTCATCTTGGGGTCAGCGAAGAGGATGCGCATCAGACATACTCTCTCGTCGTCTGATAACTCCGGCTGTCCCAGGAGAATCTCCCCGACCGTGTCCCTCCGTTTGAATTCCCGGGCATCCTGAGTGTCCGGCCAGTCAGCGATCTTGGTGAATTGTGTCTCCTGCATCACCACTGACTGTCGCATAATTTCCAGGGCTTCAGCTTCATACGATGCTCTGCTCCTTTTCCGTCCCTGTGATGACCCCGCTGTGCTCGGTCGACTCGTGGGTGTGATTGGGACTTCGTCGAACTCCAGGTCTGCACCAAGATTAAGGTCCGGCGGTCCGGGGACATAGTACTCCTGTGACCCCTGTAAATTGTTATCGCCCTCTTCGTCTCCCTGGGTGCTATCTGCCTGTTCCGCTGGAACTTCGGAACCGCCGCCACTTGCCCGATCTTTGCCGAACACAAAAGCGAGCGTCTCGTAGTGAGGAAATGGCTTATTGAGCAATCCCCTGGCACCGGAGTGTGACTGCATGTACAGAAACGTTTTTTAGTAACGACGTTGTACATCCTTTTCAGAAAACGAATAACTAAGGATCGTACCTTCACCCATGCATTGTACACTTCTTTCTCAGCCACGATGCATTTGAATTCGTCATTCCACCCGAACCCACTGCAACCCGGACCCAGCATCTCAGATATCGCACTATACTGCCGTTTTAATGCCCGCACCTTGCCGTCTATTGTTGAAGTTAAGTCTATTGTGCATGACGGCATTTTATCCTTCAACATACGCAACAGTCGTGCGTGATATCCAGGCCTGAACGTTCCGTTGTCCCCCCTCCAACCGCCTTCGTGGACAAGGTCAACGAGGCATTCCACCAATTTCGCCTCCTCCTGCATCGTCCATATGTGCTTCGGTTGTTTATCTCTACCTGCCATTTTCCTACATACATAGAGTAATGTGTCATTATATTTTGTAAACATTTAATTCATATGAGTTAGAGTTTTAGCGGCATAATGCATAGGAGTTATTTGTTAAGTAATTGTACTTGCAAAGTTACAAACGTAATGTAGAATTAAAACAGAACCGATGGTTTCCCATTGAGAAGTTATGTTACATGAGGTATGTAGGTCCAATACATGACATCAGTAGTTAAATAACAACATAACAAAAAACACGTAAGTCCCAAGTGGATCACTGGTGTTGCCTCCACGCGTTGAACATCGTGTTCGCTAGATCATCTCGTTTCGCAGTCCATTCAGTGGAGCTTTCAATGAAGGTAATGTTCTCGCCGTCAAGAGGTACGGGTTCGGAACGACCAATATCACCTTCTTCCAAACCAACGTCTAGACCCATCTCCCGGGTAATAAGATTATGGAGTAAACAACATGCCGTTATGATTCGACAATGTGTCCGAACAGGGTAGTACGACTTCCCCCGAAGAATCGCCCACCGTCCTTTCAGCGCACCGAAAGCTCGCTCGATGACGTTCCGTGCAGAAGAATGCTTCATGTTGAAAAACTCTCTTGGTGTACTAGGTGGATTACCTCCCACACGCCACTCGGTTAAGTGGTACCGTTCTCCTCTGTACGGTGCCAAGAAACCTTCTGCGTTTGGGTAACCGGCATCACAAAGGTAGTAATAGCCTGTTCAGAAACGAAAGTTAATACCTAAGGATTTAATGAGTGTTCATATTTTAGATTCGTAGTTCGTTTCATACCCTTCGGCACTATTAGTCCATTTGGACGCGATATTGCATCCCTCAGTACACGAGAATCAGCAGCTGAACCTTCCCATCCCGGCATAACGAAAATGAATTCACCTTTGGGTGACACAACGCCCAATACATTTGTTGCAATCTCACCCTTACGTGTCCTATATCTTGGTCGATCAGCTGCACTAACATGAACTTTTATGTATGTACCGTCCAATGCACCTAGACAATTCTGTTTGCACATCGCATTACACGTGTCAACAAGACATTGTAAGATGTCCATGTTGTCTACTAACAAAGAGTATCCATACCTCGAACCATTTCCACCTCCCATCTTGGCAAGAAGACGTGATTGGTTCTGGTTTCTTAAGTAGAACGTCATACAATCGTAGTACGGCCTGCAAAGTCGCGTTGAAGTGTCGAGAAACGGTCTCGCCTGACCGTGCAAACTGTCTTCTAATGACTCGATTCTTGACATCGTGAGCTACAATGTGCAAGAACATCGCGACCATCTCCTCCACGTCTACGATTTCCGTTCCCACAAACCCGGAAGTCGTTCTCAACAAAGAACACAAAATTGCAAAACATCTCCTATCCATCCTGGTGCTTTCTCGACAGCACAAGTCACTTTCATGTATCAACCGGAAGCAGGCTAATTGCCTTATCTGGTGGCGGATGTAGGGAGATTGGTTTTCTAACCTACGGTGGTTGTTCATCAAGAAGCTAATCAGGTTGAATAGTTGGCGCTGAGAGTCAACCATTATAGAAAGTATGGAGACAAGTTCATGCGGGCTTATCGAATCCATTACGTACGTTACTACTTTTGCCTGGAGAAAATGTCAACCATGTTTTTATTTAGTCTACAGTATTCCTCATCGTACATGGATATAGACTATCATTCTAAACATAATGAATGATGATGTAAGTTACAATTATTCCGAACAGGAACCCTACGAACATTCGCCTAATACTATAACAATTTCCTACAAGAGTATATCCTCGTACAGGAACGTTATGACACGTTGCATCTTCCTGGGTTCGACCAACAAACACAACATAGAATTTCGAAGTCCCCAAACTCCTATTATTCAAAATGTAAAGCATCAAACAGTCACCTATATATTTAAAGCTTGTTAGTTAAGTGGTTTCGGTTTTTCGATCAGTGGTTAAGTGGTTTACAGTTCAGTGATTAAGTGAGTTTAGTGCTTAAGTGGATACGGTTTACGGTTTTAGTGGTTTTAAGGTTTACAGACCAGGGGTTAAGTCGGATTAGTAGTTAAGTGGTTTAGTGGTTAAGGGTTAAGGGTTTAAGTGGTTTATGGTTTAGGGGTTAGTGATATATGTTATAAAGGTTATGGTTTACTGTTGAGTGTATTATGGTTTATTGTTTATGGCTTGAATTTAGGACCATACTGCCTAATATGTTAAGGGTCTAGGGTTGGGGGTGAATGTTCAGGGTGTATGGTTCAGGGTTTACTGGTTTGCGAGTTATTGGTTTACGGTTCAATGGTTTACGTTTTAGTGCTTAAGTCGTTCATGGTTTAGGGTTCACGATTTAGGGTTTGGTAAGTTTAGGGTTTATGGCTTGGGTTTTTGGGTGAAAATGTAATTTATACAATTCATTCCTTCGTGACAAAACAATTGTGTATTATTCTACCAAATAATTGAATCTACGTTTTGGTGTTTAGAAGTATATGTTTGGAATGCACAATTACCCGTAGACTAAGTTAAGATACATTAGCTTGTAAACAAGTATGAAAGTACAATAAAATTAAAGTAAGATTAATGAAAATGAAAGAATGTGATAAGATATAAGTTGAGCATATATATATATAACAGTAACATATTCAATAATTGTTTTTATTGAAATTCTTTGTTTTTTTTTTTTTTTTTTTTTTTGTTTTCAGAACTACAATTTTCCTACAAGTTTGAAATTTTTTTTCTTCTTTTTTTTTTTTTCAGAATTACAATTTAGAACCAAATACGTTCAGTTCATTTTTTTTAAACCATATGGAAATGTAATTTTCTTGCATTGAATTTTTTAGAAAAAAATATTAAATTTTATTACTTTAACATGATGTATGTTGTTTATTTCTTTTTTCTTTTTTTTTTTATGAAATAACTTGTATTCGGTTTAAGTACATGAATGTGGTTAAGTTATAATTTCATTCCTTTTTCACTTATTAGTACAAATATGATATTAATCAAGTTGTTAAAAAACTTGAATGAAATTTGAAATCCAAATTAACTTCCTTTTGTTTATTATTTTCAACATTTTAGAAAAATTGTTTTTTTTTTTTTTGTTCACTTATTCTCTTGAATGTATTAAGTGAAAAAATGTGATTTTTTTCCAACATTTTTAGAGACAATGTGTTTTTGAATGAAATCCAAACTTAAATATGTTAAAAAACTGTTAAAAAATGTTACTTCCTTCCATTTTTTAATGAAATTCAAACTGTTAAAAACTGTTTAAAATGTATGGAAACTTTTTAATAATGTTTTTGAATGAAATCCAAACTTAAATATGTTGTATTTTTTTTTTTTTTTTTACTTACTTTCTTTCATTCAATTTTGTAGAAAAAAAATTATTAAATCCATAGACTTCAATATGATATTAATCAATGTGTTTAGAAATATGATATTAATCCATCTTTTGTATTCATTTCAACATTTTAGTCAACAAAATTGCTACTGCATATTTTTTCCCAACGTTTTAAATAAAACATGATACTACATCCATGTTGATTTTTTAGGAGCTAAGTATTTGTTCAAACAACGTGCCAATGTTTTTACTTCCATTTACTAAAAATATATGTCAAAAGTTCATAAGAAAATTTTTATTTAAAAAGAAAAAGGTTTCATTACAGAGGCTAAAAAATGTAACAAAATAATCAATACAACATGAAAAAACCAAGAACAAAAAAAAAAAAAACCAACGCAATGTCCGAAATTAAATAATACAAATGAAGCAGTTTCTAATGTCCAAAACAAATAGTATATACAATTTTTAGAACAGTATAAGGGTATTTGAAGTGAACGAACGAACCTCGAATATAACGGCGTTTTTTGGAGTAAACCTGCAAGCATATCACATAAAGGGAGAAGGTTGTTAAGATATGACTGATGAATGTAGACAAAGAAGAAACAAATGAACGAACGAAGAGAATGAAAACTTACCGTTATACGAGATCGGGATGCGTGAAACGAAACAGAAGAAGGTGGAGATCGGGTTGAGGTTCGTCTTCAGGGGCAGAAGATAAGAAAAGATTGTAGTAAGTGAAAGCAAGAAATAGTATACATTGGAACAGAAAGAAAGAAAAGTATGCAAAGTTGGAAAATGACTCACCTTTCACAGAAGAGTACCCAATGCAGTGGAGACTTTCCTCAAAGAAATGAGGAATGGATGGTGTTCTTTAAATAAGGAAAAGGATTGAAGGAGGTAGTTCAATGAAAGTACAACAAGTGGTTGCATAATTAAACCACAAGATATAAATGCCAGCTGCCTTTATTTATTAAGTCATGCCTTTATTTATGAAGTCAGAAGGTTGATTACAAGTCAACATAAAGGAAACAGGGCCCAATGTTATAAATGGGAAGATATGGTGGGTAAGATTAATTAAATGCAAGACCAGACTTTTCTCAGCAGGAATAAACTTGATTTACCAAAAAAAATGGTTCAAACATAATTGATTAGTCAGAAACTAACCAAAATATAAGAACATAAGAACCAAAAAATAATTTGATTCTGAAAAAAAAAGTAACCGGCCTCAGTTGGAAATTTTATTTCAACCATGGTTTTGTTCAATGCAGAAAACGTTTCAAAATTTGGAAAAGAACATGAAATTGACATGAAGGAACAAAAAAGACTATGGGAGTTGAACAAATATGGCAAAAAATAAACGGACAAAACCAAATAATGTGCCAACAAACAAACTTAACTCAAATTATGTGCGCATAACAGGAAAAATAAAACGGAATCAGATCAGCAAAATAAAGGAGAAGGAAAAAATAGGTATGCAACACAGTTTACATAATAGCATGAAGACATAATTCGAATGTGGGGGGGGGGGGGGGTCATGTTCTTTGAGAAATCAAAACTACCCAACAGCATGAACAGAAAACAAATTAAACATGGAGTCAAACAAATTTTAACATCATGAACACAACACACAGAACGAACAAACAAACAGAAGGAAGTAAGAAACGGTAAATCAGAAGGGGAACAAACTACAACAACAAGGCAGATCAGTAAAGAAAAAAAAGGTTTTTGCAAACGGTTGCTTGCTTCCAAAACATCATTGGCCGGTTACCGGACCTTCGGCCCACCCCTCACCATGCCCAATCTACCAAGCGGATACCGATTCATATAGTCGACACCCACGGCAAGTTGAAGCGGCATGGGATGGGTTTCTGTGAAAACGGAAAAAGCAATACATCAACAACATTAAACCGAATAACACAAACAGCGGACAAGTAGAACTGAAATGACCGAATGACGGAAAAAACGTGATTCACGACGACGAAAAAAAAAAAGAACACAAATCCGAACAAAACTTGAAGAAAGAAACAAACACAAATTTCAGCCGAAAAAAAGAACACAAACAGTGGAGTATGATGTTCATATCCGAACAAAACGTGAAGAAAGAACACAAATCCGAGGTCAGATCGTCAAAAAAAAATATGAAGAACACTGTCACACGGCGGAAAAAAAAAACTTACCCGGTCGTAGATCAGAAAGAAGGGGCATGGAGGAAACAAACTTCAACCGAGATTCACGACAACGGAGATCACATGCAGTTCATCCAAGACCCGAACACATCATCGGACGGGCGAATGATGTTCAGATCCGAACAAAAAGTGAAGAAAGAACACAGATCAGAGGTCAGATCGGAAAAAAAATCTGAAGAACACCGTCACATGGCGGAAAAATAAAACAAAGAAAAAAAAAAGACGAACAACCTCACCTAACCTTCAGATCTGCTAACCCAGAAGAGGGGAGAAGGAGAGACGACAAGAACATATGAAGAAGGAAGGAAGAAATGAGGTTAGATACCATCGGGCGAGAGAGAAAACCGGAAGAACGAAGGAAACCGGAGAGAGAAGACGATTGTGTTACCGAAAGCGGAGAGGAAGAGAGCGGCGCAGAAATGAAAGGAAAAGGGGGGTTTGGGAAACCTAATCACCCATTTTCCCAAACCAGCGGCCCAAACACGATTTTTTTAAAATCGGTGGGTTTCTCAAATACGGGCTTCCGAAGTTGGGCCCCCAAACACGCCCTTAAAGTCTTTGGAGACCTACTTGTTGAAGAACAAATTTCTTCTCTGCACAATGCTCCAAAAATTTACAGAAACCTCCCAAAGACACCACCACAAAAGTTCACCCACTAATCTCTGAGTTCTTGAGGTTTGAGTTTGTGGGAACTCAATCTTGCCTTGTAAGGGAAAATCACAGCTATAATGTGGCTGTGTTTTTCTTTCTTGAGAGATGAGAGAATCAGTTCAGAGAGATTGAGAGCAAGTTTTTGTGATTTTTTAGAGCACTCACATGAATGAGAGAGAGGAAGAATACATGATCTTCACGATTGGAAATGAGTTATACAATCTATAACTCCCATCACAGAACCAATGGTTGAAATTTAAACTATTATTAAATATTAATAATAATTCAAATTAAAAACTATATATTATGAAATAAATTAATTTAATCAAATCTAATTTAATTAAATTAAGTCTAATATATAGTTTTCCTACTTAATTCAATTAAATCACATTTAATTGAACCAACTAGGCCAACCTATTAATCAAATATCATATATTCAATTAATAACACATCTCTCCTTTAACCTATAGTTTTAATGTGCATTCAATGTACGTTAATTATGAACTATAGTATTAACTAAATTTAATTTAATTTAATTTAATTAATTAATTCTCCAATTAATTAATTCATTAATTAAATATCAAATATTTAATTAAATTAGCAATTGAATCATATTCAAATCATTCTCTCATATACTATAGTTTATTATGAATCTCATTCACATAAAATTTAACCTATAGTATTGATATGAATCCAATTCATATTTAATATTTGAACCCATTCAAATATTTAATTCTCTCATAAATTAATTTTGAATCACATCCAAAATTAATTTTATATTATAAAGTTTAATTCACTAATTAAACTTATATTATAATGTAACTTCATACATTATATTAATTGTATCAAATACAATTAAATAAAATTCCCTTAACGAATTTGAACATACTTCAAATTCAATTCAAGACTATTTAACCTCAGAACCCTTTACGAGCTAGCAGGTGGACCTAATGGACCTACAGATCAGAAGCTCCAACAATACAAGACTAATTGGCTAAACTCATTAACCAGGGTTTTGGAGATGGGAATGGGCAAGAATTTCTGATACCTTTGTTTGTTTCAAGATTTCTGTGGTGGCCCTTGGGAATAAAGCATTCTCAGACATCATTTATGTCCATAGACAAGGGTTTTCTATGCCCTTGTAAAAGTATGGGTTTTCTCTTTGCTCATCTCTTCTTTTTTTTATATATGCAATTTTATTTTTGAATATAGTTAATTAATTAACTAATGGATACTAAATTAAAAAAATAATATAATAAATTATTTAATTAGATTAAATAAATAATAATTGTCAAGAAGTTTTTCTAAAACAAATACTTAGTCCAAGTTTATTAAATGGATGCAATTACATATTTACTTAAATTTTAATTAATTAGTTAACATTATCGAAAATATATTTAATTATTGAATTAAAATTATTTAAATGAATTTAGTATAAAAATTCATTTTTCAATAATTATAATTAATTACTTATTGATTACTTATAATCGATTAATTTTTTTTTTTGGATTTCTTTATAATAAATAAATAATTATATTATTATTAAAATATTTATCTAATTAATTTTTATGGATACAAATATATTAAATTATTGTAGTTAAGGATATTTATTACAAAAATTAATTAAATAATTTTAATTAGTTAAATAATTTTATCAAATTAAAATTATTTTATGATTATTAATTCATAAATTTTTATTAATACTTTGAATTAATTTTGATTATTTTATTGATTAATTTATAAAATTACATAAAGTTTACATGATTAATTATAAAAAATAAATACAGACATAATTCATTCTCATAAAATCCTGATAACATTCTCATGCACCACCAAACACAGTTATCCTTGATTCCCAACAATCTTATTCCCAAGCATAGTATTCCCAGACATCTATAAAACCTTAAACCATACAGCCCCTAAGTGTGTTATGAACTCCTTTTCATGAGGGATTGTCCTTAGATTTGTATGGGTGAGAGTGGCCTGTTCGCCGACTCAATAAGCCAACCATTTCAAGGGCAAGACCGAGTGGGGGTTGGGAACATACCATTACAAGATGAAATTCACTCCTTACCCTATTGGGGTAAGTAGATGAGTGTTCCCTTAAGGGTTGATTCCGAGTCTTGAACAAGGGCACCTGTCCTCTCCTGGACTGAGACGAACTTCTGTTTATTAGTTAGACCATAAACAAGTTGTTCATTACAGGAATCAGTGGTACTTAAGGATCCAGAGGCAAAACGGTAATTTGACTCAACTAGCGTTACGAACACTCGTGAAGGATTGACTTTCCGATATTGGTCGATATCCGTGGACACAAAAATATTTTACAGTGAGAAGAGTGCAGTTGTGGGTCTTTAGTGGAGTGTCTCACATTTAACGAATGTTGACTAACTTAGTTAATGAGTTTAGCCAATTAGTCTCGTATTATTGGAGCTTCTGATCTGTAGGTTCATTAGGTCTACCTGCTAGCTCGTAAAGGGTTTTGAGGTCAACTAGTCTTGAATAAAATTTGAAGCGTTCAAATTTATTGAGGGAATTATAGTTAATTGTATGCGATACAATTAATATAATGTATAGAGATACATTATATAAGTTTAATTATTGAATTAAACTTTACAATAAAATTAATTTGGATGTGATTCAAAATTAATTAATGAGAGAATTAAATATTTGAAGGAGTTCAAATATTAAATATGAATTAGATTCATATTAATACAATAGGTTAAATTTAATATGGATGAGATTCATATTAAAACTATAGTATATGAGAGAATTATTTGAATATGATTCAAACGGTAAATTAATTAAATATTATATTTAAATAAGGAATTAATTAATTAATTTTAATTTAATTAAATATGATTTAATTAAATTAATACTATAGTTTATAATTAATGTACATTGGTTTTTTCAAAAAAAAAAATAATTAATGTACATTGGATGCACATTAAAACTATAGGTTAAAGGAGAGACATGCAATTAATTAAATATGTGATATTTAATAGAGGTTTAGTTAATTCTATTAAATATGATTTAATAGAATTAATTAAAAACTATATTTTATGATTAGTTTACCTAAATTGGATTTAATTAGATTAATGTTTTTTTGTAATATATAGTTTATAAATATTGATTTAATATGATTAAATCAATAAATCCCTTGCAGTTATGCTAGGGAGTGGCATGTGGCAGTGGAGGGAGTTACAATACGTAACTCCTCCTCTTCCTCTCTCTTGGGGTCTTGTGTGAAGAACATAGAAAGCGAATCTCTCTCAAGCAAACTCTTTCTCTCAACCTCTCAAGAACACAATAACATTCTGTTGTTGTTTTTTGATTCCCAAGTCAAGGCGTTGTGTGATCCCACCATCACAACTTCAAGGACTTAGAGGACAGCGGGTGATTCGACGGGTGGTGTTCCATTGGAGATTTTGCTTTGCAGTATTCTTCTTCAAAGGAGCATAGTGTTGAAGATTGGTCTTCAATAAGGTTGGTTCCTTTGATATCTAAATAGTTTAGAAACATCATGTTTAGCAGTAAAAATTAGGAGAAATTGTTTATGTAATTTTGTATGCCAACGTATTGGTTTTTCGTAATTGAAATTCAATTCGAGTATCGTCTTGAATGCTTCTGCGGTAGGATTTCAACCCGTTCAATTAATAAATATAACTCTTTATATTTAACTAAAGTAATATCATGCATCATGCTTTTCAATTTTCATGCATTTAACATAACCATTACATTACATCATTCATGAAAATTGCCTCATATATGAATATCATAAATTATAAAAATTATAATATAAAATATGCATGAACATGCTTAACCTATGGTGAGATTTTACTATATGACATTCATAAAGCAATAAATAGCTAGATAGACCAGTATTTTGGCATCCTAAGAAAAATAAATAGAAAGATTACACTAATTTAACTATTATAATCTTAGACCACCACGAACCGCTCCAGAACCGGACCGAATAGCCTTGAACCAGACCATAAAGTCACAAACCGGACCAAACCCTAAAAGGTGAGGCTAGGGAATGGTTATATCAGTTACCTTCCAGATCGGTGTCAAAATGGCCCCAATTGAGGCGGCTTTTGGTGGATAAGTACCTCCCATTTGCGTGAGAGTTTGAGAATTCCCAAGAGATTTGGGGTTTCTCCCAAGAGCTTGAGGAGGCGTTGCATGAGTGCTAGGATCGTTTCAACGATTTATGTGCATGACCTCATTACTCACTCGAAGAGAAATCCTACATTGAGATCTTCACTGAAAGGCTTAACATCAGAAGAAAATGGATTTTCTTAGGAAGCGATGGGGTGAATGGTAAGACACCTGGCGAGGCAAATAAGTTAATTGCAAATTTGGTAGAGAGTTCTCGGCTCCGTGCAATGCAGAATTTGAATCAAATTTTAGAGCAGGAGAGCGATCAAATTGCCACCTCCCTCGATGACGTAGAAAGCCAAATTCCAGAGCAATAGCAGGAAGGTAAGTTAGAAGAAAATCATCTCAAGGTCAGTGAAATTGAACTTTCCTTAGATTATGAGCTTGATTCTTGTAGTTTTTCATGCATGATAGGAGAGATAGAAATTAGAGATGTAGAATTAGACTCGATACATTCCATGACTATCTCTATTTCTCGGATTCATAGTTCTGAACTGCATGAATTAGACTCTGTGATTCCAGTAGCTGACCATACTGATGTTAGACTTAGATGGATTTTATTGAGTATGCTTGGGATGACTGATGATTATTTGCTTTAAATTTTCTTATGTTGTGCACTCTGTGTGCAAGTTGAATCTGTTGATGCAGGAGTTGATTAAGAAAATGAAGAAAGATCCTCTAAGGATCAAAGAAGTAGTTTTTGGTTGAGCACGTGTGAATCTCGTCGAGCAATCGACGTTAAAAATTTGTGCTTCTGGGAGGCAACCCAGCTTTAAAAATAACTTCTATCTCTTTCTCTTGTTTTTCCTTTCTTTGGTTGTTTATTTGTTTAGTTTCTTTCTTAGTTTCTGTTCTTGTTTTTGTTTTGTAGAATCCCCCAAATCGGAAAAGGCGACCATTCTAAGCAGCTTCAGTCACCACTCCAACCGTTGTGCCTAATTCAGGAGAGGTTTTTTGTTCCCCTTTACTTTTTGTCCCTTTACTTCTTGATGCGCCTAAGCATCAGACTACATTTTTTTTTTATGCATGTTATCTTTTTTATTGTTTGCTCTGTTTTGATTTGTTTAAGGACATGCATCTGAGCATTGGACCCTAGTTTTGAGCAAAATAAAATTTCTGAGCTTTAATTGTTGAGATTAGGTGTTGGGATTTTTGATCAATTATGATAATTTCTGCATGTGCATTTATGCTCTTTCTTTTGTTTTTGTTGAAGTGAAGCAGGTTAGCAAATTTTTGAGCCTTTTAAAAATTTTTCTTGAGTTTTCTTGCATGTTGGGCACTTGGCCTTTTCCTTTAGTTAGTCTTGAAGGTTTAGGATTGCTTTATGAGTTCCATAAATCTGTAATCACCCCGATAGGTGTAAGGTTAAGCTAGGAAGTCTAATTTTTTTGCAAATTAGCATGCGAACCTTGCCTAGGAAAAAGAAAAGAATATGTGCCTGTTTGAGAAAAAAAAATGAGTGGTAAAATGAGTGAGTGAGCGCGAGCATAAAGGAAAATTATTTTGGCTCATCTTCCCTTGTTTTATTTTTATAAGAAAAAACATGTTTTGCAATGATCATGAGTGATAAGGGGTAAAAAGAGCTACCTGCAATGTGATCAGTTAGGCCAACCAAGGGTTAAACTCGGGTTATGGGTCCCTGCATTGTAGTGTGAAAGCTAGTGCCCTGCCTTAAAAAGAATGCAAGAGAAAAAAAAAAGAGAGAAAGGAATTCCTTATTCAGGCACCTAAGTAATGAGAAAGCAACCTAATTTGTTCCATTTAGCCTTTTAAGCAAGACCTTAGTACTAGTGTAGGGGGAAGATAGTTGAAGGGTCTTATAAATCATTCCGGGCTAGTAAGGGCTGCTTTAGGAGAGGCTAAACACACACACACGAGAATATTCTTGGAAAAGTTTTGATTTGTCTCATAATTTGTTAGCATGCATTAGCTTCTCTTAGGCAAAAGCCTTAACATATATAGCACAGGGATTTGATCATGATAAATTTCAATACCTTAATCTCTGCCATTCATATTCTATGGTTTTAGGCTTGCTTGAGGACTAGCAAGATTTAGGTTGGGGGTGATTTGATAGAGCGAATCTGTTATATGTTTATCTCCTCTTAAATTGCTTGTCTTCGTTGAATTCTATGCGCAAAACGCTTTAATTTGACTATAATATTGTTGTAGGTCTAAAATATGAGTTCAGAATCGATTCATGTAAAAAATGAGCTAAACCGAAACAAAATGACCAAATTACCCTCGGTCAACTTGAGTCAACACACGCTGAAGGCCAAACCAGCGTCAAGACCCTCGAAAACGTCGCAAACACGCTGGTTACCTGAAAGGTAGCGTCTCGACTCTACGGATATCCGAAGCAGGCCAATTTAGCGTCAGCGTCGAGACGTTGTTGCGGTTTATAAATAGGATCATTTTCCGTTTTAGGTCATATCTTCTCCAAATTTCGTCGTTCTTCTCCCATTCTCTCTCAATATCTCTGTACTTTCTTATTTTCTCTTAGTTTAGGCTTAGTTAGGGCCGGTTAATCAAGCCTCGGGCTTGGATTTGACTTGTTCATGGTCGTCTAAGCTCGGATTGCTGTAATTGGGACCTCGGTTGTAAGTATGAATTCAATTTTATGAGATTTTTGTGGTTCACTACATGATTTATTTGATTGAATGTTATTTAGACTCCATGTTTATAATTAGGATTGTTAGGAGGGATTGACAACCCCGTTCATAACTTTCTTAATTTATACGCTAATATTGAGTAGCGAATAAGTCTAAGCATGTAGCGGTTTGGCGTTTTATCCTAAACTTGACAAATGACATGAAAGATCTAGAGTTTAGATATGTGCTTGATGTTAATTTAGGTTTTTCCTAGTTAATTTAGAGCATTCTAATCATCCTCATTCTTAATGCAATTGATTATTAGTTAATGTGCACAATTAACTCATTAATCGATTAGGACTAGTCTCGATGCATTGGTCGGACTTTGAAAATTAGGGATATTATGCTTACTGGCTTTTCCTATTAAGCCGATTAGACTTTCAATTGGTAAATTTATTTTTAGATAATCAATAAATAAAGTTAATTCATACTGAAACCCAAACATCCCCGATTTGTAGTGATCCTTGTGGTAAGATTAACCTGCCCTCCTTTACTTTCTGCATTTTATTTTCCTGCAATTTATTCTTTCTGGTTTTAATCATTTTCTCAAATCTCCCCCTTTCGGCTACCTATAAGCATAAAAAAAAAATTAGAAATGGGAAAAATACACTTTTAGTCCCTGAGGTTTAGATTAGGTTTGATTTTGGTCCCTGAGTTTTCAAACTCAACAATTTAGCCCCTGAGATTTGGTTTTAGTTTCATTTTAGTCCCTCCATCCATTTTTCCGTTAAAACTAACGGATTGCTCACGTGACACCTATTTTTTTATTTAAAAAAATATTTTAAAAATAAAAATAATATTAAATTAATAAAAAATTATTTTTTTATTCTTTGTCTTTTTTTTTTCTTCTTCCTCCATGTTCTTCTTCTTCTTTTTCTTCATTTTCTTCAGCCTCCTTCTTCTTTAGCTACCAACGCCGCCTGCAGCCATCCACCGGCCACCAGCGACAAACTTACTTTTTTTTTTCTTTCTTCCTCTTCTTTTCTTCTCCTTCCTTCTTCCTTCTTCCTTCTTTTCTTTTTGTTTTTTTTTCTTAAAAAAAATTAAGGGGACAACGTTCCAGATCTGCCCATGACCGCGTGCTCAAACCCACGCCGCCCAGATCTGCCCGTGACCGCGCCGCCCAGACCCGTGCCACCCAGACAACGTTCCACACTGATCCGGGCACGAACTCGAAGACCAGATCTAAAACGCACGAGATCCGTTCAGATCTGCCCGTCAGCTTCGTGAGGTTTTAGTTCGAGAAAGAAAAGAAGGAAAAATGAAGGAGAAGAAGAGGAGAAAAAGGAAAAAGGGAAAAAAAAGAAAGTTTGCCGACGGCCGGTGACGGCGGGCGACGATGGTGGCCGGTGACGATGGGCGACGACACTAGCTCATTATTCTATTGTCCTTGCCCATAACTTGCAGCTGAAGAAGAAGGAGGGGGAGAAGGAAAGGAAAAATAGAAGGAGGGAAAAAGAAAAAGAATAAGAATAAAAAAATATATTTATTATATTATTTTATTTAAAAAAAATCAAAAAATTATTTTTTTAATAAAAAATTATGCCACACTAGCAATCCGTTAAGTATTAATGGAAAAATGGATGGAGGGACCAAAATGAAACTAAAACCAAACCTTAGGGGCTAAATTGTTGAGCTTGAAAACTCAGAGACCAAAACGAAACCTAACCCAAACCTCAGGGACCAAAAGTGTATTTTTCCCTTTAGAAATAAACCGACTGTTCTCTGTGATCGACCCCAACCACTACTGCTGCTAAGTAGTTTAGTGTTCGTGGAATTATAAATTTATTTGACTTGGAGCCTCGACAACTCTGGCCCGTCAATGACTCAATTTATATGCCAATTGTCCAAAAACACAGGGGCTTTTACATTGATCCGATCAAAATTGCAGTAAATCTATGCCAAAATATCGTAAACATCTAACAGCAATTAAACTCATTCAAAATGTAGATTTAACTCACCAGAACACAATGAAAATCTTAGAAAACACAAAATGAATTACGACCTAGATTTGATACCAAATGAAGGAATCAAATTCCAGCAAAAGCGATAATCATGCATAATTCAATTTGGTTTCCAAGAAACTCATACATTATGCAAAAGAGAAAACATACGGAACAATCTCTATTAATTCTCTATGATTAAGCATGCTTGAATCTACAATAAAGGTTAGAATCAACTTACTTTTGTACACTCAAGTTTCAGCAAGAAAATCCTTCGGTCAAGAACTCCAATCACGTTCACAACAATTCAACAGGGACCAAAAATACAGAGACACTACCACTTGGTAACCTCACTGTTCTCTAAGTATTTTTGAGGTAGTGATTGTGGGATTGCTCTTGAATTCAGGATAATTTTCACAAAAGAATGGCTTTGTGAAAGAGAGACTTTGAGAGAATTCTATGGGAGAGTTCCTTGGGAGATTTTTTATGTGTTGAACTACTGACTTACCAGAGAGATCTAACTCTCTATTTCCAGGAGTACAATAAATGTGCTCAATTTTGAGGATTCTATCAATGCTAACTGATCCCATAATTCAGACATAGCAGAATAAAATTTTTGACTACTCATATCATCCTGCTGAAGTGCATGAATATCCATCTCCAATTGATATTGTTTGACAAAGTTGAACTGTGTATACAATCTAGCCAAATGATCCCAAACCTCTTTAGTCGTGTCATATTTTGCTAATTGAGCACCAATAGAATGCTAATGGAATTATGAATCCACAGGATAATCTTCGAATTGTCAGCCTCACAAACATCTAATAAGGAAACACATAGTCAGCAACCTTGCTATCTATAGGTTTGACTCACTTACCTATGTTATAGCTCCACATAGATTTTCCTCGCAATAATTTTTTCATAACATAACTCCAATATGAATAATGTTTTACCGTCCAATTGTACGCTAATTGATTACAGTGAATCATCCTTACGATTTGATGTGAGAATAATACGAAATTTCCCATAACAACAAAGTCAATAGTAACCAAATAATACCAAATACCAATCAATTTTAACTTCTCAAGAATTCAAAAAACCCAAATACCAATTGATTTCACTAATACTAATCCAAGTAGCCATAGAATCAATAGTATTAATCAAATAGCAGACCAATCAAACATCAACAAAATCAACAATGACCCATCAAAGAACCATGCACCATGCAATCAATTTCAGCAATTGATTTTAACAAATCATCATATTTCAATTTCTTACTAGTAGTCGGCTAACTTTCAAATGTTATACTTTCAACATGCCCAAATGCAGCCAATACACAAAGCAACCCAAAGCAACACCCAAATGCTCATTGTTGGCAAAAATAAATAAATAAATAAACAAATTATCGATGAAGTGACGACGAAACTCCAAACCCATTA
This sequence comes from Luffa aegyptiaca, assembly GCA_017139565.1. Taxonomy (NCBI): domain Eukaryota; kingdom Viridiplantae; phylum Streptophyta; class Magnoliopsida; order Cucurbitales; family Cucurbitaceae; genus Luffa; species Luffa aegyptiaca. The sequence continues at coordinate 39,905,680 of CM029405.1, read as the reverse complement.
CCCAAAATTCAAATTATGATGAAGTGGTCAATGAAACTTCCAAACTCATTGTTGGCATTTGCTATGAAAGGTACCATCTCATTTCGGCAAACACCAATCCCAATAACCTACTCTGATACCATGTGAAAGATAGGGAGAACTAGGGTTTGCATATTTACGTTAATTGATAAAATACACACTAATGAAGTTTAATATAGATAGGGTAACACACAGAAAATGAGTGAAAGACTAATCTAAATGACAAATTAAAAAAAAAAAAAAAACAATGTATGCTAAGAATTGTTACATCTTGTAGCATGAATTTCTTCACCTGTTTTCACCATGTTGTAAACCCAATAATTGGCTAAACACATTGAACCATTTTAGTAGTTCTTATTTGTTTTTAAATCTCACTTCAACTAGCTTAAGACATACAAGCAAACAAAATATTAGAAAGGGTTGTGTTTTGTAGAAAGAGCGAGATGTGTGCTATGAGTGTGATATTAGGAACAGTCTCATTTAGATGAATGCTATTAATAGCTAAATCACTCTTAAAATTTATCATGGATATGAGTTTAAATTAAAGTTCACAAACAAATACATGATTTAAACATTTGGTTTTTCACTCTATTTACTTGAAATAGGAAAAGTTTCTATTTCAGCTTCCAATGATTAAATGGATGACCTTAATTTACGTTCAAAGATTAAGACATCCATCTATTTTCTTTTTGCATTCCTATATATTATAAGACACCAATGGGATCAGAAAACAACACAAGCCGAGCTCAAAACAAAAGCAATGGAGTTTTCTTACATTTCTCTATTGCTTTTGTATTTCTTTTTCCTTCAAACATCTGCTCTCCCTAACAAAAAGGCAAGCATGGTTCTCTCTCTCTTTCCTTTTCAATTTTGTTTTTTTTTTTTTTTTTTTTTTTTTTCATTTTTATATATAGTTTTTTTTTTTTTCTCTTGTAGTCTTACATTGTTTATTTGGGTTCGCACTCTTTTGGATCGAGCCCTACTATGTTTGATACTCAAAGCGCAACCAATTCCCAGTATAATTTATTAGGATCAGTCATGGCAAGGTACAACATTTTCTTTAAAAGTTTCATACAACTTCGATTCTTAATTTGATTCTCTTGTGCTTAGTTTTTGTTTAACAAGTTCACCATTAATTTTTTACTTTCCCTTGTCATATATAGCCCATTGGCAGCCAAACAATCAATTATCTACTCTTATAATAGATACATTAATGGTTTTGCTGCTGTACTCGACGAAAACGAAGTCATGGCTCTTGAAAGTAAGAGTTCTCATTTTAAATTTTTTTTGTTTCTAATTTTTTTTTTAAAGATACATGGAGTTTTGTTTTTTTTTTTTTTTTAATCAGAAATGAGTGAAAAAAAAAATTGTAACTTAAAAAGTAAAATTTATTTCTTGTTTATAATTTTCTTTTTCCAAAAAATATAAATAAAAAAATAATTTTATTCCTTTTACATATAAAATAATTTATTAGATCTAATAAGTACATTAGATCTAATAGAATTATTTTGCTGTATCCAGACTAATATCAATCCAACCCATTTCATGAATAAAATGTGACCAATTAACCAACCAACAAAACAAACCGTTTTTTTTAATGTTTTATTTTTAAAATATTGTTTTTTTTTTTTCAAATAAGAAGTGCTTAATTAATATAGCTTTTCAGCCAAAACAAAAAAAAAAACAATTATCAAACACATTTTTTTTTTCCTTAAGGTAACCGAAAATGACAAACTAGTAAATGAAAATGTTATCAAACAAGTCGTAAACAATTGTATGCAGTCTGTTTCCTTATATATATTTTCATCCTCAAAATTTGATGTTTTACAAAATGCAATAGAGAATCCAAGTGTGGTGTCGGTTTTTGAAAACAAGGCAAGAAAATTGCATACAACACGATCATGGAGCTTTCTTGGGGTCGATAGTGATAATGGAATTCCTCCAAACTCCATTTGGAAAGCTGCTAGGTTTGGAGAAGATACAATTATAGGGAACCTCGACACAGGTAATTTGCTCTCTTCTTCTTCCTCCTTAATCCATTTTTGTACCTACAATGGTTTTTTTTTTTTTTTTTTTTGAGTACATCAACATTTGGGCAGTGGCGGATTTAGCTTGGGCCCAGTGGGGGCTCGAGCTCCCTCTGAACTTGAATCATTTATTAATTAGTATAACAAAGTTGGCATGATTGTTGGAATGTTCTCACTTGCTCTATTGTTTTTTTTTTTTCTTTACCTTTTTTTTTTAATGTTTATCATTTTCTACATATTACATCTATATTATTGAAAAAAAAAAAAAGAGAAAAGGCGAAACAAATAACTATGTTACTCATTTAAAAATACTATTCTTAAAATTTGACTTTTATTATTAAAAAAAGTGTTTATTGAACATAAAATTAAATTTTGAATATTCTATTAGACACAAAAATAAATTTTGTCTATTTTTCAAAAAAAAATGTCTAAAATATTTTTGTTACTTTTAAAAAATTTTGAATATTAAAATGTGAATGTTCTATTAGACACAAAAATAAATGTTGTCTAATATATTTTTGTTACTTTTAAAAAATGTTGAATATGTTACGAATTTTCTTTGAACTAATGTCAAGGACTTGTGAGACACAAAATTGAAAGTTTAGGTCCCGTTTGACGACCATTTGATTTATAGTTTTTGGTTTTTGAAAATTAATTATGAAAACCATTGTAAGAAAATTTGAAAAAACAAGTATAATTTTCAAAAACCAAAAACCAAAACCAAGTGATTATCAAAAGAGATCTTAGAAATCTATTTGATGTTCTTAAAATTTAAAGACCTATTGACACTATATTAGACGCAAACATGAAAGTTCAGGGACTAAATTTGTAATTTTGACTTAATAAATATTTAATATTATACAAAAATTTAGTTATTTAAAAAAAATATCTCATAAATATAAAAGTTTGTAGAGGACAATGAATAAAATTAGTAGTTCAGTTTCATTTACAAATTTTTTGGATTGCCTACTTGTATATTACTTTTATGAGTTTTTAAGTGAAGCCCCCCCAAAAAAATTTCTAGATCCGCCACTGCATTTGGGGATGGGAGATTCGAACCTTTGACCTCATGGTCGAGGGTACATGTCAATTACCGCTGAGCTAAGCTTGCTTTGACACTTACAATAGTTCTATATGTGATGAATTTATCTGAAATTTGTATGAAGGTGTTTGGCCAGAATCCGAGAGCTTCAATGATGCAGGGTATGGCCCTATACCTTCAAGGTGGAAGGGAGCTTGTGAAGGTGGCGCCAACTTTACTTGCAACAGGTTTTTTTCCCTTTAAATCATGTTTTCCCCTTCTTTTGAAGTTAAATTAGGCCCTGTTTGATAATCATTTGGTTTTTGGTTTCTGAAAATTATGCTTGTTTTCTCCAAATTTCCCTATTATGGTTTTCATCTTTGTCAATAACACATTTGAATTCTTAGCCAAATTCCAAAAACAAAAACAAGTTTTTGAAAACTACTTTTTTTAGTTTTCATAAATTGGTTTGGTTTTTAAAAACATGGAAAGGTGGGTATTAGAAAAACAAAGAAACTTGTAGGTGGAAGTAGGATTTATAAGCTTAATTTTCAAAAACCAAAAACCAAAAACCAAATGGTTATCAAACGGGGCCTTACCTTTTTAATTTCAATAGTTTTAAAAGTTTCACTACACTTCATATGAATTTGGTTTAAGAAAAAATAAAGCGTGAGTTTTGGGGATTAGGGTTTTTTTTTTTCATTTCTTTTCTTCTTTTTTTTTTTTTTTTTAAGAGAAAAAGGAGAAGAGAGTGCCCATAAAATCTTTCTATATTGGTGTGTTAAAATCCTAAATGAAAAGAGGGTGACTATAAAGACTTAAAATAAAGGACATGTGTTTGGTTTACAATGGATATCAAACAAAAGAATGTATCAAAAAGTACAAAAGTGATGTAAATGAGCAGTGGATAGTCCTTTGGTCATGACATGGACGATTTGATCTTCATAAGCCACATAACGATTAATTGGCAATTTAAAGTATGCTCACAACAAAGCGATGATCAATTTCCACGTGCTTGCTCCACTGATGCATACCCGAATGTGTAGCCAAATATGTGGCGCTGATGTTATTATAAAGGAGTAATGGTGAACGAGCAAGAGAAAACTCGAACTCCTTGAGAACCGATACAACCCAAACAATTTCAACATCAACATTAGTGAGGCCTTGATAGTTTGATTAAGCAGTAGATCGAGTCGAGTCATTGTTTTATGCTTTAAAGGGGACCACGAAATCAAATTGTGTCGGTAATGGCAGAAGGTACATGAGAATTAAGGTAGGGGGATGACTAGTGACAATGGGTACTATTGTTTTAAGAAGATAAAGCCAATAAAACGCGCAAAATCAACAAAAAAAAAAAAAAAAGAATAACATAGAATAATGGGTACTATTGATAAAAATGACAGGAGATGAATTCAAAAGCTCATAAGATACCGTAGTTTTTGTATTACTTAAAGAAAAAGGGAATCTATGGCGCTTTCGTTTTTAACAGGAAATACAAAAGTTAGACTCATTGATTTTGGAGCAATCAATGTTGCAATTGCAAGAGGAAAAAACTTGTAGTGAAAATTGTAGAAAAGTATGAAGAAAGGCTTGAGGATTAGATGGGGCAAAGGGAAAACCCACATGATTATTGATCCAACTCAAGCCCTGAATACATAATCCACATCATACAAAAGATGAGGTGCTTCCCTTAGCTAAAATCAATTTTAAACCAACACCAATTTAGGAAAAGCTAAGAAAACCAATGATAAATCTCTTATTTTAAATAGGGAAATTGCAATGGGAAGCCAAAAAAATTATTAGGATAGCTAGCCGTGGCTTTTTAGATTTGCAAAAAAATTTAAATCTAATTTCTGTTTTTTTTTTTTGTTTATTATTATTATTCTAGGTTTACCCATGTTGGTGTGTCAACTGGTATATCAATTAACTCATATTCTAAATTTGATATACTTGAAATTAGTCCAACCCATAAGAAAAATAAAAAAAGTCCTAATTCATATTTGATATATTGTTGATATACTCAAAATTAGGGATGTCCATTTGCCCCGGGGAATGGGGGAGGGAGTGGGGAAAAAAATTCCCCACGAACTAAACGGGGACGGGGACGGGGAATGTATTCCCCATCCCCATTCCCCGCTCCCCGTCCCGTTTACTTTTTTTTAAAAAAATTATTACTATTATTGTTATTATTATTTCTCACTATATATAAATTTAAAGTTTTATTGTTAATGATTTAGAAAATTGGATTGATTTGAATTATATAGTTTAAATGTTTAAATTATATGTATAGATATTAGATAGTTTGATATGAAATATTATTTTGTTTATAATAGGAGATTTTAAAAAAAAATCTTTACAAAGAGAATTTTTAAAGAAATTAACTATCTAAATGAAGAATTTATGTGAATAATTAACTATCTAATAGAAAATTAATGAACTTTTTTCATGCAGAGTTAACTATTTGAAAATTTATTAAAAGAATATTTGATTTAATGAAGACAAAAAAAAAAAAAAAAAAAAATTAAATGGCGAATAATTTCCCGCGGGGAACCCGATCCCCGCAAATTCCCCCCGGGGAATCCCCACCCCATTCCTCGTGAAATTTAACGGGGAATTTCGGGGGATGGGGATTGAAATGGGAGGCGGGGATGGGGATAGGGAAGCCATCCTCGTCCCCGCCCCGCCCCGTGGACATCCCTACTCAAAATACTACTAAAATGGTACACTCATATTTTACCTTAATTGAATACAATGATATACCTAATATACTAATGGTATATCTAAAATATATACTCGACTTGATAAACCCTTGATATATCTGATTATAAGTATTGATATATGAAAGATATACCTAATATGAATATTGATATATCAATTATATACTTGATATGTTACTTCTATTTACTTCTCTTTATTGTGTTTCATTTTCTCTTATTGAATTGTGTTGTGTTATTTACGTATTTTAAATGAAATGTTTGTTTTGTATAACCTCAATGGTTGTCTTTTATACCTATTATGAATGTTGATATACCATTTATTTACCTCATTTGTTTTATTACTCAATGAACTAATAACATTGATATACCTAGTTATGAGTAGTCAGTTACATCAATTATATCATTGGTATATACTTCATTTATATCTTTAGTATATTAGTAGTACATTAGTGATATACTTCATTTTATGTATATTTGATATACTAATATATGAAGTATTGATATATTATTGATATACTTCATATTAGAAATATCATTTCACTGAGGTATATCAATGATATACTTCATTTTAAGTATATTTGTTATACTAAATATGGAGTACTGATATATTGTAGATATACTTTATATTAGGATTACATTCCACTAATATACTAGAGTAAAATATATTAGCAATATATCAGTGATATATTTTATTTAGGTATATATCAATAGTATATCTAATATACTACTGATATACTCCTAATATAATAGTAAAACACAAAAAAATGTTGGGAAGACTATTTTCAACTTTTTCTATTTGGATCATGGGTTGGGCTGAATTTTTTTTTCATAATTACAATCCTAAAAAATTGAGTAACACCTCTGCAATTAGCCAAAAGGTTTTAGCTAGTCTTGCAATGGTCCCTTTTAATAACCAAGCTTAATTAACTACAAAATCTACCAAAATCAACCGAATTATTCCAACTGAAATCATCCAACTATTTCTTGATTTTATATTATATAAAATCAAATTGAACATCATTCAAACATTATTTCAACTTAGACTTTTTTTTCTAACAAATTTCATCGAAACAATTCAGGAAGTTGATTGGGGCACGATATTTCTACCAAGGATTTGAAAGTGCAAATGGTCCTCAAAACTTTAACTTCAACACAGCACGAGACCAACAAGGCCATGGATCACACACATTGTCCACTGCTGGTGGCAACTTTGTCCCTGGAGCCAATGCCTTTGGCAATGGCAATGGAACTGCAAAAGGAGGTTCCCCTAAAGCTCGTGTTGTTGCCTACAAGGTATGTTGGCCTGTGACCGGTGAGGCCTGTTTCGATGCTGATATCCTAGCCGCTTTTGAAGCCGCCATTAGCGACGGTGTAGATGTGCTCTCGGTCTCTCTTGGCACAAGAGCTCAAGAGTTTGCTAATGACCCTGTTTCAATAGGGGCATTCCATGCCATTCAAGAAGGAATTGTTGTGGTTTGCTCAGCAGGAAATGAGGGTCCGTCTCCTGGGACTGTAACTAATGTATCTCCTTGGATGTTCACTGTTGGAGCTAGTTCCATCGATCGAGACTTTGTCAATTATGTCACTCTTGAAAACAAGAAGCAATTCAAGGTACTCATACTTAAAGTCAATTCCTTTAGCTTTAGCTTTCCTTTCCTATGTCGTTTTATAAAGTTGTTATTCTCAATAACAACTTAACATTTAAAAAAAAAAAATTAAGAAAGAAGGTTTTATATTTGGGGCAGTTGCATAGATGGCAAATTAGACCAAATAAATAGCAAATATAGCATAGTTGCAAACTAATTTCAAATATAGCAAAATTAATTGTACAAGACCAAAAAACTGTTGTCAGATTCTATCCGTGTCTATCACTGATAGATTCTGATCATTCAAAGTATATCAGTGTTTATCGCTGATACACTTCGATTAATCAAAATCTATCAGTGACTAACACTGACAGACTCTGATTATTCAAAGTATATCAGTGTTTATTCGGAGTCTATCAGTAGACTGATAGATTCTGATTAATCAGAGTCTATCGCTGATAAACTCTGATAATCGAAGTCTATCAGATAGATTCTAATTAACTAGAGTCTATCAGGAGTATACTTTGATAGATTTTGCTATATTTGCAATTTTTTTTACATTGTGCTATATTTGCTATTAATTTGGTTCAATTTGCCACCCACTGCAAATTCTCTTTATATTTTATATATGCTAACTTTATCTCCCTTTCTAGAAGAAGAAGAACAAAAAAAAAAAAAAAAAAAAAAAAAAAAAAAAAAAAAAAACATTCACGTGTCTAGAGAAAGCATGTCACATTAGACAAAGCCATTATCAACATTTGGTGTATTGGAGATATTTTGTGAGAATTAACACAGCCTTAAAAACTTAGACCCGTTTGATAACCATTTCGTTTTTTGTTTTTGGTTTTTGAAAATTAAGCCTACAAACCCTACTTTTACTCTCAAGTTTCTTTGTTTTGTTGTCTACATCTTTCCCTTGTTTTCAAAAACCAAGTCAAAATTTGAAAAACTAAAAAAAAATAGTTTTCAAAAACTTGTTTTTGTTTTTAGAATTTGGCTAGGAATTCAAATGTGTCCTTAACAAATATGAAAATCATATAAGGAAATTGAGAGGAAACCAGCATAATTTTCAAAAACCAACAACCAAAAACCAAATGGTTTTCAAACGGGGAGAAATCATATAAAAACTAAAGTGAGTTGAAATCCTAGAGACTAGGAATAATAATATTTTATCTCAAATTTACCATAAACTTTTGTAATGTTGTGCTTTTAATGCCTCTACATTTACAAACTTTAATAATAGGGTTTGAGTCTTTCATCTGGAGGAATGCCAGAGGGTAAATTCTACCCTTTGATCAATGGTGTGGAAGCAAAAGTTACCAATGCCTCCGATAGCTTTGCGTGAGTATACATATATTATCTTCCCTATTGGAAGGAACTTAACTACAAAAGTAGTTGACAATTAAGAGCTGGGGTTTTCAATTTTACTCATTTCCACAGCCAACTTTGCGAGGAGGGATCACTTGATTCCACAAAGGCAAAAGGGAAGATTGTAGTTTGTCTTCGAGGAGACAATTCAAGAGTGGCCAAGGGTTTTGAGGTTCTTCGTGTAGGTGGTGTCGGTATGATTCTAGTAAATGACGAGCTAGACGGATCGGCCCTTCTAGCTGAAGCACACTTTCTTCCTACTTCTCATGTGAGCTACACAGATGGACTTTCTATTGCTCAATATATGAACTCAACCGAGTAATAACTCTCACCTATTTTTTGAGTTTTTGTTTCATACTTTGTAAAAATTTTAATATTTACTCTTGAACCTGAACAAAATGAGTCAAGTTTTTACCCCTAAACTTTCCAAATGAGTCTACCATTTATTTTTCATAAAATAAAAATGGACTTTATCGGGTAAAGTTTAAAAGTTAATATGAAAAATTTTCTTTTTCCCTACATATTTAAACAAAATGAGATTGATTGAAATATTTAATTTGTGTACTCTTAATTAAACCAGAACACCTATGGCTTTCATAACCCAAGTAAGCACTGTGTTGGGAATCAAACCATCACCTGTCATGGCTGCATTCTCATCAAGAGGCCCCAATCCCATCGAAGAGACTATAATCAAGGTTGGTTTTGAAGTTGGGGTGTTGTGTTTCAAAAATCATCTTAAACTCTTCTCAATATAGTTATTCAAATCTTTCTATATTTGTGTTAGCCTGATATAACAGCACCAGGGATGAGCATAATCGCATCGGTCACAGAAGATGTAACAGCAACAAATCTTCCATTTGATATTCGTCGAGTGCCTTTTAACATTCAATCTGGAACTTCAATGTCTTGCCCACACATCGCAGGTGTTGCTGGCCTCCTCAAGACCCTTCATCCCACATGGAGTCCAGCAGCTATCAAATCTGCCATCATGACTACAGGTTAATTAATTAAAATGATTAAAGCTTCATTCTTCTCCTACAACTTTTAAAAGAAATTGGTTTAATTTTTTTTCCTAAAAATTTTAGATTTATTTCATTTTTATCCGAAAGCGTTTAAAATATCAATTTTTATTCCTAAACTTGTAGAAGAATTAACTTTTTTTTTTTTTTTTTGAGTATCTGAACTTTCAAAATGTCTATTTTAATCGTTAAGCTTCTGAGAAATAACTGGTTTTATCATTTTTTACTTTATTTTGCTTTTAATAAATTGATAACATGACTTTGAGTAGTATGCATACTTATGTATTTATGCTAGTGCATATTTCAAAACATATACTTTTTAAAAATTTAGAGATCATAAAATCTAAAGACTAAAATTGTTATTTTTAAGTTCAAGTACTGGAATTTACATTTTAAAAATTTAGAGACCAAAATAAAACATACATGAAAACTCAAAAAAAAAAAAATATGATTTAAACAAGAAAACATTATTTGAGACTCTAAATGTTATGTTAAAAAAACAATCATTTTAGTCATTATAGTTAGGAGTGTACAAATAACCTGACAACCTCGACTATCCAACCCAAACCATAAGGGTTGGATTGGGTTAGGAATTCGGTTCGATTCATTGGTTCATTTTTTTTTAGTTTGGTTCAAACCGAACTGAACCGAACATGCATTTAATATATATATATATATATATATATATATATATATATATATATATTAGTAAGAAAAAACATAAATGTTATGATTATTAATATCATTTGAACCTTGAATGAATTTTGTGGATATTAGATATTTGAATTTTATGTGATTTTAAATATTAATTATGTAATATGTGTTGTAAATATAAGTATGAATGTTTTTAAAAGAATAGGAATTTTTAATAATTAAGAATAAAAATAACCCGACAATGCAACCCAACCTTGGGTTGGATTGACACTTGTATTCAGTTCTTTTGGGTAGCCAACATGACCAATCCAAATTTTCGGGTTGGTCTAAAAAATCTCTCCAACCCAATTCAACCCAACCCATGTATACTCCTAATTATAATGACTAAAATAAAAGCTAGCCATTCTTGTTGTTTAATATTAACAATCTCACACTCATGAATTAATATTAAAATGCTTCTTTCCTACCTAACTTTCCTTTGTCTGATGCATTCACCGTTCATTTTCTTTTGCAGCCAAGACAAGAGACAACACCATGCATTCAATATTGAACAGCACCCGACTCAAGGGAAACCCATTTGATTATGGTGTAGGACATGTCTATCCTAATAATGCAATGGACCCCGGTCTTGTTTACGACACAACCGTCGACGACTACTTGAGCTTCTTATGTGCGCGAGGCTACAACTACTCCCAATTTAACAGATTCTCTACCAAGGTATTTGTTTGCCCCGAATCATTCGCAATCACAGATCTCAACTATCCATCAATCTCTGTCACAAACTTGACAATCGGTGTCCCAATGACAATCAATAGAAGAGTTAAGAATGTAGGAAGTCCAGGCACGTATGTTGCACGAGTGAAACCGCCCCCAGGAGTTGCAATTACGGTTGAGCCGAGTACGTTGCAATTCAACAATGTGGATGAAGAGAAGACTTTCAAAGTTGTATTTCGATACACAAAAAAAGGGCAACAACAAGATTATGTATTTGGGACTTTGGTATGGTCAGATGGGAAGCATTTTGTTAGAAGTCCCATCGCAGTAAAATTGGGGTGATTATCAATTTTATATTGTAATTTAGTTTAATTTATTATGATCGACAAACTTAGATTTAATTTTGGAAAGAAATCATTTTTTTAATTCTTCAAATACACTCGTTTCTTGATTGTTTTAGCTTAAATTATTACTTTACTGTTTATCTCTCGTGTGTGGCTCCAATTGTTGGGGAGATTTAGGGTAGGTTTGGTTTAACTTTTCAAGTGTTTAATTTTGAAGAAAAAAAATTCTAGTACTTGGCAACCACTAAAAATAACTTATTAAAAATTGAGATTGAGAAATAAATCATTTTGTAACGACTCAGACCTAGGATTTGGAATCAAGGTATTCCTGAATTGTTGTCTCCACAAACCAATATGGGGTCCTTTTACTTTTCCTCACTTACATGTTTCCTAGGAAAATTCCGCTTAACTTTGTAGTTCCTATGAATTGAGCCACCGAAAAGGAAGGTGCACCTTGTTGGTATAGGTAGTATTTATCAATTCTTTTAAGCTTATCTTTACCATAATTCCGCTTATCTTTACCATAATTTCGCTTAACTTCGGATGTTGTCTCAGTTCATTTATTTACCCTTCCTATCTTCAGGCGTCACACATTTTGATAGAAACTCTTCAAAGCAAATTTTTTAAAAATAGAATATAATAACATAGAAACTCTTCAAAGCAAATTTTTTAAAAATAGAATATAATAACTCGTGCATAAAAACATCTCTGAAAAAATGTAACTAAACATATATAAGTTTTTAAATTCTAAAAAAAAAATTATACAAAATACTTTAAAGAAAATGCATTCTTGAAAAACACTTAAACCAACCCTAGAAGTTCCAGTTTGGTCAGATTTCTCAAAATATCCTCAGATTGAACAAATTTTTGACAATTTTCTTATGACACATTCTCTTTAGACACTAATCTCTTTTCTATGTCCAAATAAAGTGTCCCATATATGAAGAAGCATAAAACATTCACTAAATCCAATAAATCAAACTGAAATTTGGTTCGATTAACTTCATTTTAATTAGCTACCACGTGCAGATACAGCTTAATTGATCCATTCTCAAATACTCAGTTTTGGTTTTGGCCTAAGCCAACACAAACAACACACCACTAGTAATTTAGGGTGTGTTTGGTTTAACTTTTCAAGTGTTTAATTTTGAAAAAAAAAATCATTTTGAACAAATTTCTAGTGTTTGACAACCACTAAAAATGACTTATTAGAAAATGAGATTGAGAAATAAATCATTCTGATAGACACTTGAAACCAACTTATTTAGAAAGAGTTTTTAAGTATACAATAACTTGTTTATAAAAACACTTATGAAGAAATGTAATCAAACATATAAGTGTTTAAATTCTAAACAATATACAAATTTTTTTTAAAAAAAGTGCATTTTTGAAAAACATTTAAATTAAAATGTATTCCAAACAGACTCTTAATCTTAATTTTTGAAAAAAAAAATCAACTTTTCGCTCTTAAATTTGTTGAGTTGTATCAATTTTTATCCTAAGCTTTTGGTTTCATCAATTCGCAACGCAAACTTAAATAAGTGTGCCAAAGTGAGCTTAGCTCAACAATAATTGACATGTATCTTCGACCAAGAGGTCAGAGGTTCAAATCCCCCCATCCCCAAATGTTGATGTACTCAAAAAAACTTAAATAAGTGTTCAATATTCATCTTACACTTGAAAAAGTGTTCTAATTTTTCTTTGAAAAGTTGTTAAAAAAAGTATTCTCATATGCTTTTAATGAATTGTAAGACATATGTATGGTACCAAAATAGAGAAGATTTTAAAAATTGACAATAGAGCTACATTTTTAAAAAAAAATTGTGAGTTTTAGTAAAGTTATTCAAAGGTTAATTTTTTTATTAGTCAAACTTAAATTTGTGTAACTTGGTATTGTTGAAATTAGTTAGTTTATGGAGAATTTTATATTATTTTTGTACCGTCAAGAAGTTAAGGTAAAGTTAAATTCTTCAAATTTAAAGCTTTATCGAGTTTTTTTTTTTTTTTTTCTTTAATGAAATGGGTTTGAGAGATGGATTGAATCAAATTTTAATTTAGGGATTTAGTTGAATTTTGCCTGGATTTCAAATTATTTAAATTGAGTGGAAATCTTGTAATTATGGGAATCTTTAGCCAAGCCTAAACCCTAGTATTTTATTAGGAATTGTAATGGGTGGCAAAATTAGGGTGCTTAATGGCAAAATTAGCAACTTTTTAAAATAATTGCAAATATGGCAAAGTTTTTAAATCAATTTTTTATATTTCTGATTTGCCCCTCAATTGGTGCGCGTGTATCTTCTCCTTCCTCTAGTTTTCTTTTTTTTTTTTCTTCTTCTTTTTTTCTTTCCTCCTCCCCACTCAAAAACCCATCAGTTTCCAACCCAAATTTGACAAATTTCAACAATCAACCATTTTTCTCTTCTCTGCAACTTTCTTTTTTTTTTCTTTTTTTTTCCTCCTCCCCACTAAAAAACCCATCAGTTTCCGATCCAAATTTGACAAATTTCAACAATCAACCATCTTTCTCTTCTCTACAACTTTCTCCGCCCAGATGCTTCCCAAATCCACCGGAATCCTCTGGCTTGACGCCAACCACGACGACGTCGCTTCTTAGACTAGAACCACCAACGACCACGACCACGACGTCGCCATTGCTGCCTCCATTTCCTCCTTCAAATCCATGCTCGAATCCGACTGGTACATCAACTCTACCACTCCTCTCAATCCCTCTCACAATGATTTCCATTGCCCAGTTGCCTTCGCCTCCATGTTCTTGAGATCTTGGTTAACCATGGCGGAATTCTTGAGATGCGATCGGATGGGAGGGTGTTGATTTGAGAAATGGATGGGTAAGATAAGGGAGAAGGAGGAGTTTTATAGAGATTGAAAGGGATAGAAATCTTTCTATCAGTGATAGAAATCTTCAACACTGATAGAAAAACTTTCTATCACTGATAGAATCTATCAATGATAGAAAAAACTTTCTATCACTGATAGACTCTATCAGTGATAGAAATCTTCTATCACTGATAGAAAAACTTTCTACGAGTGTTAGAAAAACTTTCTATTACTGATTAGAAAATCTTTCAATCACTGATAGAATCTATCAGTGATAGAGAAACTTTCTATCATCACTGATAGAAAAACTTTCTATGAGTGATAGAAAAACTTTTTATCATTGATAGAAAATCTTTCTATCATCACTGATAGAAAAACTCTCTATCAGTGATAGAAATCTTCTATCACTGATAGTTTTCTATTAGAAATCTTGATGGTGATACATGGTGAAATCGAGCACTAAAAAATAAAGAAAAAATGAATAGTTATAGAAATCAAACACTGGAAAGCAAAAACCAAACACTGATAGAAAACCAAACAACAACAACCAAACACTGATAGAACACTGATAGAAGTGATAGAAAAATATATATCACTGATAGAAGATGTAGAAAAATTTTCTATTATTGATAGAAAAATATCTATCACTGATAGAAAATCTCAGTGATAGAAAAACTTTCTATCAGACCATCAGATTTTAGGGATGGGTATTTTAGTAAATGTGCGTTCCAGACCTTTAGATTTTTTCATTTTTGCAATTTGTTTTGCGAGCCGCTACATTTGCAATTATTTTGGGCCAATTTGCTACATTTGCAACCAGCTCATTTTATAATATAATAGCCGCACGCAACCCGAGGATTGCAAGTTAGCTTCATCCCTCTCATCTCTTTCCTCTCTTATACTCAACAAGTGCAGCCCCTCCAGCCCTCAACTCCGGCGTCGTCCTGAGCGGTTCTCCAGCCAGCATCTTTCTCCGGCGAATTCCACGATAGTGCAGAAGCATAATGGTGCTCGCGATTTTCATGGTCAGTCCAGCTGGTGGGTTTTATTTTCGAATCTCTCTCTCTCTTGTCGAACCCTCTCTCTAAATCTCTCTCTCTCTCTTTCGACGACAGGTTACAAGCGTTTGTGTGGCTTTTTCGGCGAGGTTTAGGTGTGGGCAGTGGCGGTTTTGTGCGTTTTCCAGCAGATGCTCTGTTTAGGTGCAGACAACGGTGGTGCAAGTCGTTGGTAGCATATTTCCAGTGATTTAAGAGTGGGTAAGAGAGAAAAAGTCATATTTTGGTTGATTATTGTTGTTTGGGTGATTACCCATTAATGTTGGTTTGTGTTTTCAAGGTCGGTAGCATTTTGAGTGGTTAATTTTTTTGAATTGGGGCATATTTGATACCTCGGACAGCAAGTGTCGTTCTATTTTTTAGGTATGTTTTGAAGGTGTACATATTACACATGCGGAAGCAATTGAAGATCGAAAGCACTTAAGACATTCAATTTTACTCCTAAAGCATGGATGTTCTAGAAAAGGCAGAAAAGAGAGTTAGAGAACACCAACCTTTGTAGCTCTCTTATATGGAACTCCTTGTGGTGTTATCCTCTCCAATGCTCCTTGGACAACCTCTAGAGTCTTCCCTACTATTCTCCTTGCTTAGAATCACTTGTGGGAGTCTTATAGAGATAAGGAATGGGAAGGGAATGCTTGAAGGATCAAGCTATTGAAAGAACTAAGGAAGAGTGGTCTTTGAGAGGAAAAACCAGCATCATAACAGTAGGTAAAAGCTCTCTACACTTTGAATCTGATTCAAGCTTCTTATAAAGACCTCCTCCATGCAAAGACAAGCTTCATGACACTAGACACATGGTGAAAATGCAACTCAAAGTGGATTCTAGGTGTTTAATTCACAACACATGCAACTAGTGCATGGTTGTGTTGTTTTCCACTATGCATCAACATGCAAGAGTGTGAATGCCACTAAATCCACTAAATTGAACCTTCATACTTGAATTTTCAGCTTGCAATTTTCCTTAATTTAATTTGAAATTGAATTTGATTTCTACGTTATAAATTGAGACATTTCCAAGTTAATATATCATGATTAATCTAATTAATCATTCTTACCTAGTGCCATTAATAGTATATGATTCCTAATACATATACATGGTATTTAAAACACTTTTAAATACCTTATCTCTCAATTCCTTATTTAATTCATAATTAAAAATTGTGTCAAACACATTTTTACGATAAAGCCCTATTTCCCGTTTTTGAACGATTCAAAAAATCCTATCATTATGATCTAAGCATTAATACAATATGAGCTAGTAGAGGGACCTAATGGACCTATAGATCATGGGCTCCAACGATTCGAGGCTAACCGACTAATCTCATAATCTAAGTTAGCCAACATTCGTTAACTACCGAGACACTCCACTATAGCCCGATAGTTGCACTCCCCTCACTACAGATATATTTCCGTCCACTTGATTTAACCATGATTAGTAAGTCGTTCCTTCACAGGTTGTTCGTAGCTATAGCTAGGTCAAATAACCGTTTCACCCCTATAGTACTTCTTGTTCCTTAAGTTCCACTAATCCTCTAATGAACAATCGGTTTGCGGTCCAACCATCAAACCTAAGTTCCTCTCGATCCAACGAGAGGGTGGGGCCCCTTGTTCAAGTCCCGGAGTTAGTACTTAAGAGAACAACCTCTCTGCTATCCCTGAAAAAGGTAGGAGTGAATTCCGTCTTGCGAAACTATGTCCCCAGCTATCTATTCGATCTTATCCCCAAAATGGTAGGCTTGTTGAGTCGGCGATGCTGGCCACTCTCACCCATGCAGATCAAAGGATAATCTCGTATAAACAGGAGTTCATAGTTAGCTCAGGATTAAGAACGAGTTACCTAGGTCATCTATGAGAAATAATCAGTTTCTTCAGTAAACGGCGTTATAAAGAGAAAGTGACTTATTTCGTGGTCCAGTCTTATGCAAACTCATTGCATAGGACGCCCCCACTCTCATGTCACCACATGAACGATTTAGGATCTCATCGTTTGTACTTAATACAAAGTGGGCCGCGTCCATAGTGTCTCCAGGATAAGGCACCCAACCGTATCCTTATACTATAGACTATTTTGACTATAAACTTGAACTTGATCCTACGATATGTCCCTACATATAGTTCGAGTATTCATTTTATAGTCAAGGATCTTAGTTTATTGGATTTAGGTTAATCATTCGCAATTTACATATTCAATAACATCTTTTACTGAATAACCTCAATAACGTCTTTATTGAAAATAGAATATGTTTAATGATTTACAAACTACGAGTTTATAGGACATTAAACCCAACAAACTCCCACTTGGACTAGAAACTCTAGTGGGGTACATGAAGTTAGGTGTGAGAGAAACATAAAGACAATAAACTAGGGCATCAACCATACCCTTACAATTCTCCCACTTGCCCTAGTCTAACAAAGCTCGTAATCCTAGATTAACTAGGTGACCCTCAAATACTTTAGCCGTGAGGGGTTTTGTAAACGAGTCAGCCATGTTGTGCTCCGAAGCAATCTGCGTGACGATCACATCTCCTCGTTGCACGATCTCCCTGATGAGATGGTATTTGCGCTCAATATGCTTTCCTCGCTTGTGACTTCGAGGTTCCTTAGAGTTTGCAACTGCACCACTGTTATCACAATAGAGGGTGACAGGCAGTTGCATATTTGGAACAATTTCTAACTCCGTTAGGAATTTTCTTAGCCATACTGCCTCTTTTGCTGCTTCACAGGCGGCTACATACTCTGCTTCCATGGTGGAGTCAGCAATGCAACCTTGCTTAATACTCCTCCATACTATTGCTCCTCCATTTAGAGTAAACACAGATCCCAATGTTGATTTTCTTGAATCTATATCGGTCTGAAAATCTGAGTCAGTGTATCCTGTAAGGATCAGATCCTTAGCTCCATACACGAGCGTATAATCCCTAGTTCTCCTTACATACTTAAGGATGTTTTTAACGGCAGTCCAATGCGCATGACCAGGATTGGACTGAAATTTGCTGACAATTCCTACGGCATAGCATATGTCGGGTCTGGTACACAGCATGGCATACATAAAACTACCAACTGCTGATGCGTAGGGAATTCGTCTCATTTCCTCAACTTCTTGAGGTGTCTTAGGACTTTGTTCCTTTGACAAGTGAACCCCGTGTCTAAAATGTAATAATCCTTTCTTGGAGTTCTGCATCGAATATCGTACCAATATTTTGTCGATATATGATGCTTGAGACAGTGCTAGCGTTTTGTTCTTTCTATTTCTAATGATTTGAATGCCCAGAACAAATTGAGCCTCACCCAAATCTTTCATTTGGAATTGAGTCGCTAGCCATTGTTTTACGTCAGTCAGGAATCCTACATTATTCCCAATAAGTAGGATATCATCTACGTATAGAACTAGAAAAGCTACAGTGGATTTGACGATTTTCTTGTAAACACAAGGCTCGTCAACATTCTGCTCAAAGCCATATGTTTTGATCGCAGTGTCAAAACGTATATTCCAGGATCTTGATGCTTGTTTTAATCCATAAATGGATCGTTTAAGTTTACAAACATTTTGCTCATCACCCTGGACTATGAATCCCTCTGGTTGAGCCATATAGATAGTCTCTTCAAGATTGCCGTTCAAAAAGGTTGTCTTGACATCCATTTTCCATATTTCATAATCATAATATGTGGCAATGGATAAGAGTATTCTAATCGACTTAAGCATGGCAACAGGGGAAAAAGTTTCTTCATAATCCACTCCTTCCCGCTGGGTAAAACCCTTTGCCACAAGTCGAGCCTTAAAGGTTTGAACCTTACCAGTTTGGTCTCGTTTTCTTTTGTAGATCCATTTACAACCAATAGGTTTTACCCCATCCGGCTGTTCTACAAGTTCCCAGACCGAATTGAAGTACATTGACTCCATTTCGAGATCCATGGCTTTGATCCACTGGTCCTTATCAACATCATTCATTGCCTGATTAAAGGACAATGGATCCTCTAGACCATCATCAAATATAATGGTTTGAGTTTCTGTTAAACCCATGTAGCGGTCGGGTTGTATTATAACCCTCCCACTACGTCGAGGCTCTCTCACTATTTGAGATGGATGTGTTTGATCAATAACTTTTGATGGACCAGCTTGATCTACAACTTTTGTAGATTCTTTTGTAGTTTTTCTTGAAATCTCATCTAATACTAGTTTACTGCGAGGTCGATAATCTTTTATGTGATCTTCCTCAAGGAACGTAGCGTTTGTCGATACAATCACTTTATTATCCTGAGGATCGTAAAATAGACCACCTTTCGTTTCTTTAGGATATCCTACAAATAGGCACAGTTTTGAACGTCGTTCCAACTTCTTTGGGTTTTGCACCAACACGTGTGCTGCGCATCCCCAAATTCTGAAGTGACGTAAACTACCTTTACGCCCTTTCCATAGCTCATAAGGTGTTTCAGAAACACTTTTAGAGGGTACCATGTTCAAAATGTATACGGCAGTCTCAACTGCATATCCCCAGAACGAATCAGGCAACTGAGCATAGCTCATCATCGATCGAACCATGTCTAACAGAGTTCGGTTTCTCCTTTCTGATACACCATTTTGTTGTGGTGTAGCAGGGGCTGAGAGTTGAGACGTAATTCCATGTTCTATCAAATAGTCTTGGAATTGTAGGTCCATATATTCTCCACCTCGATCTGATCGTAGTGTTTTAATCGTTTTACCTAATTGGTTCTCAACCTCGGTCTTGTACTCTTTGAACTTTTCAAGGACTTCAGACTTATGATGCATTAGGTAAAGATAGCCATACCTTGAATAATCATCAATGAAGCCGACGAAATATTCATACCCTCCTCGTGCTTTGACATTCATAGGACCACAGAGATCCGAATGCACGAGTTCGAAGGGTTCTTTGTTCCTATAACCTTTTTCTGAAAAAGGTCGTTTGGTCATTTTTCCCTCGAGGCAGGACTCACATGGTGGTAACGAGTCATCTTCTAACTGACTTAGTAGTCCACTCTTTACCAATCTTTCAATCCTATTGCGATTTATGTGGCCTAATCTCAAGTGCCAAAGATAGGTATTAGGAGAAACTTTTCGCCTTTTATTTTGAGTTTCCGCTACTTTAAACATCTCCATATTAAAAATAGCTTTAACTTGAATTGGCCTTAACACGTATAAGTTGCTTTCAAGTTTTGCAGAACATATATGCATACCTCTTTTGTTAACAAACACTTTATTAATATCAAAAGATACTTGGTATTCATGTTCAATCAAACAAGAGATAGAAATTAAGTTCCTTTTTATATCGGGAACGTACAAGACATTTTCTAGTAGTAAAAATCTATCTCCAAAAGACAACTTGAGAGTTCCTGAAGCTCTGGATGTGACGACCTCTCCAATTCCAACTTTGAGAGTTACTTCGCCGTCTTCCAGCATATGCCAGGAACTAATTTCCTGTAAAGAAGAGCATACATGGTTAGTCGCTCCTGAATCTAATATCCAGGCAGAGCTATCTTGCTCAACTAAACATGTTTCGATAACGAGCAAATCATATTTATCTTGTTTTTCTTTTTCAGCCTTCTTTTCCGCAAGGTACTTGGGACAGTTGCGTTTCCAATGTCCGTCTACATTACAATGGAAACACTTTCCTTTTTCTGCAGCTTTTGCCTTACCTCCCATTGGAGCTTTTCCTTTCCCTTTTACCTTCTTTTTTCTTCATCTGAATACTCTTATTCTTTGAAGTGGAAGGTCCAGACTTTGTTCCTGAGGAAGATCCCTTTTGGAACCTCTTGGTTGTGGCAACATTTGCCTCCCCCTCATGTCTTCTCTTAGTAAGACTTTGGTAAGTCTGAAGCTCGTTTAGCAAAGTGGTCAAGTTAAAGTCTATTTTGTTCATGACAGCGTTTGTCCTGAACTGAATGAAGCTCTTCGGAAGAGACTCCATTATGAAACTTACTTGACTACCCTCGTCAATTGTAGCACCGTTTACTTCAGCAATGTTAAACTGAACCATCATGTTCAAAACATGTTCCCTAACTGAAGCACCTTCCTTCATTCGGGAATTGTAAACATTCTTGAGAGCTTCGTGCCTGATTTGTGAGGACGGTTGTCCAAACATACCTTGCAACGAAGTCATGATCTCCCTTGCGGTGACCATCCTCTCGTGTTTTTTCGACAAGACATCCAAAATGCTTGCTAAAATATAGACTCTTGCTTTATCATTAGCTCGAGTCCATTTCTCATATGCTTCCCGAACAATTCGGTTTGTTGACGAGCCAGGGTTAGGCGGACACTCTTCGGTAAGGACAAATCTAAGATCCTCGATTACTAGTATTGTGTTTAGATTAGACTTCCAAGTTCCATAGTTATCCCCGTTAAGCTTATCCGAAGCGAGTAATTGAACTAATGAGCTAGACATGCTGAAAAATTAAACAAAGCTATTAGAAATTGCTTATTAACCATTTTTAGACAAAATCCAATTAGGTTTTAGCAAAAGTAATAATGTACCCAGGATTATTATTTTGCAACGATACTTTAGTGAGTTAGAGCAACCGCTACCGAGGGGCAGTCAATTACTCCTTCACTAAACCAAGACGTTCTTGACTAAATACTAATCCCAGAATAACTCTTATTCCTATAGTTGTTTAGTTATCGTTACGTTTGGTCAGGAATTTACTAACACTTATAACCCTTGTAAGTGTGACCCGTCGTTTTAAGATTACAGAGAACGGCCCCAACAATGCTACCGAATGGAAAAGCTAATGTTGGAAATGGTCCTAAGTAATCCTATCCATCTCTGGAGTTTGCGTTGTTCCGATCTCCATGTTACAACCCTCCGAATGGTTAGTAGCTCCAGGGCATACAAGCAAGCGCAACATGGAAATCTCACGGTGCAACCTAACGGAGGAGACCGCAGGATGTGTTGACACACTTCCTTCACTCACTTACTATAAATACTTTCTCCATTCACCTTGTTATTGATTTATGCAAACACCTTCCGAATGGAGCAGTTGAGGTATAATCAACACGAGGCCAAGCATAAATCTCACCTTGTGAACAAAAGGGAGAACGTAAAAGGGAAATGGATTTGATATATCTCTCCCCTCTGATAGCGAGCAGAAATGTCGCTATTTTAGTCCCAATTTATTAGGCTTTTCTGTGCTTTAATCGTGTTTTTAATGAAAATATTTAATGAATTCCGTTATTTGGTCCTTAGGAGCAAAGTTGGTGATTTTGGGAGAAAAAGTGCAAAAAATGAAGCAAATGAAGCCCAAATCCAAGCATGGATCAAAAGGGGATCCAATGAAGCCAATCATGATGAGAAAGCCCAAAAGAAGTGAAGAGAAGGCCCAAAAATCAGCCCAAAACCGAAGCTGGAAATTCTGAAAATTGGGGCAGCGTCGAGACGCTATGCAAGGCAGCATCGTGACGCTACCCATTTCTTGGGCAACAAGACGCGTGTGTTGCAGCGTCGCGACGCTGTGCAATGTAGCGTCGCGACGCTACCCCCATTCCGGGCCTATAAAAAGGCACCCTTGGGTGCCTCATTTACCATCAATCAATTCATTCTTCAATCCATTCTTTCCTTCCTTTGGCTCCTTTGGAGCCTCTCTCAAGGCTTTCTAGCCTTTTTGAGAGAATTCTTTAGTGGGAAATATTTTGGGGAATTTTGGGAGCATCTTAGGAAGCTCAAAGGAGTGTTCGGCGGAGCTCTAAGCGCCAAGCGAAGGGGTTTTTCGACGGTCAATTCCTTTCCTTTTATGCTCTTAAATTATGCTTTCTATTGTAAATGTTGTGGATATTTTAGCTATGTATAGCTAAACCCCAATTTGGGGTCTTGGAATGAAATTATAGTTGAAACGTTGTTATAATTACCTGTCTCTTGCCCTTTTTCCTAATTATTTGTATGGATGTGCTTAATGCTTTATTCAATCTGGCCAATTGTGTAATGATTCGATCCTTAATGGAAACTCGACGGAGAGAAGTTAGGATAGATCATAATCCATGCAACTAGTTTAATTGCCCGTCGTGACACCGGGATTAGTTGATTAAACTTAGATTCCTAAAATGAATCAGAGCGTAATAATTAATGATTTTTAATGGCGCTAAGGACACTTAGGTTGTTAAAATGAATTAATTACAATTAGGGAAACCGACAGGAGAACCTATGTGATTAACGGAGATTCTAGGAGTATAATTAGTTGGGCAATGAGATAGGATAATTATAACAATTGTTTAGCTCATAATTGATTTTCAAGACCCCTCTTCCCATTAAAAGAAATCTCTTTCTCCATATTTTTTTATTTGATTGATCAAATTATTTTCCTGCTTTGAATTTTAAATTTCTCTTATTTGCATGGGTTGTTCCCTAAATATTATTTTGCCTAAGTACTTTTAGTGCTCAAGAGATTTTTTGCTTAATTTTCGCTTCGCTTCCCTGTGGATTCGATACTCGGTATTACTGCCGTTTTATATTACTTGTGCGACCCGTGCGCTTGCGGTAGCAAATAATAGCAAACAACAAACACCCTCCCACTAAGTATTTTAAACGGTTTTGGGTATACTTATACTTAGGCGAATTCCGGCTAATTGAATAACCCTAAGTCTAAGTTCATATAATCTTACGATGTCTAGGTGATAACGATTAAAACCTCACATCACACACGTGCATGCTCATAAAACTGGGTTAACTTTAACTCAAGAACCGACTCGATGCCCAGGTAGGAGGTGTTCCGTAAACCGTCAACTTAAATACCTCCAGCCTTAGACAGCATCTCGTCGGGTGAGTTCTCTTGTAACCTATGTTTTACAAGCTTATCGACCTATTTGAATCTAATTGAAATCGATCGAGAGTTGGATCAAATTAACCCTAAGTGAGCATGCACCTTTTTCTTTGTTATAGATTTTAAATTTCTATGTGATTTATAACAATTATAAATCTAAACTATAACAAACTTGCCTTTTGAATATAACTCTTATAAACAAAATTCTAAGGAAATTTCATGCTTCATGCTAGGTTAATTTTATCTTTTGATTAATATAAGTTTTATATCAATTAATCAATTTTAATTAACCATTCAAGCATGAATCTCCCTAAATCAATACAACATTTATATCAATTATACATGAAATTTCCCTCATGCATTTGAACTATTAATAACACTTATTAAAAATGCATGAACATGCTTTCCTATGGTGGGATTTTAAACTATATGGCATGCTCATAATGCACATACATTTAATCCAATTAAACCATACATTCTCAATGCATAAAAGAAATTAAATCAAGCTAAAATGGAATGGTTTGGCAATTTAAAACAAACAATCAACTAATTATTACAATAATAATCAATAAAATTGCTTGTGATGATCCCGAGCTTTACGAACCGACCCGAACCAACCCTCCATGGAGTGAACCGGCCTTCAAATATGTGTAAAGAAATTGCAGCAGACCGAACCGGATCAAGACAGAAGCAGCTGAACCGGACCAGATTTGAAAACTGCTGCCGCTGGAAAATTTTCTTCAACAGCGTCGGGACGCTGCTTGAAGAGCGTCCCGACGCTGTCACGCACAGCAGCAATCTGCTGCTGTTTTCTACTGCGTCTTCTCCCGTTTTGCTTCGATTTTACAGCCTATATGGACTCTAATGACTCTATAAAAATTACAGACTCTAGTACACACATTAACGCTCTTAAATTTCCGAGCAATTACAATTTCATGAAGATTTGAAAGCTCAAAAAAATTGCCAAACCAGAACACTTCCATTTTAGCACACAGAAAATTCAATTTCAAAATGATACCCACCACAGCAAAATTAAAACGACTTAAGTGCTCTAATCATGCTCTGATACCAATTGAAGGTGTACATATTACACATGCGGAAGCAATTGAAGATCGAAAGCACTTAAGACATTCAATTTTACTCCTAAAGCATGCATGTTCTAGAAAAGGCAGAAAAGAGAGTTAGAGAACACCAACCTTTGTAGCTCTCTTATATGGAACTCCTTGTGGTGTTATCCTCTCCAATGCTCCTTGGACAACCTCTAGAGTCTTCTCTACTATTCTCCTTGCTTAGAATGACTTGTGGGAGTCTTATAGAGATAAGGAATGGGAAGGGAATGCTTGAAGGATCAAGCTATTGAAAGAACTAAGGAAGCGTGTGTCTTTGAGAGGAAAAACCAGCAGCATAACAGTAGGTAAAAGCTCTCTACACTTTGAATCTGATTCAAGCTTCTTATAAAGACCTCCTCCATGCAAAGACAAGCTTCATGACACTAGACACATGGTGAAAATGCAACTCAAAGTGGATTCTAGGTGTTTAATTCACAACACATGCAACTAGTGCATGGTTGTGTTGTTTTCCACTATGCATCATGATGTGGAATTTTCCTACCGCAAGCGCACGGGTCAAGTAATAATAAAGTGTCCGTATAAACGAGTGTCGTCCTCTGGATTGGATTTTTAAGCTAAATCAAGTATTGTGAATTGTCTTGCTCAATTTTATTTAGGGAACACAAAGTAGTGAGTGAAAGACCGAAAACTAAATCAAAACAAGTAATGATGGAGATGCAATTGAAAGAACACTTAGGGAATTGATTTCGCCAATTTTAGTCTTCATGCACAATGGAATTATGATCCTAAGAACCTTTAATCACAACTACCTCTCCCGAGTATAATTGATTCTCATACACATTAACCAACTCGATATCCCTATCTAAGTTTATTAACATGCAAGGCATTGAGTTCTTTGGACTAATTCCAAAGTTAATCTAAAATCCGTCACGAGCTTAGAATATAAACTTTAGTCATGCAATATTGAATAAGTCTACATTAAATCCCCTCTCCCGAGCTAGATTCAACACTTAGATCATTCAACTAATGGCCAATTAATTGAAAGCATTAAATCAAAATTGCATACATAATAACCATTGCACAACTTATACCGTAAATCAATCCATAAACTAAAACGACTACATCAATCCCTAAGCCACAAGTTTAGCTACTCATACATGGCGTTACAAGCTCAACTAAACATGAAAAAGCCATTAAATCTAGCTAGAGATAAGGAAAAGGAAAGGAAACACTTAATGTCGTCGAACCCGGCACGTCCCCATCTCGATATCCTCGCCACCAAGTGAGATTCCCGGTCCTCGTCCTTGCTTCAGCTCCCACAGAAGGTCTCTAGTCGAAATTAGGGCTAAAATCTCTCAATTTGGCCTCCTCTTGGCCGTAGCATGAAAAGATGAATTTATAGAAAATCTGGCGACAGCGTCGAGACGCTATCGACAGCGTCGTGACGCTGTCGCGATACTGCGTTTTGGAAAATTTGCCGATAGCGTCGCGACGCTATGATTTTTTTTTTTTTTTTTTTTTTTTTTAAGATTGGAAACTTCATTTCACTCCAATTGCTCAATTAAGCTTCAAACACATACTTCCTACAAATAAAACATAAAAATGCATAAATTTGGGCAAATAATTGTAAAAGACTAGCTTAATTAATCAGAGAAAAATAGCTAGCTATGCTCGCTATCACATCAACATGCAAGAGTGGGAATGCCACTAAATCCACTAAATTGAACCTTCATACTTGAATTTTCAGCTTGCAATTTTCCTTAATTTAATTTGAAATTGAATTTGATTTCTAGGTTATAAATTGGGACATTTCCAAGTTAATATATCATGCATGATTAATCTAATTAATCATTCTTACCTAGTGCCATTAATAGTATATGATTCATAATACATATACATGGTATTTAAAACACTTTTAAATACCTTATCTCTCAATTCCTTATTTAATTCATAATTAAAAATTGTGTCAAACACATTTTTACGATAAAGCCCTATTTCCCGTTTTTGAACGATTCAAAAAATCCTATCATTATGATCTAAGCATTAATACAATATGAGCTAGTAGAGGGATCTAATGGACCTATAGATCATGGGCTCCAACGATTCGAGGCTAACCGACTAATCTCATAATCTAAGTTAGCCAACATTCGTTAACTACCGGGACACTCCACTATAGCCCGATAGTTGCACTCCCCTCACTATAGATATATTTCCGTCCACTTGATTTAACCATGATTAGTAAGTCGTTCCTTCACAGGTTGCTCGTAGCTATAGCTAGGTCAAATAACCGTTTCACCCCTATAGTACTTCTTGTTCCTTAAGTTCCACTAATCCTCTAATGAACAATCGGTTTGCGGTCCAACCATCAAACTTAAGTTCCTCTCGATCCAACGAGAGGGTGGGGCCCCTTGTTCAAGTCCCAGAGTTAGTACTTAAGAGAACAACCTCTCTACTATCCCTGAAAAAGGTAGGAGTGAATTCCGTCTTGCGAAACTATGTCCCCAGCTATCTATTCGATCTTATCCCCAAAATGGTAGGCTTGTTGAGTCGGCGATGCTGGCCACTCTCACCCATGCAGATCAAAGGATAATCTCGTATAAACAGGAGTTCATAGTTAGCTCAGGATTAAGAACGAGTTACCTAGGTCATCTATGAGAAATAATCAGTTTCTTCAGTAAACGGCGTTATAAAGAGAAAGTGACTTATTTCGTGGTCTAGTCTTATGCAAACTCATTGCATAGGACGCCCTCACTCTCATGTCACCACATGAACGATTTAGGATCACATCGTTTGTACTTAATACAAAGTGGGCCGCGTCCATAGTGTCTCCAGGATAAGGCACCCAACCGTATCCTTATACTATAACTATTTTGACTATAAACTTGAACTTGATCCTACGATATGTCCCAACATATAGTTCGAGTATTCATTTTATAGTCAAGGATCTTAGTTTATTGGATTTAGGTTAATCATTCGCAATTTACATATTCAATAACATCTTTTACTGAATAACCTCAATAACGTCTTTATTGAAAATAGAATATGTTTAATGATTTACAAACTACGAGTTTATAGGACATTAAACCCAACATGTTTTTGGGAGTTAAATCATTCTGAAACTCAATGGCTCATGGTTGAATGTTGGTTTGTTTTTAAAGTAAAGTCCCAATTGATTTGAAGAATTTCTCCCCTTTGTTGTGTAGCGTGTGATTAAAGGCCTTGGAGCTAAGGAATTAATTTAGTTCTTATCAAGAATAATTAAGCCAAGGTAAGTGGTTTTACTACTGGAACGCTTAGGCTAGGTTGGGAGATTGTATGCTAATAGTGTTGATGCCAAAATCTGGACAGTAGACTCACCTAACCTTCACGTGACAGCGACAGTGAATTTGTTGAAGGGGGAAGACGTGACCTGCAAAACCAGTGAAAACTGCACACCCTGTGTGGTGCTTGCCACATCCACTCTGATTCCTAAGTCAGCCGATAGCAAGTATTAGATCTCAAGAGTTTCAGTTTCTGAACCACGTTCTTAATGTCAAGAAGGGTGTTTATACATGTCTTGTTTCCTAGGGCTTTTCCTAGCTTCGGGAGCGATTTTGGGGACGCATTCGATCGAACCGGGCTTACCCAGGGCACCTGGAACCAGGTAGGGGGAGATAAGACTCGTCCCACATGAGCGGGTCGAGGCCGACCATGGGGTTGGGCCAAGGTCCAAATCCTCCAGCCAAGGCTCAATCTCTTCGGCCTATCTCTCCTTCGGGGTCCACTTCTTGGCTAAATCCTCGGGTTGGTGTTGCGCTATCCTCATCGATTCCTTACCTTTCAGAGTGGCTCAAAAGGTTTTCACCATCATACCGTCGTTGGCGACTTGACTGTTTCACCTAAACTCTTGATCCTTCTCTTAGATGAAAAATGCAGCGACTAAGCACAGTCTTTCGCTGGAAATTCAGCAATAAGTCTTGCGAACACCACCACTATGCCTATACCAGTATGACTCTGAGACTTCAGAGGCAAGAGACTGGTGGGAGTCTTCAGTGAAATTCTCTAAGGGGTTGTTTGGGGCACTGAGTTGGTTATAATAGCTGGGGGTTATAATAGTATGTGGATTATAATAGTCTGAGTGTTATAATAGTCTGTGTTTGGAGTGCAGATTATTATAGTCTGGGATAAAATAGTCTGTGTTTGGGGTGCAGTGTTTGAGATGCAGATTATTTTAGTCTGGGTTCAAATAGTCTATGTTTCAAGCTGACTGTTTTTTTTTTTTCCTGACTTTTTTTTGTTTATTGTCCTCATACAACTTTGTACTTCAAATATTAATAGAAAAAAAATTGGATTTAGTTGTAAAAAAAATAAAGTTTTGGGTATAGGGGTTAAATTGTGTGTTTAACTTAAAAGGAAACAAAAATAACCTAAAGTAAGGGTTGATTTTCTTTGTTTTAGAGTCATGGTTTTTTCACAAAATAAGTCATTTTATGATTTCATATAGAAAAACCATATTTGTTTCATTTATGTATTTCCAACATAAAAATGGTAAATGCTTATTCAAAACTCATTTTACCTTCAAAAGAATCAAATAAAATAGAAATCACATAAGATAAAAACTTGAGTAGTATTTTTTTAAAAAATTATTATTATCACAATAAACTTAAATATGATAAGTATAATTTGGAATGAAAAATATGGTACGATTAAGGTAAACATTCATATACTTCATTATCAAAAGTAATTATGTAATATAACTCCATATTTATATATGTACAAAGACAACCTAGTATCTAACTCCCTAGAAATTTTCCGATTTTTCCGACGACCACCAACAAATTTTTCAGCGACCGAAATTTTTTTTCCTCTTTTTTCCTTTCATTTCTTCTACCCCTTTTCTTTTTTTTTCTTTTTTTCTTTATTTTCGTTTTTTATATTTTTCGAAATGAAAATGAGAAGAAAGATTTATATTTAAAAAAAAAAAAAGTTGGTGATCGCTGGAAAAGTGGCCGGAAGTCGACGACAGTCGCCGGAAAAGTTGTCGGTGGCCGCCGCAAAAGTCGTCGGCCGGTCGTCGGTAGAAAAGTCAATGAGTCACATGGATGAAGAGAGAAAAGAGTTACTGTAGAGAATAGATAAAATAATTGGGTGGGTTGAATAGTGGTTACTGTAGCAACACGGAGGGAAAAAATAACCAACTCCACCCCTTATTTTTATTGATGCCCCAAACACTGGGTTGGTTATAATAGCCCCCACTATTATAACCAACACAGTGGGCCAAACGGCCCCTAAGATCAGTAGGAGAATGAATGGGATGTCTTTCACCCCACCCCAAGGGGTCCTATTTATAGGAAAAGACCATGAATAAGATCTAATCCTTATAGGAAAAAGGTCATTAATAAGATCTAATCAAATCTATTATCTTATTCATATCTAATTTTAATAAATAATTAATTAATTACCCAATTAAATATCATATATTTAATTTTAGGGATTTTATTAAACTATTTATTTTACTAATATGAATCCAATTCATATTAATTATTTGAACTCTTTCAAATAATTACTCTCAAAAATTAAATTTTGAAACTAATTCAAAATTATATTATAAAGTTTCATAAACTTTATATTATAATGCATCAACATACATTATATGATTCCCCTAAATAGATTGAACACTTTCAATTTACAATTAATACTTAATCCCCTCAAGTCTCTTTACGAGCTACCAGTGGGACCTAATGGACCTGCATATCAGAAGCTCCAACGATATGAGATTAATCCACTAAACTCATTAACCAATTAATCAATTTTCGTTAATTGTGGGTTCACTCCACTAAAGACCCACAGTTGCACTCTTCTCACGGCAGACATAATTTTGTATCCACGGATATAGACCAATAAAAGCAAGTTAGTCCTTCACGAGTGTTCGTAACTCTAGCTGGGTCAAATTACCGTTTTACCCCTGAGTTACCTCTACCTCCTTAGGTACCAGTGCTCCTCTAATGAACAACCTGTTTGTTTTCCAACCACCAAACAGAAACCCCTCTTGGGCCAGTGAGAAGGTAGGACCCTTTGTTCAAGACCCGAAGACACCACTTAAAGGAACACTCATCTACTTCCTCAAAGTCGGGAAGGAGTGAATTCCATCTTGTGTAATTATGTTCCCAGCTCCCCACTCGGTCTTGTAACGCCCTAGGTTTTCCAACCTCTAACCTAGAGACGTCACTACAACTCTAAACCCTTAGCTACGGATCTGAGCCACTTTTAAACTGGATGTACCGAAAATTTCGGCAGCACAACGATGTAAAAGGGCCTGAACCAAAATTTTTCAACACCTGATAAACAACAAAAACACTTCTAAACAATTCAACTCAACTCCACCAAACTACAATTCAAATTCCCAACCTACTTCGCTATACGAGTCAGGCCTCGTAGTATCATGCATTAAATCCTTTCATGCAACATAACAAATTATTAATCAGCTTTTAACAACACTAGCACTTATCCCAAAAGAATGCTAACTAAACAACTTTATTCCTTAAATGATAAAACAAAGGAACTAACCCTTCAGTTCATAATATAAACCACTCAATCAAAACTCTCCATAACAGATCAACAGATAACGAACTAAGCTAGCCTACTCAAGCATAGCAAAAACAAACTAAATCAACTACAGCCTAATCCACCACATCAAGGAAAGCAAATTCGAACTCCCTAAGGTTCCTCCTCGAAGTTCTCCTCTTCTTCACCGAGGTCCAGTTCCCCGTCCAAACCTGCAACATCTAAAATGTTGGGGGGAAGATGAGGAAGGGGTATCAATACAACCGTGGTACTGGTAAGCATCTCACACTTACCAAGCCACAAACAATCAACCAAAACAACCAACATGCTTAGCACACGCAAACAACAGGTTACACAACCACAATAAGAAACATGCTTTTAAGCTATAATCTAACCACATGCTTAAAAACAACAAATTCATGCAAATGCATCTCACGCTATGCAACACACGCATTAGACTCCACATGATTTCCGCGTCATGCTCCGCAACTACATGATTTTCGCGTCATGCTCCGCTAATACATGATTTTTGCGTCATGCTCTGCTAATACATGATTTCCGCGTCATGCTCCGCTAATTACATGATTTCCGCATCATGCTCCGCTACACATGAATTCCGCGCCATGTGATGCGCTAATTACATGATTTCCGCGTCATGCTCCGCACCTACGCCACATGAATTTCGCACCATGTGTTGCGCCACTCTTACGTGATTTCCGCGTCACACTCCGCACTCACACCCACGTGATTTCCGCGTCACGCTCCGCTACACATGAATTACGCACCATGTGTTGTGCCTCACACCCGACTCATGCTACACCCCCATGCAACATGTAAGCCAGACTTAACCGTGCTCAACACGACATCTCATCATGCTTAACACCCAAACACTCAACATGCTTAAGACAAACATTCATCATGCTTAAACACCTTAAGCGAACACAACTCAAGCAACACAGTAAATACGATTCATGATTAACACAACCATTTCAACATTCACAATTCAACAGTTCATACATAGCACAGATACAAGTAAAACAAGTAACAAACGATCATGCTTCATGCAATCAAACAAGCTTAGCAAGTAGAAACTACTTACCTATAACACTTCCAAAGCAACCTTAGCAAGCCTAACGCAACCAAGATAAGCTCCTAAGTCACAAAGGCAGCTAAAAGGTTAGAACCAACCTAGAGATCTTTAAGACACGCTTGAAAAGCCAAATCCCACTTGCTAGGCCTATTTCCTTGTTAAACAACCTTCAAACATTCCCCACAATGAAAACCCAAAAGCTTTAGTCCATGGGTAACCATGTCTAAGGCACAACGGGCCATGGGTATACGCTGAACGACCCTAACTAAGGTTTTTTAGCCGCTGGACAACAAGTAAAAAGATACACGAATGACATCCTAAGAACTCCTAAAGCTTGGGTATTGCGACAAAGGCTTAGATAATAAACAGGAACCTATTTGACATGCTTTTAAGCCACTGACAGCAAGCAAAAACCATTAAACTCATGCTACAAGAACCTATAAGGGTTGGGCAACACTAACTAGGCAACAACACTTGATGGCCATTGACACTACATGCTTTTAAACCACATACAACAACAACGATCCATTTTAAAGCATATTCTAGGACCTATAATGGCTGGGCAACACTTAAGGGCATAGGTAACAAATGGGTAACGATCTAAATCATGCTTCTATGGCCAGAATAACTAATGGGCAATTAACTTGAGACTAACAAGCTAGGGGTAGCGAAGAAACTTACCAAACGGACCTGCTTCCACGCTAGGTGGGTTAGTCTAACCTCGAACAGCGTGTTAGAATGCTCCTTGGGCAGTGGGTAATTGAGTTGAAGTGTATCGAACTCATTCGAACACTTAGGCGACGCTGCAGATCAGAAAATCAAACACAACCTTAATTTTCCAGAACCTAAAACGAATGGGCATTTTAATCTCAACACCATCCTAGCATGGGTAAATGCCTAGACTTACCGGAATTGTTTAAACAAGTCGAGACACCCACGATTTGAGCAACGACGGCGCTGCAAAACAGAAAATCAGCACCAACATAGGATTTTCAGCACATAAAGCAATGGGCATTCTAATTCAAGCTTTAGCCAAGAATGGGTAAGTGTTAAAACTTACCGGAAACGCTAAATGAAGCTGAAACACTCACGAACTGAGCAAAGACGGCACTGGACAACAGCTAATCGACTTAAATCCTAAAATACGGAGTCCATAACGATTGGGCATTTGCTCAAACTAGAATAAAAGGTCTAAATGTGCATGGGTAAGTGATTAGACTTACCAAAAACGCCAAACGACCTTGAAAACACCCGAAACAGCTGCTGGACAAAGGCGAAAACGCGAGGAACTGAAGCTTCGAGCTACTAGGACGTGAGATCTAACGAATCGAACAAAAGAACACTTAGATCAGGCTTAAAACGACCAAGAACAACTGAAAAGAGCTTACCCACGATCTTTACCTTGCTGAAAACACAAGGAAAGAGAGAAACGGATTCACAATCATGAAACCCACGAACCGAACAAGAGAGAGGGAGAGATTCGCGAGTTGCACGGCCTCCACACGCGGCTGGACGGTGACGACACAACAGATTGACGACGGGTTTGGGCTCCACGCGAAACACACGAAGGGAGGGGGAGAGGGAACCCGCGTGGAGAGAGAAACCACGAAGAAGAGGGGCGGCGCGGCGATGGGGCTCAGGCTGCGACCTCTGGCGGCGGCTGGGTCGACCTTC
This sequence comes from Luffa aegyptiaca, assembly GCA_017139565.1. Taxonomy (NCBI): domain Eukaryota; kingdom Viridiplantae; phylum Streptophyta; class Magnoliopsida; order Cucurbitales; family Cucurbitaceae; genus Luffa; species Luffa aegyptiaca. The sequence goes on along the minus strand of CM029405.1, from coordinate 39,871,173 downwards.
ACGACTGGGCGGCAGTTGAGAAACAACAAAGGGGGGTCTCACGGCAATACAAAAATGAGGGAGAGAAAGAAGAAGATGAATAGTGGCTAGGGCTTTTTTCTTTCTATCTCCTTTTCTCTTTTCCTTAATCCCTTTAATTAAAAACCCAATAATAGGTAACTTCCTCACCACTCAGCGTGAATATTTCAACACTTAAAGAGACCTGATAATAACGGCTAACCAATTAAATTTGAGCTTTAGGGAGGGAATTAAATCATCGTAACGATTAAATCCCAATAATAATTTCCCAAACACTTTAGTATATTAATTAATAATTCCTTAGTACTAGTCCAAATAAAATTTACATTTAATTTGACTAGATGTACGAAATATAAATATACCAAAATGCACGGGGTGTCACATTTTCGGGGCCGTCAGGTGCTGAATCCAGATTTCGAATCCTGGGCCTGGGGCGTTACAGACGGTATCAGAGCGGAACCTCTCCCAATAGGATGTGGTTTGGGGACAAACCAAGGTGGAAGCTGGTGGGCATGTGATGCCCGAGGTTAGGAGGGGTACATGAATGAACCGAGATCACATCCGAATGAGAGGGATCCTCAGGAGATGAAAACATGGTCAAGATAAGCTTAAAATAATTGATAGATACTACCTATACCAACAAGGTGCACCTTCCTTTTCAGTGGCTCAATCATAGGAACTTTGAAGTTAAGCATGTTTGGCTTGGAGAAGTTCTATGTTGGGTGACCTCCTAGGAATTTTCCTAGGAAGCATGTGAGTGAGGACAAAGCATGCTAAAAGGACCCTGTGTTGGTTTGTGGGAACAATCTTCATTCTTAGAAGCGTTTTAAGACGAGTATGGTAACGTGGCCAGGTCGTAGGGGAATGTCGGCGCCATCAGGTGCCGAATCCGAATTCTGAATCTTGGGCCTGGGGCGTTACAGGTCTTGTCCCCAAAATGATAAGCTTATTGAGTTGGCATACTGGCCACTCTCACCCATACAAATCAAAGGACAATCCCTTGTGAACAGGAGTCCATAATCCACTCAGGATTCAGACTAAGTTGCCTAGATCATCCTTCTAAAATAGAAATCTAACTAGTTAACGGTGTTACAACTAGTGGTTATTATTTCGCGGTCTGGTCTTATGCAAACTCATTGTATAGGATACCCTCACTCGCATGTTGTTGGGTTTCCAGAGTGAGTAAAAATAAGATATAAAAAGACTCTAGAACTCTGTGCAAGTATACACAATCGACAGCAAGTAATAAGTATTTATCGAATCCAAGGTCTGAATTAGCTTCCACTTTATCTATTTTGTTTATCTTTTTAATGGTTTCAAAGGTGGTTAAAATGATTGGTTTTTATAGAATGCTGAAGCAAAAGAAATGATTGAACAGAAAGTAAACAAATAGGCTGACAGATTAGAAACAGGCGCTGGTCAGGATTTAGTAATTGTTTTAAAAGATGCTCTAGCAATATTATTGATCATGCAAAACTCTCGCAGTCTTATTAGCAGATTCCTCCCGGAACACCAGATTTTTAGAATGTGTTTCAACTCCAATGAAGCTCTACCGATCAAGCACTAGGCAACTGGCTATCCCTAGCTCAGTCACTGGCGTTCACCAATACACAATGATTTAGTGTGATTAATTGCCACACACTCCCTAAATCATCCCTGAAACTAGAGAGAGGTATTCATACCGGCTGGCCAGGCGGGCATAAAATAGAAATGAACACAACAATTAATCAAGATGCATCAAATCAATATTTATTACTAGAGATTAAGCATGGCAATTACATGCTCCCTAACCAACGCCTAGAGCTACTTAGTTCATAAAATGCATGGAAACACACGTTACAATCTGACTAAGCATATCCATATTTACAAAATAATACAAGAAAATATTAATTCCCTTGATTAGCTTGCAAATGATGGTTCCCTTTATGGTCTCTGATAACTGCCCAAAAGGTAGTTATTTAGGCCTCATTTCTATAGGGATTTGTGTGTCTTTTGTGCTTAATAGGGTTGGTTTTAGATGTAAATTATATGTTTTAACCCATTTGGAAGAATGGAAGCTTTGGAAGTTATTTTATGCAGAATATGTTGCTGGGCGACTGGAGGGAGCAAATTCTGTGCTGCAGCAAAACTAGGAGCAAAACTGCCACGTCACAGCTCGTTAGCCAAATTGCCAAACTGAATTCTGTTGAGTTTTTTTCGTGATAAAGGAGCAAGGAGAGCCCTACACGTGTCCAGGTTGACCTAAGTCAAGCCTCCTATCCTTCTATAAAAGGGAGTAGCCGCCCAAGTCAAAGTCATTCCACTTTTGGGAGAAAACATTCCATTCTTGGGAAGTTCCTTCCACCTTTGGGAGCCGAATAGAGGAGAGAGATTGGAGACCACCTAGAAGACCATCATTGCAAGCTGATCGAGGAGATTAATATTTCCTTTTATTATCTTGTAATTATGGACATGCTTACTCAGATTGTAGCGTGCGTTTCCATGCATATTATGAACTAAGTAGCTTAGGCGTTGGTTAGGAACAATGTGATTGTCGTGCTTAATTTCTAGTAATAAATATTGATTCTATGCATCTTGATTAATTGTTGTGTTCATTTCTATTTTATGCCCGCTTGGCCAGCTGGTATGAATACCTCTCTCTTGTTTCAGGGATGATTTAGAGAGTGTGTGGCGATTAATCACACTACGATCATTGTGTATTGGTGAACGCCAGTGACTAAGCTAGGGATAGCCAGTTGCCTAGTGCTTGATCGGTCGTACTTCATTGGGGTTGAAACACATTCCAAAAATTCCGGAGTTTCGGGAGGAATCTGCTAATAATACTGTGAGAGTTTGCATGATCAATAATATTGCTAGAGCATCTTTTAAAACAATTACTAAATCCTGACCAGCGCCTGTTTCTAATCTGTCTGTCTATCCGTTTACTTTCTGTTCTGTCATTTCTTTTGTTTCAGCATTATTCTTATAAAAACCAATCATTTTTACCATCTTTGAAACCATTAAAGAAATATATAAAATAGATAAAGTGGAAGCTAGTTCAGGCCTTGGATTGATAATACTTATTACTTGCTGCGGACTGTGTATACTTGCACAGAGTTCTAGAGCATTTTATATCGCATTTTTACTCACTCTAGGAACCCAACAAGTTTTTGGCACCGTTTCCGGGGATCGAATAAGTTTTTATCTGATCTGTTTTGTGTATGTGTTTTAGTGGTTTGGTGCTAGAACTTTTTTATTGTTTCTTTTGTTTTTGCAGGTGTGAGTTTGGTGCATGAGCGATCCGCCTGGGGTGAGGTTCGAGCTTGATCCAGAAATCGAGAGGACATTCAGGAGAAGAAGGAGAGAGCAGCGTAGAAACCAGAATTCAATGGCTGACGTACCGCGTCTCCCGCAGGGTCCTGAAGATCCAGCGAACCCCCAGCACAATCGTTTGCTGCAGCAAAACCCGCCGCTGGAGCAAAATGAGCAGCAAAATAATCAGGCTGAGAATCCTATCTTGGTAGCAAACGATAGGACCAGAGCCATTCGAGCATATGCTTTTCCAATGTTTGATGAGTTGAATCCAGGGATTGCACGTCCTCAAATTCAAGCGGCAAATTTTGAAATGAAACCGGTAATGTTTCAGATGTTGCAAACCGTGGGTCAATTCGATGGTTTGTCATCTGAAGACCCTCATTTACATCTTAAGTCTTTTCTAGGAGTTAGTGATTCTTTTGTAATTCAAGGAGTGCCTAGAGATGCTCTTAGATTAACTTTGTTCCCGTATTCTCTTAGGGATGGAGCGAAGGCATGGTTAAATTCTTTTGCTCCAGGATCAATTAGGACATGGGATGAGTTAGCTGAAAATTTTTTGAGTAAATATTTCCCACCTAATAGAAATGCTAAATTAAGGAGTGAAATAGTAGGGTTTAGGCAACTTGAAGATGAGACTTTTAGTGAGGCTTGGGAGAGGTTTAAGGAGCTTTTGCGAAAGTGTCCCCACCATGGCCTACCACATTGTATCCAAATGGAAACATTTTACAATGGATTAAATGCGGTAACTCAAGGCATGGATGCTTCGGCTGGAGGGGCCCTTTTGGCAAAAACTTTTAACGAAGCCTATGAAATTTTAGAAAGAATATCTACTAATAGTTGTCAGTGGTCGGATGTTAGAGGCACAAATAAAAAGGTTAAGAGTGTATTAGAGGTTGATGGTGTGTCCACCGTTAGGGCTGATCTTGCAATGATTGCTAACGCTCTTAAGAATGTGACAGTGATTAGTCATCAACAGCCGCCAGTTGTGGAGCCTGCTGCAGTGGTGAACCAAGTTGCAGAGGAAGCTTGTGTCTATTGTGGTGAAGATCACAACTACGAGTTTTGCCCCAGCAATCCAGCTTCTGTGTTTTTTGTAGGTAATCAGAGGAATAACCCTTATTCTAACTTTTATAATCCAGGTTGGCATAACCACCTCAATTTCGCATGGGGAGGACAAGGAAGTAATGTGCAAACACAGCAAAAGGTGAACCAGCCGGGATTTGCTAAAGCGCAGGTATTGCCCCAGCAAAATAAGCAGGCTTTGCCCCAGCAAAATTCGGGGAATTCTCTCGAGGCAATGATGAAAGAATTTATGGCTCGTACAGACGCCGCAATTCAAAGTAATCAAGCTTCAATGAGAGCCCTTGAATTGCAAGTGGGTCAGTTAGCCAATGAGCTGAAGGCAAGGCCTCAAGGGAAACTTCCCTCAGATACTGAACACCCTAGAAGGGAAGGTAAGGAGCAGGTAAAGGCAGTGACTCTTAGGAGTGGTAAGCCACTAGAAGAAAGAAAAGAGCCTAGTAAAACCCAGGATATAGATGATAATTGTGATAGAAATGTTGTTGTTGAGAAAGAGTTGGAGTCTGGTCAGGGTGCTGGAGGCAGCAATAAAGATGCTGGAGCATCTGTTCTGTTCCAGATGTGGAACCACCTTATGTGCCGCCCCCACCTTATGTACCACCTCTACCGTTTCCACAAAGGCAAAAGCCTAAGAATCAGGATGGTCAATTTAAAAAGTTTTTAGAGATTCTTAAGCAATTGCATATAAATATCCCCTTAGTAGAAGCTATAGAGCAAATGCCTAATTATGCTAAATTTCTTAAGGATATTTTAACTAAAAAGAAGAGGTTAGGTGAGTTTGAAACTGTATCTCTTACTGAGGAATGTAGTGCTATTCTTAAGAATGGGCTACCACCCAAGGCTAAGGATCCAGGATCATTCACTATACCTGTGTCTATAGGTGGAAAAGAGTTAGGTAGAGCACTCTGTGATTTAGGTGCAAGCATTAACCTTATGCCTCTTTCGGTCTATCGAAAGCTAGGTATTGGTGAAGCTAGACCTACCACAGTCACACTCCAACTAGCTGATAGGTCTATCACATATCCAGAGGGTAAAATTGAGGATGTCTTAGTGAAAGTGGATAAATTCATATTTCCTGTTGATTTCATTATTTTAGACTATGAGGCTGACAAAGATGTCCCAATTATTCTAGGACGTCCATTTTTGGCTACTGGTAGGGCGTTAATAGATGTTCAAAAAGGGGAATTAACAATGAGAGTCTGTAATGAGGAAGTAAAATTTAATGTGTTTAAGGCCATGAAGTATCCAGACGAGATGGAAGATTGCTCTTTCATTCGGATTCTGGAGAACACAATTATTGAGACAGCAATTCGGGATTCGGAAAATAAGCATTTGGAAGATCATGGAAAGGTTAGTGTAGAAGATTTAGAAGTTTGTTCTTTAGAAAGAAAAAATGAAAAAGAATTGTTTAGGTGTGAGGATGTTTTTGAGTCTTTAGATTTAGATCAAAGAAAGGCTCCCCCGATTAAGCCATCCCTGATTGAGGCACCTACTTTAGATTTGAAGCCCTTGCCGGATCATCTAAAGTATGTGTATCTTGGGGAGGGTGAGACGTTGCCCATTATTGTTGCATCAGATTTAATGTCGGATCATGAGGAGGCCTTAATAAAATTGCTGCAGCAATACCGCAAGGCTATTGGTTGGACATTGGATGACATTCAGGGGATTAGCCCATCTTTTTGTATGCACAAAATCACTCTAGAGGAGGGATCCTTTAGGAGTATTGAGCAACAAAGAAGGCTTAACCCTGCAATGAAAGAAGTGGTTAAAAAGGAGGTGATTAAATGGTTGGATGCTGGCATCATTTATACAATTGCAGACAGCAATTGGGTAAGCCCTGTCCAATGTGTTCCTAAGAAAGGAGGTGTCACTGTGGTGAGCAATAAAGACAATGAGTTGATCCCAACTAGGACAGTAACTGGTTGGAGGGTTTGCATGGATTACAGGAGGCTTAATAAAGCCACCCGTAAGGACCACTTCCCTCTGCCATTTATTGACCAGATGTTGGATAGGTTGGCTGGTCAGGCCTACTACTGTTTCTTAGATGGTTATTCTGGGTATAACCAGATTACTATTGCTCCCGAGGATCAGGAAAAAACCACTTTCACCTGCCCTTATGGGACGTTTTCTTTCAGGCGAATGCCTTTTGGCCTTTGCAATGCTCCAGCAACATTTCAGCGGTGTATGTTAGCAATTTTTTCTGATATGATTGAGTCCACTGTTGAGGTATTCATGGACGATTTTTCAGTTTTTGGAGGGTCTTTTCAGAGTTGTTTAGATAATTTAGGTCAGGTGTTAAAGAGATGTGAGGATACCCATCTAGTTCTCAATTGGGAGAAATGTCACTTCATGGTGAAGGAGGGCATAGTGTTAGGTCATAGGATTTCTAAGAATGGTCTAGAAGTTGATAGAGCAAAAGTTGAGGTTATTGAAAGATTAGAACCACCGAATTCAGTGAAGGGGATTCGGAGTTTTTTAGGTCATGCTGGATTTTATAGAAGGTTCATAAAGGATTTTTCAAAAATCAGTAAACCTCTTTGTAACTTATTGTGCACTGATCATGTTTTTGACTTTGATGCAGATTGTAGGAAGACTTTTGAAACATTGAAGGTTGCTTTAATCTCAGCACCCATTCTTTGTGCACCTAATTGGAATTTACCATTTGAGGTAATGTGCGATGCGAGTGATGCTGCGGTAGGTGCTATGCTGGGGCAAAAGCAGGGCAAATTTATTCATCCTATATATTATGCAAGCAAGGTTTTAAATGAGGCACAAGTCAACTACACAACTACTGAAAAGGAGTTGTTAGCCGTGGTGTTTGCCTTTGAGAAATTTCGGCCATATTTGGTTGGATCCAAAGTCACGGTGTTCACGGATCATGCAGCAATAAGGTATTTAATGACTAAGAAAGATGCAAAGCCTAGACTAATTCGTTGGGTTTTATTATTGCAGGAGTTCGACTTGGAGATAAAGGATAAGAAGGGATCAGAGAATGTCATTGCAGATCATTTGTCTCATCTTGATCCATCATCATCTTTGCTGAAGCAATCTGCCATTTTAGATGATTTTCCGAATGAACAGCTTTTTGCTGTTGAGGTAAAGGTAGTAAAGGAGATCCCTTGGTATGCTGATATTGCCAATTTTTTGGTCAAGGGAGTCACTCCTATTGATATGGATTGGAGGCAGAAGAAAAAGTTTAAGCATGATGCAAAGTTTTTCTATTGGGATGAGCCATTTATGTATAAGCAATGCTCTGATGGTATTATTCGTAGGTGTGTTTCAGGTGATGAAGCAAAGGAAATCCTGGAGCAATGTCACTCTTCGCCGTATGGAGGCCATTTCAGCGGTCAGAGGACAGCTATGAGGATTTTGCATTGTGGATTCTTCTGGCCTACCTTGTTTAAGGATGTCCATTGGTTCTACAAGCAATGTGATGCTTGCCAAAGGAGAGGAAACTTGGGGCCCAGAGATGAAATGCCTCTTACTTACATTTTGGAAGTGGAGTTATTCGACGTGTGGGGTATTGATTTTATGGGGTCGTTTCCCCCTTCTAATGGTAATGTTTTTATCTTATTGGCAGTAGATTACGTGTCCAAGTGGGTGGAGGCCATTGCATGCCATCAGAGTGATGCCAAGACGGTTTCAAGGTTTCTCCAATCGCACATCTTTGCGCGGTTTGGGACACCTAGAGCTTTAGTAAGTGATGAGGGTACACATTTTGTTAATAATATCTTAACTAAGCTTTTAGCTAAGTATGGAATCAAGCATAGGATAGCTACCCCCTATCACCCACAGGCTAATGGTCAAGCTGAAATAAGTAATAGGGAAATTAAATCAATTCTAGAAAAAGTAGTACATCCATCTAGGAAGGATTGGTCTTTTAGGTTGGATGAGGCTCTTTGGGCTTATAGGACAGCCTATAAGACTCCTCTAGGTATGTCTCCTTATCAGTTAGTTTATGGGAAAGCTTGTCATTTACCGTTAGAGCTGGAGCATAAAACGTTTTGGGCTTTGAAAAAATTAAATTTTGATCTGAGTCGTGCAGGGGCAATGAGGATGCTACAGCTTAATGAATTGGAAGAATTTCGCCAATTTTCTTATGAGAATGCGAAAATATATAAAGAAAAGACTAAGTTGTGGCATGACAAGAAAATTAAGCCTAAAGAGTTTGTCAAAGGTCAGAAAGTTTTGCTTTATAATTCTAGATTAAGGTTGTTTCCTGGGAAACTTAAATCTAAATTGTCAGGGCCATTTATTGTGGTTGAGGTTTTCCCCATGGGGCAATTACTTTGCAAGACGAAAAGGATGGGAGAGTGTTCAAAGTGAATGGACAGCGTGTCAAACATTATTGGGGAGAGGAGTTCCAGATGAAATATCCTTCCCTAAAGTTGGTTGATGATTGAGAGAGCAAGATGTTTGCGGGAGCATTTCACAGAGCAATATTTTGAGCTCCCAGTGTTTATTTTTATTTTTCTCGCTGATATGATTTGATTTTAATTAGGTTAGATTCGTTTTGTTTAAATTTTGCATGATTTATTTATTTTTACTTGTTGTATTTTTAATTCCGTAGATTTTATTTTATTTTCGCTAGTTATTTTATTAGTTCAGAGTATAGGTAGTTTAAGTTTATTTTCTGTTTAGATTAGATTTTTATTCCAGTTTTTATTTTTGGTTATTTAAATTTCTGTTTAGATTAGATTTGAATAAAACTTCTCCTTATTTAATTCGGTTTTGAATAGTAAAAATAAAAAGATTTGATTTGAGCGGTTAATATTTGAATTTCCGGATTTGATTTTTCTTTTGAATTTAAATTTTCCGTATCCGAGATTCTTAAGGTAATCTTTTCAGAAGGTTGTTGCGGCAGGGTTATGGCATCTTCAGTCCGAATAGAAGGGATTTTGTTGTAAATTCATTTTTACCGTTTGGATTTTCTTTGAATTTTTACAGGTTAGGTTGCATGCGTAATCTGATGAGGCCACGTGTCGAACAGTGATCATCCAAGGGCATTGATGGTGGACAGCACATGATTATTTACCATGGGCGATTAAAATTCGGGAATTTACCGTTGATGGATTTAAATTTCAGGATTGCATGCGGGTTTGAACGATAAACTCAATTAATGTGAGCAAAATCTTTCGGTTAGGATTCAATTTGTTGAAGCCCTATTTATTAATACCTTCTGGTAGGTAAGTTTCACTTCATCTTCTTGATTCAAATCTTTTCCTGTTACATTCTTCTTTCTTTGTTGTTATTCTCTGTCAACCCCTTGCGTCTTCAATGGCCAAAACGAGAGCTAGAAAAGAGAGGGAGAATGAGGACGAGAGGTACCTGTTACCCCTGAAGTACAGAAAGCGAAAACGAAAAAGAAGAAGACGCCAGAGGAGAAAGAAGCGAAAAGGAGGAGAAGGCAAAAGAGGGCCGAGGATCAGGACGCTCTACAGAAAGTGATGGATGATGTGGCTGCCACAGTAGTTGAAGAAAACCCGAAAGAACCAGAAGAACAGAACCTAGAACGGACTGAGCAGAGAGTCGCGGATACAGAAGAAGTTCAAGAGGAGCAAACAGAGGAAGTTCGAGAGGAAAATACCGAGGAAGTTCGAGAAGAAATTACAGAGGAAGTTCAAGAAAAGCAGGCCGAGGATGTGCAAGAGCAGCAGGCAGAAGATGTTCAGGTAACAGATAATGAGCCAGTGCAGGAGGCTCGAGTGGAGGTGATCATGCCAGAAGTACCGAAACGTCGCCGCGTTAAGAGGAAAGCAGGCCGCGTTAAGGTTGTCCGAACTGATACTTCTTCGCCTCCAACCACGGATTCTGAAAGAGAAAATGCAGGAAGAGAGGAACGAGAAAAGAAGGAAGCTGAGGACAAGGCTAGAGAAGAAGAAGCAAAGCAAGCAGAAGAAGAGATTTTGCCCAAGCAAGCGGAAGACAAGGGCAAAGGTATTGCTGAGGCATCGGGTGAGGCTGACGAGATTGAGGAACCGAGATTACCGTACAATCGCTTCATCAATAACCTTGCTCGGGCAAAGTATGTTGAGATGCTGAGACGGGACTTCCTGTTTGAACGAGGATTTGGCAATGATCTGCCACGGTTCTTGAGGACTGGAATAGTGAACCTCGGCTGGAGTCAATTTTGTGCAAAGCCGGAACCTGTTAATTCAAACATTGTTCGGGAATTTTACGCCAATATTGACGATCACGAAGAATTTCAGGTTATCGTTCGAGGAGTGCCCGTTGACTGGAGCCCAGGAGCCATTAATTCTTTGTTCAACCTCCAAGACTTTCCACACGCAGGCTTTAATGAGATGGTGGTCGCACCATCTAACGACCAACTAAATGCGGCTGTCCGAGAGGTTGGCATCGAGGGGGCCCAGTGGAGATTGTCGAAGACGGAAAAGCGCACATTTCAGGCTGCTTATTTGAAGAGCGAGGCCAATACATGGATGGGTTTCATCAAGCTGCGCTTACTGCCGACAACTCACGACTCAACGGTGTCTCGAGACCGGGTTTTGCTTGCCTTTGCTATTCTTCGTTCGATGAGTATTGATGTGGGTAAAATAATTTCTTCTGAGATTCTTGATTGCTGGCGGAAAAAGGTGGGGAAGCTGTTTTTCCCCAACACTATCACGATGCTATGCCGAAGGGCAGGGGTGCCAGAGGATGAGGATGATGTGCCACTAATAGACAAGGGAATAATTGACACACCAAATCTGGCTAAACTTCAGAGGACGCAGGAAGCACGCCAAGGAGGTTTGGTGTGCGGCATCCACCAAATGCAGGAGCAATTACAGCTGCATTCCAGTAGGATGGAGTTTGCTGAAAGGCAATTTCAGACTTTCTGGAACTATGTGAAAAGGAGGGATGTCGCGTTGAGGGTAGCCTTGCAATCAAATTTTTCCGAGCCATATCCGGCTTTACCCGTATTCCCTGATGACCTACTGAACCCTTGGGTTCCGCCCCCACCTGTTGAACGAGAAGAAAATGGTGAAGAGCAAGGTCAGGAAGATTGATGGATGAGATGATCTTTAGCGAGCATTTCTTTTGTTCCTATATTTTTGTTTGCTCGCGCATGTTTGGCCCTGCTTACTGTTCTGTTTGCTTGTTTCTTCTTGGTTTTTCTGTTTTTAAAAAAATATATCTCTGTTTATGTAATTTCTTTTCTATGCTTTTAATGAAATTTCCGAAGTTATTTCTGTTCCATAAGCGTTGAGTAACTCTAACCTAACTAATTCTCTTTCTGAATTTTTGAAGCTTGGACTGGCTAAGCTTAATTAGATCAAGGTATTCTGATCTCCAGAAACCTTTTGCTTGAGCATTTTCTCTGGCCTGGTCGTTGCTGCGGCAAAGAAAATTCTGGAGGTAGTGTTGACTTATGTGATCCACTTTAAGCTTAGGTCTAGTCCCACGCTTAGTTTTAAAATTCAGATAGAAAAATTTAAGTTTGGGGGTGTCATTTGAAATTTTAATGATTCATTGGGGACAATCAATAATTCAAGTTTGGGGGACTTTTTGCTACTCCAATTGTTTTGCTCGAGCATTCCTCTCCTTCATTAAATAATTTGTTAGGTTATTGAGTAACCGGGGACATTTGTGATACCCACAGTTTGTCTTCGAGTCAAAAGATGACCTAGGAAATGTGAAAAATGATGAAAAATTATTTGCTGAAAAAAGTGATTGTTGAAAATTTTGCTGAGAAAATTCATGGAGAAAAAGTTTTGAAGGATGAATGATGATCCAGCAGTTTTTCTGTCTCCCAGAACTTAGGTGAGCTTCATCACAAAATGTCGCCATTCTGAGGGGCAAGAGATGGAATGACTAAGGATTTTTGAGCTTTACAATGAGTTGAGCCTAATTGGTGATGAGTTTGAGGCAAGGGTATACTGCACCATAAAGTGGGTCGTCCCATGCTTAAGAGCTTATGACTGTAGGGCTGCTTTAAGTCTGAAAAACAAATATATAAACCCCTTGAAAATGTGTTTTGATATGTCTGATAATAGAGCTAAGCTGTGGCAAGTTCTTAGAATTGAGTTAAAAGTGGTGATTATTTGTCCATACCGGAAGAATTATTTTGCTACAGCAGAGCTTGGTTTTGCAGAGTGCTCAGGTAAAGGTTGAAGGTAGTGTTGGATTATCTGTTTTGATTAAGCTATGCTTTGCCTAATGTTTTGAATTCTTGAAGGGAAGGTTGGTTAGTATTGCTCGGGACGCGCAATAGTTCAAGTTCGGGGGTGTGATAACTGCCCAAAAGGTAGTTATTTAGGCCTCATTTCTATAGGGATTTGTGTGTCTTTTGTGCTTAATAGGGTTGGTTTTAGATGTAAATTATATGTTTTAACCCATTTGGAAGAATGGAAGCTTTGGAAGTTATTTTATGCAGAATATGTTGCTGGGCGATTGGAGGGAGCAAATTCTGTGCTGCAGCAAAACTAGGAGCAAAACTGCCACGTCACAGCTCGTTAGCCAAATTGCCAAACTGAATTCTGTTGAGTTTTTCTCGTGATAAAGGAGCAAGGAGAGCCCTACACTTGTCCAGGTTGACCTAAGTCAAGCCTCCTATCCTTCTATAAAAGGGAGTAGCCGCCCAAGTCAAAGTCATTCCACTTTTGGGAGAAAACATTCCATTCTTGGGAAGTTCCTTCCACCTTTGGGAGCCGAATAGAGGAGAGAGATTGGAGACCACCTAGAAGACCATCATTGCAAGCTGATCGAGGAGATTAATATTTCCTTTTATTATCTTGTAATTATGGACATGCTTACTCAGATTGTAGCGTGCGTTTCCATGCATATTATGAACTAAGTAGCTTAGGCGTTGGTTAGGAACAATGTGATTGTCGTGCTTAATTTCTAGTAATAAATATTGATTCTATGCATCTTGATTAATTGTTGTGTTCATTTCTATTTTATGCCCGCTTGGCCAGCCGGTATGAATACCTCTCTCTAGTTTCAGGGATGATTTAGAGAGTGTGTGGCGATTAATCACACTACGATCATTGTGTATTGGTGAACGCCAGTGACTAAGCTAGGGATAGCCAGTTGCCTAGTGCTTGATCGGTCGTACTTCATTGGGGTTGAAACACATTCCAAAAAATCCGGAGTTCCGGGAGGAATCCACTAATAATACTGCGAGAGTTTGCATGATCAATAATATTGCTAGAGCATCTTTTAAAACAATTACTAAATCCTGACCAGTGCCTGTTTCTAATCTATCTGTCTATCCGTTTACTTTCTGTTCTGTCATTTCTTTTGTTTCAGCATTATTCTTATAAAAACCAATCATTTTTACCATCTTTGAAACTATTAAAGAAATATATAAAATAGATAAAGTGGAAGCTAGTTCAGGCCTTGGATTGATAATACTTATTACTTGCTGCGGACTGTGTATACTTGCACAGAGTTCTAGAGCATTTTTATATCGCATTTTTACTCACTCTAGGAACCCAACAGTCTCCAATCTCTCTCCTCTATTCGGCTCCCAAACGTTGAAATGAGAACGATCTCTTCCCCAAAAGTGGAATTCTTCCCCCCAAAATGGAATGAATTTGACTTGGGCGGCTATCTCCTTTTATAGAGTGATAGGAGACTTGAATTAGGTTGACCTAGACACGTGGATGGCTCTCCTTGCTCCATAAATCCGAGAATAGCTTAATAGAATTCAGTTTGTTAAATTGGCTAACGAGCTATGACGTGGCAGTTTTGCTCCTAGCTTTGCTCCAGCACAGATTTTGCTCCCTCAAGTCGCTCAGCACTATATTCTGCACAAAATAACTTCCAAAGCATCCATTCTTCCAAATGGGCTAAAACATATAATATCTATCTAAAAGCAACCCTATTAAGCACAAAAGACACGCAAATCAATATAGAAATAAGGTCTAAATAACTCCCTTTTGGAGAGTTATCACATGTCCCCTACACAAACGCGTTGGATCATTGCATTTGTATCAAATACAAGGTGAGTCGTATCCATAGTGTCACCAGGATAAGGTACCCAGCCTTATCCCTATATTATAGACCCCTCATGATGTCTCTTGAACAGTGATCCCCGTATGTCTCCACATACAGTTCAAGACTCATCCCACAGTCTAGGATGTTTAGTTTATAGGATTAGGGTTATTTAGGAAAGATGTACATAATATAGACAATAACTCTTTATTGAAAAAAACATCAAACAATACTTTATTTATGTTCTGTCAATCGTTACATTTACTATCTACGAGTTTTAGGGCATAAAACCCAACAGTCACTATCTCCCTTGGATACTATATCTGGAATACTTTCCACTTTATTACTTGATAGTGTATACTTGCACTCGAGCAGGTGTTGCGCTAGCAACATGCGCATGTCAACCGTCTGCCCCTTTATCGATGTCCTTGACTTGTAGTGCAAGTCATATTCACTTAACTCAATCGCCCACTTCATAAGACGTCCCAATGTCTTCGGTTTCTGCAACACCTGCTTGAGAGGAAAATTAGTCAATACTAGTTGACTTAACTAACGCGAGGATACCTTGTCTCTGCTCCAACCATAGCCTTACTAGTGTAATATACTGGTCGCTGGAGATTACCTTTTTACTTTATCAACACTGAACTTACTGTTGTATTCGAAGCTGCCACATAGAGTAACAACTCATCCCTTAGTTGGGGCTTAGCTAAGAACGGGGCGGAGCTCAGATACCATTTCAACTCCTTGAAAGCCTCTTCACATTCTGTAGTCCACTCAAATCGCAAACCCTGCCTCAAAATCTTGAAGAAAGGAAAACACCTATCAATTGCTCTACTAACAAACCTGTTTAGTGTTGCAACCCATTCGTTTATACTTTGAAGCTGCTTGAGACTAGATGGGGAGGACTTCTCCAGGATCGCCTTTATCTTATCTGGATTGGCTTCTATTCCTCTCTAGTGCACCATGAATCCCAAAAACTTCCCAGAGGTTACTCCAAAAGCAGATTTGTTAGGATTCAGCTTCATTTGGTACTTCCGAAGTATCTAAAACGCTTCATTGAGATCAGATTCATGGTGATGGGATTTAACACTTTCCACCAGCATATTGTCCATGTAGACCTCCATATTCTTCCCAAGTAAAGGAGCAAACATGTGGTTTACCATCCTCTGGTATGTGGCTCCAGCATTCTTCTGACCAAACGACATGACCTTATAGCAATACAACCCTCTCTTAGTAATGAAGGAAGTTTTCTCTTCGTCTGGACCGTACATCTTGATCTGATTATAACCTGAATAGGAATCCATGAAGCTCAACATCTCATGCCCGATCGTTGCGTCAACCATGGTCAATCATTGGTAAGGGATAGCTGTCTTTGGGACAAGCCTTGTTCAGGTAGATGAAATCAATACACATACGCCACTTACCATTTGCTTTGTTCACCAAGACCACATTAGATAGCCACTGAGGATAATGAACTTTTCTAATGAATCCAACCTTGAGCAAATTTTCCACTTGATTAGCTAGGATCTCATTCCTTTTTGGATTCAACGCTCGTCGCTTCTGCTTTACTGGCTTAAAGTCCCTATCTATATTCAGTCGGTGCACCATGACTTCAGGATCAATCCTCGGCATGTCTTCATGCGACCACGCAAACAGATTTGCTTTAGCTCTTAAGAAAGTGACCAACTTCTTTCTTTGCTCAGCTCCCAATATGGTTCCGATACTCATTCTTCTTTCTTCGGACGTTAGCGGAACAAATTCTAACTCTTTTGCGAGCTACCCTCTTAGAACACCCTCAACACGGTCGAGGCTATGGTCAGCCTCTTTTCGACCACCGAGGCCGCGGTCGGGCTCTTCCTTAATGTGGTCGGCCTCGGTCAGGTCTCTCTTTTCCTACAAACACTCTGAAACCCCAATAGATTCCTGCATCTTTCAACTCAGAAAGCTAATACCGATTTGCAATTTTTACCGGCCAACCTCTTCCTCACAAACGGCGCAAACTGTTGATGCCAAAATCCAGACAGAAGACTCATGATAACTTGCAAAAAGCAAGTTATTTATCCTTTAAACTTAGACTAAAACAAGGCCAAAAGAAACAAAGATGCGTTACTTCCGCGCAAAAATCAAGGAAAATGTGATGATTTCATGCGGCGAGCTATATTCATGTATGTGGCGAGAAATTATAAAATATAGGGCGCTAACACAAGCTAATTCAGTTGTTTGTTTTAGTTCCTTCTCAGTGCAGGCACGCATTCCAAGATGATCAAGAGACAGATAAGATGATGAAAAGACAGCGCTGACACAACTGAAATAGCTAACGCAAGTGGGCAGAAAAAGGGTTGAAAAGATGAGCAAGTTGACTAAAATGATGATTACCGCAAGTTGATGATTACTTAGAGAAGTCATCTTCCCTCGCCTATAAATAGAAACCATACTCAGATGAAGAGGCATCGAGTCATTTTTTATTTTGATCAAGAGAGAAGAAGGAAGATCAACAGAGAAATCACATAGATCTGTGATTAGGAGCAATCTTGCATTTGTAATGTTCTATTTCATGATGTCTTGTTTTGCTAGCATGAGCTAAATTCTTCTTCAAGACTTAGCGCAAGCACCTCATGCGGTGATAAGTATATTTTGTAAGCGCATATTTTGAATTAAATGAAACATTAATTGCTTTCTATTTAGCTGCGATACTATTTTCATTACTAACTCCCGCTTGGCCAGCCGGATGCGATAGCAGCATGCTAAATCCCTGACAGGTAACGCATGCAGACATCTCTAAGTAGAGCAAGTTAGCGCATGTCATGTAGTCTTGGTAGCGTTAAAACACTACCGCTAAAAGATAGTGCACGCATGAGCTTAGACTGTGTTGTGACTAACGCAGTCCCTTGTAAGTTTTAGAGAACTACGCCTAAAGCATGAATTAGCCAAATAATCTCTTGATAGTTTTATGCCAGATGCAAAGGAGTACCGGAAGGGAAACTTATGATATCTTCTCACTTAGGCATTAATGGATCAATTAATCAAAGTATGCGCTACAAGGTTATTATAAACGCATGAGGTTGCAACCGCAACAACCTTGATTATTCTCCTTATAAATTTTCCTTTCATTCTCGTCTCATGTGTTGTTTTTAGTCACTCTTCAAATATACCAAATCTTTTGTTTATTCTTTTAAATAATATCATACGTTCTTGAGTTTATATCAGTAAATATTGTTAAAAGACTTTGTGAATATCCCTTCCCTAAGGAATCGGCCCTGGACTCACCAGGTATTACTTGATTAAAGTCAATTTATGCTTGGATTGATTATTATCTACGACAATATTTCTGATTATACTAAGACAACTGACAACCAATCAACTCACCTGACCTTCACGTGACAGCGACAGTGAATTTGTTGAAGGGGAAGACGTAACTTGCAAAACCAGCGAAAACTTCACATCGGTGTGGTGCTTGCCACATCCACTCTGATGCCTAAGTCAATCGACAGTAAGTATTAGATTTCAAGAGTTTCAGTTTTTGAACCCCTTTTTGGATGTCAAGAAGGGTGTTTATACATGCCTTGTTTCCTAGGGCTTCTCCTGGCTTCGGGAGCAATTTTGGGGTCACATTCGGTCGAACCAAGCTGACTTAGGGCTCCTGGAACTGAGCGAAGGGAGATGAGACTCAACCCACATCAATGGGCCGAGGGTCAGCCTCAACCTTGGCCCAATCTCTTTGACCTACCTCTCCTTCGGGGTCCACTTATTGGCTGCATCCTCGGGTTGGTGTTGCGCAGTCCTCGTCGATTCCTTACCATTTCGGAGTGGCTCAAAATTACCTATAACAGATAGGATAGAATTTACATATGTAATGCATGATTTGATGACACTAGAACCATGAACTTATTTGTTATATAGACCATGATAGACTATGAGATTTTGTGTCATACATGATTGAGGATTTTATGTGCATTTTCATGAATTATGACGTTTTGATATGGGACCTCATGCATATGTAGGTTTCACGAAATTAAAAGAACCATGTTCATGGCAATTACCTTAGAGGAAATTGATGTACATCCAGAGGAACCGGAGGTACTGTAGGCGAGATTCGACCCACTAATTAGGTGCCAACTGACTATTAGATGGGGCGTATTCTCTAGAGGATGCTTACTGTATCTCTTATTTGGGAGAGGAACCAGAGGAAAGGTAATTGTCCATGTTAAGGCCTTAAAAGAAATTCATAATTAAGAGGAAAGAGAAATAGGGTTCCACTTGAAAAATATGAACCATTTTGTATGTGTTTGCATATTCTGACCCTAGGAGTGGGATTAGTTACTGAGTATTTTAAATACTCATTCTTTCCATGTTTTTTTTTAGGTAAAAGCCAAGGGTGTGTGATGGCGATTGATGATGGATCTGTTAGGCGGCCATGGGAGAGACTAAGACTCATGGATTTCTTATTTTTCTTCCGCTTTAAGAATTGTGTTTTCATTCTTTTATTCTTTTATAAATTTGTTGAGAATTCTTTTGAGGCCATATAAAACTGTTAGTTTGGATTTATTTTGAGAATATTTTATTCTTTTAAGTTAGGGATCTCGAATAAAAGTTTTAATATTGAGGTTTTACTGAAAATATGAGTTTACGTATTTAGAGTGTTTTATTTAAAAAGACCTCCATAGCATGCATGTGGTAGTGATCCCGAATAGGTCCATATTAGTAGTCGGGTCGTTACAATTTTTGTTAAAAATAGTGGGTGAATTAGTTGAAATTGACTAAATAGTAGAAATTGAAATATTTAACTAAGTATAGGGTCCAATTTAATGAAATTAAAAGTTTAACGTGAAAATTGATACATGTAAGAGTTACTGATTGAACTTATGATATCTGTATTAATAGATGACTAACCCATTAGTTTTCAGTTATTGGTTCCTTTTCATAGATAAGCAATAGGGTTTGTTTGATCTTTATAGATTCCCTACCATTTGTTCATAAATAATAAAGAAAACAAGTAAAAGGCTCTAAGTACAAGCCAAAGGATTAAACAAATTTTTATAAACTCAATTAAAGAATATTTATTGATTTTAACGATGAGTTGAAAAATGTAAAATCTCAACAAATCACATGCGATTGTAACAATAATAGATATAATATAATAAAGAAAGATGACACATGCATATTAAGAGAAAATATGTTGTACTTGGGTCAAGATAGCTCCCATAAAAATGTTTGTCTAAAGGTTGTCCAAATTTTAGTGTATCAAAAAGCTCAATAAGTAATTTAACATGTATTATGTTAATACGTTATAAAAGAAAATTGGTACTTAGTAAAGTAACAATTTAGTCTCTAAACTCCGGTTTGTAATATGTTCATGTACTTTCAAATTTGTAACAATTTATTTTTTGAACTTTAAATGGTAACAATTTAATCTTTGTACTTGTAAATTTGTAACAATTTAGGGTGTGTTTGGTTTAACTTTTCAAATGTTTAGTTTAAAAAAAAAAAAAAGTCATTTTGAAAAAAATTATAGTGTTTGGCAACCACTAAAAATGACTTGTCAGAAAATGAGATTGATAAATAAATCATTTTGAGAGAAACACTTCAAACCAACTTTTTTTAATAGAGTTTCTAGTATACAATAACTTGTGTATAAAAACACTTATGAGGAAATGCAACCAAACATATGAGTGTTTAAATTCTAAACCATTTTTTATACAAAATGTTTTTTAAAAAATGCATTCTAGAAAAACATTTAAATTAAAATGTATTCCAAACGGACCCTTAGATTACATTTTAATTTAAATGTTTTTCAAGAATGTATTTCTTAAAAAACATTTTGTATAAAAATTGTTTAGAGTTTAAACACTCATATGTTTGGTTGCATTTCCTATAAATGTTTTTATACACAAATTATTGTATACTTAAAATGTCTTTTTAAAAAAGTTGGTTTCAAGTGTTTCTCTTAAAATGGTTTATTTATCAATCTCATTTTCTGATAAGTCATTTTTAGTGCTTGCCAAACATTAGAAATTTTTTCAAAATGATTTTTTTTTCAAAATTAAACACTTGAAAAGTTAAACCAAACACACCTTTGGTCGGTTTTATGAAAAATCTTAAGATTTAATGAGAAGTTTCTTACCATTCTTTTGTCACTACAATAAACTAAGTTTGAAGATAGATTTGTATTTGAACCCAAAGTCTTTGAGTTTCGTCCCTAACACTGCAAAATTTTTGGGTTTTCTGATGCAACATAGTGTTGCGAAAACTACAAAATATATTTTATTTGTTTGCATGATGTGGATGATATGGTATGCAATATATTGCAAATGATTTGAATTAGCTCTTAAACTTTTTTTTTTCTTTTTTGATTACATCAACATTTTAGCCTCTTAAATTTAAATTTGTCCCTTGAGACTTTGAGGGCTCGTTTGATAACGTTCCCGTTTCCTGTTTATTGTTCCCGTTTCTCTTTTTTTAAGAAACATACTTATTTGATAACTCATCCCTTTTCTTGTTTCTAAATTTCTAGAAACGTTTCTAAAAAATAGGTCAAATTTGAGAAACTACAAAAAGATGTTTCTCAAATTTTGTTTCTGTTTTTTTTTTTCTATCTTTCATGCATGTATATCCATCTCTCCCTCCCATTTCTACACTAATCTCTTCTCTTCCTCTATTTTTTTAACCATTTCCTCGTTTTTTTTTTTAATTTTTTCTTTTTTTCGTTATTTCTTTCTCTTTCCATTTTTTTTATTATTTATGTAATTTCTTACCTTTTTTCCTTTTTTTTATCACCTCCGCCGATCTCCTAACCTCCACAGACTAGCCACCATCGTTCACCTCCGACTATCGATCGTCGCCAACTTTCGCCGACCAGCGACCACCGTCAACCTCCGACTATCAGTTGTCGTCAACTGACCGCCTTCATCAACCTTCGACTACCGGCTGCTGCTGACCTCCACCAACCGACCACTACCGTCGACCTCGGACTACCGACTGTCGCCGACTTCCGTTGACCTACCGCCACCGTCGACCTCCGACTATCGACTGTCGTCGACTTTCGCTGACCGACTACCACTGTCCACCTCCGACTACCGGTCGTCGTCGACCTCCGTCAATCGCCCGCCATCATCGACCTCCGACTACCGGTCGCGGCCGACCACTATTGTCGACCTCTAACGATCGGCCACTGTTGACCTCTACTGATCGACTGCCACTGTCGACCTTCGACTACCGGCCATCGTCGACCTCCGCCGACCGACCGCCACCGTCCACCTTCAACTACCGGTTGTCGTCGACCTCCATCGACCTCCGATTACCAATTGCGGTCGATTGCTACCGTCGACCTCCGACTACCGGCTGTTGTCGACCTCCATTGACCGACTGCCACCGACTGGTCGCACTGTTCACCTCAAACTACTAGTCTCCATCGACCTCCATCGACCGATCGCCACCGTCGAACTCTGATTGTCAGTCATCGCCGACCTCCGCTTACCGACTGCCACTATTGACCTTTGACTACCGGGCACCACAGTCGACCTTCGACTACCGGTCGCTACCTTCGACCTGCAACTACCGACCGGCCACCATCGTCGACCTCTGACTACCAGTCGCGACCGACTGCTACCGTCGACCTCTGACTATCGGCCGCCACCGACCTCCGCTATCCGATCGCCACTTTCGATTTCTGACTACCGGACGTCACCGTCAACCTCCGACTATCAGGTGTCGCCGACCTCCGCTAACCGGCCGCCACCGACCTCCACTGACCGGCCTCCGCCGACCAGCCGCGCCTTTGACCTTCGATTATTGGCCGCCACTGCCAACCTCTGACTACCAGCTGCCACCGCCAACCTTCGACTACCAGCTGCCACTACCAACCTCCGACTATAATTTTAATGTATGTTATATATAATTTTTATATTATATGTACCAAATTTTATTTCAAACTAAAAATCAAGAAACGAGAAACAGTTATCAAACACATATCTGTTTCTGTTTCTTGTCTGTTTCTGTTTCTTTTTTTTTAGAGAAACAAGAAACAGAAATATTATCAAACATGTTTCTATTTTTAGTTCTTAAAAAACAAGAAACAAGAAAGAGGAAACAAGAAACCAGAAACGGGAAACGAGAACGTTATCAAACGAGCCCTAAGTTTATTGATATATTTCTTATTGTGCCAAAACAAATTAAGTACATGTTTCTAGTCATGAGTTGTTAAATGAGCGAAATTAGGGTGTAAAAACAACCATTTGGTAAGAGTCTAAGGCATTTTTATGATTTTGTGCAGCATCTGTGAAGTTTTCCCAGTTGCAACCGCATAGTTAAGAGGCAAATTGTGATCTCAAATTTAGGAGACTGAAGAGGTATAGTCTTTAGACAAATTGACCAGAAGTAAGTTGTGGTTTGCAGTCTTCCTCAACTATGCAACTTAGACATAGATGGACAATTCTCACTATCATATGGGAAATAGGAGACTAAAGAGGTATAGTGTATTGGAGACCATAACCTTGTTATTTATAAGTTATCCTAGGTTTTCAACATGTCATACCACTATATGGAAAAGTCATGGGCTCATGATTTAGACAACACAATATGTCTATTTAATAGTCCAAATACAATTGTCATTTAATTTATTACTCACATATGAATTAATTATTAAATTAATTTCAACAACCTATGCTCAAAAAATTATAATAAATTTCAAATTCATTAAAAAAATCATGTCAACAAAAAAATAAGAACTAAATTTTATAATTACATTTGTGAAATATTAAATTATCAATTTAATCTTTGATTTAAATACTTTTAGTTGACCTCTTAAAATGTCCCTGGATTGTATTCTCAAAAAAAAAAAAAAAATGTCCCTTGATTGACTAAATATTGACACTTTTCTTACTAGGATGTTTGTCAATTTGAACACAACTCAGTGGATAAAACACTAATTACACAAAAAAAAAACCTAAATACTTTATCTTCTACCCTACTATTGTTGAACTAAAAATCATTCAAAAATTAAAAACAAAAAAAAAACAAAAAAACAAAAAAAAAAAAAAAACAAAACAAAAAAGAAAACTTTATATATCATATTTCCTTTGGACTCCCAGCCTATCATCTCTCTCTACCCACATCTAAAAAACATGCCAATAAAATGTCAAGAAAACTATTAACATTTAGCTAGGTGAAAGGTAATTGGAAAATCAACATAATCACAAAAGTTAAGGCCCGTTTGATAACCATTTGGTTTTTTATTTTTTATTTTTGAAAATTAAGCTTATACACACCTACTTCCACCTATAAATTTCTTTGTTTTAGTATTAATCTTCTTCCTTGTTTTCAAAAACCAAGTCCAATTTTGAAAAAAAAAATAGTTTTCAAAAACATGTTTTTGTTTTTAGAATTTGACTAGGAATTCAAATGGATCCTTGACAAGGATGAAAGTCATGGTAGGGAATTTACGAGAAAACAAACATAATTTTCAAAAACCAAATGGTTATCAAACGGGACCTAAATTAAATTATCAATCTAAGCTTGAATAAGTGGATAACTCACCAATTAAAAGGTTTAAAATTCGATACTCCACTCTTTCATTTGCTAAAAGGAAATAGTAATTTTTTTTTTTAATCACAAGAGAACTAAGTGCATGTTTGGGAGTGATTTGAAATGGTCAAAATCACTTTTGTTATATTCAAAATCACTCTAAAACACGTCTTTAATAATCCAAAATTAATTTTGATGGTATGAAAATCACGTCTTAAAGTGTAAAATCAAACATAAATTGATTTTGAATAATTAAAATTATGTTTTGGAGTGATTTCGAACATGACAAAAGTGATTTTAAATATTTCAAAATCACTCCCAAACATGCCCTAAAATGACAATAAAACTTGAGCTAATTTGATCATAAACTTGGTAGATCATAAGACACATGTTACCATCTCAAAGATCGATAGTCGGTTTTCCACTCAAAATTGACGGGGACAAAAAAACAACTTTTATAAAAATACATATTTAAAAATATGTTCATAGACCCATCCAAATTTCCATATTTATAACCTTTGCCATAATTATCATTACCACCTCAACGAGAACTTGCTAATTATATTTTGAAGCAAAGATTTCTCATTTGGTAATTTGGCATTCTGATTTTCTGTATTTTCTTAAAATGAACACTTCCCCTATATTGTTGCAACAGAACAATTAAATTTAGGTCTAAAATTAGGCACCATGCATGCTTTTCCCTTATTATAAAAACCCTTTGAAGCCAAGAGTTATTTCAACAATCAAAAGCAATGGAGGCTAATTCCAATAATAAACTTCCTCCATTGCTTTTGTTGTTCTTCTTCTTGATCTCTCTATTGCAAACTTCTACCATTGCCACAGAAAAGGTTTGGACAATTTTTGTGTTATATTTCTTTTATCTTTATGTTCATTTGTTGATTTTTTTTTCTATGGTGTGTGAATGCAGTCTTACATCGTTTACTTGGGCTCGCAACTCTCCTCTTCTTTGGGTCCTTCCGCTTTGTCAGAACAATCCCGACAAGTGACAGCGTCTCATTATGATTTGTTGGGGTCAATGTTGGGAAGGTAAGATAATAGTCATTTTAGTTTTGAATGAAACCCCTAGCTAGATTTAAAAATAGAAGGGAACTTTCGGTTTACAGATTGGATCAAGCGGGTATCCGATTCAAGGTTAAGAAATCAAGTCTATGTTTAGGACATACATAAACCAAGGTTTCGCTAAACCACTTTTTTTTTTGTTTAGTGCATACCAAATATATGATACACAAACCTAAGAGTTTCTATTGTTTAGTAAAGTAAATTGAATAGCTCGTTTAATCTACTCTATGCAATTTGTTTCTCTCATGTATATATATATTGATTTTCCACTCGTTTAAATTAATTTTCTGTTATTGTTTTCCACACATACGTACATAGTAAAACGATGGCCCAGGAAGCGATTTTCTACTCCTACACTAGAAGTTTCAATGGTTTCGCAGCCAAACTTGATGAGAAGGAAGCAGCTGATCTAGCAAGTAAAAATACTTTATATATATCTCTACTATTTTGATTCCTAAATCATGATTAGGATTGTGTAACATCGGATTAACAAGTTAATTAATCTACATTTGACCAAACACGGGTTACATTGTTGCTTAGTGTTAATTGACTTGTATTCTTGATAAAGAGGTTAGAGGTTTGAATCTCTTCACCCTCAATTGTTGTCGAAGTAAAAAAAAACACGGGTTACATTGGGATTCCATAGCTTATTACACAAACTTAGGTTTCTTGACCACAAACTTGATAGACCCATGGTTTTTAAGATGGTGAATAAAAACTTGGCATTAGAATTATCTTGTTACCTCTATTTTTCATTGATTTTGGAAAAACAATGTGGTTTAAAATATTGTAGGAAACCCTAAGGTGATATCGGTGTTTGAAAATAAGCCGAGAAAATTGCATACAACACGATCGTGGAATTTTCTTGGGTTGGAAAATGATGCAGGAATTCCTTCAAACTCCATTTGGAATGCTGCCAAGTTTGGTCAAGATGTCATTCTAGCCAACGTCGACACAGGTTTTATTTACATTAACTCTTTTTGAGATTCTTAGCTTTCTTATCTACTTTTTAAAATTATGTTCAAAATTCAAGCCAATGTTTTGATAAAAACAAAAATATATATCTTTAGTTTTAAATTTTCTTTTTTTTTTTGAAATTTGACTAAAAATTTAAACCTTAATTTAAAAAAAAAATATATATATATGGAAATTAGTAAAGAAATTATGAGGAATAAACACAAATTTTCAAAAAGAGAAAACTAAAAACGAAATGGTTATCAAAACAGTTTTTAATATTTCATGTCCTCACTATTTACAAGTCACTCAATCAAAAGGATTAAAATGTTAGGTCTCAACTTTATGGAAATGTTGATAGAAATAACGATAAAATATCGATGTCGATGGACATTTCTTCTTCTCCTTGAGTTAGTTGATGGACCTTTCTTGAAAAATATTTAAAGCAAAAATATTAAAAAATATTAAATTAACAAATAAATATTTTACATTTTAAAAATAAGTTAAAATACTTATTATTAATATTGTCACCACATTATTACATTTTGTCGCTATTTTTTTTTATATTTTATAAATTTCTTTATGGTATAATGAAAACGTCAACATACGACATTTCATAATATTGATGATCAAATATAGTTTTGTTTTCCTTAAAAAAAAAAAAAAAAAAAATGAAATAATAGTAAATGAGTTGGGAATTTTGTTAACCTATATTTTGTTGTTGAGATGATTGGGAATTTGGGATTGGTGAAGGTGTTTGGCCGGAATCACAGAGCTTCAGTGACGAAGGGTATGGACCTGTGCCATCAAAGTGGAGGGGCATTTGTCAATCCGACTCCACCTTCCATTGCAATAAGTAAAACCTTACCCCTTCTATCTTTCAATTTTTTTTTTTTTTTTTTTTTGAGTACATCAACATTTGGGGTGGGGGAATTTGAACCTCCAACCACTTGATCAGGAGGACATGCCAATAACCCCTGAGCCATGCTCACTTTGACTATCTTTCAACTTTATGCCTTATAATTTAGCCCCTCAAATTCATAAATGTTCTTATTTTGCTATTTAAAATCAAATATCATTAAACTAATAATTGTCCTTGACTTCTTATTAATCTTAAATTATATTTTGAAATCAAATACATATCCTATAGTAATGAAAATGAGGGACTTGAACTTCTGATTTGTTGGTCGAGAACACATATTTTATACAATTGAACTCTTAAACGTCCATATACTCATCATATTAATAAACGAAATGTCTTTGCATCAAGTTTTTAAAACTATCTTTTATGTAACATGCGAGAACTAAAATAGAGTCAATTTTTTTTTTAGTTCATTGAGATTCGAACCTCTGACTTCTTGGTTGAGGATACATGTCAATTACGGTTGAACTATGCTAGGATAAAATAGAGTCAATCTCAGGATATAACTAGACACTCATTATTATATATATATCTCGTTATGATAGAAGTAATAATAAACTCTTACGGCCGTGAGCTTAGCTTAGTGGTAATTGGCATGTACCATCGACCATGAGGTCAGAAGTTCGAAACCCTCACTCCCAAATGTTGATGTACTCAAAATAATAATAATAATAATAAACTCTTGAGCAAGAGCTCATAATCACGAGGTCTATGATTCAAATCTCTCACCTCCATATTGTCAAAAAAAAAAAAAAAATTAATAATAAATAAACCCTTACTTAAAATCTGAATATTTGGTGTAAATACAGAAAGCTTATTGGAGCAAGGTATTTCTACAAAGGATATGAAGCCGCCGGAGGCGTCCTCAATGCCAGTTTACTAACAGTACGCGACCACGACGGCCATGGAACTCACACTCTCTCCACCGCCGCCGGAAACTTCGTCACCGGAGCCAACGTTTTCGGCCATGGAAACGGCACGGCCAAAGGCGGTGCTCCAAAAGCCCGCGTCGCTGCCTACAAAGTCTGCTGGCCTTCATTCATGGACGGACAGTGCTTCGATGCCGATACGCTCGCCGCCTTCGAAGCCGCCATCGCCGACGGAGTCGACGTCATATCGGTTTCCCTCGGTGGAACCGCCAATGAATTTGTCAACGATCCACTTTCTATAGTCGCCTTCCACGCCGTTCAACAAGGGATCGTCGTCGTCTTCTCCGCCGGAAACTCCGGTCCTTTTCCGGGGACCGTCACCAATGTCGCACCTTGGCAGATCACCGTCGCGGCGAGCACCGACGACAGAGATTTCGCCAGTTATGTCGCGCTTGGAAATAAGAAACACCTGAAGGTACTCATCTTAGGGTTTAAAAAATCCTGACACAATGTTTATCAGTTTCTGCCCTAAAGTTACGCTATATTTTCAATTGACAATGCTAGGGTGTAAGCCTTTCTTCAGTTGCCCCGTTACCCAAGAAGTTCTATCCATTGATCACTTCTGTGGATGCAAGATTCAGCAATGTCACCGAATACCATGCGTGAGTGTTGAGTTTTTTCATAGTTCTTAGCAGTTTTTTCAACGATGATTACGTTCTGATGGCGTTTATTGCAGACAATTTTGTGACGAGGGGACGCTTGATCCGATCAAGGTGAAGGGGAAGATCTTGATCTGCCTTTCAGGGGAGATTGAAGGAATAGATAAGGGCTTCCAGGCGGCTCGAGCAGGTGCTGTGGGAGTGGTTGTGGCCAACGATCTAGAAGTGGGGAACGAAATCTATCCGGAGTTGCACTTCCTTCCAGCTTCCGATATTACCAGTAACGATAACCAATTGCTCCAGCAATACCTCAATTCCACCAAGTAATAATCTGTTTGATTCTATTCAACTCACTTTCCTGAGATAATTCATTCAAAAAACAATTGTTTTGATTTCATCTCTCTGCTTGGCATAGTGAGAATTTCATAAGCTTTAATTTTATTGAATTTGAGTCATTAGTTTAAGTAATACTCCTTTAGTGTATGATGGATATGAGGTTTTTCCTAGTGGATGGGGTTTGTTAGAACTTTTTCCCCTCTTTATAGAACTTGGATAGTTGTTTCTAAAATTAGATTACAAGATAAAGAAAAATCTTGGTGAAAAGGTTTGATTTTCTTTTACATAACAGGGAAGAAAAAACATTTTTACCAAATGCTTTCTAAGTTGTTTGGTTTTGTAGTTGAATATAGTATTTTGACTAGTGAGAGCAGATCGATTCTATAGGTTTTATATCTATGTAGCTGAGTTCTAATGGTTCATTTTGATCTATTAGTCACTTTATAAAGAATTGTCTACTTTATTCTTTAGAGTTCAAAATGAAGAAATGAAAACCAACTCATAAGAAACAAGTTCTCTAGAGCCCGTTTGATAACGTTCTCGTTTCTTGTTTCTTGTTTCCAATTTTATTAAGAAATCTAAGCATTTAATAACTATGTATGTTTCTTGTTTCTCATTTTTTAGAAACACTCCCAAAATTTGTATACAACTTTTGGGAACAACTAAAACTAGTTTCTCCTTTTTTGTTCTTGTTTTCAATTTTTTCCAAACATAAATAAGAATATAGGTTTATTATTATTGAATGTATAGGTGTTAGGGTCATGAAATTCTATTTTTCTTTATTAAAAATGGAGAAACAGAAACAAGAAACGAGAACGTTACCAAACGGGCCCCTAGTTTCTTTTTTCTCTTAAGAAAGAGTTGTTCTTTTTGGACTTCCCAAACCAGGACACCGGTGGCTCATTTAAAGAAGGTGATTACTCAGCTGGGAGTAAAACCAGCTCCAGTCATGGCTTCCTTCTCATCCAGAGGCCCCAACCCAATAGAGAGCTCCATCCTTAAGGTTTGCTTCCTATTTCTTCTGATTACTCCTTGTTTGTTTCAGAGCTTTCAAATGTAAACTCTGTTTCTGCTCTCATTTGCAGCCTGACATAACAGCGCCGGGTGTGAACATACTGGCTTCTTACCCCACTGGAAAGGCCCCGACCTCTTCCATCAGCGACCGACGGCGCATCCCGTTTAATGTAATCTCCGGCACCTCCATGTCCTGCCCTCACATCTCTGGCATCGCTGCCCTTCTCAAGTCCATTCATCCCGAATGGAGCCCTGCTGCCATCAAATCTGCCATTGTGACCACTGGTAAGGTTGCTTGCTGCTTGTGGTTTTCCTAGTTTAGTCACGTAGAATGTGACTCCTTTTCTATCTCTATAGATTTATGACTTCTTCTTTTGCAGCCAAAACCAGAGGCAACAACTTGCAAACGATCCTCGACTCGAACAAACTTAGAGCCAGCCCATTCGCTTATGGCGCGGGACTTGTTAATCCAAATAATGCAATGGACCCTGGCCTTGTTTATGATACTACTGTCGATGACTATTTGAACTTCTTGTGTGCTCGAGGCTACAACGCAACGCAAATCAGACAATTCGACACGAAGCCATTTATATGTTCCAAATCATTCAAACTCACGGATCTCAACTACCCATCGATCTCGGTTGGGGAATTGAAAATTGGTGCTCCCGTGACAATCAATAGAAGAGTTAAGAATGTGGGAAATCCAGGCACATATGTTGCACGGGTCAAGGTGTCCCCCGGAGTTGCGGTTTCGGTCGAGCCGAGCACGTTGCAGTTTAGCAGTGTGGGTGAAGAGAAGGCCTTCAAGGTCGTGTTGCAAAACACAGGAAAAGTGACACGTAATGGCTATGTGTTTGGAACATTGATCTGGTCTGACGGGAAGCATTTTGTTAGAAGTCCTATGGCAATCGATTTGGAATAAATGATTTGATCTAATTGTTTAATATTAGTAAGCATTTTGTGGCATGGGGATGCATTGTAATTTATTTTTAATGAAGAAAAATTATTTATTTTTATTACTTCCTATTTTCCATTCTATTTTCTCTTGCTCTCATAATAAGGTTGACTTTAGGGCAATTTCTTAAAAGTATTTTTAAGTTAAGCACTTTCTTTAATCAGTTGACATTGAGAAAGAAAAAAAAACTAATTATTTGCTTTAATGAAAAAAACAAAAAACAAAAAGAACAAGCCTTTCAAGGTTTTTTTTTAATTGATTTTAAGAATTTATCAAACTGCTTTTTGATTATCGAAGACTTTAGAAAGTATTTTTAATTTTAACTCATTAAAAACACTTTTTACAACTTTTAATTAAACGTCGCTAATTTTTCAAAAAAAAAAAAACACTTTTTCTTACAACATGTGAATTTAAAAAAAAAATAATAATAATAAAAATTTCTTTGATATATATATATATATATATATATATTAAACACTTTCAGAAATAATTTTAAAGACATGTCAAAAGAGATAGATAAAAATAAACCACTACTTTTTTTTAACAACTAAACCACTACTTATTAAGATAAATAATATGAAATAGAAAAATTAATAACTATTCTAACTTACTGTGTAATTTATCATTTTTACAAACTATAAAAATAAATACTTTATAGGAAGGAAAAAAAAAAACTTCAGTATAAATTTGGTCAAATTTGAAATTCATTTTCTTATCATCTTATAAGATTATGGGGAGCTTTAGCCCTCTTAATTCAGAGTGGCAAATTAGACGTATTACATATGGCTCCTTTCATTTATTTTTAACTATGCAAGCAATTGTTTAAGAATAATACGAGTCCATGTAATAAAACAATATTCCAACTATATAGCAGATGGTTGTTGTCCAAAAAAAGAAAAAACTATCGGACAGTTAATTTTTTTTTTTCCATCTTTGAACTTTCCTAAATATTTTATTTTTGTACTTTTAAATTTTATAGTCTAGTCCAATTTTTTATAAGAAAATGTTTTAATCCTTACTATTAATTTCAATTAACTATTTAAATAAAATGTCTTTGAAACTTTATCTAAACTATTTTAAAATACTTATCGTAGAGTACTTCTAATCAGTTCAATGAATAGGACACTTTTATGTTAAATTTCTATCCAATAGCATAAACAAAATAATGATAATAAATGAAATATAATATTTAAAGTTTAAGAAATAAAACAAAATAAAGACGAAGCTCATGAATGAAAAATGATATTTGAAGTTTAAATTAAAAGCGAAAGTAAATATATATATATATATATATATATATATCTTATCTTATCTTATTATTTTAAAAGTGGCTTACTAAAAGAATCATTTCTGGACAATTTTGTCCAAACACTTATCTTATTTTATCTTATCTTACTATTTTAAAAGTGACTTACCAAAAGAATCATTTTTGGACAATTTTGTCCAAACACTTACTCTATAATTTTCAATTTTGTCCCTCTCATCCCACTCATCCCCTCCAAATTCCTCTAAGTTTCTTTCACCCCTCCAAATTCTTCTTCTCTCTCCCACTATAATTAGTTCACTCCCTCACTACATTCACGTTACTTTCCCTCCTCTCTCCCACTATAATTAGTTCTCTCATTACATTCACTTTTTTTTTTTGGGCAAAATGCACTTTTGGTCCCCGAGGTTTGGAGTTCATGTCTATTTGGTCCCTGAAGTTTTAAAAGATACACTTTAGTCCTCCAGGTTTGTAAAACTATTCTAAATGGTCCCTGACTTAACTTTAACTTAACGGAATGCTGACTAGACCATTATATGCTGACATGGATGGGATGACGTGGCTATTTCATTTGATTATTAGGCAAATAAATTGAAAAAATAATTAAGAAAACTAAAATATTAAATAAATGTTAAAAATGGTTTAACACATATTAGGATATAAAAAATTCACTTCCACATCTTCTTCCATACAATCAACTTGTTGAGAGTTCGCAGCTTTCGTAAAATAATAGTGAGAAAATTAGTAAATAACCAAATAAGAAATTTCCCCCAAAAGAAACAATGCCTGCAAACTTCTCAACTCTGTGATCTTTGATGGAATTCCACCTGAAAGTCGATTGTGAGACAAATCAAGCAGAACAAACCGAAAAATCAAACAAGGGGTCAAGAACAGGGCAAGTGATCTCACAACAACCAAAACCCTCTAATTCTCATGGCAAACACAACAAACAACGAAAGGGGTTTCTCCCCTCCAAATCCCCAAGTCGGGTTTCTTGTCCCCTTCCTTCTTCTAATCAATCCAAGGCGATGATTGAACAAAACCCAATTGCAGTGTCGCAGCTAAACACCCTTTTTCTCTGATTGATTCCTCGTTTTGGGTTCACTGGACATTGAAAAGACGGTTCTTGCAGAAATAAGGGAACAGAGAGGGCTCAGACAGGCAGGGAGATCGAGTGCATAATAGAGAAATAACAGAAAGACAAAGTACAAAGAGAGACAGTGTTTGATGGTCAAAATCGCAAAGAGAAGAAACGACGGTGGTGGACGGAGATGAGAGAGACGAAAAATCGAGCGGCCGAATTGAACTGTTCGCAAGGGACCTACCATTTCAATTCAATGTAAGCAAATTTCTTTTGGGGTTACTCTCTTTTGCGAAATTTTCGACAAATTTCTTTTTGCTTTCTTGATTCTCTTCGTTTTGCCCAATATTTAAAATGTGGGTGTGGTCAAGAAGAAGAAGAGAAGAAAGAACAGAAAGGTTTTGCAGTCGATGTTATGGAAATGGAAACAAAATTATATTTATGTTTATTAAACTAAAAAATAAATTATAAATAGTCATATAAATAACATAATTATAAAAACAAAATTATATTTATATGTTTACCTCTTCACTAGAATGTGAAGGATTAACCGAGTTAAATTATAAATAGTTAATTATAAGTATAAATGTTTATTAAATTAAACTTTTCAAATTCCATAACTAAAAAGTAAATTATCCATTGTAACATACATATTTCATTCTCTGTAAATAGTTACATCATTTACATCATTTGGGATGCAATTGATAAGCAAAGATCATTGGTTTCTAATTGTGACAAATTTAGAATTGATTTATTTTAGAGGTATGTGTCTTTGAAGATTTTAAATTGTTGCAATTTTTTTTTTTTTTGGTTCTCATTCTATTATATTTGTAAGATTATAACTTTAATCTTAAATATTTAATAATTGTAGGTGTCATGGAGAATATGTTAGTACGAGATTTGGAGCCTTTCCAGACCAATTGGAGTTTGAAAAGCAAGTGTTCTTATTATTGAGAAATATCAAACTAAAAAGGGAGAGTTTTTAGAGGTATATTGAAATTCATTGTCATGGATGAAGAGGTAACTTTAGCTTACTTATTTTTATTTTAATTTAATGTAAATATTCATAATTTTTTACGAATATATACAAATATTTTTTTATATAAATTATTATATATTTTAGCTTCCATTGAAATATTCCTTTAAATATTATAGAAATGGTAATATTTAATTAAATTATTTCATTTTTTATAGGGAACAAAGATTCAAATTACTCTTTACAATGATTTAATTAAAAGATTCAAGGACATTGTAAAGAAGGACAAAGTCTATATTATTCGGAATGGAAAAATTAGTACAGTGAGTCGTAGATATCTAAACGTCCATGATGAGTTTGAGATTACTTTCACAAGTAGTAGTGAAATCGAAGAGATCGAGAATATGTCTTTTGGTAATAAAAAGAGTAATCATATGGATTTTACTTCCATCAACAACAATTTCGACTCTAAAGTCTTTGGTAAACATTTTTTTTTTCATATTACAAAAAAAAAAAAAAAAACAAAACAAATTAGTTTCATTCTTAGATTTCCTTTCTTTAACTTTCAATTGTTTGTAGATATTGTTGGAGTTGTAATAAGTGTAAAACCAATGACTCTTATCAAATCTTGAAATTTGAAAGAACATTTTATTTTATTTTACTACCTTAAAAAGTGGCTTATTTGGAGAATCATTTTTTGACTATTATGTCCTAATATTAATTTTATAATTTCAAATATGTCCCTTAGTTAATTATAATTACTTTTTTATTGTTAGCAATTTTGTAAATGAATGAGTGACCCAAATTTCAATTTTATAGAATTTGGAAGAGTTTTTTTTTTTTTTCAATTATAAGATAAAATGTTTTATTACCTTTTTAATTTTCACTCCCACCCACCACTTCCCTACAATTTATCTCTTTCTCTCTGCACTCTTCATTTCCGTGTCTATACTTTTCTCATTCTCCATCATTTCCTCTCCCACCTTTACATTTCTAGCATGCATTTATGAATATTTATTTATTTGCTTTTATTTACTCTTTCATGATAACAAAGCTTTACATAGGAAATTGTCAGTTTTAACCCAAATTAGTTTTTGGGTTTCAAAAATAACCTCATTTTTAAAAACATGTTTTTTTAACCTAGTTGATAAAATCCATGAATGTGAATTTACAGCAATAACCCTGAATCTAAAAGGTCAAAATTGAAACAAAAACCCAAAACCCCATTCACGTCCCTCCGTCTTCTTCTCCCTCGTCATTCTGTGCGTGTCCAGCAGCTCCAACGGCTCCGGCAGTTCCTTCTCTCTCGTTCGACTCCAACGACTCCGACGACTCCAACGGCTCCAGCGTGTCCAGCAGCTCCGACGACTCCACAGCCTCTTCATCTCCGTTCAGTAAACATTTAGGGCAGATTTTTCATCTCCTTTGAACTTTCTCCGTTTCAAGGTACATTTTCTTGTGTGTTATTTCTGTGATTTTTGGTGTTTTTTTTTTGGCGTGAGGGCGGATAATGAACTGAAACGTCATGGAAACCCTGAGAAGAGGTCAAAACCCCCAATTGAAATGTGTTTGTTAAAAACCCTAGCATTTTTTTTTTTCGTAGAGGGAGAGAGTTTTTTTTTTGGAGAGTTTTCGGAGAGGGAGAGGGTTTTCTGGTTGGAATATTCGCCGGCGCCTGAGAAGACGAAGTTTCCCGGTCAGTTCCCGATCGGGATCGAAACCGGGAAAAAGAGGATTTCCCGCAAGAGGAAAACTGATTTTCCCGTAAGGGAAAAACTGGTTCTTCCCTTACGGGAAATTAGTTTTTTTTCCTGGTTGATTTCCCGGTCGGGAATTGACCCGGAAAAAAAACAGTGAGCTATTTTTTTTTTTTTGTTCCTACTCCTCATTCCTTCCCTTCCTTTTTCTCTCTTTCATTCTATATTTTTTCTTGTTTGTTTTGTTTTGTTGTAGTTCTAAATTGTGATGCTGCTAATAGTTTATCTTGTAGAATAACTTTCTGTTTCAATGATTGGCTTTATCACTGTATTTCCATGATGAAGGCTGTTCTTGTTTGATCTTTTATAGGGCGAAGTTGGGTCGACGGAAAGGAATTCTTCCAACAAGTCAGGTATTGGTACTTATTAAGCTTCAATATTTATGTAATATTGCTTGTAAATATTAATAACATCATTTTGGACTACTTGCTATAAGATAATGTCACTCCCTTAATTATATTGCATTTTTATCCATCAATGTTATTTTTTCTTCACATCCTGCTGTTTTAATTCAAGAAATTACCAACTTTCCTACTGGTGTAAAACTGAAATTTTGAATCAATTGCCTCTATTTTTCTTATTTCTCAACTCTCATATCAACTAACTTTTTTTTTCTCTACCTTCCTCTATCAAGAGTCGTCTCTTATGAACAATTTGCTGCAATTTTAGCAAATGTGAAGAATCTAAACTCCCACAAGCAAATGAAAGAGGTTCGCTCTTTCATGCTAGTAGATGACACGACACATCGATAACAACGTAGTTGTCACTCTGAAAACAAGAAATAAAAGAAGAACAAATTTTTTTAACCATGCCTCTGAGTTGCAAATTGTAGTTGCCACTCCCTATAATTTCTTGTTTATACTGTGGTGATTTGATCGAGTTATATGTCATTTCAGGAGACACTTTAGAAGGCAGAGGAGATTTTCGGCGACAATAACAAGGATCTTTATGCCATTTTTTAGGGATTGATTACTCGCAGTCTCCATTAAAGAAAACTAAACTAGAAATGTAATTAAAGATTGGCATTATGGCATAATTGTACATCCAATAAATGGTCTGTTGTACATTTGTCTTTGAAGTTTTGCAATTCTTTTCCTAATTTATGTCATCAAACTGTGTAAATTCTGCTAGTTAAGGATGAATATTAACTTAGAAAAAGATGGTACCTTGCTAATATACATACTTTTTCGGGAAATAATGATCAATAACATTATTTAAATTTGGGCTAACATGCCCATATCTTATTAAAGTTTGTATAGTTTTGTAAATTGCAAGTGCGATGTATCTTTACTTTTTGACGGTTAAGGCAAAAAAAACAAAATTTGTAAAGTTGTGTTGTTGTTTCTGAAGTGTTGTGGAGCTTATGGTGATAAATTTGGGATTGTATTTTTTCTATTTTTCAAGTAAAGAAAAATTTTGGGGTGACTATACCTGTGTCGTTATGCTGCCGAAATTTTTGGGGCATTATGGTTAGTGTTATGGGCAATTTTGGACCACCCGACGCACAAGGAGCTGACGAGGATGTCCGGGCGAAAATAGGGCTGGGAAACCGACCCAGAGGAGGAACCGACCAAAGGGCCGGGCCAACTTGGCCCGACCCAAATGGTCGGCCTCGGCCTTAGGCCGAGGCCGACCATTCGGCCCGCTTGCGCGGGCCGAGCTCGGTCACCTCCTCTCGGTCCCCAATGTCGCTAGCCGCCCCGGTTTCGCCTGGTTTGTCCCGAAACGCCTCCGAATTCCTAAAAACCCTAGGAACATGAGCATGTATTTATACCCCTCTTCGCCACTGAAGAAAGGGACCCGAACTCAATTCTCGACTCTCTTCCCTTGCTCTCTAGCTCTCTCTTCCGTTTTCTGACTTAAGCATCGGAGGCGGTGTGGCTAGCACCACACCGGTGTGCAGGTTTTCTCTTTTGCAGGCCACGTCTTCCCCCTCATCTACAAATTTACCGTTGGTGGCACGTGAAGGTCAGGTGAGTTTCCTCTGACCAAAATCGACCATCAACAGTTAGCACTCAAGTTAAGTGTTACTAATAAGTAAAGGGAAGAAAAAAGAAAAGGTAGAGACATAGAGACATCAATCAAATTTCTATTCAAGTGGGATAAACACAATCACACTTATTACAAGCATATTAATTTTTTTAAAAGGTAAGAATTAAAGAGATAGAGGAAGGGAAGGGGAAAAAAAAAGGAAAAGGAGAGAGAGAGAGAGGGGGAAGAAAAAAGGAAAAAGAAAATTGAAAAAAAAAACCATGGTGTTTTACCCGGTTTGTTTCCTGGCCATGTAACACACAAAGATTCGAGGCATTATGCAAAATATATATATATATATATAGACACACACAAGATTCATTAGAAAAAACAACTTTGGCAAAATAAGGAAAGAAAGATCAAAGGAAGAAAGGAAAAAAAAATCTGGAAAATTTCTTGGTTGGTTTCCCGACCAAGAAATCCCGGTCGGGATTCATAATTTCCCGGTCAGATTCATATTTTTTCCCAGATTTTCGTATAGAAATTTTATACAATCTCCTTGTAAATATGTAAAATCATCCTCTACATATCTTCTTCAAAAAATGTTTACAATATGAAAATTTTAAAGTGGGTCCACCTGAGTTTTGACTTCTTTCCTTTAGAATATTTTGTGGGTCAAATGTGTTTTGATGTTGAAATTAGTTTTTAATGGTTAAAATTAGTTAGTTGGGTGGTTGTTGAGAAATTTAATTTCTACCATCAATCAAAATTGAGGAAGGATAAGAAGGACTTTTTACATTGTGGGTTGATGTGGAATTTTCCTACCGCAAGCGCACGGGTCAAGTAATAATAAAGTGTTCGTATAAACGAGTGTCGTCCTCTGGATTGGATTTTTAAGCTAAATCAAGTATTGTGAATTGTCTTGCTCAATTTTATTTAGGGAACACAAAGTAGTGGGTGAAAGACCGAAAACTAAATCAAAACAAGTAATGATGGAGATGCAATTGAAAGAACACTTAGGGAATTGATTTCGCCAATTTTAGTCTAGGATTGATTTTAGGAAATAAGTTATCATGCACAATGGAATTATGAGCCTAAGAACCTTTAATCACAACTACCTCTCTCGAGTATAATTGATTCTCATACACATTAACCAACTCGATATCCCTATCTAAGTTTATTAACATGCAAGGCATTGAGTTCTTTTGACTAATTCCAAAGTTAATCTAAAATCCGTCACGAGCTTAGAATATAAACTTTAGTCATGCAACATTGAATAAGTCTACATTAAATCCCCTCTCCCGAGCTAGATTCAACACTTAGATCATTCAACTAATGGCCAATTAATTGAAAGCATTAAATCAAAATTGCATACATAATAACCATTGCACAACTTATACCGTAAATCAATCCATAAACTAAAACGACTACATCAATCCCTAAGCCACAAGTTTAGCTACTCATACATGGCGTTACAAGCTCAACTAAACATGAAAAAGCCATTAAATCTAGCTAGAGATAAGGAAAAGGAAAGGAAACACTTAATGTCGTCGAACCCGGCACGTCCCCGTCTCGATATCCGCCCCACCAAGTGAGATTCCCGGTCCTCGTCCTTGCTTCAGCTCCCACAGAAGGTCTCTAGTCGAAATTAGGGCTAAAATCTCTCAATTTGGCCTCCCCTTGGCCGTAGCATGAAAAGATGAATTTATAGAAAATCTGGTGACAGCGTCCGATACCGCGTTTTGGAAAATTTGCCGATAGCGTCGCGACTCTATTTTTTTTTTTTTTTAGATTGGAAACTTCATTTGACTCCAATTGCTCAATTAAGCTTCAAACACATACTTCCTACAAATAAAACATAAAAATGCATAAATTTGGGCAAATAATTATAAAAGACTAGCTTAATTAATCAGAGAAAAATAGCTAGCTATGCTCGCTATCATGGGTCCCACAAAAAAGTAGCAAACTTTATATAAAATGGGTTAAAAAAACAAGCTTTTAGAAAGTGGGTCAATTTTGAAAACCAAAAACTGAATTGGGTTAATTTTGACAATTTCCCGCTTTTCATCTTCTCTTTTAGTTGTTTCAAAATCAAACAAGATTTTTCATTTCCTCTTTTATATATTTTTTTGTCTAATTTGTTTAACTCTCGACCTAATATAAATAGACAAACCGTTTTACCCATTCTTCACAACTCTATAAGACAATTCATCCATTCCATAAGTATCACAATATAACCACATATCCTCCTTGATTTTGAAATGGATGACAAAAGCGATAGCAACGACAGCGACAATGATGACTATAAAATTCAAGTTGGCAACTACAAAAAGTGGTGGTGTAATAACTTGGAAAGATGGTACCTTAATTCCAAGAAGTAGAGCAAACACAAATTAGTTTCTCTCTAAGATGCATTTGGGAGCAATTCTCAAAATTCTTTTGTCAACCTCGCCATTTTTTGTATCAATTTGTCTTTATTGTTAATTTTTATTAATTATATAACAATTTTTTCTTTTTTTATAATTTTGGTACATGTGATTTTCTAAATATATGTCCATGTAGATTAACAAGAACAGGTTGAACTTAAAATATCCTTATTTCAACTTTTAAAAAATACTAATTAAATTAAATACTCTCTCTCATCTCTCGAGATTTTTCATTTGAGTTTCAATTGCTCTCTCTCCATCTCTCTCATGAAAAACATTAGAACGAGAACGTGAACTTAAAAAAAAAAAAAGAAGAGTTTTAAAATACAAAAAGTGTATCCTTTATTTTTATAAATTAATTCTAAAAATATATGAGTTTATCTTTAGTTATAATTAATAATGAAATTTCAAAAGTTTGAAGTCTCACAAATTTTGTAAACTCTTTATCTTTGCAACGATATAAATAATTATCTTATACCTTTTTTTCAACAAAAACTTAATGTCATCTTTTTTTTTTTTTTTTAATTTACTGATCTTTTCTGTCATTATTTTGTTCTAACTTATAACTTTTAAAAAAGAAAATTAATTCAAATATTTTATAAAAAGAAATATTATGTGCGGAGCACATGTTGAAAGACTAGTATACACAAAAGTTCGTAAATGGAAATCAAAATTATACTACCATCTAGAACTTTTTGTAAGCTTACATTAGTGTTGCAATTGATGGGATAATAGGCATAA